>CM069596.1:23155000-23900000 GCA_035771175.1 Paratinospora sagittata
CAATATCCGCATTAATGGTGGAGAAGCCATCCATTCTGGCATCTTCTTCTTCATTATCGGCTCTTTCCATCTGATCATAAAGGGTGCCGCAAGAATCAATGTCGGTCAAGCACTAACCCACCACCGTTTTCTCCACGGTTTGTGCAACCTCGCCAACAGGTGCTTTCAACCGGTTTCAAAAGTGGAAAGGAAGCCCTCAATTCTTTCCACACACCTTATTCAACAAGGTCAGGTCTTCTCACACCCGTAAGTTGAGAGACGATAGTTTCTGACACCCATAAGTTGAGAAAGCTTAGGTCTGTCTCACACCCGTAAGTTGGGATTGGTTGGTCTGACGCCTGAAAGTTGAGCAGTGTAACGATTTTTCTCACACCCGCAAGTTGAGAAAAGGTGTACAGTTTGATTCTCACCCGTAAGAAAATCCCTTAGTGATAAGGTTCAAAATCCTAACTGCGGAGGTTAGGCAGTAGACGTAGGCAAGTAGCCAAACCATTATAAATCGACTGTGCATATTTGTTTAATTTATGCACTTTATTTTTGCCATTGAAATTGTGTTAAATTGTCTGAGTATCCAATTCACACCCTTCTTGGACATATCTAGGCCAACAGTAAGTGTCCTGACTTAGTTTGATGATTTAAATGACTCAAAACACGAGGACGCTACTCCAGAGTTAGTGTCCTGAAATCTAAAATCAGTTTTAAAACAATGTTGAGTACGCTAAAGGACAATAAGCGTCCTGAGGGTCATTAAGTTGATTCTAAAGATGAGGGCGCTCCTACACAAGTAGCGTCCTAATAATTTATTCAACTTATAACTATCAGCGTCCTTGAAGATAGAAATCATTTGAAAATAGAAAGAACTTCCCGCGAGCTGAGACTAAGTTAGCATCTTGACATCCTCAAAGGTTGATAAAAGAAAGGTCGCCACTTACAAGTAAGCGTTCTTATTACGCAGTTCAATTCAACCTTGAGCATCCTAATATTTTATCAGCGTCCTGACTCATTAAGGCCAGAAGGGCGCTACTTAAAATATTAGTGTCCTGAAAGACTTTATAAAAGCGATTTTTGATTTCTCGATTAAATCTCGATAAAACATAATGTAACCTGATTAAATCGAATATGCAAACGATCGATTAAAACATGCAGGCATACATATCGTTGAATCATATGACATAGAAGGTCCTACAACCTATCATATTCTAATCATTCAATCGAACATCTTCAAATGATCGTTGTCTTCAAAAAGATCTGTAATACGTTTGCCTTGCATCATTGATTCCTTGAAACCTTCAAGTAAGATTAGATATGCCATATGTGCAGTAATATCATAGATAGAATGTGGTCTGTAATCATCAAAATATCTTTCATATTAGGGACACATTCTTCGTAAGGGACGTGAGGATAATTGGTTCAACACTACCTAGGGTAGATTAGCCATTGTTGTTGAGGTTGCTACGATGGCCAGTCCAAGGCCAGTAGATGATGTGGGATAGGGTGTTCAGCTAGCAGACATTCTTGTGGTATGTGAGTATCCAAAGGTTTTTTTTGATGAGTTACCTGGCTTACCGCCTAAGCGAGAGGTAGACTTCATTATTTAGCTGATGCCCTAGACAAAACCCATTGCCATTCCACCGTATCGTATGGCACCGAAAGAGTTGAATGAACTCAGAGCCCAACTAGATGAGCTGATGGGCAAGAGGTTCATTTCCCCTAGTAGTCACCTTGGGGAGCACCTGTGTTGTTCATCAAGAAGAAGGACGAAAGTCTCAAATTATGCATAGACTACCGTTAGCTTAATAAGGTGACTGTGAAGAACAAGTATCCACTTCCTCGTATTGATGACTTGTTTGACCAATTGATTGGGGCCAAGTTCTTTTCGGAGATAGACTTGAGGTCAGGATACCATCAGTTGAGGATTAGGGATGAGGATGTACCGAAGACTGCTTTTCAGAGGAGGTATGGACATTACAAGTTCTTGGTGATGCCCTTCGGGTTTACTAATGCACCAACTATGTTCATGGATCTGATACAGAGTGTATTCAGACCGTATCTCGACCAATTCATTATAGTCTTTATTGATGATATCTTAGTCTACTCTAAGACTAAGGAGGATCATGAGTGTTATCTCAGGGTACATTACAGACTTGTTGGAGCATAGGCTGTATGCCAAGCTGAGCAAGTGTGATTTTTGGATGACCGAGGTGAAATTTTTGGGTCATGTGGTTAGTACGGAAGGTATCACAGTTGATTCTGCTAAGGTTGAGGCAATCATTGGTTGGCCAAGACCCACCACAGTGACGGAGATTCGTAGCTTTCTGGGTTTGGCTGGCTATTACAAGAAGTTCGTGAAAGACTTTTCCACCATAGCCGCACCATTGACTAAGTTGACTCAGAAGAATGTGGCCTTCACAAGGACGGATGCCTATGAGAAAGCTTTTAGTGAGTTGAAAAAGAAGCTGAGTACAGCTCCAGTGTTGATTCTTCCAGAGCCTGGCAAAGATTTGGTGATTTTTACGGATGCATCACTCATAGGTCTGGGATTTGTGTTGATGCAGGAGGGTAGAGTTGTAGCATATGCCTCTAGGCAGCTTAAGGCGCATGAACACAATTACCCTGTACATGATTTGGAGCTAGCAGCTATTGTGTTTACATTGAAGCTATGGAGGTACTACCTTTATGGTGAGAGGTTCACTTTGTATTCTGATCATAAGAGTTTGAAGTATTTCTTTGATCAGAAGGAACTAAATATGCGGTAGAGGAGATGGCTTGAGTTGCTTAAGGATTATGATTTCTCTTTGGAGAATCATCCTAGCAAAACCAATGTTGTGGCTGACGCATTGAGCCAGAAGCGGGCAAAGACTCGAGTGGTTAATGGCCCTGCAGTGGCATTTACTCGAGAGAGTGATGATGATGAGTATACTCTCAGACGCACCAAGTAGTGAGATTTGTACTTAGAAGCACCTGCAGCTTGCTGATGCCCATATTCAGAGTGTTAAGGATCTATAGGAACATTGTCCGAATTTTGACATGTACTGAAGATACACAGACAGTACTGACCAGGCCGATTGGTAGAGAGGGTTAGAAGATGTTTTGCGGTTTAGAGGAAGATTATTGATCCCACATAATGTTGAGTTGCGGGCTTAGTTACTTCAAGCGGCACACAGGTTTAAGTAAACTATTCATCCAAGACCTACGAAGATGTATCACGACATGAAGAGGTATGTGTGGTGGCATAGGATGAAAAAGAGTATAGCTGAGTACGTCTAGAGATGTGAGGTGTGCCAAAAGGTTTAGGTTGAACACCGAAAGCCTGGAGGTCAGATGTAGCCATTACCCATACTTGAGTGGAAATGGGAGCACATTACGATGGATTTAATCATGTGATTGTCGAAGTCTCAGGGAAAATTTGATGCCATTTGGGTTGTGGTCGATAGATTGACCAAGAGTGCACACTTCTTTCCTATGAGCACCAGAGACTCTGTGGATAGACTGAGCAGATTATATGTGAGAGAAATCGTGAGACTCCATGGAGTGTCCCTGTCTATCGTGTCGGGTAGAGATCCATGATTTACATCGAGGTTTTGGCAGGCTTTGCAGACTCAATTTGGGACTCGTCTCCGACTCAGTACAACATTTCACTTTCAAACGAATGGTCAGACCGAGAGAGTGATTTAGATGCTGAAGGATATGCTCAGGCTTTGCCTTTTAGAGTTCGGTGGGGATTGGGGTGAGCATTTTCCCTTGTGTGAGTTTGCTTACAATAATAGTTATCAGGCGAGCATCGATATGGCCCCGTATGAGGCTTTGTATGAAAGACCCTATAGATTACCAGCTTGTCGGTACGAGGTGGATGATACACAGTTATGGGGCCCTGATGCAGTTGTTGAGCAGACAGAGAAAGTCAAGCTGATTCGACAATGGCTGAAGTCAGCTCAGGACAGGCAAAAAAGTTATTATGATAACCGGCATAGGCCGCTAGGGTTTGCCAATGGAGACATAGTTTTGCTTAAGGTCTCGCCACGGAAGGGTCAGACGAGGTTCGATGTCAGAGGAAACCTTTCCCCTAGGTTTATTGGACAATTCCAGATTGTTGAGAGGATTGGCCCAGTTGCGTACAGGTTGGCTTTATCTTCTTAGCTCGAGGGTGTTCATGATGTATTCCATGTATCGATGCTGAGGAAGTATAATGAAGATCCATTGAAGAAGTCTTATCCTGATCCAACTCATGTGCTTAATGTGAGTTATCTACAAGTTGGGGAGGATACAACTTATGAGGAGTTGCCGATTCAGATTGTGGCTCGTCGGGTTCAGAAACTGAGGAATAAGAAGATCCCGCTTGTGCGAGTCAAATGGAAATTTCACGATAATGAAGAGCAAACCTGGGAGCGGGAGGACCAGATGAGGGAGCAGTTCCCCGATCTTTTTATCGACTGAGGTTAGTTCTCTTGATTTCATTTTTTAGGACAAAAATGCTCTTCCGTTGGGGAGAATTGTAACGCTTGTACCTTAGGATGATGTCATCATGACCTCTACAGTACTTGTATACGTGTACATATACGTATTTGATGCTTGATGTGTGTTATTTCAATTTTTTTTTTCGTGCTTGTAATTTTTTTAATGTGTGCGTAAAGTTTCGGAATAATCGGAGATCCGTTCGGTGTCGAAACATGTCAAAAATGGTGTTTTGGATCAGTGGAGCTCGCTCCATGGAACAAGAAATTTTTGTCAACGTTTACATCAATGGCTTGTTCTCCTAGATCCATGGTCCGATTGAGCTGAAATTTTGACAGATTATTCTTCTATGATAGATCTTCATTATTATCAGTGAAGATCTTGATCGGAGTTGTCTACTGTGAGGTATAATATTCTAAACACTACTTCTTAGATTTGAGGATTTTCTTAAGCGGCTTTGATCAAACGGTTGGTTCTCACATTCCTACCGTTGGATTGAGCTGAAATTTTACCAACTGGTTGGTAACTTACTCATAAAAATTTAGAACGGTTAAGATGTTAAATTGGGTAATCTCTTGCAAGAAATTGATTATCAAAGTGCAAGTAATTGCAGCAGGGAAACTATTTTTTTTATTTAAGTGTGTTTTTATGTGTGGGCCCAAGCTCGTGTATTTAAGCAACCAACACTCATTTCTCGTCCATTTTACACTAAATTGAAGTGAAAGAGTGGGAAAAAATGGAGAAGGAGAAGAGGGTGCCTTCCAAAGGGGTTTCTACCCAAATCTTGCTTTAAGGTATAATTTCTCCATTTTCTTCCATTAGAATACCTTCATTGATGTTTGCAAGCTTTTGAATGGTGTATCTTTTGCTATGGACCACGATTTTATGTAGAACCAGGTTAGGGTTTGGTTTGCATATGCTCATATGAGCTTGTAAATGGCGTTGATGGCCTTCCTTGACCTAAACCTACACCCAAGGAGTGTTTTCCACACTTGAATCCCAAATTTGAAGGGGGTGGTGGAAGAACACATGTTTGAGTTAGGTCTTGCATGTTAGATATGCGTGATTAGAGGGTGTTGGGAACCCATTAATAGTGAAACCACCAATTTCTAGCAAGAAATTGGT
Organism: Paratinospora sagittata; assembly: GCA_035771175.1. NCBI lineage: Eukaryota > Viridiplantae > Streptophyta > Magnoliopsida > Ranunculales > Menispermaceae > Paratinospora > Paratinospora sagittata. Next base: position 23,160,578 of record CM069596.1, read on the forward strand.
AGGGTTGTGTGTATTTGACCTAAACCTTGGTTATGGACTTAGGGTTTTCCATTCAAGTTGCGTGTCATCTAAGTTGATTGAATGGGTAAATGTGGATGATTGATGGTTCAATTTACTGATCTTGCTTGCTGGAAACCCTAGGTACAGTGCAAATTTGTCCTAGGCCATGGATTTAGGGGTTTCCCCAAATTTGGAGATTTTTTTCTAGACTAAGTTAATTGATGAAATTGACATGGGGATTAGTCTAATTCATCCTAATTATGGTTGAATGCATTGTATTATGAAGGTTGGATCATGAAAATCAACCTATTGCATTCTTTTGGGTTAAATGTGGATTAATTAAATATAAAATGGGTTGATTAAGCTATATGGGTTAGCTCATGGGTGCAACCATTCTAGAGTCTTAAATTGGCTATTGAATTGGGGTTAATCATGGTTCAATGTCATGCATTTGGACTGATTTTCATGAAGAATAAACCATGTTATATGCAGGGTTTGGGAATGATCTAAGTGTCCCAATTAAACCAACTGGAGGTTGAGGTGCATAAGAGTGTTTTGGTGGCATCCTAGTACCTTATTGGTTGGATTTGGATTGGCTAGTCTAGCCAATCAATTTGTGAGTGTTTTCTTACTCTTGGTTTTTATATATGGCATTGTAGTATAAAAGTGTTTTGAATGCTTATCTAATGTAGTATGCGTGATTTAATGATTCATGAAATGAATTTGAGCATAGTCTAGTTGGGTTAGCAATTGAGTTATGTTGCATCTCCTAAGCATGGGATTCTTATAGAATTTCATTGGGCTGAATGAGGATCCTCAATTGTGGACCTTGCAGAGGGTTTCAATTGTAGGTGCAGACAGGATCTCCTAGACCTGAAAAAGGGTTTGGAAAGGATTGTATCCCGGTGACATGCCCAATCCATGGAATCCTAATAGATTATGGGTAATCGGGCAATGGGTGTCGCGCATTCAGGCTCTTGTATTAATTCTTACATAGGAGGTATCTAGGATTGCATATGCATGTTTGGAAAAATGATATGCCTTGTCTTGGTTAATGACATGATGCATTATATTTGGCATGCATATAATCTTGTATATCACCCTATTATTTAAATTGTTTTATTGATCTTGCCATGTTTTACCAAAATGCATATATATGTTGCGACTTGTAGAAACATTCACTGAGCTTGTTGTAGCTCACTCCTCATCCTTATCATTTCAGGTTCGAATAAAAAAGGGAAGGGGAAGGCTTAGTTGCAGAGCATTTCCCCGTATTTTTGGTGATGTAGGTGTTTTAGTACTTTTCTATATTTTGATAATTTGTACTAAATAACACCTATTGTTTATACTTAACACGTAGATGGGTTGTATTTATGGTTAGGTAGTGGACATAGGCTTGGCCGAACCACTATAAATCTTGTGTGTCTCACGTTTGCATTTAGTCTTCGTTTAGATTATTGCGTTCAATTTCAATACACTCATGTATATCACTAAGTTATTGGAAGAATGTTTAAAATTGACCATCACATCTTATTCAACTCCCTCTTGGGTGGACCAACACCATACATAACTCTAAACAAAACATAAAGATAATTGAACAACATTATAAATACATCTTCCAAATGACAAATATAAAATTTTTTAAAGTCCAAAATATACAAAACCATACCTAAACACAATTATAACCCATCAACGTGTTAAGTATATACAATAGGTGTCAATAAGTACATAATTTACCAAAATACAAAAAAATGTACTAATACACCTACATCACAAAAGTACGGGAAGTACTCCTCAGCTAAGGCTCCTCCTTTCCTTTTCAATCCGAACCAGAAATGATAAGAATGAGGAATGAGCTACAACAAGCTCAGTGAATATTTTCTACAAGTGCAATATACATGCATTTAGACAAAACATGTTAATAACTCATCCAAAGCAATTTAAATAATATGGTGATATACAAGATTATATACACGCTAAAACATAACGCATCATGTCAATATCCAAGGATCAAACTTCTCTACTCGTATTCTATTAGGATTTCTGGGGTTGTATGAACCATAGGATCAGCCCACCAAGACAAGTACCATGCCTAGGCGATCCTAACCTACACAAGCCAAAAAATCCTCTACAAGGTCTGCAATGGGGATCATCATCCAGCCCAATGGAATTAACCAAAACTCCATGTTAGGAGATCCACCAAATTGCTAACCCAACAAGGCTATGCTTAAATTCATTTTTCATTGATCAATAAAACATGCATAATACTATAGTTAAGCATTCAAAACATTTTCCATACTACAATGCCACATATAAAAACAAAATGTAAAGAAACACTCGCAATTGATTGGCTAGACTGACCAATCAAAATCCAACCAAACTATTACAAGAGTGCCACCAATACACTCCTATGCACTTCGACCTTCAATTGGCTTAACTGGGGACAATTGAATCAATCACAAATCCTGCACACAACATGGTTCATTTATCATCAAAATCAGTCCAATTACATGCCAAATAACCATGATTATGTCCCAATTCAATAGCCAACATAGACTCTAAGATTGTTGTACCAATGAGCTAACCCATATTGCTCAAACAAGCCTTAAACACCCAATTAGACCACATACAACCCAAAAGAATGCCTAAGGTTTATTCCATAATCCAACCTTCATTAACCATGCAATCTATCACAAATTGGGTTTGTCACGACGCCCCTGACGTAGGCTGACGTCATGACCGGCACAATGTATTATACACTGTATATACCCATATACAATATACGATACACTGTCAGCCTTCACATAATCTCACAATCCTTTCCAAAATTTTCAAAAATTTCAGCAGCATTTCCCCATAAAATGGACATTTCACAAAACTTGATATACCACAAATCAAATCATCTCCATATATATATAATCATTCCATCCATGTATACCATAATTCAAAAGACCACCATTGCAATTCATAAATCAAACATTCTATCGTCCAAGTATATATATCATCGCCAACTATCTTAACAATCCAAAATAACCATTGATATCTCATTGTCCCAAAATAATCCCTCTAGATGGTAATACATATATAATATGTGTGATAAATATATATATAAAAAAATAAATAAAACAAGTAACTACTTCTTCCAAAGCATACGCACATCAACAATGTTATGTCCTAATCACGTCCTAATCACTCTCAAATTTTTTCTTTTCCTTTTGCTTCTGTACCTGAAGTAGTGAGGGAAAGGGGGTGAGCAAACAACAGCTCAGTAAATATAGTTCTTGATATGACAATCGCATGCATTTTAGGAAATATGGCATATCAGATCGTTCAAATTAAAATATTTCAAAAGCACATATGCAACATTCTTCAAAATAATATACATGCACACAATATATAGTTTATGCTCATTCATAAAAAATTTACCATCTTCCTCCTTCAAGGCAAGAGAGCGGGTCTAACCCTTGTATGACCGTTACAAGTTAGCCACAACCTCTCATTACCCAATTCATAGTCGTTTCAAGGATTGCAACCCTTGTTAGGACAGGCCTACTGACAATGAGGTTTTGCAAAACCTCATCCGGGTCTAATTCCTAACGAAATGACATTATTATAAGCTCCAATTGCTAAAATCAGTTTGCATGATCACTAAAAACTTAATGCATTACATATAAATATATAACATGCATACAATCAAATATTTTATATGTGTACAATGCCATACAAGAACCAAATCAAGAAAACTATACTCACAGTGGTTGCACGAGGTTTTTAAGCCAATATACCCTCTAAAATCCAGCAACAATAATGTCCATCAAAATTGCTTCCTCAAGAGCATTTATCCATGCACTTAATCTCTCAATTCAAACACTGGAATTAGGTAATTCAAACCATAGATCATCATGAGAATACCATTTAAACTCACCAAAACACCATTACTAACACTCAAATTTCCTAGCTGGTTCAGCAGCTAAGATGGGGTTATTTCACAATGAAAATGCCACATTTAAACTAGATTTCAACACCAACGTACTCATATAAGCACATGAAAACATACATCAATTTTATTAAAAATCTAGGACATTCGTTAAATTATTCTGTTCACATCGACAAGTGTTAAATCAGTCATTCTATCATTCTACTACCTTCAACAGGTATTTTATTGAGGTTTGACACGTTCGCGAAAGCATCCAAAGTCAATTTTACTCACAAAAATCATATCTTTAGCTACTAAAAATATCAAAGCATATCCAAAAATCATGCTCTTAACATCGAAACGTTCGGAATTCAGTTCTTTACGATTCTATGACCTCAAACCGGAGTTTCATTGGATTCTAATTCCATTTTATTCACTGGATATGATTATAATACTATTCATGCACTATTCACTATTCATTAGAAACATGAGAATTTTTACTAAAATTGTCAAACGGTCTCCAAAAATCATGAAATTAGCATCGATGGACTCGCAACAGTTCATTCTACCATTATATAGCCTTAAACTAGAGTTTTATCGGGTTTTAAATGATTCAAATGGTCTCCAATCGAAAGTCTAAATTCCAACAAACTTCCAACGGCTCTAAAAATTCCAAATAAACACATAAATTCAATCTAACCATATATTTAAGGTTCTTACAGCCTAGGAAGTGTTTTCCCACCTTCCTAGCGGATTTTCATTCACTTTGGGCCAAAACCTCAATTTTTGGAAACACCGTAAAACGGCTCCCACAACAAAAATTACTCTGAAAGAAAGGTTACATTTATCTTAGATATCAATTTCACGAAGAAATAGAGGGAAAAACAGTTACCGTGGGTCCCGATTCGGCGAAAATCCCGCGTTCTCCTTTTTCTTCTTCCCCTTCTTTCTCGCGTTCTCGCTCTCTGTTTCTTCTTCTTCTTCTTTTTGTTTTCTTTTTTTTTCACGTTTGAGAGATGAGAGAAAGATGAGAGAATGAGATAAATGAGAATCACGTTTGAGAGAGAGATGAGGAAATGAGATAAATGAGAAGGAGAAATATATAATATTTCTATCATCTTATACCTTATACTAATATCAAGGTATATTATCTTATACAAATATCATTTCAAGGTCATTTAATCATCTTATACTCTCATGATAATATGACATTTAATAATAGAATCTACTTAATTTAGTTTTGTTTATACACATATATGTTTAACTCCTACGTTCGTATACACGTACGTATACGTATTCCTCAACGTAGGTGTATAATTAAAAGTACGGGATGTTACAATCTCCCCAACTTAAAGAATTTCGTCCTCGAAATTTAACAGATAAGGAGAAATGTACCTCAAGTGGTAAAGAGATCAGGAAATGTCTCCCTCATCCAGTCCTCGTGTTCCCAAGTCTGCTCCTCATTATCATGAAACTGCCATTTGACTCTGACCAAAGGAATTTCTTTATTTCTCAATTGCTGAACCTTCCTATTAAGAATCTGAATGGGCTTCTCTTCATATGTAGCATCCTTCCCAACTTGTAACTGTGTTACATCTAAAAGATGTGTCGAGGGCGGATATTTCGTCGGGTCTGTATGATATATTCTCAACATAGAAATATGAAACACATCATGAACATCGACTAACTGAGGAGGCAAAGCAATCCGGTATGCTAGCGGACCAATCCTCTCTGTGATTTTAAACGGTCCAATAAAGCGAGGAGACAATTTTCCTTTCACCCCAAACCGCATCTGACCTTTCCGTGGCGAGACTTAAGCAGCACGAGGTCATCTACTGCAAATTCTAGAGGTCTGTGGCGGTTATCAAAATAACTCTTCTGTCGATCTTGGCAGCTTTCAGTCACTGTCTGATCTGTTTAACCTGCTCAGTGTGATCAATAACAACTTTCGGTCCCAACAACTGTGATTCTCCAACCTCATACCAATAAGTCAGAGATCTGCACGGCCTACCATACAAAGCTTCATAAGGTGTCATGCCAATACTGGCCTGATAGCTGTGGTTATAAGCAAACTCACACAATGGTAAACTTTCACTCCAAGTCCCACCAAACTCTAAAATACACGATCTGAGCATGTCTTCCAGCATCTGAATCACCCTCTCAGTCTGGCCATCAGTCTGAGGATGAAACGTTGTACTAAAGCAGAGATGAGTACCAAACCGGGTCTGCATGGCCTGGCAAAAGCTTGATATGAAACGCTGATCTCTATCCTACACAATAGAAACAGGTATACCGTGCAACCTGACAATCTCACGCACATACAATCTGCTCAGTCTATCAATCGAGTCTCTGGTGGTCATTGGAAGAAAGTGTGCAGATTTAGTCAATCTGTCAACTATTACCCAAATGGCGTCAAATCTACCATGAGATCTGGGCAGTCCTGTGATAAAGTCCATCGTGATATGCTCCCATTTCCATTCTGGAATAGATAATGGTTGCATCTGACCTCCTGGTCTCTGATGTTCAGCTTTCACTTGCTGACACACCTCACAATTCAGCACATACTCAGCTATATCTTTCTTCATCCCATGCCACCATACTGTTATTTTCATATCATGATACATTTTTGTAGATCCTAGGTGAATGGTATACTGAGATCTGTGTGCTTTGTCTAATAACTCAGCCCTCAATGCCCTATCCACAAGTACCCATAATCTCCCATGATAACGTAGGACACCATCTGGACCTCTCTGCCAATCTGCCCTGTCTGCACTATCTGCCCAAGACTCATACATAGGACCTGAGACTCCTTATCAAGCTCTAAGGAGCGACTGATCTTCTCGACATTCTTCAGCCAATCTTCGGCCTTCTTCAAGTCAACCCCACCAGTGAATTCCTTAGGCTTTAGCTTCATAAACTTCTCTAGCAGTCTGATCCGCCGATCAGTGGGGTTCTCCACAACAATAGGAGCAGGTGTAGGCATAGGCTGAGGTACAACCATTTGAGGTCCTACTGCCCCTGCAGCTCCACTAGCCTCGGCCCCACTAGTGCCCGCCTCTTGAGGTATTGTTTGAGGTGACTGTCGAGCAATAGCCTCAACCTGCTGCACTAAGGCCTGTATCTGTGAAGTCTGGGCTGCCATCAAGCGGCCCTGTGCCTGAATGATTTCCTCCATCCTCCCCATCCGGTCATCATCGGATGGCCCTGTGTGTGGCTGTCCCAATCTCTCGCTCCTCCTCATGACACTGAGAAGTAGAAATACGAGCAACCATCACACATTAAAGAATTTAAAACATTAACAAAGCCTCATAACTACCCATATCATATAATACACACAGAAAATATGATAGTAAGACTTTTAAGTTAGTTCCTTTAAGCTTTTTAATCACCTAAATCTCTCACCCAATTCCTAGGTCAAAATCATCTAAGTCCAATACATAGACTAAACCTAGTAAAATCAGGCTCTGATACCAACTGTGGCGACCCCGCGCCCCGGACCACCAACCCCGCAAGGAATGGCATGCGGAATGCCGGGGCGGGACGCCCGGCGTAGGCATCTCCGACCACTCCTCAACTCCCGTGAGGTGGTTGAGACCCTACAAGCCTTGTCTCGAACAACGACATAATATCAAAAGGGTACTAAACAAAACTACTCACCGTATTAATCATCAAAGACAAGAGATAATCCATAAAAATGAACCATAAATAAAATCATAACCCTACAGTCCATTAAAATTGACATACACATAAAGTCCAAAATTGTGGGTACAAATAAAAACCGTCATATGCCCACATGGTCTATCCAACCAGTCCCAACTCACCCATACTAAAATGTAGTAAGTATTATATTTACATAATCCAAAATATAATACTTCATAATATAAAACACAATTCAATCAAAATGCCTCTTAACTCACATCGAGGCTTTGGATTCTCTCGCAGGCAAGGCCCTCAAGATATGACTACTCCCTTGCCCTTATTCGGGACAGAAGGACCTGAAAGAGGAAAATGAGGGTGAGCCAACGATGCCCAGTGAATAGAATTCAAATATGCTATCAATACTCATCAATAAATATCATGTATGCATGTCAATGTGTAGCATGATTAAAAGCTCATAACATATAGATATCAAACATTTATAATAAGTTCGATGCAAGTAAAAACTTATCAATTTGGATCCACATTCCACATGCATTGGGTTACTAGTGCACGTCTATTTCACCGTACCGTTGACCCCAATCTCTTCCTTTCTTAAAACCCTCCTATGACAAGGTTAAGTCCCCCTATTAGCCAGATAGATGGGCCCAACCAATGTCATAAGGTTTTCTCAAATCAATGCATCATTCAAAACATTAGAACACATTCATGCTTTCAACATACAATATATAAGTGATATGATGACATAAAAGATATAATCATAAATGAAGTCTACTCACAACCAAGCCTCGCGAGAGTACTTAACCACACACGATCACCAAACCGAATCAACCCAAATCAAGATCCTGAAACATTCATCAATATCCTACCATACATCAATTTCTATGCTCAATCACATAGACATTACACATCAACCCTAAATCAGCCCACATATAAACAATAGGCCTAAATCTCATCTAATCCCATCATTCAACTCAAATCACATGACTTAGGCCTCTAATGCATAGTTCTCATACATAAACTATTCTATTAATCAAAAATACTGATTTTCAATTCCTTTAGGCATAAATATGCCCAAATTGGGTCACTTGATCACAAGTAGGCCTAACCCATGATATGGTCACAACCACCAAATCAGTAGCATAATCAACCCTAATCATGCTTAATTAAACATAAGTTGCATCAATTCAATGATTCTAGGCCAAAAGCATCAAAAGCCCTAAAATATGAAATTTTCCATACTTAGGCCATATTGTCGATTTACACTAGGTCACCATGTTCAGCCATGTATATCACTGATTTTGCATCATGGGTTCATCAACAATGGCAACTAGGTCAACATAGTTGACATGCAAGCTATTTGGAAAGGTCTAAGTTCATATTCTAAATTTAGGTCTAATACAAGCAACCCCACCAATTCTTCATTTACTATTCTGTTCAGATGTATCAATATACCAACAGAAATATGTAATCACAAAATCAACCATACAGATTGAAGTATGTGAAGAAACAAACCTTCTGTCCAAATATCAGCCCAATCCAACGGTGGACCGAAAAGATATGTATCTTTGATGAACAAGTCTCTAATCAGACAATTTCTCCTTTCCTGCTGCAAATACTCAAACTCAGATGACTATATCACACAAAATACTGAATTTATAAACATCTCCACCGTTCATAATATAGACATATCAGCTATAAACTACATACCCAAATTTGATATCCATCCAACGGTAGATTTATGAGATCTACAAGTTTGAGCGAAACACCACGAGAAATCCAGAATCTCCAACTAGCTTTGTTTCAGAGATTAGATCTCTCAGAATGCAGAACTATCCGTTGTAAACGACATACCAAAATTTTATATCCATCCAACGGTAGATTAAGGAGATCTATAAGTTTGAGCGAAACGGTGCGAGAAATCCAGACTTTCCGACCAGCCTTGTTTGAGAGGTTAGATCTCTTAGACGAAACCTCTGATCAAGATCTCCACCGACCAGAATGAATAACCATAAGTGACGAACGTGCTGACAAATTTTGAGCTCAATCGGACCATAGATTCGAAAGATCCACCACTTTGATGAAAACGTCGCAGGGATCTTCCTCCTGCAACTCTCTCCTTCTTTCTCTTCTTCTTTCCTTTCTCTTCTTTTCTTTCTCTTCTTCTTTCCTTTCTCTCCACTCACCTCTTTCTAGCACTTCCTTGATTCCCTCCTCCACTCACCTCACTTTCTAGCACATTCTTGGATTCTCTCCTCCACTCACCTCATTTTCTAGCACATTCTTGGATTCTCTCCTCCACTCACCTCATTTTCTAGCACATTCTTGGATTCTAGAAGTGGGCATGGGACACTTGTCCACTTTCATGCACCAACCTTCACATGTGTTGGTCTCATACTACCCATACCAACCACATGTATTTTAACCAATCTCATGCTTCCATGTATTTTAAATGTTCAATCCATTTAATACACCAAATTTTTTTCTCATGTATCCTTTTATTCAATCAATCCTAACCCATATCAATTCATGGTTTAATGGGCCCATGCATAAATAATAACATATGTATTATATTTTAATTTAACATGACCCATATACAATTTATGATACACATATTTATATACATTATCAAGCATCAACTATACAAACATCAAACATATCAAGGCAGCACATAGAGTTTGGGCAAAATGCAATTGGGTTATGGGCTAGATGAAATAATTTTTTTGGGGCGTCACACACATACTACAGGAATATCTGATATCTGAACGCCTAAGTCCTTTTCATTTACTGACTTTATACTAGCCGGCATCCCTTTCTCTTCATTAGTGGCCTTCCTGCCTCGAGTGGGAGGGTTTGAAGACGTCTTGCCACTATAAATAAATGCGGGTTGTCCTAGTATTTGAAAGACTACTTTCTTACCGAAGCAGTCCACATGGGCATGATAGGCAGCCAACCAATCCATACCCAGTATAGCATGAAATTCCAGGAATTCGAAAACCCTAAGATTCACGATCATTTCATGATCCGCATATTTCACCAAACACTTTTCACACAACATATTCGGGTAGATTCGGTCTCCTGCTGCAGTACTCAGAACCAACGGTGTACTAATCCTAACAGGAGTTAAATGCAACCTATCTACCATATGGCCAGCAATAAATGACAAGGTGGATCCAGGATCGATTAACACATACATCATAGTGTCGCAAATAGAAATCATACCTTCCACCAAGTTCTTGTTCGCCTCTGGATCTGGCTCTGTAACAGCCTGGCTTGCTCTCTGATAGGCGTGGGAGTAGTAACAGTAGCAGATGGATTTGTTGGAGTCTGCGGGGCTAGCTGAAAAGGACACTGGTACTCTTTATGTCCCTTGTTCCCACATCGAAAACATGTGACAGGAGGGCGAGGTGCAGATGAAGCTGTCTGTGACTCAGTGCCTGGCATGGGACGCCAACCACTCTGACTGCCTGCTCCCTTATGTGGCCACGGTGCCCTAACAGACGATCCCTGTCTCGGTAGCCTCGTAGCAGACTGTGATATTCTACCTGCTGCTGGAAGAGTAACTGGAATCTCCATAGTAGTAGGCATCTCAACTATCTTTGTTTTTTTCTGTTCACCCCACCATTTTCTGCCCCATCTCTGCTTTCTCTTACCCTGATAGGGTACCTGCTGCTCTATAACTGCCTGTGCTGGGGGCGTTGCCCATGCTGGCCTATCTGTCATCTCAACTGTCTCATAATTCAGTGCCTGTCGCACTGCCTGATCATAGGTCTGAATACCAAAAAGAGCCAAACCCTTATTGATTGGGTCATTAAATCCCTCCCTGAACCTCTTCATTTGCATCAGATCTGTCTGAACCATCTCAGGGGCAAACAAGGCTAGCCTATTGAACTCATGTTCATATTCTCTCACAGACATGTTACCTTGCTTTAATTCTATAAACTGCTTATGCCTCTTATCAACCTCAGACGGGGGATAGTAAGTCTTGTAAAATACTTCTTTAAACTTATCCCAGGTATCTATGGGTCCCTGAGCTCGACCTATTGTCTGCCGCCATCTCTCAACCTTACTCGAAAATTTAAATCGAGCAAGTCTAATCTTGTCCCTATCCAGTGCATGCATGTCCTCAAATATAGCTTCTATCCTCAGAAGCCAACCCTCAGCAACCTCTAACTCTAGACTACCATCAAATATAGGCGGTTCCCGTCTCTTAAATACTTTCATCACATCTTCGTTGTGGCGACCCCGCGCCCCGGACCACCAACCCCACAGGGAATGGCATGCGGAATGCCGGGGCGGGACGCCCGGCGTAGGCATCTCCGACCACTCCTCAACTCCCGTGAGGTGGTTGAGACCCTACGAGCCTTATCTCAAACAACGACATAATATCAAAAGGTACTAAACAAAACTACCCACTGTATTAATCATCAAAGACGAGATAATCCATAAAAATGAACCATAAATAAAATCATAATTCCTACAGTCCATTAAAAATTGACATACACATAAAGTCCAAAATTGTGGGTACAAATAAAAAAATCGTCATGTGCCCACATGGTCTATCTAGCAAGTCCCAACTCACCCATACTAAAATGTGGTAAGTATTATAATTACATAATCCAAAATATAATACTTCATAATATAAAACACAATTCAATCAAAATGCCTCTCAACTCACATAGAGGACTTGGATTCTCTCGCAGGCAAGGCCCTCAAGATATGACTACTCCCTTGCCCTTATTCGGGACAGAAGGACCTGAAAGAGGAAAATGAGGGTGAGCCAACGATGCCCAGTGAATAGAATTCAAATATGCTATCAATACTCATCAATAAAAACCATGTATGCATGTCAATGTGTAGCATGATTAAAAGCTCATAACATATAGATATCAAGCATTTATAATAAGTTCGATGCAAGTAAAAGTTTATCAATTTGGATCCACATTCCACATGCCTTGGGTTACTAGTCCACGTCTATTTCGCCGTGCCGTTGATCCCAATCATGTTTACTTGGGTTACTAGTCCACGTCTATTTCACCGTGCCGTTGATCCCAATCATTTCCTTCTTAAAACCCTCTTATGACAAGGTCAAGTCCCCCTATTAGCCAGATAGATGGGCCCAACCAAAGTCATAAGGTTTTCTCAAATCAATGCATCATTCAAAACATTAGAACACATTCATGCTTTCAACATACAATATATATAAGTGATATGATGACATAAATGATATAATCATAAGTGAAGCCTACTCACAACCAAGCCTCGCGAGAGTATTTAATCACACACGACCACCAAACCGAATCAACCCAATCAAGATCCTGAAACATACATCAATATCCTACCATACATCAATTTCTATGCTTAATTACATAGACATTACAAATCAACCCTAAATCAGCCCACATATAATTAATAGGCCTAAATCCCATTTAATCCCATCATTCAACTCAAATCACATGACTTAGGCCTCTAATGCATAGTTCTCATTCATAAACCATTCTATTAATCAAAAATACTGATTTTCAATTCCTTAGGCATAAACATGTCCAAATTTGGGTCACTTGATCACAAGTAGGCCTAACCCATGATATGGTCACAACCACCAAATCAGTAGCATAATCAACCCTAATCATGCTTAATTAAACATAAGTTGCATCAATTCAATGATTCTAAGCCAAAAGCATCAAAAGCCCTAAAATATGAAATTTTCCATACTTAGGCCATATTGTCGATTTACACTAGGTCGCCATGTTCAGCCATGTATATCACTGATTTTGCATCATGGGTTCATCCACAATGGCAACTAGGTCAACATAGTTGACATGCAAGCTATTTGGAAAGGTCTAAGTTCATATTCTAAATGTAGGTCTAATACAAACAACCCTACCAATTCTTCACATGTATTATTCTGTTCAGATGTATCAATCTACCAACAGAAATATGTAATCACAAAATCAACCGTACAGATTGAAGTATGTGAAGAAACAAACCTTCTGTCCAAATATCAGCCCAATCCAACGGTGGACCGAAAAGATATGTATCTTTGATGAGCAAGTGTCTAATCAGACAGTTTCTCCTTTCCTGCTGCAAATACCCAAACTCAGATGGCTATATCACACAAAATAATTAACGTATAAATATTTCCACCGTTCAGAATACAGAAATATCTGTTGTAAACTACATACTCAAATTTGATATCCATCCAACGGTACGTTGAGGAGATCTACAAGTTTTACCGAAACGGAACGAGAAACCCAGAAATTCCGACCAGCTTTGTTTCAGAGATTATATCTCTTAGCACAAGCTTCTAATTACGATCTCCACCGTTCAGAATATATACATATAAGTTATAAACTACATACCCAAGTTTGATAACCATCTAACGGTAGATTTAGGAGATCTATAAGTTTGAGCGAAACAGTGCGAGAAATCCAGACTTTCCGGCCAGCTTTGTTTGAGAGGTTAGATCTCTCAGAAGAAACCTCTGATCAAGATCTCCACCGACCAGAATGAAGAACCATAAGCTACGAACGTGCTGACAAAATTTGAGCTCAATCTGACCGTAAATTCCAATGATCCACTTCTTTGATGAAAATCTCGCTGGGTTCTTACTCCTGCAACTCTCTCCTTCTTTCTCTTCTTCTTTCCTTTCTCTTCTTTTCTTTCTCTTCTTCTTTCTTTTCTCTCCACTCACCTCTTTCTAGCACTTCCTTGATTCCCTCCTTGATTCTCTCCTTGATTCTCTCCTTGTTTTCCTCTCCTTGGTTCCCTCCACTCATTCTAGCACTTCCTTGAAGAAGACAAGTGGGCATTGGACACTTGTCCACTTTCATGCACCAACCTTCACATGTGTTGGTCTCATACTACCCATACCAACCACATGTATTTTAAATGTCCAATCCATTTAATACACCAAATCTTCAATTTCATTTATCCTTTTATTCCATCAATCCTAACCCATATCAATTCATGGTTTAATGAGCCCATGCATAAATAATAACATATGCATTAAACTTTAATTTAACATGACTCATATACAATTTATGATACATATATTTATATACATTATCAAGCATTAACTATACAAACATTAAACAATCATCAAACAAACACCAAACATATCAAGGCAACACATAGAGTTTGGGCAAAATACAATTGGGTTATGGGCTAGATGAAATAATTTTCGGGGCGTCACATTCGTATCTGCAAGTCTCATCTACATCATCATGAGTCTCTACTGTCTCCTACACTGGCACAGGTCGCTCTGCAGACGCACCCGCACTACGGGCGCCAACCTCGGGTACTGCAGGTGCTGTAGGCCCCTGTAAACTATCCTGAAGACGTGTCATCATACGCATCATCTCAGCATTTTGTCTCTACTGAGCTATAACTATTTCTTCCAGTTTCTTTAACCTTTCTTCTTGTGGGTCCATGATTGCCTGATACTTCCCTTTCAATTGCCATTCACAGAGATAGAGGAGCGTATAAGTCAGACAATCCGATTATTAAGTCTTTATACGATACTTTATTTACCCGTACATATACCCATACAAACAAACATAAGATAATAAAGCTTTTAATCTTTTAGGCTTTTAATCCTAAACGTGGCTCTGATACCAATATTGTCACGACGCCCATGACGTAGGTTGACGTCATGACCGGCACAATGTATTATACACTATATATACCCATATACAATATACAATACACTGTAAGCCTTCACATAATCTCACAATCCTTTCCAAAAATTTCAAAAATTTCGGCAGCATTTTCCCATAAAATGGACATTTCACAAAACCTGATATACCACAAATCAAATCATCTCCATATATATATAATCATTCCATCCATGTATACCATAATTCAAAAGACCACCATTGCCATTCATAAATCAAACATTCTATCGTCCAAGTATATATATCATCGCCAAAATAACCCCTCTAGATGGTAATACATATATAATATGTGTGATAAATATATATATATATATAAATAAATAAAACAAGTAACTACTTCTTCCAAAGCATACGTACATCAATAATGTTATGTCTTAATCACGTCCTAATCACTCTCAAATTTTTTTTTCCTTTTGCTTCTGTATTTGAAATAGTGAGGGAAAGGGGGTGAGCAAACAACAGCTCAGTGAATATAGTTATTGATATGACAATCGCATGCATTTTAGGAAATATGGCATATCAAATCGTTCAAATTAAAATATTTCAAAAGCACATATGCAATATTCTTCAAAATAATATACATGCACACAATATATAGTTTATGCTCATTCATAAAAAATTTACCATCTCCCTCTTTCAAGGCAAGAGAGCGGGTCTAACCCTTGTATGACCGTTACAAGTTAGCCACAGCCTATCATTACCCAATTCACAGTCATTTCAAGGATCGCAACCCTTCTAAGGACAGGCCTACTGACAATGAGGTTTCGCAGAACCTCATCCGGGTCTAATTCCTAACGAAATAACATTATTATAAGCTCCAATTGCTAAAATCAGTTTGCATGATCACTAAAAACTCAATGCATTACATATAAATATATAACATGCATACAATCAAACATTTTATATGTGTACAATTCCATACAAGAACCAAATCAAGAAAACTATACTCACAGTGGTTACACGAGGTTTTTAAGCCAATATACCCTCTAAAATCCAGCAACAATAATGTCGATCATAATTGCTTCCTCAAGAGCATTTATCCATGCACTTAATCTCTCAATTCAAACACTGCAATTAGGTAATTCAAACTATAGATCATCATGAGAATCACCATTTAAACTCACCAAAACACCATTACTAACACTCAAATTTCCTAGCTGGTTCAGCAGCTAAGATGGGGTTATTTCACCATGAAAATGTCACATTTAAACTAGATTTCAACACCAACATACTAACATAAGCATATGAAAACATACGTCGATTTTATTAAAAATCTAGGACATTCCTTAAATTATTCTGTTCACATCGACAAGTGTTAAATCAGTCATTCTATCATTCAACTACCTTCAACAGGTATTTTATTGAGGTTTGACACGTTCGCGAAAGCATCCAAAGTCAATTTTACTCACAAAAATCATATCTTTAGCTACTAAAAATATCAAAGCATATCCAAAAATCATGCTCTTAACATCGAAACGTCCGGAATTCAGTTCTTTACGATTCTATGACCTCAAACCGGAGTTTCATTGGATTCTAATTCCATTTTATTCACTGAATATGATTATAATACTATTCATGCCACTATTCACTATTCATTAGAAACATGAGAATTTTTACTAAAATTGTCAAACGGTCTCCAAAAATCATGAAATTAGCATCGATGGACTCGCAACAGTTCATTCTACCATTCTATAGCCTTAAACTAGAGTTTTATCGGGTTTTAAATGATTCAAATGGTCTTCAATCGAAACTCTAAATTCCAACAAACTTCCAACGGCTATAAAAATTCCAAATAAACACATAAATTCAATCTAACCATATATTTAAGGTTCCTATTGCCTAGGAAGTGTTTTCCAACCTTCCTAGCGGATTTTCATTCACGTTGGGCCAAAATCCCAATTTTTTTAAACGCCGAAAAACGGCTCCCACAACAAAAATTACTCCGAAAGAAAGGTTACATCTATCTTAGATATCAATTTCACGAAGAAATAGAGGGAAAAACAGTTACCGTGGGTCTCGATTCGGCCAAAATCCCGCGTTCCCCTTTTTCTTCTTCCCCTTCTTTCTCGCGTTCTCGGTCTCTGTTTCTTCTTCTTCTTTTTGTTTTCTTTTTTTTCACGTTTGAGAGATGAGAAAAAGATGAGAGAATGAGATAAATGAGAATGACGTTTGAGAGAGATGAGGAAATGAGATAAATGAGAAGGAGAAATATATAATATTTCTATCATCTTATACCTTATACTAATATCAAGGTATATTATCTTATACAAATATCATTTCAAGGTCATTTAATCATCTTATACTCTCATGATAATATGACATTTAATAATACAATCTACTTAATTTAGGTATGTTTATACAGATATACGTTTAACTCCTACGTTCGTATACACGTACGTATACGTATTCCTCAACGTAGGTGTATAATTAAAAGTACGTGGTGTTACAGGGTTAATAGACATTCAAGCCAATTCAAATCAATTGGCATCAACTAGTCCAAAATCCCCAAATTTGGGCAAAGTCCAAAATCATGGCTTTAGCCAAATTTACACTACACATAGGGTTCCAACATGCAAAATCACTAAGTCACACTATCATTCATCTAGAATGAACCATTTATTCAACATAGTTTACATGCAAATTCAAAGGAAAACCCTAACTCCACAACCTAGTTCTAGGTATCCCACCAATTTCTTGCTAGAAATTGGGGGTTCCACCATTGGTGGGTTCCCAAAATTCACCTAATCTCACATAGCTAGCATGCAAGGTCTAACTCAAACATGTGTTCTTCCACCACCCCTTCAAATCCGGGATTTAGGTGTGGAAAACACTCATTGGATGTAGATATAGGTCATGGAAGGTCATAACCACCATTAACAAGCTCAAAAGAGTACATGCAAACCAAATCCTAACTTGGACATACCCAAAACCCTGGTCTATAGCATTTCTTAGATCAAAATGAAGTTCACATCCATAAACCATGGAGATATTAGGAAGAAGAAAGGTAAATCATCCTTACCTTAAGAGTGATTTGAGCAAGAACTCTCAAAACCCTAGATTTTTCTCCTCTCCTCTTCTCTACCTCATTTCCCTATTTTCTAAGTAATAAATGAGCAAATGAGTCAAAAATGGGGTGTTGGTTGCTTAAATACACGAGTTGGGCCCACACATGAAAAACTGCCAAAAACTGTGATTTTTTGCATAGAACGCACTCTTCTCCCCACGAAGCTCGCTCCACCGAGTGTTGAAAAAATTTCAGTCTCGACCTAAGCCATGGAGTGCCCTCCATCCCCCATGGAGCGCGCTCCTCCCCTCTGCCCAGATTTTCTACATTTTTCTAGTAAGGGAGCACGTTTCTTCTTCCATGGAATGAGCTTCACTGCCCTATTTTCCCATTTTTTACCCTTTTTGACACTGAACGAGTCTCTGATCATTCCAGAACATTTCACACACATTTAAACGACTTAAAAGCATGCGGGAACACTTGAACCAACACACATCAGGTATGAAATGCATATACTCATATACGTATTCGTGTACTCTATGGATCAAAATGACATCATCCTAAGGTACGGGCGTTACAGTTCTCCCTAACTTAAGAGTATTTTTTTCCTCAAAAATGGAATCAAAAGAACTAACCTCAGTCGGTATAAAGATCGGGGAACTGCACCCTTGTTTAGTCCTTACCCTCCCAGGTTTGCTCTTCGTTATCGTGGAATTGTTATTTGACTCGCAGAAGCGGGATCTCCTTATTTATCAGTTTCTGAACCCGACGAGCCACAATCTGGATCGGTAACTCCTCATAAGTCGTGTCCTCCCCAACTTGTAGATGACTCACATCAAGTACATGAGTTGGATCACGATAAGACTTATTCAATGAATCATCAATGTACTTTCTCAGCATTGATACATGGAATACATTATGAACACCCTCGAGCTAAGAAGGTAAAGCCAACCTGTAAGCTACTGGTCCAATCCTCTCAACAATCCGGAATGGTTCAATAAACTTAGGGGCAAGTTTCCCTCTGAGGTTGAACCTCATCTGACCTTTACGTGGCGAGACCTTAAGCAAAACTAGGTCTCGCAAGGCAAACTTTAACGGCCTATGCCGATTATCATAATAATTATTTTGCTTGTCCTGAGCCGACTTTAGCCTTTGCCTAATTAACTTGATCTTTTTCGTCTGCTCAAATACTGCGTATCGTCCACCTCGTACCTACAAGCTGGTGATCTACAGGGTCTCCCATATAAAACCTCATACGATGCCATACCAATGCTTGCCTGATAACTTCTATTGTAAGCAAACTCACATAAGGGTAAATGCTCACCCCAACCCCCACCGAACTCTAAAATGCAAGACCTGAACATATCCTCCAACATCTGAATCACTCTCTCAGTATGAACATCTGTCTGAGGGTGAAATGTTGTACTGAGTCAGAGACGGTCCTAAATCAAGTCTGCAATGCCTGCCCAAACCTTGATGTAAACCGTGGATCTCTATCGGATATGATCGACGCGGGTGTCCCATGCAATCTCACGATCTCTCTCACATATAATCTCCTCAGTCTATCCACCAAGTCTTTGGCGCTCATAGGAAGAAAATGTGCACATTTGGTCAATCTATCTATCACAAATCTATCTATCACAACCCAAATTACATCAAATTTTCCCTGAGACTTTGGCAATCCCATGATGAAATCCATCGTAATGCGTTCCCATTTCAACTCAGGTATGGGTAATGGCTACATCAGTCCTTCAGACTTTCGGTGTTTAGCCTTAACTTGCTGGCACACCTCACATCTTTGCACGTACTCAGCTGTACTCTTCTTCATCCCATGCCACCACACAAACCTCTTCATATCGTGATACATCATAGTAGGACCTAGATGAATAGTATAGTAAGACTTGTGTGACTTCTGAAGTAACTCAGCCCTCAACTCAACATCATATGGGATCCATAGTCTTCCTCTGAAATGCAAGACATCATCTGACCCTCTCTGCTAATCGACCTGGTCAGCATTGTCTGCATATCTACAGTGTTGGCCCAAATATGTCCAAGAGAGGGTGAATTGGACACTTAGAAAATTTAAAATTAATTACAATGACAAAATTAAAGTGTAGAAATTAAACAAATATGCACAGTTGATTTATAGTGGTTCGGCTACTTGCTTACGTCCACTACCTAACCTCCTCAGTTAGAATTTTAACCTTGTCACTAAGGGATTCTCTTACGGGTGAGAATCAAACCGTTACACCTTTTCTTAACTTACAGGTGTTAGAACAACCATTACACTGCTCAGCTTACAGGCGTGAGACTAACCTATCCAAAATTACTGGTATGAGACAAACCTAAGCTTTCTCAACTTACGGGTGTGAGAACTACCGTTTCTCAACTTGCTGGTGTGAGAAGACTGTTTCTCAACTTGCGGGTGTGAGAAGACCTAACCTTGTTGAATGACAACTCAGTAGTTTATCTAACTACTGTTACAACCCCGATATAGTTTACAGGATATGAAATTAAGCACAACTGTATCCTATGAACTATTCTCTTTCAACAAGAATGATATAAGTTAAAATAATACTGAAAATTTGAGTGAAAACTGTTCGAAATCTCAATTAGATTTTCAGATAAAGATAGATATTTAGCTTAGTATGAAAATCATTTGAATATGTAAAGTCTCAAAGAAAAACTCTTTGAGAAACAAAGTGACTTAAACGTTTTCTTGACCAGATGAAAATTCGACTAACTTTCAAAAAGTGTTTTGGCTCTGAGAATTTTCGGTGGTCTTAACAAATTGTTAAGTGCCTGTATTTATAGACTTGAAGAGATGAAGTTGTTGTTCATTTGAATTTGAATTTCAAATACAAACGTTTACTCACAACAGCTAGAATATAACACGAAAATGGCAACTGCACAATTCATGAATATTTTGTTTTTCTCTAGATACACGTATAAGGAAAGTTTTAGAAGACGTAGTTCGTGAATCAAAGAATATCTCTTACAAATACAGAAAATTGATTTTGTATGAAAAGTTGTTCTGGAAAAGGTGGCTAAAAGGATGTACTTGTCAGAACAACAAAAATATCATTTTTGTCATTTTGTTCCTTTGAGGGCGCTCATGGAACATCAGTGTCCTACTAAACAATGAAGTAAGGGTGCTACTGATTCGTAAGCGTCCTGACTTATTTTGGCAATTAAACGACTTAAATCATGAGGGCGCTACTGAATAGTGAGCGTCATGCTTTGTTTTAAAATCACTTAAACGTACCAGGGCACTACTCAAGAGTTAGTGTCCTGATATTTAAAAACAGTTTTAAAACAATATTAAGTACGTTGAAGGGCAGTAAGCGTCCTAAAAGTTATTAAGTTGATTCTAAAGTTGAGGTTGCTCCTACACAAGTAGCGTCCTGATAATTTATTCAACTTATAGTTATCAACGTCCTTAAAGATAGAAATCACATTAAAAACAAAAAGAACTTCCAGCAACCCGAAACAAAGTCAGCGTCCTGGCATTCTCAAAGGTTGATAAAAGGAAGTCTACTACTTACAAGTAAGCGCCCTTATGAATCAATTCAATTCAACCTTGAGCGTCCTAATATTTTATTAGTGTCTTGACTCATCAAGCACAGAAGAGTGCTGCTAAAAAATTAGCGTCCTAAAAGACTTTATAAAAATAATTTTTGATTTCTCGATTAAAGCTAGATAAAACATGATTAAAATCATTATGTTTTTCTAATCAAATCAAATACTTTAGAAATCATAAGGTATGATTAGATTGTTACTATCAAAGTATGCAAACGATTAAATCTTGCTGAGAGTAAGTTGATCGATAGACTTTACATTCTAAGTACTGACAAACTCAGAACTTTGCTTGTGATGTTCAATAGGCTTGTGAGCACAGTTCCTTGATCTTGATTCTTGATAAATTCGAAACACTTGACAAGATCATTAGATAAACAGACTGAAGATATTTGGAATTATCAAAGCATTCATATCATGGGGTTCATTGAGATAACATACAGTACATATCAAAATTCGGACTATGTTCCTATAGATCCTTAACCCTCTGAATATGGGCATTAGCA
This sequence comes from Paratinospora sagittata, assembly GCA_035771175.1. Classification (NCBI taxonomy): domain Eukaryota; kingdom Viridiplantae; phylum Streptophyta; class Magnoliopsida; order Ranunculales; family Menispermaceae; genus Paratinospora; species Paratinospora sagittata. Next base: position 23,182,913 of record CM069596.1, read on the forward strand.
AGTTCTATGTGCATCTGAGCACATATCTCACTACGTGGTGTGTCTGAGACTATACTGATCATTGTCACTCTCTCAAGTAAATTCCACTGTTAGGACATCTGGAAAGCAAACACTCAAGTCTGTGCTCGCTTCAGACTCAATACGTCAGCCACAACATTAGTTTTGCATGGGTGATACTCCAAGGAGAACTCATAATCCTTAAGCAACTCAAGCCATCTTCTCTGCCGCATATTCAGTTCCTTCTGATCAAAGAGATACCTCAAAATCTTATGATCAAAATACAATGTGGACCTCTCACCATAAAGGTAGTGCCTCCATTGCTTTAGTGCTAAACACAATAGCTGCCAACTCCAATCATGCACAGAGTAATTGTGGTCATGCACCTTTAGCTGCGTAGATGCATATGCCACAACTGTACCTTCCTGCATCTACACACATCCCAGACCCAAGAGTGATGCATCAGTAAAAATCACCAACTCTTTTCCAGGCTCTGGAAGAATCAACACTGAAGCTGTAATCAACTTCTTTTTTTAACTCAGTGAAAGCTTTCTCACAGGCATCCGTCCATGTGAAGGCCACATTCTTCTGAGTCAGCTTAGTCAACGGTGCGGTTATGGTGGAAAAGTCTTTCACGAACTTCCTATAATAGCCTGCTAAACCTAGAAAACTTCGAATCTCTGTCACTGTGGTAGGTCTTGGCCAACCAATGATTGCCTCAACCTTAGCAGAATCAACTTAGATAGTTTCTGCACTAACCACATGACCAAAGAATTTCACCTCAGCAATCTAGAAATCACATTTGTTAAGCTTGGCATACAATCTATGCTCCAACAATGTCTGCAATGTAACTCTAAGATGACGCTCATGATCCTCTCTAGTCTTAGAGTAGACAAGGATATCATCAATGAAGACTGTAATAAACTGGTCGAGACACCGTTTGAACAGCCTTTGCCTCAGATCCATGGACATTGTTGGTGCATTAGTGAACCCGAAGGGCATCACCAAGAACTCGTAACATCCATTTGTCGTCCAAAAAGCAGTCTTCGGTACATCCAAGTCCCTAATCCTCGATTGATGGTACCAAGACCTCAAGTCTATCTTTGAAAAGAATTTGGGCCCAATTAGTTGGTCAAACAAGTTATCAATACATGGAAGAGGATATTTGTTCTTCACAGTCACTTTATTCAGCTGACGGTAGTGTTTGCACAATCTGAGACTCTCGTCCTTCTTTCTGATGAACAACACATGTTCTCCCCAAGGTGACATACTAAGTAACTCATCAGGAAAAAACCTGATAACTGGGCTCTTAGTTCATTCAGCTCTTTCGGTGCCATTCGATAAGGTGGAATGGAAATGGGTTTTGACCCGGGCATTAGCTCAATGATAAGCTAGGTAACTCATCAGGAAAAACCTCTGGGTACTCACAGACCACAGGGATGTCTACTAGTTGAACGCCCTGTCCCACATCATCCACTGGCCTCAAATTGGCTATCGTAGCAACCTCAACATCAGTGGCTAATCTACCCTGAGTAGGTGATCTAGATGCAGTCCTGCCTCGATAAACAAAGACTGGTTGTACGGGTATGTGAAAGACAACCCTCTTGCTGAAGCTATCAATTTGAGCGTGATATGTTGCCAGCCAATCCATACCCAATATGGCATCGAGCTCGATAAACTCTAAGACTATAAGGTCCACAGTCATATCATGGTCGTCGAACCTAACTATGCATCCCACACATACCATGTTAGGGTAAATTTTCTCTCCGACCGCCGTACTCAAGATCAAAGAAGTACTGGTCCTAACAGGAGATAATCTCAATCTATCTACCACACTACCATAAATAAATGACAAAGTTGAGCCAGCATCAATTGAAACATACATCATAATTCCACAAATGTTGATCGTACCTTAAATCAATTGTTTGCTAGCCTCTGGATCTGCCTATGTCACAGCTTTGGCCTACTCTCTGGTAGGTACTAGCATAAGACTATATTGGCCAAAAGACGCCCTCTCAGGACACTGATTCCTCTTATGCCCCAAAGCTCCACAACCAAAGAAAACTATCGGTTTCAACGCTCTAGGAGCCGAAGATACAGCCTATGACTCTGCCCCGACTGTCTGTTTGTCCACCATACCTCACTGAACTCTGCTGCTGGGGTTGGCCCGAACACTCTGGCCTACAGCTGGTGGTGCCACTGTGACTAGAGCGGAGGCTACTGATGCCTCATGCCCACTGCAACAAAACCTCTTCCTTATGATCTTCCTGTTCTTCTTACAATAGTGTTGAACCTCTGACCCTGACTACTATGCCTGAACTGAAGGAGCAGTAAGTGTCTGAACTGCGACTGGTGTCTTCCTCCTAGAGTTAAGCTCTGTAATCTCAAAATTAGCAACCTGCATCATCGCCTGAGCGTAAGTCTGCACGCCAGCAAGTGCCAAACCCTGACGAATACGGTAACAAAATCCATCTGGTATCCTCTGCATATGTACGTAATCAGTCAACACCATCTCTGGAGCAATGAGTGACAACCGGTTAAACTCTTGCTCATACTCCATCATTGTCAGACCGCCTGGGTCAAGTACATAAACTCGACCAGTCTCTAATCTCTCTCTGACCTCGAGTAAAACTCCTCATAAAATAATTTTTTAAACTTGGCCCAAGTCTAGATCTCGTCAACCATACGATCCAGTCTTCTCCACCAATCATTAGACTTATCGATGAGCTTGGATCTGGCCAATCTCACCCTATCAACCTCAGAAGCATGCATATCGCTAAAGATAGTCTCCATCCTCCTGAGCCATCTCTCAATAGTCTCAATACAGAGGCCTCTAGAAAACTCAGTCGGGCCTCTGATCCAGAAGGCCTTCATGACCCTCTCATACCTTTCTACCTCAGTCCTCTGCTCTACAATCCCCACAACCTCAGCCTAAACTGCAGCTGGTCCAGCCCTGTCTCCCACAACCATACTAACACTGTTGTGTCCCTCCTCAACTAGAGCACCCTACTGTGGCGGCCTGTTGTCCTGCACCTAGGCAAGCAACGCCAAAATCTGAGTCTGCTGCTGCTGGATTTGGGCCAGAGTAGCGAGTAAGGCTTCAATCTACCTAAACCTCTCATCCAGGTCCATGGTTGATTCTGTACTCCCTCTTTTGTAAATCTGAAACTCACAAATAAGGAAAAACTCATCAGAATCACAATCCATGAGAGTTGCTATCTCTAAGATAACTACCCATAATCATACCCATAAAAAAAATATAACGTCATATAAGTCTTTTATTCTTTTAAAGGTTTTTAAACCTAAACACTTGCTCTGATACCCAAGTTTTCACGACCCACTACTAGTGTCGTCATGACCAACACAGAACCCCCGGGTATACCCTCCCACGATACACCCGGCGTCCCTTCAGCGTCATCTTGCAACCTAATAAACACATGATCCATATGTTAACCTATACGGTTCATCACTTAGCTCGTCCCTAAATATACTGTGATGAAGTATAGTTTGATGATCACAAACAAAGTACTTTTCGGTGCTAACGAGCCTTAATCAAGATTTCACCATAGCACCTCAGGAAAAACAAAAGCCAAGAAACGAATCGATCAAGGTACTTAAGATCATATCCAATGGTCAAGATCGTTTCAACCAAAGAACCTCAATGATCACATCATGATTTCAAGATCACTTCACTCAAACGATTTGATCATGCTTCAAGTCTACATATTTCGATCAATGTTTAAGACATTTAACTCCAACGCGAAGCTATTATTGAAGATCTCATAATAAAGAGTTGGATTCAAAGATTATGAGAAAATGAGAAATACATTGTATTTTTAAGGCATATCTTTTTCTAATCGTCATTGCTCAAGCGTTTTTCAAAACCATGCATAAACCACTTGTATATTTGCATGTTTTGATCTTACGTTTTACGGTAATTCAAATGATTTAATTTTCTATATTTAATTTAAAATTTATTGAGTTTCTATTTGCATTTATCGTATATTTAATTATGAGTCAAAACTATTTTTGAAGAGTCTTTCAGGACGCTAATGAGTTACCAACGCTCTCCTGAACTTGATAAGTCAGGACGCTAATAGTTCATTAGGACACTAATAACATTTAAGGTTGAATTGAACTAATTCATTAGGACGCTTGCTTGTATAGTAGCGGCCTCATTTTTAGTCAACCTCTGAAGTTGTCGGGATGCTGACTCAGCATTAGCTCACTAAAAGATTTCTTAAGTTATTCAAAGAATGTATCTTTGAGGACGCAGATAGTTATAAGTTGATTAAACTAATAGGACGCTACCTGGATAGGAGCGCCCTCACCTTTAGGAATCAACCTAGTAACTTTCAGGACATTGATCATCCTTCAGCGCATTTTGTATTATTTTAAATGTGGTAGGACGCTTACATAGTTTTAGCGCCCTCGTGTTATGTTTTATATTTTTAAAAAGGTAGGACGCTTACTCAGATTGTTATGTACTTATTTGTTTTAAAATATAGCAAGACACTAACTGTGGATTAGTGCCCTCAAGGTTAAGTCGTTTAAGTGTCAATGTAAGTCAGGACGCTTACAAGTTAGTAGCGCCCTCACTTAAGTGTTTTGCACGATACTTATATGTAATGAGCGCCCTCAAGGAACAAAATGACAAAATTGATATTATACGTCAGGACACTGATTACGAAATTAGGACGTTAATTCAACAACCGTCGTTGTTATAACAAGTACACTATATAAGTCTACTTTTTTCAGAATGGATTTTTGCATTGAGTCCTTTTTAGATTTATCCAAGATCTTCTTTGATGCCTGAATTACGTTTTTCTAAAACTTTCCTTTTTCATGTAATCTGAAAAGAACCAAGATGTTAGTGAAAATTACAGTTGCCATTTTCATATAACATTCTAGCCGTTGTCAGTAAACATTCATATTATTTGAACTTCAAATGTCTAATGGCTATGTCCTACTAAGTCTATAAATACCAGCACTTGGGATCAAACAACTCGCCGATAATTTTTATTATGCCAATAATTTTTGAAAGTTAATCTGTGTCAAAATGTTTTTCAGATATCTAAACTTTCAAAGTATTTTTCACTGATACCTTTACGTATTCAAAAGATCTTCATATTGAGTTTCAATTATATTATATCTTTGAAAATCTATATAATCTGGTATCAACTCAAATGCTCAGCGCTGATTCATACTTGATATCATTCTTGTTGGAGAAAGAAATTGTGAAATAGTTCGAGAAATACAGTTGAACTTGATTTCATATCTTAAGTATTGTATGTTGAACCAATTATCCTCAAGTTCCTTACGAGAATATGTCTCTATTATAAAAGATTTTGATGATTATAAAACTACATTTTGTTCATGATATTACTGCACATATGGCATATCTAATCTTACTTGACGGTATCAAAGATTCAATGATGCACGACGAACGTATTAAAAGATCTTCTTGAAGACCGTGATTGTTTGAAGATGATTATTTGTATGATTAGATTATGAAAGGTTGTAGGACCTTCTATGCCATGTGATTTAGAAATATGCATGCCTGCATGTTTTAATCGATTGGTTGCATGTTTGATTTAATCCGGTTACTTTATCTTTTATCATGTTAAACCGCTTTTTTAAAGTCTTTCAGGACGCTAATGTTTTAGCATCTCTCTCCTGGACTTGATGAGTCAGGACCTGACAAAATGTTAAGATGCTCAAGGTTGAATGGATCTGATTAATAAGGACGCTTACTTGTTAGTAGTGACCTCTCTTATCAACCTTGAGAATGTCAAGACGCTAACTTAGTTTCAGCTCGCTGAAAGATTTTCTTTTATCTTTAAGTGATTTCTATCTTTAAGGACGCTGATAAGTTATAAGTTGAATGAATTATCGGGACGCTACTTGTGTAGGAGTACCCTCATCATTAGAATCAACTTAAGTAACTTTCAGGACGCTCATCGTTAGTCAGCGCGCTTAAACATTGTTTTAAAACTGCTTTTAAAAGTTCATGATGCTTACTCTTGAGTAGCGCCCTCATGTGTTTTGCGCTTTTAAAACAAAGCAGGATGCTTACTATGATGTAGCACCCTCATGCTTTAAGTCATTTAATTGTCAAAACAAGTTAGGACGCTTATTATTTTGTAGCACCCTCACTTCATTGTTCAGTAGGACGCTGATGTTCAATGAGTGCCCTTAAAGGAACAAAATGACAGAAAATATATTTTTGTTGTTTTGACATTATTGTCATTTCTGTTAACCTTTTTTCAGAAATGTACGAATAATTTTTAGAACTTTTCAGAATCGTGCAATAACTTTTCAGAACATTTTAAAATGTCCTAAAACTTTGTCTGAACATTCCTCTTTCATGAAAGGATCAGATGATTCAGGTGTTATCGCCTTAATATGCATTAAGCTGAATCGATCCATTTCTAGAAATAATCTTAACGTTATATTTGAAATAACTTAGAGCGCCAAAATTACCAAGTCCATTGCGCCTCTGTTATTCTTATATATATGTGTTGCCTCAGAGCAGAAAAACTAACTAATGAAATACAAAACTGATATTCATTCAAAACATATTGACAGTTTTCGTTTGCGCCAAAACACTTTTTGGAAGTTAGTCTTCTTTCATTTGTACTTGATCTTACGATCTTTTGAAAGAAAAACATCAAGTCTTCTGGGTTGATCGATCTTCTTCTTCATTATTTCAAAAACCCATTAACGATGACAAAAGCTATTTGAACCTGTTTTCAGCATAAACTTCATCATACATATTTCGCTGAAGTTGTGGCAACAGAAGGTTCAATCCAAAGCATTGTAAGTATCACTTTGATTCTGAGCAAAGGGAATCATATCTCATTCTACAATCAGATTGTAGTTCTCACACCAGTAAGTTGAGAATAGGTTATCTCTTACCTGTAAGTTGAGAAATGTTCTTCTCACACCCGTAAGTTGAGAATAGGTTCTCTCTCACCTGTAAGTTGAGAAATGGTCCTCTCACACCCGTAAGCTGAGAAACGGTAGTTCACACATCCGTAAGTTGAGAAAGGGTTCCAGTTTGATCTTCACCCGTAAGAAGGTCCATAGTGGAGTTTGAAAATATCCTAACTTAGGAGGTTAGGCAGTGGATGTAGGCGCGGCCGAACCATAAATCTTGCTTGCATTGTCTCATTTACATTTATTGTATCTCATTGCAATATTTTGTTTAAATTGCTTTTATTATTCCGCACAATTAAAAGAAAGGTTAAAATCTGCTAAGTGCCCAATTCACCCCCCCTCTTGGACACATCTGGGCCAACATTCTATTGAACTAATCAATAGTTGCGTTAACTACTGATCACTGAACCAGAAGTTTTCATATTTATAATCTATCTATTTTGAAAATTGTCTGTGTATTTGATTTGCATTGGTCCTTTTAATTTCTACGTCAATGTTTATTTGGTATCATTACGTTTTTGAAGAAGCACTTAATTGATTCACATATCATTCATGTTTTTCGAAACTTGCACTTGAGCAATACCGGACATTCAAAGGTAAATGACTGTAAGTGTATTTCCTCTTAGCATTACGTATTTCAATTTACACATCTTTGTAATGTTATGTACTAAGCTTAATTGTAAAATGTTTTACTCAGTTAGAACCAACAATGTCTTATGTTGTAATACTGGTGTGTTTCTAGACTGAAACAACTAGGACAAGTGAAGGTAGTTCACTTAATGATTTTAGGGTTGAAATCATGTCAAGGTTATCTCTGAACCTGTAAAAGAGCAAAAAGTAAATCCATACCCGTAAGTAGGAAATAGGTTCGTCCTTAACCTGTAAAAGAATAGGTTATTTCTTAACCTGTAGAAGAGAAATTAGTTCTTCCTTATCCCGCAAAAGGAAAATGGTTTTTCCTTATCCACTAAAAAGAACATAAGTTTTTTCTAATCTCGAGAAAAGGAAAATGGTTTATCCTTAGCCCGTAAAAGGATAGGTTTGCCTTTAACCTGTAAAAGTGCAATTGTACAATTTGTTTCTCACCCATAAAGAATCAGTTAGTGGATTGAGGAAATCCTAATTGGGAGATTTGGTAGTGGACGTAGGCTTGGCCGAACCACTATAAATCTTGTGTGTCTCACGTTTGCATTAGTCTTCATTTAGATTATTGCGTTCAATTCCAATAAACTCATGTATATCACTAAGTTATTGGAAGAATGTTTACATTTAACCATCATACCCAATTCAACTCCCTCTTGGGTGGACCAACACCATACATAACTCTTTACAAAACATAGAGATAATTCAACAACATTATAAATACATCTTCCAAATGACAAATATAAAATTTCTTAAAGTCCAAAATATACAAAACCATACCTAAACACAATTACAGCCCATCTATGTGTTAAGTATATACAATAGATGTTAATAAGTACATAATTTACCAAAATACAAAAAATGTACTAATACACCTACATCACAAAAGTACGGGAAGCACTCCGCAGTTATGGCTCCCCCTTCCCTTTTCAATCTGAACCTGAAATGATAAGAATGAGGAGTGAGCTACAACAAGCTCAGTGAATGTTTTCTACAAGTGGCAATATACATGCATTTAGATAAAACATGGTAAAAGCTCATCCAAAGCAATTTAAATAATATGGTGATATACAAGATTATATACACGCTAAAACATAACGCATCATGTAAATATCCAAGACAATGCATTTTATTTTCCAAATATGCATATGCAATCCTAGACACCTCCTGAGTAGGAAGCAATACGAGGGCCTGGGTTCGTGACGTCCAACGCTCGATTGAACTTCTCTACTTGTATTCTATTAGGATTTCTGGGGTTGTATGAACCATAGGATCAACCCACCAAGACAAGTACCATGCCTAGGCAATCCTAACGTACACAAGCCATAAAATCCTCTGCAAGGTCTGCAATGGGGATCATCATCTTGCCCAATGGAATTAACCAAACTCCTTGTTAGGAGATCCACCAAATTGCTAACCCAACAAGACTATGCTTAAATTCATTTTTCATTGATCAATAAAACATGCATAATACTATAGTTAAGCATTCAAAACATTTTCCATACTACAATTCCACATACAAAAACTAAATGTAAAGAAACACTCACAATTGATTGGCTAAACTAGCCAATCTAAATTCAACCAAGCTAGTACAAGAGTGCCACCAATACACTCTTATGCACTTCGACCTTCAATTGAATCAATCACAAACCCTGCACACAACATGGTTCATTCATCATCAAAATCAGTCCAATTACATGCCAAATAACAATGATTATGTCACAATTCAATAGCCAACAGAGACTCCAAGATGGTTGTACCAATGAGCTAACCCATATAGCTCAAACAAGCCTTAAACACCCAATTAGACTACATACAACCCAAAAGAATTTCTAAGGTTGATTCCATAATCCAACTTTCATTAACCATGCATTCAATCACAAATTGGGTTAATAGACAAATCCCAAGCCAATTCAAATCAATTGGCATCAACTAGGCCAAAATCCCCAAATTTGGGCAAAGTCCCAAATCATGGCCTTAGCCAAAATTACACTACACATAGGGTTTCCAACATGCAAAATCACCAAGTCGCACCATCATTCATCCAGAATAAACCATTTATTCAACATAGTTGACATGCACATTCAAAGGAAAATCCTAAGTCCACAACCTAGTTTCTAGGTCAAATAGTAACAACCCCAGCAATTTCTTGCTAGAAATTGGGGGTGTCACCATTAGTGGGTTCCCAACATCACCTAATCTCACATATCTAACATGCAATGTCTAACTCAAACATGTGTTCTTCCACCACCCCTTCAAATATGGGATTTAGGTGTGGAAAATACTCCTTGGATGTAGAGAAAGGTCATGGAAGGTCATAACTACCATTAACAAGCTCAAAAGAGAACATGCAAACCAAATCCTAACCTGTACATTCCCAAAACCATGGTCTATAGCATTTCTTAGATCAAAATGAAGTTCACATGCATAAACCATAGAGATATTAGGAAGAAGAAAGGTAAAACATGCTTACCTTAGGAGAGATTTGAGCAAGAACTCTCCAAATCCTAGATTCTTCTCTACTTCATTCCCCTATTTTCTAAGTGAAAAATAAGCAAATGAGTCGAAAATGGGGTGTTGGTTGCTTTAATACACGAGTTGGGCCCACACTTGAAAAACTGCCAAAAACTGTGATTTTCAGCATGGAGTGTGCTTCTCGCCCCATAGAGCGCGCTCCACCGAGTCTTGAAAAACTTTCAACCTTGGTTTGAGCCATAGAGCGTGCTCCTCCCCTCTGCCCAGATTTTTCATCATTTTTCTGGCAAGGAAGTGCGGTTCTTCCTCCATGGAGCAAGCTTCACTGCCCCATTTTACCATTTTTTACCCTTTTCGACATTGAACGAGTATCCGATCATTCCGGAACATTTCACACACATTTAAACGACTTAAAAGCATGTGGGAAAATACAATATTTTATATAATATCGACATAGATATTATTAAAAAAAAATTGAAAGAAAAAAAGTTTCACCCGACTGGTTGCTGGCCAGGTGAGGCCGGTCCCCTTGTTGTTTTGAAGCAACTCCCCCCTCCCCCTCCCAAAAATTTTTGTATAAATAAAGAGGAAGAAAGGGAGTTCCTTCACTCACCATCCTCACCTCTCTTGTCTTCCTTCTTTCTTACATCTATACCTATTTTCTACTCCATACTTTCTATTTCTTTCTAAACTTCATCTTCAAAAAAACATGATGGAGCGAAAACCAAAGATGTTTAAGAAGAATGTTGAAGGTGAAAGTTTTCAGCCTCCTCGACTCCAATCTTTCTTTTCAATTCCAGTCCAGACTGGAAGACTAGTAATTTTATCAGAAATATACTACCCAATGCTCCACGGCAAATTGGCAGCCTTAGATTGGACACCGGTCACAAATCTTGAAAGGTACGTTTTTCGGTATTCTGTTGCCTCATTTTATGAAAATTTGACTATCAAAAACCAGGATATTTTCACCATCACTACTAAGGTGAATGGGATTGATGTAACCCTTAAGTCCGAAATATTGTCAGAAATCTTAGAAATCCCTAAGAAAGGACCACGCTGCAATATTTATACGTCAAGAAGCAGGGTAAGTGTAGTCCCAAGCTCTCGAAATATGTTTAGGTGTCTTGCTTCCCATCCCGACTTCACTGTCACCAGAATTTGTACCAAAGAAATTAAAGAGCAATATAACCCTCTTATTAAAGTAATTATGTCAAACATTTTGCCCCAACTTGGTAAAAGATCTACCACCACTCACCCTCAATGTTTTTTGGCATACTGTTTGGTAAAGGAAATTCATGTGAATCTTCCTTATATCATCCTACGCCATATGGCACATTGCACTCGGGAACGGACTTGTCTTCCATACGTAGCACTACTAAACAAAGTGTTTCCTCGTTTTAAAGTTTTTCCGAGCCCAATCGAGATAACATCTCCCTTGTACGGTGACATCACCATAACTGTGTTAAACTCGAGTGGAACCAAGGGAAGTCTCGTGGTTAAGAGGCGAGAAAATGTGCCAACTGAGTGGAAAGATTTTCAAGACACAAAGGTCGACACTCCTCTAGAAGACCTCAGAGACTTTAACCTTGATTTCTTTGATACTCTAGAAGAGGAGGCAGACCCTTCGACATAAGAATACTTTTCTCCATCCAACACACAAGAAACCAATATTGACACCCAACAATCACTTGTGGATCAAATGAGAGAAATGACGTTGGCAATCGAGAAGCAAATGAAGAAAAATATGAGATACCAGTTTGAAGAATATAATCACAGCCTCAGAGAAAATAAAGAGGCTATCGCCTCACTGCTCAAGTGGCGCGAGGAATGCTACCCTATAATGCCAAGGATCACACCTCTGTTTTCAGGTTCGAGAGAGTAATCAAACTATAAAGATTTAAATGAATTAAAAAAATCAAGTGTAACTAATTTAAATTAAACGAATTATGAGAAAAATTAATATATGCGAAAACCTAGAGAATCGATTTCACCTAACTATCAACTATGTTCTTTTCCAAATATTTATCATCAATGTATTCACTTAGTTTATAAGCTAGAAATCCTAATGTTTCTAACACCCTCTCTCGAGTGTTACGTTAGAGCATATTCATTGGAATTGATCTCGACCTCTTGATAAAGATCTAATTCCTACAAACTCACTAAGATCTATGATTTCCATTAATGACTTCAAAGGGTCTTGATCTCTTCTCGATTTCACGATAACCTAGGCTATATTTCCCTTGTTCCGATCCAGAGTACCCTTTCTCTAGTCCTGCACCCTAGAACTAAGTTCAACCAATCTGTGATCAAGAGATTGAAAGCATTAACAACGGAGAAATATAAATAAACTATCATAATTTCTTTAACAATGAGTAAAGCCTAAACTAGAAGATAGAATCAAAGTTAGGATCAATCTACCAACTAGATAGATGATCTAGTTCATAAACAAGAAAATAAACGTGAAAAACAATGTTATAAACATCAACATGAACAAAGGAATTCGAACTAGAAAAATATAGGATGTTGATGAAGAATTTCCTCCTCTAGAACTTGATCTTCTTCTCCTTTCTTCCAAACCCTAGCCGTCCTTGTTCTCCTCTCTTTCCTCTTTGATCCCCCTTTAATAACCTTAAGGAATGATGTATTTATGTGCCCAAGCCAATAGCAAGTCGTCCAAGAGAAGTCCAAGTCGAATTAAGAAAGTCGCAACAAAATTAGAAAGTTTCTAATTCTGAATCACACATCCGCTTTCTTCCCTCCGTTTTTTTTTTTTTTTTTTTTTCTAATCCAAATATATCTCAAAACCCCTTCATCCTATATTATTTCAAGTAAGGAATCCATAGAACCAAACCACGTCCAATTCGGAGTTGAATTGAGAAAGTTATGGCCGAAACAAAAATGTCACGCAGTTGCCTTTTGCGGCGCTTGAATTGAGTGTCGTGGCGTCCAGAACGTGTTTTTGACATCTTTTCCTTTGTTTTCTTTAATTAATGACTTGTTTTGATCATGTATCTTCATTGCATCTTTATATATCATGTTTCTATCATCCAAGTTGACTTCAAACACATCTAAACACCTACAAAACAAATCAAATCAAATCAATAACACACTAATAAATTATGAAATGGATCAAATCATATACTAATAAACCAAATTAATACATAAAAACCAATTTATTCCTAAACTATCAAATGCGTCAAAACTAACATAAACACATGAAACTAATGCATAAAATATCCTAAAACACACCTAAAACATGCTTTATAACCTACCTAAATATGGAACTAAACAAAACTAAAATTCAACTAACTCAATCATCAATCTACCATCATATTCTCAGACAAATTAAAATTTGATTCAAAATTTACATGCATACCATCATCATGGCCTCTAAGATCACATTGAAAGATAATAACTCATCAGAAAGTTTCAAGAGTGTTAGAGTCCTAATTTTCAATCCAACCCTTCACCTAACCTCATCTTTCATTCTCAAGCATATCAATCATATAAAATCATTCATGAAATTCATAGATAAGTGCAAGCAAGTATAAAGTATAGGTGATCTCAAATATATATATATATATATATATATATATATATATATATATATATATATTGTGAATCCCATAAGCAAATCTTTCATACCACTCTCCACAAATGTAGATTACATGCCATTTAGAATCAGTAGGTCTTTCATAGGTTTTAATGTAAGGCTTACGTTCAAAGGTAGGGAAAAATTGAAAAATATTAGCTCAAAACACCCTAAATACATTGATCTTTATCAAACATCCAAAATATTACATTTAGAATCAAAACCCCAATTTAAACACATCTACCCACTTCAAATATTCAACTTTTTTTACTCAATCCCCATTCTTTTGTTTGCATTTTTTTTTCATAGAATACTACACCCCCAAACCTATTTCTTTTCATATCACATAGGCATAGCATTCTTCTTCTTCTTCTTCTTCTTTTAATATAGCATACTTTGCAAATTCGTAATATACTTTTCTTTATCACCTTCTTTTCATTCTTTTTCTCATTCCCCCTTTTCAACCTTCCAAAAAGATAACACTCAAACATAATTAAAGTGTATAAGATGCATAGGTTAAAAAATAAGGAATTTAAACATATCCGGCTCAAGTTAATTAATGCATAGGTAACAAAGAGAAGATCATAAAGGTCAAAATGGGTGACTAAGGATATAATAAAAAAAATAAGGTTGGCTATATGGCTCAAACTTATCCAAACATGGCCTAAATCATTTTCCTCAGGGCATGTTCTCTAGGATTTCGCCTCAAGTGATAATCAAACTTGTTCTAGGATTTCTAGAGATCTAATATATATACATCCAATCCAAACAAGTCGTGATTCCACAAAATCAACCACACTAAACATGTAGAGAATTTCAAACAAAACCAAGTTCAAAGTTGAATCAAGCACACCGACTTATAAATTACTCTCTACATTATCCTAGAGTTATGTTCATATACATGTTCTCTTATCATTGACCGGTCAGAAAAATAAAATAAAATTAGAATCAAATCATAATTTGTAAGATCATAGGATATCCTAACCTAAAACTACCACATCTTTACCATGACAAGTCAAAAAATGAAAACTCTCCCCCCAAACTTAAAACAAACATTGTCCTCAATGCTTCACAATAAAAATATAAACAAAGAATGGATGGAAATAAAATAAGGAGAGGTTCAGAAAACCCCCTTCAACCCAAAGGGTTGACGTCTCCACATAAGCTCATCATCCTCTTCATGTAGCTTGCACAAGGACCCCCTTACTTGATCTAGAACTTGGGAATGAGATAACAAAAGACAAGTCATTGGTAAAGATAGATACTAAACAACTAAAGAAACAAAATAAATGAACTAAAAATATATTTAAAAATAGATGGGTTACCTCCCAACAAGCGCTTGGTTTAGAGTCGTCAGCCCGACTTCCTCTACTCTCTTAAACCGAGTATGTTTCCTTATTATTTCGAGTCTTCATCATTGTTCAGCATTGATTGCATCACCGGACTTGTGCACTTATCCCATAAAAATGCTGAAGAATGCTCCTCAAGTAGAAACACAAAAGCTGATGTAGCAACACTCCCTTAAAACGGAGGAATGTCATTGATGTACTTTGTTGGTGCTTTCCACGCATTTTGGCATTAATAAATAAGCACCTCAAAATGGCTATGAATCTTGGTATCAACCCCCTCAACTTTTTCTTGTAGTAAATGGGCAAACGGATCCTCAAAAGTGCATGCATATTCCTTGACATCCAAACATTTCTCCATACTAATAGGCGCCAATTCTTCATATGGCATCATAAGCCCACTTGATTGCGCATCCATGGGAACCTCTTGATTATCACACTCAAGTACGTCCACCGGTTGAGTATTCATCTCTTCTCTTTTCGAAGCCTCATAGCGTTGCATCACTTCTAAAATAGTCAATTGCCTAAGTGGAGGTGGTGGTGGTGGCGGCGTCATGTCTTGATATACTAAATCAGCTTCCTTGACATCTTCTTCATCGCTCAGGAAGGAATCTCTTTGATGTTGAGCATTAAGAAATGAAATGATTTGCCCGATATAACCCTCTATATTTTTCATTGAAGCTTCCATTTTGTCCATTTGAGTGCTTTCCTCCATTTTTTTCATAGAATCATTAAGTAGATCTTCCAAGGACAACTTCTTCTCCACTTGATTGTAGACATCAGCTTGAGGTTGCCGCTCATTCCATTGATTATTTAACTGAGGCTCAATCTTAGTCGACCTCGCTTCCAATAGATAATTGGTAAGTATATCTTCTAAGGATGGCTTCTTTTTCACTTGATTATGGATGCCCGGTAGAAGTTGCATGATATTCTATTGATTGTCATAAGAGTAGTTCTCATGGTTAGAAATACCCGAACAGTATTGATAGGGTAAGGATCACCCTTCCAATTAAATGCCCAATTGTTACCATAATGAACTTGCTCCATACATGAACTCATTCCTGAATAGCCCGTGCTTGCAATTCCCATTCTCTCTACAATAGCTTGAGATCTTGCCTCTATAAGCTTGGAAACTTGCTGTTGGAAGTTAGATATTGATGCCGACAACTCTTGAATAGGATCAACTAGCTTGAAACTAT
Organism: Paratinospora sagittata; assembly: GCA_035771175.1. Classification (NCBI taxonomy): domain Eukaryota; kingdom Viridiplantae; phylum Streptophyta; class Magnoliopsida; order Ranunculales; family Menispermaceae; genus Paratinospora; species Paratinospora sagittata. The sequence goes on from CM069596.1 coordinate 23,199,103, forward strand.
ATTGAAAAGTTGAGTGATTAAAATTGTACGCCATTTAAAAGAAAAAAAAATCAAAAAAATAAGAAAAAAAAAATAAAAATAAAATACTAGATTAAAGTAAAAATCAAGTACTAACGATATTAATGAAACTAAAGTGAAACAATCCCCGACAATGGCGCCAGAAACTTGTTACAATAAATTTAAATTCGCAAGTGTACGAATAGTCAAGTTATAATAAATCCGAGGTGAGTCGGGTTATCGTATCCACAGGGATTGTTTACCTCACCAATTACCGTTTTCACTAATATCCAACTTTATCTAGTAATCAAACTATAGAGATTTAAATGAATTAAAAAATCAAATGTAACTAATTTAAACTAAACAAATTATGAGAAAAATCAATATATGCGAAAACCTATAGAATTGATTTCACCTAACTATCAACTATGTTCTTTTCCAAATATTTATCATCAATGTATTCACTTAGTTTATAAGTTGGAATTCCTAATGTTTCTAACACCCTCTCTCGAGTGCCTCATTAGAGCATATTCATAGCAATTGATCTCGACTTCTCGATAAAGATTTAATTCCTACAAACTCACTAAGATCTATGATTTCTATTAACGACTTCAAAGGGTCTCGATCTCCTCTCGGTCTCACAATAACCTAGGCTATATTTCTCTTGTTCCCATCCAAAGTACCCTCTCTCGAGTGTCGCATCCTAGAACTAAGTTCATCCAATCCGTGATCAAGAGATTAAAGCATTAACAACAGAGAAATATAAATAAACTATCATAATTTCATTAACAATGAGTAAAGCCCTAAACAAGAACATAGAATCAAAGTTAGGATCCATCTACCGTCTAGATAGATGATCTAGTTCATAAATAGGAAAATAAACTTGAAAAACAATGTTATAAACATGAACATGAACAAAGGAAATCAAACTAGAAAAATATAGGATGTTGATGAAGAATCTCCTCCTCTCGAACTTGATCTTCTTCTCCTTTCTTCCAAACCATAGCCATCCTTGTTCTCCTCTCTTTCCTCTTTGATCCCCCTTTAAAAACCTTAAGGAATGATGTATTTATGTGCCCAAGCCAATAGCAAGTCGTCCAAGTCGAATTAGGAAAGTCGCAACAAAATTAGAAAGTTTCTAATTTTGAATCACACATCCGCTTTCTTCCCCGCCGTTTTTCTTCTTTTTTCTAAACCAAATCCATCTGAAAACCCTTTCATCCTATATTATTTAAAGTAAGGAATCCATAGAAACAAACCACATCAATTTCAGAGTTGAATTGAGAAAGTTATGGACGAAATAAACAAGTCGCGCAATTGCCTTTTACAGAGCGCCGCAACGCACACGTTTTTTCCTTTGTTTTCTTTACTTTTTGACTTGTTTTCATCCAAGTTGACTTCAAACACATCTAAACACCTACAAAACAAATCAAATCAAATCAATAACACACTAATAAACTATGAAATGGATCGAATCATATACTATCAAACCAAATTAATACATAAAAACCAATTTATTCCTAAACTATCAAATGCATCAAAACCAACATAAACACATGAAACTAATGCATAAAATATCCTAAAATACACCTAAAACATGCTTGATAAGCTATCTAAATATGGAACTATCAGTTATCCCTAAGATAACTACCCATAATCATACCCATAAAAGCAAATACAACATCATATAAGTCTTTTATGCTTTTAAAGGTTTTTAAACCTAAACACTCGCTCTGATACCAAAATTGTCACGACCCACGACCAGTGACTTCATGACCGGCACAGAACCCCCGGATATACCCTCCCACAATACACCTGGCGTCCCGTCAGCCTCATCTTACAACCTAATAAAAACATGATCCATATGTTAACCTATACGGTTCATCACATAGCTCGTCCCTAAATATACTGTGGTGAAGTATATTTTGATGATCACAAACAAAGTACTTTTTGGTGCTAACGAGCCTTAATCAAGATTTCACCATAGCACCTCAAGAAAAACAAAAGCCAAGGAACGACTCGATCAAGGTACTCAAGATCATATCTAATGGTCAAGATCGTTTCAACCAAAGAACCTCAATGATCACATCATGATTTCAAGATCACTTCACTCGAACGATTCGATCAAGCTTCAAGTCTACATATTTTGATTAACGTTTAAGACATTCAACTCCAACGCGAAGCTATTATTGAAGATCTTAGAATAAAGAGTTGGATTCAAAGATTATGAGAAAATGAGAAATACACTGTATTTAAGGAATATCTTTCTCTAATCGTCATTGCTCAAACGTTTTCCAAAACCATGCATAAACCACTTGCATATTTGCATGTTTTGATCTTACATTTTACTGTATTTCAAATGATTTAATTTTCTATATTTAATTTTAAATTTATCCAGTTTTTATTCGCATTTATCGTATATTTAATCGAGAGTCAAAACTGTTTATAAATAATTTTTTAGGACGCTAATGAGTTACCAGCGCTCTCCTGAACTTGATAAGTCAGGACGTTGATAGTTCATTAGGACACTGATAACATTCAAGGTTGAATTGAACTGATTCATTAGGATGCTCACTTGTATAGTAGAGACCTCCTTTTTAGTCAACCTCTGAAATTGTCAGGACGCTAACTCAACATCAGCTCACTAAAAGATTTCTTAAGTTCTTTAAAGAATGTATCTTTGAGTACGCTGATAGTTATAGTTGATTAAACTATCAGAATGCTACCTAGATAGGAGCGCCTTCAACTTTGGGAATCAACCTTGTAACTTTCAGGACGCTAATTGTCCTTCAGTGCATTTTGTAATATTTTAAATGTGGTAGGACGCTAACATAGTTGTAGGGCCCTCGTGTTATGTTTTATATTTTTAAAAAGGTAGGACGCTTACTCAGACAGTAGCGCCCTCATGTACTTATTTGTTTTAAAATACAGCAAGACACTAGCTGTGCATTAGCACCCTCAAGGTTAAGTCATTTAAGTGTCAATGTAAGTCAGGACGCTTACAAATTAGTAGTGGCCTCACTTAAGTGTTCTGCACGACGCTTATACGTAATGAGCGCCCTCAAGGAAAAAAATGAAAAAATTGATATTATACCTCAGGACACTGATTACGAAATCTGGCCGCTAATTCAATAATCGTCGTTGTTCTGACAAGTACACTATATAAGTCTACTTTTTCAAAATGGATTTTCGCACAGAGACCTTTTCAGATTTATCATAGATCTTCTCTGATGCATGAATTAAGTTTTTCTAAAACTTTTCTTTTTCATGTAATTTGAAAATAACCAGGATGTTAGTGAAAATTGCAGTTGCCATTTTTATAGAACATTATAGTCGTTGTGTGTAAACGTTCATATTATTTGAACTTCAAATGTCTAACGGTTATGTCTTACTAAGTCTATAAATACCAGCACTTACGATCAAACAACTCGCCGATAATTTTTATTGTGCCAACACTTTTTGATAGTTAATCTGTGTCAAAATGTTTTTCAACTATCTAAACTTTCAAAGTATTTTTCACTGATACTTTACGTATTCAAAAGATTTTCATGTTGAGTTTCAATTATATTATATCTTTGAAAATCTATTTGATCTGGAATCGACTCAAATTCTCAGCACTGATTTATACTTGATATCATTCTTGCTGGAGAAAAAATTTGAGAAATAGTTCGAGAAATATAGTTGACCTTGATTTCATATCTTAAGTATTGTATTGAACTATTTCAATAGTTGCGTTAACTACTGATCACTGAACCAGAAGTTTTCATACTTATAATCTATCTATTTTGAAAATTGTCTGTGTCTTTGATTTACATTGGTCCTTTCAATTTCTATGTCAATGTTTATTTGGTATCATTATGTTTTCGAATAAGCACTTAATTGATTCACATATCATTCATGCTTTTGGAAACCTGCACTTGAGCAATACCAAACATTAAAAGGTAAATGACTGTAAGTGTATTTCCTCTTAGCATTACATATTTCAATTTACACATCTTTGTAATGCTATGTACTAAGCTTAATTGTAAAGTGTTCTACTCAGTTAAAACTAACATTTTTAGTATTGTAATGCTGGTGTGTTTCTGGACTGAAACAACTAGGACAAGTGAAGGTAGTTTACTTAATGATTTTAGGGTTGAAATCATGTCAAGGTTATCTCTGAACCTGTAAAAGAGAAAAAGGAAAATCCTCACCTGTAAATAGGAAATAGGTTCGTCCTTAACCTGTGAAAGGATAGATTATCTCTTAACCTTTAAAAGAGAAATCGGTTCTTCCGTTTCTCGCAAAAGGAATATGGTTCTTCCTTATCCCGCAAAAGGAAGTAGGTTATCTCTTAACTTGTAAAAGAGAAATCAGTTCTTCCTTATCCTGCAAAAGGAAAACGGTTCTTCCTTATCCCGCAAAAGGAAGATGGTTGTTCTTTATCCATTAAAAAGAACATGGGTTTTTCGTAATCTCGAAAAAATGAAAAAGGTTCATCCTTAGCCCTTAAAAGGATAGGTTTGCCTTTAACCGGCAAAAAGGTAGTTGTAACAGTTTGGTTCTCACCCTTAAGAGAATCAGTTAGTGGATTGAGAAAATCCTAATTGGGAGATTAGGTAGTGGACGTAGGGTTGGCCGAACCACTATAAATCTTGTGTCTCACATTTGTAATTTAGTCTGAGTTCTAATTTTTCAATCAAATCCAATACATTTATGTATATCACTAAGTTATTGGAAAAAAGTTTAAAATTGGCCATCTCACCCAATTCCTCTCTTGGATGGACCAACAAATTCGTGGGCAAGTACCTTACTTGTCAACAACTAAAGGCCGATCGCTGACTCCCCTCTAGTCTGTTACAACCACTTCCCATAGGGGAATGGAAATGGGATAATATTGCCATGGATTTTGTATTCGTACTACCCAAAATCGTCAAGGGTTAGGACACCGTTTGGGTGATTATTGACAAGCTAACACTAAAGCTGCACATTTTATTCCAGTTAAATTTACCGATACTCCAGACAAGCTGCCCGAAATCTATGAATGAGAGATCATCAGATTGCATGGGATCCCTTTCACCATCATCTGTGATCGAGACCCTAGATTCACATCCAAGTTTTGGCAAAGCTTTCGCTCCAGACTAGGTACAAAGATTTTCATGAGTACTACCTTTCATCCACAGACGGATGGACAGTCTGAGCGTCTTATACGAATTCTTAAAGACATGTTACGTTGTTGTGCCTTAGATTTTAACGACGGGTGGAAAAAGTACCTGCATTTAGCAGAGTTCGTGTATCATAACAGTTATCAGGCAAACATTAAGATGGCTCCGTACGAAGCACTATACGGAAGACCATGTAGATCACCCTTATGTTGGGTAAACATGTCTGATCGACTATAGCTTGGTCCTGATCACATATGATAAACCACTGAGAAAATAAAGCTTGTTAAAGAATGACTCTGTACCGCCCAAAGCAGACACAAAAACTATGCAGATAAGCGACGAAAACCTTTAGAGTTTAAAGCTAGCAACACCGTTCTTCTAAAGGTCCAACCGTTTAAAAGTGTGAAAAGATTTGGAGTCAAAGGAAAGCTATCTCCAAGGTTTATCAGACCATTTCCAATTATTGATCGAGTTGGTAAATCTGCTTACCGTCTATTTTTGCCACAATCCATGTCTAAAGTGCACAACATTTTTCATATATCCAAGCTCATGAAATATCTTCACGATCCTTCACACGTCATACCATCACTTGAAGTTGAAATCGAAGAAGGAAATAAGTATAAAGAATATCCTTTGCAAATCTTGGACAGAAAGATACAAACCTTGAGAAACAAGAGCATTCCTTTTGTAAAAATCCTCTGGAATCATCACGGAGTGGAAGAAGCAATGTGGGAATTGGAACAAGAAATCAAGCGAAAATACCCCTATTTGTTTGTTTAGCAACTTCATATTTACATAATAATAAAATATTTCATGTTTCTTATTCTATGCTCTTGGGTTCTTGTTTTTGTCTTTGGCACAGATGTCTGATAATTCAACAAATTACAGCTCTGACCCATTCGAACATAGCTATAATTCAAATCAGGATACAAGTATGGATATTGATGAAAATGATGAAATGAGCTCAATCCCTTTTGACTGGAGTCCTTCAACTGACCATTACTCCCAGTCTACATCTCCTACTGGATCACATTCTACTGATATGCCACGAGTCCAAACCCATTACACAACCCAATCGGACATTAACTGTCAAGTTTGGGAATATCTTACCCAGAAGATGATGATGTTACAGGTGTGCGTCAAGAGGGTTTACGAGTCCGCCAGACCCCATGGAAATCAGTACGTCAAACGTTGCCCTCTTTCCAGAACCCCCGCACTATGCCACTGTGGAATCTGGTTCCAATTTTTCTAAGGCTTCAACAAGTTCCAACACCAAATGAAGCTGAACCATCTCATTGGCAGACCCGAGAATCACCAGCTCACTCAGGCAGGCTTGTGAAGCCACCATTTCAACGACCGGGTTTTCTTCCACGACGAATACCAACGCCACCTTCTTGTCCTGAGTTATTTTATCAGGATAGAATGGAGCTGACTCAGTCCATTCTTCTACCCCTGCTCATTCTGGAGATTCTACTGCCCAAAGTGCATTATGTGGGCCAAACAATCCATGCGACCAACACGATACAAGGTCTCCAAGCCGAGCAGAAAGTAATACAAACATTGATGTCATTGACATTTCAGATGATGAGTAGACACATTTTCCAAGAATCCTGCCTTATTTAAATTCTGAGGACAAATTTTTTCTATAGGAGCTGTAACATCCTCCACTTTTTCTACTGAAAAACTAATTTAACTGCCAAAAAACCCTATAGATGTAATTTCAACAAGTGAAAGTAGCATTAAAAGACCCCATTCGGAAAAAATATAGACCCCCATAGTGAGACAGTCCCAAAGAAAGGATCGTCCCATGGTGGGGCAACCCCAAAAGGGGCCACCCCTATAAATAAAGGGTGCCCCCCCTTCATTTTCCCTTGCCGACCCCCTCTCACTTTTCTCTTTTCCCTCGACCCTTTGAGCTCTCTTGCATCCATGCACACTTCAAGAATCTAGAAGAAAATGCTATGCCACTACAAGTGTGTTAAGGTGGGGAATGAAGGCTAGGTTTTCATTTTCTTGCCTGTTTAATAATGAATTACATAGCATCATGAATCATATATGTTACCATGCTTTACTTCATGCACGAGGCTATCTATCGTAAATGTTAAATTCATAACCATGGGTGTTATGTCTTATGCTTGACCATGGGGATTTTCATAAATATATTATTGGGTGTTATGTTGTTACGTTGGACCTGGAAGTGACACTGTCACTGGTTAGCACTGGAACTCATGAGACCTTTCAGTTGTTGGATATTGTATCGGAGCCTCGGGTCACAGGTTGCGAGTGAATGATGCCTGGCCTGCGATGTCGTGTGACCACATTTCATTCATATCATTGCTTGATTGTATTGTTGTGGCATAACTGGTTGATGAATGTTGTTTTGTACTTATTATTACGCATGTAAGACTTGTTTACCTTGCTTGATCTCACTGAGATGTTGAGCTTACCCCGTTGCTAATCTTTCCAGGGAATTAAGATGGGTCAGGTTGGAATTATTCTGGAGGTTATGGCCAAACCCGGTCCATGTAGGAACTTTTGTGTATGTACTCTCCCCAGGTCTTGTCAAATTGGTCTAGCTATGGTGGTGGTGGTTCCAGGCTTCTAGACGCTTCTCTTTTTGTGACGCCCCGAAAATTATTTCATCTAGCCCATTACCCAATTGCATTTTGCTCAAACTCTATGTGTTTGCCTGGATATGTTTGGTGTTTGTTTGATGGTTGTTTAATGTTTGTATATTTGATGCTTGATAATGTATATAAATATGTGCATTATAAATTGTATATGGGTCATGTTAAATTAAAGTATAATGCATGTGTTATTATTTATGCATGGGCCCATTAAACCATGAATTGATATGGGTTAGGATTGATTGAATAAAAGGATAAATGAGAATGAAAATTTGGTGTATTAGATGGATTGGACATTTAAAATACGTGGAAGCATGAAATTGGTTAAAGTACATGTGGTTGGTATGGGTAGTATGAGACCAACACATGTCAAGTTGGTGCATGAAAATGGACAAGTGTCCCATGCCCCATTTATCTTTTCTAGCACATGTCAAGTTGGTGCATGAGACCAACACATGTCAAGTTGGTGCATTAGAATGCACAAGTGTCCCATGCCCCATTTCTCTTCTACTTGGTAATACATGTTATAACCTAGTTTCCAGATATTCACAACACAGGGCCACAGGTCCCCCATGTCCAAAATATTCCAGTTATCCTCTGCATTCGTTACGTCCCATACCACCTCGTACATCGATAAAAAGTCAATCAAGGTCATGGAATTCCCGTCAAACATTCTATCCTAAATTTTGCAATGTTAGTATCATCCATTTTTCATTCACTTCCTTAATGAACACATATTCTAGCCTATCAACTGCACCACATTTTACAATGAAAACCGGCTCAAACAACATGGTATCTGTAATATCCCAAAAATTTGAAACAATTAGATAATACATCATAAAATGACATAAAGCAACAGTGTTCGTATGAACACTCGATTCAACATGAAACCAGAACTGAGATGAAATGCCCTCAAAAGTGCCCACGTACCCAGGCAAATTTCCATTTTTTCTATAATTTGACAGAGGGAGGGTGCCATTTAGATGGTAGACGACCGACCCTACGCCTCCCCTATGATGTTTGGAACGTTGAGACGTTGTTCGCGGTGCTTGGAACCCAGTGTTCCGTCGAAATACTGTTCACGGCTCTTGGGAGCCCAACGATGCGCCGAAACGCTATCCGCGACGCCTAAATGTTCGCCCGGTATTATAGTCCAAGAAGAGGGGAGGGGGTGAATTGAACTTGGCAGATTTTCGCATTACCTTTCAGATATTTTAATTAAACAAGTGAAGTCCGCAATAGGTAACATTTCAAATGACAAATGCAGGAAAGATAAATGAACACAGAGAATTTAGAGTTGTTCGGTTCTTCTTGAACCTATGTCCACTACCCAATCACCACGATCAGAATTTTCTAATACACTATTGGCTAATCACTTACAAGCGTGATTAGAAGCCGTTTACACTCTAACTCAAAGGTTTGGTTAGAAAAGCAACAACCACTAACCTACACCAGGGATTGGTTAGAAAGCCACAAACTAGCCTACACCAGGGCTTGGCTAGAAAGCCACACTTGTAACCAATTTCTGGGCGTGGTTACGTGCGGTACAAAATAAGGTAATGTCCTGTTTGACTTAATCAAGTCAACAATACATCAAGATTACAAAAGATATAGAGAAGTGTTCAATAACACTCTTAACAGTATAAGCTTACAATCTTGAATGAGTCAACAATACTATTCCGACCACTACGATTTTAGATGATGCAAAGTGTTGAAATAGCTTTTCTCAAATGCAATTGATTCAAATATATATGATGTAAAACCGTGAATCAAATATGCACAACTATCAAGATATTGATTCTAAGCAATGATAAGTTTAAAGCACGAGAATCAATATACTATGATAATCAAAACTTGATGATTCTAAATGAATGTGATTAAGATCAAGAATCAAACAAATCAAGTGTTGATCTAAAACTTTGATTCAATGTAATATAATGTTAAATCATGAATCGATATCACAAACTATTTATGAAACCACTAAGCAAGGTATTTTGTTATGAAGATCAAGATATGCTTTCACAAACACAACTCAACATAAAATCAGTTTTAAAGATGATAATTTAAGCACAAAACTGACTTGCATAAACCAATATCACTAGAATCTAGATATAGAAATGTATACCCCACTAGGTAAGGTTGAAGCTCCAAGATTCATCTTGTGTGAAGTTAGATGAAAGAAATCACGATCAAGACTTAATAGAAGATGTAGATGGCACTCAAATCGTCTTGAACACTTGCACAAGAGAAACTCCTAAGTTTCTCAAAGTTTTGAAAGATGTGGAGAAATTTTTGAAAGTTTAGATCAATAGATCAAATTTTGTTGAACTTTTTCCTTGAAAGATGATTTAAATCACTTAAGAACTTGTTGTTGGCTTGTAAAAAGACTGAAACGAAAAATGCACAAGTTCTCTAAATTTTGCAAAAGTTGTTCTTCAAATGAGCAAGTGTGTGTTGGTTATACCCAAGAGAGGGGTGAATTGGTATAATGGCCAAAATGAAACTTTTCAATGAATTAGTGAAATACTTGAATAAATAAGAAATTGATGATCAACCTTAACAAAATACTATGGAGAAAATTGTAGGAAACAGGGGACAAACAATTTATAGTGGTTCGGCACGCCTACATCCACTACCTAATCTCTCGATTAGGATTTTCTAAATCCACTAACTGATTCTCTTACGGGTGAGAACCAAATCGTTACAAATGCCTTTTTATAGGTTCAAGGCAAACCTATCGTTATGTGGGCTAAGGATGAATTGCATTTCTTTTTTTCGGGCTGAGGAAAAACCCACGTTTATTTTGAGGGCTAAGGAAGAACCGTGATCCTTTTCGCAGGCTAAGGAACAACTTATGATCCTACTTTAAGGTGGAGGATAAACCTTCGTATGATCCACCCTTGGAATCATCAAGTGAACTCAATTCACTTGACTTGGTTATTTCAATCCTGAAACACACCAACTCATAATTATAGAATAACAATGATGGTTATAGCTGAGTAGAACACTTACAATTCTGCTCATACATTGCATTACAAAGATTTGTAAAATTAAGCATGTAATGCTGAGAGGAGTACACTTACAATCCTTTTACCTTTCAATGTTTCAGTATTACTCAAGTGCATTTTTAAAAAGCTTATATGATGCTTCTTGAAAAATAGTTGTGAAATGCATCTTCAGAAACTATTTTGCTTGATCAAACGTTGAATTCGAAATCAATGGAAAACAAGTGTAAGAACTTAAGAGATTTTGGAAAACATGATTAATTTAGTTCCTATCTCTTTTTCCTCTCGTGTGTCTCCCTCTCTTTTGAGAGATGGCTAAAACGAGTGATTATATAGATGAAGATCGGTTACTAGCGGTTACACTAGGAATGAGCAGGACAAGTTTGAAAAACAAATTTAAACGTTTGTCAAATGGTCAAGAACTTATACAAATACAGAGGGTTTTTCAAATAGATAATAACATATGTAAAATAAGGTACAACTGTATCCTATGAACTATCCCACAAATATCTCATTCAGCAAGATGGATATGAATAAATCAGTGCGGAAAATTTGAGTAGACAACCGTTCAATATCCTTCAAATAGATTTTCAAAGAAACATCGATATTAAGCTCAGAATAAAAATCTTTTGAATAAACTAAGTTTCAGAGAAATGACTTTGAAAACTAAAACAGCTTGAGCACTGAAATCAAATTGAAAAATTTGACTAATTTTCAAAAGTATTTGCTCAATGAAATTTTTGGTGGTTGGTTTGAGTCTAAGTGTTGGTATATATAGACTCAGTAGAAATAAAGTTGTTGGTCATTTGAATTTGAATTTCAAAATGATCGTTTACTCACAAAAGCTAGAACCTTTCACGAAGATGGCAAATGCAATCTTCATGAACATTCTGATTCTTTTCAGATTACACGAATAAGGAAGGTTTCAAGAATCGTGATTTCGTGTATCAGAGGAACTCTCTGACAAATCTGAAAAAGTTTTGAGCACAAAAAGTTCTAAAAAAGTAAACAAAAAACGTGCAAGTGTCAACTTTGTGACAGCGTTGGATTAGCATCCTGATTGGTCAATCAACGTCTTGAAGCATAAAACCAACTTTGTCGTTTTGTTCTTTGAAGGCGCTCATAGACCATAAGCGTCCTGCTGAACTGTGAAGTGAGGACGCTACTTGATTGTAAGCGTCCTAACTTACTTGGCAATTAAAACGACTAAACTTTATGAGGGCGCTAATCCACAATTACCGACGTGCCATATTTTAAATACTTAAAGTCACAAGGGCGCTACAAACAAGTAAGCGTCCTGATATTTTAAAACATTTTAAAACAACTGAAAAACACAAGGGCGCTACTAAACGATGAGCTTTCAGATGTATTAACTTGTAAAAATAATAAGTAAGTTTAATGACGATTACCATCTTTAAAGTTATTAAGTTGGTCTTTAAGCGAGGGCACTCTTGATTAGGCAGCATCCTGATAGTTTTCCAACTTATAACTATCAGCGTCCTTAAAGATTAAAGCATTAAAAACTCAAAAATCTTTCAGCGAGTTGATATTGAGTCAACGTCATAACAAGTTCACAAGTTGACTTAATGAGGTTGTTACTGATGAAGTGAGCGTCCTGATGAATAAATACATTTCAACCTTTAACTCTATTAGCGTCCTAATGTATTATCAGCGTCCTCACTTACTAAGTCCAAAAGGGCACTGCTAAGACATTAGCATCTTGATCGAACACTTAAACGCTAATTTTTGAAATTAACTTGAGCTTTCAAAACTCGATTAAATCAACTAAACTTTGGTCAAATCAAACACCTAGAATAAATGAGAATTTAAATCATTGAAAATACCTTTAAAACATATCGATCAAAACACGCAAGAAACTTATGAGTGATTTTGAGAAATGTATGCAAGAGATTTGTGCGTGGTTTTGGAAAACATTTGAACAATGAAGAATAAGGAAAGTTACATTACATTCTTTATTTGTTCCTCTCATAATTTATTAGTTTGTTTGCACTTAGAGATCTTTTGTTGCTGAGTTGAGCAGTCACGAACTTCGATCGTGTGATGCGATTTTGTAGTCCTCGATTGAATTGTTCTTCTTGTTGGCCCAGATTAAACGTCCAAGAGGGGGCTGAATTGGATGAGTTGCAAGTTTTTATCTTGCTGGAACACTTACTTCATAGGTGTAAGCCAACCTTTACAAGAGCCTAATAACTCAGCTCTTTCTTACTTGTGACCTCGATCACTTACAACACTTGCTGGAAATCAAATAAGACTTTGAAGATGTTCTCTTACCAAGAACACTTCATATACTTACTGTATAATGCAATGGATAGCCTCTGGAAATCTCAGCACATAAGGATAAAAATGAATAATTTGCTGAACAGTGAGGTTATCTTCAAGATCAGTTTGCAACTTTGATTGAATTTGAAACTTGTTTGTGCAATGCAAGAATCACGATTTTCTTCTCTTGAAAATACTCTTTGAAAAGCTTAGACTAACTTGCAAATCGTGTGTTGTGTACTCTTTGAAACTCATAACATAAATTTTATAAAATGGGTAGTTGTAGGTTTTGCAACAACAAAATATGGAGAGATTTGAATTCAAACACTTTGTTTAATCTAAAATGGTTTGAGCGTGCTAGACAAAGAGAATCCCTCAGGTTTTAGTGGACAATATTTCAGTTGGCATGGCCTGGAGAAACTGTCTAAAGATTATAAAAAATTAAGCATGTGGAAGTCCCACATTTTTTGGTCAGAAAGCTCAGTTTCTGTTTTCGCCAGTGAAAGAACGCTATCATGGCCTATAGCGCGCTACCACACTGTTCACTTAGTGTGATATTGGATTACAACGGGCTGTTGTGCTCGATATACGAAAAAACGACCGAGAGTGCCAACTTTCGGATAGCGCGCTATTGCTCAAAGCAAACTTTTGGCAATAGCTCTATAGCGGGTTGTTTACGCTCGATATCCTAATAAGACCGAGAGTTCCAATTTTTTTTTTCAGAATTCCCGATAGCGCGCTATTGCCCATTTTGTTGGAAAAGAAAAATCTGGGCAACAACTCTATAGTGGGCTATCATGAATGATAACGCGCTTTAAGTTCCTGATTTTTGAAAAAATTATTCTTTTGACATTCATAAACCTTTCCATTACATCAAAACATTTTGACATTGGATTGAACACTTTTAAATCATTCAAAACTTGTTGAAAGCATAATGAAAACCTTTCGAAGAACATTTTATCAAAATCAAACACAAAATTGAAGTGATTTTGAAAACTTTGTAATTAAGATAGTTTTAGTGCTGAGATTGATCTAGAAGTTACCCTACATACCTAAGATCAAACTAATGCACTACATATGAGATTTGTTGTCGTTCTTCGAGCTTGAACTTGGTAGTCTCTTCAACAGCTACTCTTTGATGTGTTCTTGGCGAATTAGTTGTAACACTTAGAGAAACAAATACACATGATATCATGTGGTTTGTAATCATCAAAATATCGAGATATCAACGTGAGGAGCATTAGTCCAACAATCTCCCCCTTTTTTATCATTTAAAACACTTGAAATTGGCCTTAAGAAGTTGTCCTAGTATGTTTGACTTTTGAAAAATTTTGGAAGCATTTTGTTTAAAAAATGAATGCTCACAACAAAACAACACAGGCAAACACATCCATAGCATATAGCAAAAACATCCATGACCCCATATATATCAAAAATATCATGTTCATACATGACAAGATAACATCACAGATATATGGTATAATCAAAAAATATGTATCTCTCCTCCTATCAAAGATACATGTGTTCTCGCCCTATCTAAGTCACTCCTATGCTCAATATCTTTATAATATCCACAATATCTTCTCCCCCTTTTGAAATCACAAAAAGAGGGGACAAGTGACTACAAAATCCCTCGAGCGGCCTGATCGTCAACTAGGTCTAGAAGAATCTCTTCAGGAGTCTGATCCGATCAGCGTGATGATCGTTCCGGAGAGCGGTATGTGGAAGGACCCTGACCGGGTCGAAAATGTGGAGAAGTGGACGTCCATGAGGGTTGTGAAGGCGCAGGACAGGCATGAGGTAGATGTGAACGGGATGCCAAAATAGCCTATAACCTCTGGAGATAATCAACTCCAATGCGAACATCATGGGAGGTCATGTGCATGGATCTCGTAGTATGAGCGAGCAAAGAAGCCATGGTCTATAGTCGATCATCAAAGGACATTATGCTCTCTACAGACTGACCAATGGCACCACGAATTATCCGCTCCAGGTTAACAAATCATGGAAGGGTCTCTAATGAAGGTTGGGGTGACTTTCTGTCTCTGATCTCTCGAAGGATCTGCTCATGGGCATCTAACCCGGTCTGTATAGTAGCCATGGTCGATACAACCGTCATCTGCATCTCCTGAACGGTTTGTAGTATGGGGGCAATATTTGGGAGAGGCTCTGTCACAACGCCCCTAACATAGGCTGACGTCATGACTGGCACAGTGAACTATACATTGTACATACCCATATACAGTATACAATACACTGTTAGCCTCAACGAACATTCACAATAATTTCCAAAATTTTTAGAAATTTCGACAGCATGCTCTCATATATTGGACATTTCACACTTTTCCCTAATATACCACAAATCAAATCATATATATACATATACACATCCACAATATCCATTCATGTCATTCATTCCACAATAAATAATCCTCTCAATATCACAAGAATTTCATAACCCAAAATATCAAACCAAAATCCATGTTCTCTTACAACCCAACTACGTGATAAAATATATAAACAAGTCAAATTGCTCAACAACACAAAAATAATGAATATCAACCCATATCTCTCAATGTAGATTCATCAAACCGTCTAATAGAAATGTTTAGTTCATCATCAAACTCAAGAATACAAGAAAGAAATTAAAAAGAAGAGACATGATTACAATAAGTATGGAACAAGAAATGAATTTAAAACCCCCTTTTGAGTGTTTCTCCTTCTTCTTCTCCCTTTGAACAGTTTAGCACCTTGTCTTCTTCTTCAATTTCTTCCTTGCTACTGTTTCTCTCTACTCCCTTCTACGACTACTATGCACTACTTTATATGGTTACTGTTCCTCTCTACTCTATCGTCTACTGTATTCTTCTCTAAAACTCTGATCATCCTCTTCTGACTAAAAAGCGAATTTATAAATCCAAATGCAAAAAGACAAAAACAACCCCAACGCACAAAGGGCACAAGTTGCCCAAGTAACGCCACAGCGCCCCCCCTTCTATCGGCGTGCCGTGATGGGTGCCACGGCGCTCCGATTTGCTCTTCTGGGTGCGGCGGCGCCCAGACAACACTTCTTCTACTCTTTTACGTAGCCATTTTTCTGGCTCTTCTGTGGCTCTTCTTTTGCAACATGGTCTCGTCACCGTTTGATCAACATTCAAAGCTAAATTTACCTACAAAACAAAACACAAAACACAAGTGAATAATTTATATTATATGCAAGTGTGCATTAACATGTGTAATTCTATATGCACTATGTATAGCTTGTAAAATATTGACAAAATTAATATAAAAAGGATGCAGTTGACTTTAGGAAAAATACCTAAAAATCATTCTTATTTTTGTAAACTAGCCTAATGTATTTATTCATGAAAATCACTAAAACTAACTTATAAAACTCCTAAAAATATCTAAATGGACCTAAAACACTAAATGAACTAGTTAAAGCAAAGTTCATTTAAAGCAAATATATCTAAAAACTAACTAAATGCACCTAAAAACCTATGAAATTAACATATAAAATACTAATCTAAAACTCAACTTATCAAATTCCCCCAAACTTAGACTTTGATTATCCCGAGCAAAGAGAAAAATGAAAGTTGAACGAAAAACTCTTCACATATTCCAAGATGAGCAAAAGTTTGATTTGCAAAGATTTGATAATCTCAAAAACAACTCACAATTCTCACAACATAACTAAAGGAAGATTTCGAAAGTTTAAACTTATTTGTCTAGAATTTCAATCTACACAACCATGTCTTCTTTTCTATCCTTATTGACAACCAAACATAAAAATCATTCATATGACCACTCATAAATCATATAGATTAGTGCAATCAAGATAAAAATATGATCTCAGAAACAAAACACAAACTTCATAAGCTTACTTTTCACACTTCTCTCCACTAATGTAGGTCTCACACCAGTTAAGATCAATAGGACTTTGTTAAGCTTGTAATGTAAGGCCATGGTGTAAAGGTATGTCAAATAGATAACCATTAAGTTCAAAGCACTCAAAAGATCTTTAATATTGAAATTCTTGCATACAACCCATTTTTATAAAATAATCCACACCCAGCATGGTAGAATGATATCAACACTTGGATTTTTCACCAACCCCCCCCCCCCTTTTTTTTTTGACACACCCCCAAACTTATGTCACTCTCATACATGGATTAAGAAACTTGTTTTTCTTTTTTTTTTACATGCAATACACATATTAATCCATTTCTCATTGTTTTCTCATCCATTTTCATTCTATAGCCATTATTCACATATTTCCCCATGCAAAAATATCCTAACCCAACACAACTCGCATTTTTCAAAGAGTTAAGAGTGCTAAGGTAAAAACAAGGGAAACTTCAATTAAAGGCTTTGGCTAATTAATTTTTGGTGACAATGAATAAGATAAAAGGCTCAAATAAGGGTGACTAAGGGTAATAAACTAACCAGGTAGGCTTTATGGCTCAATCGATCCAAAAATGGCCTAAATCATCTCTCTTATGGTGTGAATCCTAGGATTTCGCCTCCAAAAGTGATCAAGCAAGTTCTAAAGTTCAGTTTAAAAATGAGATCTAAAGGTCCTTATTTTGCATAATCTCAATTTAAACATCAAGTGGAACTCATGATTATGATTTCACATTCAGATGTCAGTAAAGATGTTCAATAAACATGGTAGAGCAGATTAAGCACACAGACTTAAAGGTATTTTTTAATTTTCCAAAAGTCATGTTCAGAAATGAGTGTTAATACTATCATAGATTATCCGTACAAAATCAAATCAAAACCAAAGCTCATAAAGGAATATGAGTTTTATTCAAGACCTACTATGTATTTTACACACTATTATGCTAATATGCAACCTAAATATGCAAACAAACACTACACAAAATAAACATTGGACCCTCCCCCAAACTTAAATGATGCATTGTTCTCAATGGAACATAAAATAGTAAGAAAAAGTTCAAGAAACTCCCCT
Organism: Paratinospora sagittata; assembly: GCA_035771175.1. Taxonomy (NCBI): domain Eukaryota; kingdom Viridiplantae; phylum Streptophyta; class Magnoliopsida; order Ranunculales; family Menispermaceae; genus Paratinospora; species Paratinospora sagittata. The sequence goes on from CM069596.1 coordinate 23,217,131, forward strand.
AGCTGCCTCAAGAACTGAAGACTTCGTTGATCTCTCTTCTGAGTGAGCAAATGACTGAACTGTTTCAGTCTTCCTCCTCTTCATCTTCATCTTCTTCACTAGAGTCATCATCTGCAGCCGACTGGTGTGCTGGAAATATTGGTGGTTTGGGAAATTGTAGCGGTAGTGGACTGGTGAGATTCACAAACTGTTGTAACACAACATTGTATTGGACTTGGTAGTCGATGAAACGATTGGTCTTGTCCATCAAGTGCTCAAGACGGGGCAACTGCTTATCCATATTGATTTGCTGCTCCTGAGGTGGATGAGGAGAGGATGGCCCCTCGCTAGGCGTTGTACTTGGTGAAATGATCACATCTTTATATTGACTAAAATTCTCAGAATCAATAATGGCTTTTGGATATAAAATCTCCTCATCCAGTCGCCAAATCACCCCAGCGTTTTTGCATAATGCGCATATAAGTAAAGGATGCGTAAGGCCTCCCATTGTTGACGGATTGATGTTGTTTAAAATAGATCTTGCAATTACGTTCCCAACATCAATAGATTTCCCAAAAACGATGGCATAAAGCAGAATGGCCCTGTCTTTAGTCACATCAGATAAGTGGTTCATGGGCATTAACTTACCACATAAGACGTTAAGCCATGCCTTACTCAGCCGTGTTAATCCCTTTCGAGGGAATGAAGAAGGGACTCCCCTATTTAGCTTCCATACTATTCCTTGGCGACAAAAAGTAGAGATGATCTCGTTTGTATCAACTCCTTCATTTAAATAAGTAGAGTAACCATCATCGTCAATATTCTGCAATCCATAGTATGCATTGATGGTGGAACGATCAAAAGACACCATGTGCCCCCTCACAAACACCTTGTAATCATCACGTGCTTGAGCATTTGCATAGAATTCAAGTACTATGGAAACAACAACAGGGTCCGATTGGCTCACAAATGTTCGCCATTGTCTAGCAGCAATTATTTTTGCAATTTGAGGAATGTGTGCCCAAGAAGCATTCATTCCCCTTTCCTGTAAAAGACTTCTCTTCACCATTGATTTATTATATTGTTTTTTTTGTTTCAATACTAATAAACCTTTGTTGATTAAATGGTGGAGCAGAAGAGGAAGATTCCCGCACTCTTTTTGTTTTCGGTGCCATTTCACAATATTTGCTTCCAAGTTTTTCAGTAAAATACCACTAGCACCACAACACAAGCACCACAATTGCACCACAAATCTTCGATGTACACCACACCAAATGAGTTATCCAACACACAATTACCACATACAAATCCAATTACCACATACAAATCCAAAATAAAATAAGGAGTTAAGGCTTGCTCACAAGTAAAAACACAGAATTATCCCAACGTCCCCTTACCACATCAATTCAACCATAGTCAAGCATTTGTCACGCCAATTTCACTATTCCAAAACAATGAAAAACACATGCAAATCTGTTGTATTCAACTCAATATTCACTTCAAAACTTCATTTCTACCAACCACAATCAACTTAAAAGAGATGAGAACGAAAGCCCCAATTTGTTGATGCCCTAGCTCGATCTTGCACCGTTTTTCCCAAAATTTTCAGTTGAAACGATGTAAACGTGTTGGAGATGAACGCTTGAACTGTAATGGCCAGATTTACACGACCAAGAAGGAGATACAGGGAAGAGAGGAGGAGATCGAAGAAGGAAGAGAGGGAAAGAACGGAGGATAAAGAGAGAGGGGGGGTTTGCTGAAAAATAATCGCCCCCCCTTTATTTCTTTTTTTTTAACCTGAAAAAGAGATAAAAACTTATTAGTCGACGAATATCAAAAATTTCAATTGCTATACTATAATGACTAAAATAAAAGAAAATAAAAGTATGGATGAACAGGGGTTGGGTTGCCTCCCAACAAGCGCTTTTTTATAGTCTTTAGCTAGACTTTCTCTTTTCTCTCTCATGGTGGTTGATAAAGAATCACTGCCTTGACATTTGTTGGACCCATGCTGAAGTCATCCCTTAATCGTGTCCTTTTGGCCCAAAGGTGATATCCATCTTTCCTCTTATGCTCAATCATTAGATGCAACAAATTTTCCTTTTCAACATGAGGCATCAAATATGGATTTGTCCACACCAAAGGAGGAGGGTCATCTAAATGCTCTATTTTGTCCATATAGAGCTCCAAGGTATCTTTATCCTTCGTGGCACTCTCATCAGTAATTTCCACCACATCAATTTGGTAACAAGTGTTCTCCTTCTCTGGAATTTTGGTTGTGTGGTAGATGTTAAACAATACTTTGTCCTCATTAACCATCAAGGTCAACTCACCAAGCTCCTCATCTATCAATGCTCTTCCTTTCGCTAAAAATGGCCTCCCAAGTATCAATGACATTCCATCATCCTCTTCCATGTCCAAGACCACAAAGTCTACAGGAAAAATGAACTTGTCAACCTTTACTAACACATCTTCGATGATACCCCAAGGGTAAGTGATGGATCGGTCCGCCAATTGCTAAGAAACTGTAGTGGGTTTCACCTCTCCAAGTCCAAGCTTCCTGAAAACATAAAGAGGCATGAAATTTATACTTGCACCCAAGTCACAAAGTACTTTATCAAAAGAAACAGTGCCAATAGTGTAGGGTATAGTAAAACTCTCTAGATCCTTAAGCTTTTGAGGCAATTTCTTTTGAAGGATTGCACTACACTCCTCTATTAGCTTTACTGTCTCGAATTCTTCCAACTTCCTCTTCTTGCTCATCACATCCTTCATAAATTTGGCATAGTTGGGCATCTACTCCAAAACATCTGCAAAAGGAATATTGATGTGAATTCTTTTGAAAATATCTAAAAATTTTGCAAATTGCTAATCTAATTTCTTTTTCTGAAATCTTTGAGGAAATGGAATGGAGGTTTTCAAAATAGGGAGGGTTATTAGAGAAAGTGATCCTCCCTAGAACAAAGTCTTCCTTTATAGGTGCCTCGCCCTTTGCTTTGTTCTTCTCCTCATTTCTTCTTTTTTTGATGCTTGGTCTGTCACACCCCGCAGATGTGATGGGTACCTCATCGAGCATACCCCAGCCACAGCACCACATAATATTGTCCCATCCCGGTATAGCCCGCCACACAAGGACGTCTCGGACCCGGGATCATTTGTCCCCACTGTTCATCATGAACAGTACTGGGCCTCCCCCGGATTCGAACCTCAAACCTCATATAGGTTGATTTCGCAATCCGAGTAACCACTGAGCCAATTGGTCCAGTGGCTACTCGAATTGCGAAATCAACCTATATGAGGTTTGAGGTTCGAATACGGGGGAGGCCTGCACTATTCATGATGAACAGTGGAGACAAATGATCCCGGGTACGAGACGTCCTTGTGTGGCGGGCTGTACTGGGATGGGACAATATTATGTGGTGTTGTGGCTAGGGTACGCTAGATGAGGTACCCATCACATCCGCGGGGTATGAGAAAAAGGCCACATGCACCTGCCTGAACGTTCAGGCAACCTGCCCGAACGTTCTGGCGCCAAAATTTCTATATAAACAACCCTCCCCCTCCTCATTTCTCACACCAAAATCACTTCTCCTTGTGATTTTCCTTCTCTTTTTCACTCATTTTGAGTTTTTGTCTTCTCTTTTGAGACTCTCTGTAGGGTGCAATGCGACTCTCCCCAAGGGAAGGCGCCAGTTCTAAAAAGAGTTTTTATCTGAAGGAAGGGAACGAAACATAGGTTTACGTGTCTTATAACTTTTATTAAAGTTTACATTCATTTATCATTATGTCTACTATTCATTTTCACAACATTATTGCGTATGATGTTCATATCGTCGTACTTATGCCTGTATACTTGGAGTTCATGTATTACACTGTTGTTATGCTGGATTAGTGGTGAATCTGGCTCAACCAAACTCAGTCTTGTCTCAGTAACTTTAAATAGTGAACGCGAGGCAGCGTGCTGCTCTAGACAATTGGTATTTAAGTAGACCTCGTGTCTCACCTCTCAACTGGAGATTGATCTGGTTGGTCTTATTTGAAAGCTATCAGCTTATACAAGTAATACTGAATTTTCTAACCTTACACGTTGTGATACCGACCCTGATTAGGATCACCAAACGTTGCTAAATCCTGTCTAAATGATAAGTAAAGATCGGACCAGTTCATGCATTGGCATCATACATATCACCACCTAGGGACGTATGTGGTTTATGATTCATAGAATAGTTAGAAGCGAAACTCGCTATTCATTATATTTCTCTGGAAAGGGACGTACAATGAGAACCTGGCTACTCCTGGGGAAGGACATCTGTACGTAAATCCAAAGCGTTGATCTTGAGGAGGGATGTACAATGAGAACCCGACTATTCCTGGGAAGGGACATCTGTACGTGAACTCAAGCGATGTACAGTCATCAAACCAATACGAGACGGTGTCATGCATACATACATGTTGATTGTTTATGATGCTCTGATGTGTACTTAAGATATTCGATTATGAAGTTTGCTTTATTAACTGTTATATTCACGAACTATTTTACCCACTGAGCGCGTAACTCACCCCGTTGCTATCCAATTTTTCATAGGAGATTAGGGTGGACTGAGTGCAAGTTTTTGGGCCCACATTTTCTACCCTTTGTATTATTCATTGGGGATTTTTGGGAGAATGTTCCCTTAATTATTTTATGTACAATTATATTCTAAAATTAATGAAATCAGACTTGTACTTAACTATGCTTCCGTTCATTCTGTTATTATCATTATAATGCATTCGTGCCCCGTTCGTGAGTGTCCCGCCGGTTTAGGCGCGTCTGGGCGGGGTGTGACTTGGTCTTCCTTCTCCAATAAGGATTCTTCCTCAAGTGCTTGTGTAGAAGTAGGAGTGGTTTTAGATGTACTTGCTGGAATGGAATGTTCAACCTCTCTACCACTTCTCAAGGTTATGGCCATGCATTGCTCTCTTGGGTTGATCTCTATATGGCTTGGAAAATTATTGTTGCTCTGTTGTGCACTCATTTGTGTAGCCACTTGCCCAACTTGAGTCTCCAAATTCTTGATAGAGGCACCCAAGTTGCTCACTTGAGTTATCACTTGGCTCATGACACTCATTTGATTAGCCATGTGAGCCGCCAATTCATTCAACTTTGATTCATTCTTGGTGAACCTCTTCTTTGAATCATTCAAGAAAGTTGTCATTGCTTCGTCAAGGCTTGATCTCTTCTCTTACTAGATTGTGAAACCCAGGTGGTGGTTGCAACACATTTCTCGTATTGGCATAAGATAAGTTCTCATGGTTTCTAATGCCAGGGGTGTAGTGATTTGGAATTGGAGGACCCCTATAATTGAACGGCTTGTTGCTTACAAGCTGCACTTGTTCCTCATTCCCTCCATAGCCTTGATTTGCTAAGCTCGCAGCAGCGATAGACTTAATAGACGATGAAGAGGATGAACCTCCTTGAAGATTGGAAACCTTGTCACTTAAAGCCGTCATATGTTGTAACTTGGTAGACATTTGGGCTGATAAAGCTGTTATATGATCCACCTCATACATACCAACAACTTTCTTCACTATAGGCTTATCCCTTGTATTCTCATATGCGCTTGATGCCATCTCTTCAAGTAGCAAGTGGGCTTCAGTTGCTGTCTAACCCATAAGAGAACAACCTGTTGCAGCATCAACTAGAGTCCTTGTAGGCCCTGTCATAGCATTGTAGAACATTTGAATTTGAAGCCACTCTTGATATCCATGTTGGGGACATCTCTTCAACAAGTCCTTGAATCTCTGCCGAGCTTCATATAATGACTCAGACTTTAACTGTTGAAATTGGCCTATTTCAACTCTCAATTGTGCCACTCTAGCCGGTGTAAAGAACTTTTGAATAAACTTTTGTACCATCTCATCCCGTGTGGTAATACTTCCCGGAGTTAAGCTATGCAACCATGGCCATGTTTTGTCTCTCAATGAGAATGAAAACAACCTCAATTTGATTTGCTCCTCACTTGCGCCATTAATCTTGACAGTATCACATATTTCCAAGAATGTGTTGATCTGTACAGTAGGATCTTCATGTGGAGCTCCTCCAAACTTATGTTGTTGGACCATGGTGATTAAGGTGAGCTTCAACTCAAAGTTATTTGCATTGATAGGTAACCTTGCAATGCTCGAATAGTTGTTATTAACCACCGGTCTTAAATAGTCTCTTAAAGGCAATTGCTTGCTCTCTTCAGCCATGGCTTGCTCTTCAATTCTTTTTTCCCTTCTTAATCTCCCAAGAGTTCTTTCAATTTCAGGGTCAAAAGGTACAAGTTCACCGCTTAAGGTCCTTCGCATCAACCACTCTCTATCTAACAAGAAAAGAGAGTATAGAAAATAACAAATAAAAGGTAAACAAGAACAAATAAAAGAAATACCTAAATTAAGGTCAAAACTAATTTGTAATGGTATTAATAACAAAAAAATTTGGCACTATCCCCAGCAACGGCGCCAAAAACTTGATAGCGTGAATTTTAAATCGCAAGTGCACGACAGTCAAGTTATAATAATCCCAAGGTGAGTTGGGTATCGTATCCACAGGGATAGTGAAATTAACTATTAAAAATGCCTGGACTAAAGTATTGATTTTATCTAGGCTAACAAAACGTGTTGATAAAGTGTGCTAAAAATTGAAATAGCTGAAATTAGAAATTAAACTAACAATTAAACAGTGATTTAGAGAAAATAGGTGGTTAAAGACTATTAGAGAGTTGATTTCACTATGTTGATCTATATGGTATCAAAAGATAGTGTTGTCGATTCAATTCTTAAGTTTATATATCATGATTCAAAAATTGTTTAAACCCTTTCTCTTGAATGCAAATTCAAACACCTATGCTTCAATTGCTAATCCCCTCTCTCGAATGTAAATTAACAATTAAACCATGTATTAAGACCTAAGATTCAATTTAAATGATTCCAAAAGGGTTGTAGGTCTTTCGACTCGATACAAACTCCCTAGGTTTCAATTCACTTGTTCAAACTCGAAAACACCTCTCTCAAGTCAAGTGGCCATTAAGTTGCAAGCATTAAGTATGGAGAATTGAAAATAAACAAGTCAAATTGCTCAACACCACAAAAATAATGAATATCAACCCATATGTCTCAACGTAGATTCATCAAACCCTCTAATAGAAATGTTTAGTTCATCATCAAACTCAAGAATACAAGAAAGAAATTAAAGAGAAGAGACATGAATACAACAAGTATGGAACAAGAAATGAATTTAAAACCCCCTTTTGAGTGTTTCTCCTTCTTCTTCTCCTTTAGAAAAGTTCAGCAACTTGGCTTCTTCTTCAATTTCTTCCTTGCTACTGTTTCTCTCTACTCCCTTCTATGGCTACTATACTCTACTCTATATGGCTATTGTTCCTCTCTACTCTATCGTCTATTGTATTCTGCTCTAAAACTCCGATCATCCTCTTCCAAAACCCTAAAAAGTGAATTTATAAATCCAAATGCAAAAAGACAAAAACAGCCCCAATGCACAAAGGGCACAAGTTGCCCAAGTAGCACCGCGGTGCCCCCTTTCTATCGGAGCGCCACGGCCCTCCGATTTGCTCTTCTCAGCATCGCGATGGGCGTCGTGGTTCCCAGACAACACTTCTTCTACTCTTTTACTTAGAATTTCTGGCTTTTCTGTGGCTCTTCTTTTGCCACACGGTCTCGTCACCGTTTGATCAACATTCAAAGCTCTTTATTTACCTACAAAACAAAACACAAAACACAAGTAAATAATTTATATTATATGCAAGTGTGCATTAACATGTGTAATTCAATATGCACTATGTATAGCTTGTAAAATATTGACAAAATTAATATAAAAAGGATGCAATTGACTTTAGGAAAAATACCTAAAAATCATTCTTATTTTCCTAAACTAGCTTAATGTATTTATGCGTGAAAATCACTAAAACTAACTTATAAAACTCCTAAAAATATCTAAATGAACCTAAAACACTAAATGAACTAATTAATGCAAATATATATAAAAACTAACAAAATGCACCTAAAAACCTATGAAATTAACATGTAAAATACTAATTTAAAACTCAACTTATCAGTCATGTGCATGGATCTCGTTGCATGAGCGAGAAAAGAGGCCATGGTCTGTAGTCGATCATCAAAGGACATTATGCTCTCTACAGACTGACCAACGACACCAGGAATTGTCCGCTCCAGGTTAACAAACCATAGAGGGGTCTCTAATGAAGGTTGCGGTGACTCTCTGTCTCTGATCTCTCGAAGGATCTGTTTATGGGCATCTAACCCGGTTTGTATGGTAGCCAGGGTCGATACAACAGTCATCTGCATCTCCTGAACAGTTAGTAGTATGGGGGCAATATCTGGCAGAGGTTGTGTTACGACGCCCCTGACGTAGGTTGACGTCATGACCGGCACAGTATACTATACACTATACATACCCATATACAGTATACAATACATTGTTAGCCTCAACGAACATTCACAATAATTTCCAAAATTTTCAGAAATTTCGACAGCATGCTCCCATATATTGGACATTTTACACTTTTCCCTGATATACCACAAATCAAATCATATATATATATATATATATATATACTCATCCACAATATTCATTCATGTCATTCATTCCACAATAAATAATCCTCTCAATATGACAAGCATTTCATAACCCAAAATATCAAACCAAAATTCATGTTCTCTTACAACCCAACTACACGATAATCAACCGAACTACGTGATAATATATATATGTAGGATGTGATATATATATATATACATATGAAAATAAAGAAAATATAATTTATTTCCTTCGCATATACGTACATCAACAAAGTAGAAATCTAAATCATGTATCTACTATCGTGCTTTTCCTTTCCCCTTTGATTTTGTACCTGAAATATTGAAGGAATTGGAGTGAGCAAACAACAAGCTCAGTGAATATATCTCTTGATATGGAAATTATATGCATTTAGGTAAACATGACATTTAAAATCATTCAAAACAATTATTAAACACATGCATCATTCAACGAATATATCAAACATGTCAACAACATAAATTTCATGATTTTTCAAGAAAACAATGCATCATTTTCAACCAAAACCACAATCTCCCTGTAATACCCTAGGATTTCACAAAAAAAAAATAAAAAAATAAAAAAATGAATGAAGTTCGGGCAACCTGCCCGAACATTCGGGCGCCAATCTCTTTATATAAGGACCCCTCCCTCATTTTTCACACCAAATCACCTCCTCTTGTGATTTTTCTTCTCCTTTTCACTCATTTTATGTTTTTGGTCTTTTGAGACTCTGTGCGGTGCAACGAGGTTCTGTCCAGGGGAAAGCGCCAGTTCTGAAAGAAGTTCTTATCTGGAGGTGGGGAACGAAACATAGGTTTGCGTGTCTTATAACTTTTATTAAAGTTTACATTCATTTATCATTATGTTTACTATTCATTTACACAACATTATTGCGTATAATGTTCATATTGTCATACTTATGCCTGTATACTTAGAGTTCATGTATTACACTGTTGTGTATGCTAGATTAGTGGTCAATCTGGCACAACCAGACTCAGTCTTGTCCTCAGTAACTTTAAATAGTGAACAGGAGGCAGCGTGCTGCTTTAGACGATTGATATTTAAGTAGACCTCGTATCTCACCTCTCAACTGGAGACTGATCTGGTTTGTCTTATTGGAAAGCAATCATCTTATACAAGTAATACTAAACGTCCTAACCTACACGTCGTGACACCGACCCTGATAAGGATCACCAAACATTGCCAAATCCTGTCTAAATATTAAGTAAAGACCGGACCAGTTCACGTAGACCAGTTCATGCATTGGCATCATACATATCACCACCTAGGGACGTATGTTGTTTATGATTCATAGAATAGTTAGGAGCGATGCTCGCTATTCATTATATTTCTCTGGAGAGGGACGTACAATGAGAACCTGATTATTCCTGGGGAAGGACATCTGTACGTGAATCCAGAGCGTCGATCTTGAGGAGGGACGTACAATGCGAACCCGGCTATTCCTGGGGAGGGACATCTGTACGTGAACTCAACCAATGTACAGTTATCAAACCATTACGAGACGGTGTCATGCATACATACATATTGATTGCTTATGATGCTCTGATGTGTACTTAAGATATTCGATTATGAAGTTTGTTTTATTAACTGTTATATTCACGAACTATTTTACCCACTGAGCGTGTAGCTCACCCCATTGTTTTTCACAGGAGATTAGCGTGGACTGGGTGCAGGTTTTTAGGCCCACATTTTGTGCCCTTTGTATTATTCATTGGGAATTTTGGGAAGAATGTTCCCTTAACTATTTCATGTACAAAAATATTCTAAAATTAATGAAATCAGACTTGTACTTAACTACGCTTCCGCTGACTCTGTTATTATCGTTATAATGCATTCGCACCCCGTCCGCGAGTGTACCGCTGGTTTAGGCGCGTCCGGGCGGGGCGTGACATTGAATGATATCAGAGCGTACAGTCCACGGCCGCCCAAGTCCACCAAATTAGGGGAAGAAATTATTTACTAGATATAAAATATCTCTAGAACTATATATATATATATATGAATTATATATAGTTGAGATTTATATTAATTATATATCTAGAAAACTATATAAGTTTTTATATAGTTTAGATTTAAATATATATAGTTATGATTTATGAAAACTATATATATATATATATATATATATTTATGATTAAATATATATATCCATATATCTATGTATATATGAGATATATATATACCATATTGCTAATGGAAAAACTTGGATGAAAAATTTTATTAGATATATATCTCTAGAACCATATATATATATATATATATGAATTATATATAGTTGAGATTTATATTAAATATATATCTAGAAAACTATATAGTTTTTATATAGTTTAGATTCAAATATATATATATATATAGTTATGATTTATGAAAACTATATATATAGTTATGATTAAATATATATATCTATACATACACGTATATATAAGATATATATATATATCATATTGCTAATGGGAAATTTTGATTAAATGATGGCATAAACATCAAGAGAAAAATAGAAAATATTGTCCAACGGACAAAGCATAAATATTAAAAATGTTAGGAATATATTTTGTGTCTTTCACAAATTTATTTTCCTTTCAGCAAAAGAATGGCCTCAAGTGAAGAAGCGACTTCCAGTAGTCGGGAACCAATTCCCACCAGACTCAAGGAATTGTCCAAAATGGAGGTTATGACTATGAGGAGTATCGACAATAGAGATCTCCGCCTCCGTCCGATCCTTCACGAAAAACTCGCAACACTGGGGTGGTTAAACATAACAAAAGTAGAGGTTCACATCTACCACAACTTGGTGAAATTCTTCTACGAAGCCATGAATTGCATAGGACTTTAAAAAGATGGGATCAGCCCTGTTTTGGAGACAATGGTCAGGGGAACAAAGATTTCTATCAACTTCGAAATTATTGCGCGACTTATGGAGATTCCAATTGCAGATAGAATCATCAATCCACATAAACCCCAGACAGTTGCAGAGATCGTAGAGTCCAACGAACAGTTGTTCAACTCTCTCGCTAAAGAGGCGTACACCCAATCAACGTACACCAACCTCCCAAACAACCTCATTAAACCATCTCTTGCTGGTCTTGGAAAGATTGTATTCGGCAACATCTTGCCAGAAAGGGGGACTAGAGGCACTATGTCAAGGGCTCAACTTCTTGTGTTATACTGCATAGAGAAGAAAATTAAGGTCTCCCTACCACACATCATCATCCAACAAATGTTGAGGGTGATTCAAAACCGATCTCCTAGGCTACGGAGTTTTGATCATGAGGATGCTATACGAGGCAAACGTCAACACTTTTGATGAGTCTTCGCAGCAGATCACTGAGGAGGTTACCGCGTCCTCTATCTTCAGGACATATGTCACAAGTGGAGGGGTAACTAACGAGGAAGTATTCGGCGAGACTTTTAATTGCGAAAGAATTAGAGACGAAAAAAGACATTGTTACGGAAAAAGTCGACGCAAGATTCCTGTTAGGGAGGTACCAAATAAAGAACCAAACTAGAACCCTACGTCAGACCCAGCCTCAAATAATGATCCAATCGAGAACCTGTTCACTGAGGAAGATTTATTTTCCAACCTAAATCAACCTCAACCAAATCATGATAGACAATAAGTTCCAGCAAATCAACCTTTCTGGAACATGCCAACTCAAGGCAATACTATGTACCAAAGGTTTCCAACTCTTGAAGTACCGTATCAGCCAGTTCCACAAGTTCCTGTGAACCAACAACAGCAAAATTTTGAGGCATCAAATTATGAAAGACAGGACATTCCAATTAGCCCATTGTTTCAAGACTTTTCAACCCAAGCATATCCAAATTTCCAAGGAGTTCCAGTTAGGGGATCACCGTACAGCCAAAACTACTATCCCATATTTATGAGTCAACCGTACGGCCAATATTTTCCACCAATGCCTACGGCGTACCCTCCACCTATGTGACAGTCAAGTCATCAACCATCGATGGGGCAATCGACTAACCCATTCAAGCAATTAAATGTGATAGTAGCTAGTATTGCTCAGATAAAAAAGACTCAAAACACTTTGTTAACACGTATGCAAAACGTCGAAGAACAACGAGCAAATTCTCAACCTTCTTCTAGTAGTCTGTCTGTACCTAGCAAGAGGTCTAGAAGGAGTAGTAGTAGGCAGGAAAACCAGGAATGATCACTGACATTGTAAAATTTTATTTTATATATGAATGAAATGTTTTGTTCGAGACTATCTTTGGTGGGCCGACTTACAACCATCCTTTCTTTTGTATCACTAACTTTGGTGTGGTATGGGACACAACGAAATTGGAGGATACTCAATAAAATGTGGAAGTAAGAAAACCCACGAACTTGAGTGACAAGAAACATTTGGAGAAAGTTGCTTTACTAACATTATCACTAAGTTCACACGGTATGGGACGAGTAAACTTGGACGATACTATTAGTGAACTACGATTCAACCAATGTTTTATAGAGACCGAGTTCATGCAACTTAACTTGGTTGACACCCTTATTACCAATTTCATGTGGTATGGAACACACGAATTTGGATAATAATCGAAAAGACTAAGTAAAAGAGTTTGAATACATAAGATTGCGATAGAACGTTAGATCAGGATATTTACCGAGGCAAATCTTAGAATTTTTATGACTCGTATGGATTTTCAATGGAATGTGTATGTATGTTCACAAAAACCAGAACCAAAATATTTGAAATACTTGCAAAGTTTTATACTTATTATATAAACATTCTAACCTTGTTTTACACCATGGCCAAAAATACGAGGCACATAAGATTATTTGATTCCTCAACAAAAACCTTACACTATACTTAGAAAAATAGGTGGTTTTTATTGCAGTACTCTCGAAATTGTTGCTGAGAATACCATAACATTATACTTGGCTACAGTTTCTTAAATTATGGTTTTATTTTCTCCTTGCTAGTGAGAAAATGTAAACCAGGAAGAGAGGAAGGGCACGTACTGTCCGTCCAGCAGAGGAGGCACTTCCTGAGATACAGAACCAGGAACCGCTGCCTCCTACGACAGCACAGGCCACACCGGACAATTCCACAACATCTGGGCATGCAGTGCCACCACAACCTACACCCTTTGCCATGCCTTCGAGTATGGAAGTCTTCTTCGTTGGATTTATCGAGGAGATGAAAGTAATAGTTCAGACAGCCGTTCGTGAGACTGCGGCCAATCAGGTTGCCACTATGCAGGCACCTATGAGATCTGGGTAGGAGACTCAAACCGATCAGATTACGAAGTACAAGAGGCTACAACCTCTTACTTTTGCTGGCACCATTGATGCCGACGAAGTGCAGAAATGGCTGGATGAATCGAAGAAGGCTCTCGATGCAATGGGAGTCGATGAGACTCGAAAGATTCCACTTGCGACCTACCAACTTATTGGTGGAGCAAACACATGGTAGATAACAGTAAAGGAGGACCCAAGGGTCAACACTACTGACATGACTTGGCAACATGTTTGAGTCATTATTTATTGATGAGTATTTTTTCGGCGCAGTGAAAAGGCAGAAGCGCCAGGAATTCGCCAAGTTATACCAGGGCAGCGTGACAGTCAGAGAGTATGCTGGCATGTTCAAAAAATTATCGGTCTACTCTCTCTCCACCATCTCAACAGAGCAAGATAAGACCGAGAAATTTTATAATGGCCTTCGTCCTGACATTCGACAAGCCTTGTCGATATTGGATCTCAAGATTTACAAGGAGGTCGTTGACAAGGCCATGAGCTTTGAACAAGAGAAGATCGTGCAGGAACAGAGAATGACTAGGGGAAAACGACTTGCAACGTTCTCCCAACAGGGATCACAGCAGGGCAACAAGAAGAAGCCCTACTATAATCAAAACCCACCCTTCCCAGCCCCTGTTAAGAAGAATGAGACCACGACACCTGCGGCTGTACCAGCTAACCCTAGCCATCAGGGTTTTCGCAATCATGGTCGTGGAGGCCGTAATGGCCGGGGTGGCCGTAGAAACAGAAATGGCAGAGGTGGTGGTCAGCACCACAATCAGCCTGACCAACAGAACCATCAGCAGTATCGGCCGACGTGTTACAACTGCGGCCAGCAGGGCCATGTAAGATATGTCGATCCGCACCTTCAGCAACCTATTCTCGTTGTTCCCATCCAACAAGCACCACCTGCTGCTAATGCCCAACCTAGGCAGAACCAGCAGAACCAGGGGAAACAGAACCAGGGCAGAGCATTTGCTATTGCTCAACAACCGCTCACAGACAACAATGTAGTCGAAGGTACATTTCCTTTGTTCAATACAATGGTGCATATCTTGTTCGATTCGGGCGCTACACATTCTTTTATATTGTCTGCATTGGTAAGACATTTAGGGTTGCAACCTGAACCCACAGAAATTACAATTCATGTCACATCACCGTTAGGATCTAGTACTGACGTGAAATTGCAGTGTTCTCAATGTGAGCTTCGAATGTCAGAACAAATTATATATGCAGATCTTTTGTGATGGACATTGAAGACTTTGACATCATCCTCGGCATGGACTGGCTCGCACCACTGAATGCAAAGATCGATTGTATGAAGAAGCAAGTTCAGTTAACCTTGCCCACGGGGGAGTTTGTCAAGATTCAGGGAACAAGGAAATGGATACACAACTCAAGGCACTTCTTCGAGCCCTATCCCTTGGGGATGAAAATGAATCACCAGCACTGTAGCTTCTCGAAGTACACGATGTCCCGGTAATATATGAATTTCCAATAGTTTTTCTAAATGACCTTCCTGGTCTACCTCCAGTTAGGGAATTCGATTTCGAAATCAATCTCATACCTGGGACCAGGCCTATCTCAATTCCACCATATAGAATGTCAAATGTCGAGTTGGTTGAATGGGACAAACAACTGAAGGAATTAGAGAGTCATGGCTTCATCAGAAAAAGTTCATCACCCTGGGGCGCTCTAGTTTGTTTGTTTGCAAAAAAGATGGTTCGTTACGACTTTGCATAGACGTTGCATAGACTATCACAGATACCCGTTGCCAAGGATCGATGACTTGTTCGACCAACTTAGAGATGCCAAATACTTCTCTAAGATTGATTTACGATCCGGTTATCATCAACTCCGAATTCGAGAGTTGAACATTACCAAGAC
The DNA here is from genome assembly GCA_035771175.1 of Paratinospora sagittata. Classification (NCBI taxonomy): domain Eukaryota; kingdom Viridiplantae; phylum Streptophyta; class Magnoliopsida; order Ranunculales; family Menispermaceae; genus Paratinospora; species Paratinospora sagittata. The sequence goes on from CM069596.1 coordinate 23,232,871, forward strand.
GACATTCAGAACTCAGTACGGTCACTATGAGTTCTTGGTCATGCCGTTCGGTCTAACAAATGGACCTGCTGCGTTCATGGATTTGATGAACCTCATCTTCAGGTTCTACTTAGACCGATTTGTGGTGGTTTTTGTGGATGATATCTTGATATATTTCTCAACCGAGGAAGACCATAAGATACATCTGAAGATAGTTCTCCAGACCTTGAAAAGCCACCAGCTGTATGCAAAGTTGAGTAAGTGTGAATTTTGGGCGAAGCGGGTTCAATTCCTAAGCCATGTGGTTTCAGGCAATGGCATTGAAGTTGATCCTTCTAAGGTTGAAGCGGTTTTAAACTGTAAGCAACCTACCACTGTTACTCAGATTATGAGTTTTCTTGGCCTGGCTGGCTATTACAAATGCTTCATCAAGGACTTCTCAAAGATTGTTGAACCTATGACAAAGCTCACTCAAAAAGACGTGCGATTCATCTAAAATCCCGCCTGTGAAGCATCATTTCAGGAATTGAAGAAGCGCCTCAGGACGGCATCAGTACTCATCACTCCAAGAAATACACTTGGATTTTCACTATACACCGACGCCTCTCTCCAAGGGTTAGGTGTTGTACTAATGAAAGAAGGCCAAGTTGTCGCATATGCCTCGTGGCAACTAAAGATTCATGAGGGATCTCACTATATGTGGATGATCTGCTCGTGACAGGAAACAACACAAGTCTTGTGGAGAAGTTTAAGCAATAGATGATGGAGGTTTTTGAGATGACAGATCTAGGTTTGATGACCTTCTTTCTTGGAATGGAAATTAAACAGGATGAACATGAAGTCTTTATCTGTCAAAAGAAATACGCCAAGGAGATTTTGAAGAAGTTTAAACTCGAAGAATGCAAATAAATGAGCACTCCTATGAACCAAAAGGAAAAGCTCTGTAAATAAGATGGAACAAACAAGATTGATCAGGCACATTTCAGAAGTTTGATTGGTTGCTTGATGTATCTCACAACAACTCGGCCTGACATTTTGAATGTTGTAAGCATTTTGTCTCGGTTTATGCACTGTGCAAGTGAATTGCATCTCAAGGCTTCAAAGAGGGTGATTAGATATGTCAAAGGCACGTGTAATTTTGGCATTAAATTCACGAGGAGCAAAGAGTTCAAGTTGGTTGGTTTCTCAGATAATGATTGGGGAGGTTCCAATATTGATGATATGAGGAGCACTTCAGGCTACTGTTTCACACTTGGTTCTGGTATTTTCTCATGGAGCTCAAAAAAACAAGAAGCTGTAGCTCAATCCACTGCTGAAGCAGAGTTTGTTGTTACGATAGTTGCTGTTAATCAAGTTTTGTGGTTGAGGAAGATTTAATTGATCTTAACTTGGAGCAGAAGGAAAACATAGAGATATTTGTTGATAAGCAAGTTGTTGTTGCTATCTCTCATAATCCTGTGATTCATGGGAAAACTAAGCATTTTAACATTAAGTTGTTCTTCTTAAGAGAAGTACAGAAAGATGGAGTTGTTGTTCTCATCTACTGCAAGATTGAAGATCAACTGGTTGATATCTTCGCCAAGCCTTTACCAGTTAGCAAGTTTAAGCAGTTAAGGCAAAAGCTTGGAGTTTGCAACTCCTAAAACAAGGAGGAGTGTCTGTTATTTGCTTTAAGACTACATTAAGTTCACATGTTTTTCATGTAAAACTGCTTTGCAATTATAGAGTTGAGTTGTTCCTAGTCTTTAGGAGTTAGTTTCCTATTTGATGTACTCAGTCATAAGCTTAATTTTAGGACCATGTGTTTATTTTCAGTTAATTCTTTTAGTCTATAAATGTAAGTCTTTGAGTTTAAAAATTATAAACGAAGCAGTTGCAGATAATTTTTCTGAGTTTCATTTTCTTACTCAAATCTAGATTGTTCTTCTGTATTATCTCAAAAGCAATTCTTGATTTTCTGTTTTCCTGAATTCAAATAACTAACAGGGGTGTATGCCAAACGTTAAACCTCGAACATAATAATCTACGGGGGGAAATTCCAGATTCATTCGGCTACTTGGTTAATCTCGCCGTCTTGCAATTATCGGGGAACAACTTTGTTGGTCAACTTCCTATCTCACTGAAATATAGCACTCGCCTACCCTTTCTTAATCTTGGAAACAATAGTTTTTCAGGAAATGTACTGGGGTGGATTAATGAAGAAAATTTTCCTTGCAACAGTCTATTCTATACACAATTCAACGCTACTATTCTACTACTCTTTTACAAACTCTGATCTAACTTAGCCATCGGAGGGTCGTTGGCCGGCATCACACTTGTATTCCTTACAATAGTCTACTCTCTTCTCTGTTATTTCCTCTTTCAGATCATAATCTCTGGCGTCCAGACTAATTCTCCTGCGAATTTCAGAATATATTACCGTTGCTTTATCTAACTCATCATCTTATTAGTGTTGGTCAAATCTTGCACCAATAATAATAATAATTATTATTATTATTATTAGTCTATGCGCAATTAGTGCCATTGCATGTAAATAAAAGGGATTGAAACTTAACAAAAAAATATAATAAAAAATGACTGAAAATGAAAAATTTTATATTTATTTTTATTATTTTTAAATAAGTCTTATATGCATATACTAACATCACAAAAAAAAAAGTCTTTTAGTGTCTTATTACCAAAATTCACAAATGTACTTTTTTATTTAAACAAGACAACGTGCGTTGCACGTGAATGAAAGTTTTTTTTGTGTAAAAAAGAATTATTTCTTTAGTCCTTTTTTCTTATTATTTGGAGCTAGCCACCAACAACGAAAATAAGTAACTTTTTTCTAATATACAAAGGTAACTTTTTTTTTGGTTCAATACAAAAGCAAACTTTTATTGATATACAAAACTATCAATAAAAATTATAAACTAGATATGTAAACCAGCTAAAAAAGAAAATAAAAATAGGAATAATTAAATAATTTTTGAATAAAAGAATATAAAAAAATAGGTATAATTAAATAATATGTGAATAAAAGAAATTAAAATATCGGTTGAAAAGTTTTCACTATAAAAAGTAAACAAACTATCTTACTCAACCTGAAAACTAAAAATAAAATAAAAAATGAAGTTTTAATCAATGAGATGTTGAAATAACTACTTCACAGTGAATTATCATTATTATATGCAATAATTATTTTTAAGCTTTAGGGGAGAAAAAAGTAAAACAAAAGAAAAAGAAGTAAATAAAACAGAAAAAAAAAAAAAAAAAGAGAGCAGGATGCAAGTTTAAAATGTACACTATGAATTTTAAATAAAAATAAAATAAAATTACACTATGAACTTTTCATAAAAGAGATTTAATTTACTTACATAAAGAATCCTACAAATTGCTCCATCTCAAACCCACTCTTCCTTAATTTCCTTAAACAACCATGATTCACATTTCCATCTTGATTATCTAAAATCTTAATTAACATGAACCAAATAGAATACAATTTCTAACAAAGCGAAGAACATAGACACGTTGGAGATTCCACCTAATTATCTAAAAAAAATCTACAGAGGTGGTCCCAACTAAGAACTCGAACCTCTTGTCTCTCTCAACGACTGATGATATTGAACCAAAAGTGCAAAACCTTGGAAGTTGGATTAGAATCTTGCTCCTGTAAAATAAAAAGCAACTTGGATTAAAAGTTTGAAGCATTCATATTAGATTCATAATTTGAAGTTAATTTTACCTTGAACTTATTTTACAACATTATTTTCCTTTTTCGTGATTGTTTTACTTATGTTGTCTACAAATCCTCTTTGTTTGATCCCCTAACCGAAGATTCTCCTATTCTTCATGGAAAATTGGTTATTGGTGCATTTTAACGGACAGATAACATCAAATCTCAAGATCCACCCCAAAACACAATGATTTAAAATACAAAATCCACATCATTCATCTAAAGTAAACACACCCAACAATAAATAAGTAAAGAAAAGTGAAGAAATTAAGGAAAACACACCTTGGGAATGTTGAGAGATGCAGATTGATGGTGGCCTGCGCCATGTGCATACCTTGAAGAGTAGAAGGAGGGGATGATAACATTCACGCAGTAGATAATAATTACAAAAATGTCAAGGATTAATAAAAAAAGCCACTTCTTACTCTTTGCTTGTTGGCTCCCAAAAACTCGATCCCATGGCATGTGGAGGTCGTTATGAACAATTTAAGCAAAAAAACCTGATTCAATAACGCATTGGTTGAGGAAGAAGAAATTGAGAGAGTGCAACATTTTGGAATTAAACTCACATCCTTCTTTTGGAATTATCAAATTTAGGCTGATTTGCATTACTAAACCACCCATGATTCCTTAAAATGCCAATAAATCCCTAATACCCAAAAAAAAAAAAAAACTGCATCAAAATGAGAATCACATAAATCAAATTGAAAAAGAAAAACATTATTCTTCACATAAAAATAAACAACACTGACCTTTAAAGGAAGCAAGTTGAAAAAGAAAGAATAGATTTGAAGTGCTTGATAACAAAATCAAAATATAAACCACAAAATAGAGATCCAAAATTTTATGTAATTGAAATGTGTGATTAGAAAATAGTGATAGCCTGAAATCATCGCATTCACCTCCAAGAACTTCTATCAAAGATCGAATCCAAGATGCAATTGAAAATATATAATCATCATTCTTCCACCATTTACTTTCCTTTTTCATTGATGCACTGGTGAGAGTTCTCAGGTTTGCGTTTTGTGAAAAGGAGACCATTTTAGTAGTATTTTAGCAGTTGAAAACTGTAAAAAGAAACAAAATAAGAAGAGAAACAATTTAAGAAAGTTGGTGTAGTTGGGTGTAGTTTTTGGAAGCAGTTATCGTAGTTTAAAGATTTCTTTTCAAGCTTATAAAAAACCTATAAAAATAAGGAGAGAAGTTTACCCACGTTAGAGAAAAATAAGGGGATAAGTTATACATGTTGGGAGAGAATTGAGGTATTTTAAGATTATTCAAATACATAATATTTTAGGTTTTATATTCAATTACCTATATACCCTTCAAAAGTAAAAATTGGAATTTTAAGAAAACGTTGAAGAAGAAGAAAAAATAGGGGCAACATAGGAATTATTGGTAAATTGATCACCTCGTGAGTTTTCACGGGTATTTGCATTATAAGTAGTATAGATTTATTTGACAGTTTTAACATTAAAAAGTAGTGAGTAATTTAAGAATTTATGAGAAAAGTAGTACATCGTGAATTAAAGAGTTTTGGCTTTATAAATAGTATATAGATTATTATTATTTTATTTTGAAACAAGGATTAAGGTTAAAAATCTATCTTCATGCGTAAGTTATTATAAAAAGAAAAAAAAAGAAAAAAGAAAAGAAAAGAGAGATATGTTAATGTCATGAAAAACTTCATGGTTAATCTCACATCACTACAAGAAATTAGCCATATGACGACATGCAATGTTTGTCATCTTAAGCATATGATGACGTCCGAGCGCATGTTGCAAATGAGGGTGTCATCAAAAGGGCCATACATTTAATGACTTGCACTTGAGTGTCATTGTACTTATATTTTTGATGTTGTAATATCTCAATTTTAAAAGTTTTATGTGGATTTGATAAGGCAAGTCGCACATCATTATACATTTTGACGACGTGCATATGTATGTCGTATTTAATATCACGACGTGCATTGTGAATGTCGTAATAGTTTGTTTGCCGACATTCCTGCAGAACGTTGTCTTATACCGTTGACAACATACTTTCGCACGACGTAAAATCTTGTTTTGGCGACATTTCATGAACGTTTTAATTAATATTTTACAACATTCATTTGAACGTCGTAAAACATTATTTCAATGACATCTCTTGAATGTTGTAATTTAACATTTGATTTTTTTTAAAATTTCTAATATTTACACCAAATTTAAATAATTTCATGCTAGTTGAAAGAACCTGTAAAAACGTTAACATAATTCATATCTTTATTCTCAATACTTTATTTTACTAATATTTTTGTTAATATCAAACAAATATAAATAAATGAGATGCAAAATATATGAACTCTCCATCTTAAATACATTGAAGGAAATTAAATATGTAATATATTGAAATTTAAGTGTATTAGTATTAAATATGTTTAACATCAAAATCTTATCTAAATCAACTATGTAAGAACTAAATTACTTAGCAATTTACAAAAAAAAAGTAGAAAACTCATCCATTGAATTTTTCTTCAGTAAAAAATCTTCTACTTGAGTCCAATGCTTCTCGATCCAAAATTTGTAAATCCGATCTGTACTATAATTATAAAAAATAATAGTTTGAACATGTTTATGAAAACTATAAAACAATTTAATTATAACTTCAAACTTCTAAAATATGGATGTGTAAAAATTTTTGCAGCGTTTCTCCAATAGTTTTAACAATGACACATATCAAACCTGAATAAACATGCAATAATTCATAAAACAATCACAAACTTTCTATTGAAACAACAAAACTTATTAAGTTTTGAGCTTAAGTGTAATACACCAAAGACAACATGGAAACTAAAAATTTTGGCTGCACCTTTGCAATAGTTTTAACAGACACATATGGAACCTGAATGAACATGCATGTAACAATTAATAAAATAATCATAAACTTACTATTGAACAACCAATCAATATACAAGTCTTAAAAACATCTCACAATTAATAAAATAATCCTAAACTTACTATTGAACAACCAATCAATATACAAGTCTTAAAAACATTTCAGCATCAACAAACTAGGCTTATTAAGGCATTTGAACACGTATACCTTAATGAGCAATAATTGGGTTTCTCATTTTTTTTTTTGGAAAGGAAAAGAGGGGGAATACCCAGCAAGAACAACTAGCACACTACATCTCGAACTCTCCTAGGCCAAGTAACCCCAGTTGCATCTTCCCTCAAAATATTGAATAACCCACGGGGAGGGGAAGACAGGATACACACTCCCCGATTGAACTTCAAAGCCTCAGTAGCCAAATAGTCTGCTGCTCTATTACCTTCTCTGTAAATGTGCTCAACTTGAACTATCCAATCTCTCTGAAGGAGTCTTCTACACTCATTTACCAAGTTGGAAAGGCTAAGCGGCGGCATACTGTTGCCTTTTAACCAACCAGCCACCATAGCCGAATCTGTTTCGAAAACTATAGAACGATGGCCCTCCTCCCAAGCAAGACGTAAGCCATGAACAGCAGCCCATAATTCAGCTTCAGTTGCAGTACAAGAACCAATATTAGCCACAAACCCCCTCAACCACATACCACGATAGTCACGGAGAAGACCGCCACCCCCTGCTCGCGATGAAGCATTCTTAAGACATCCATCAGTATTAAGCTTAGTCCAACCAGGGTTTCTCATTGATCAATAAAGTCAAGATAGTTTAATTTACATGCAAAGCAACCTGGCCTGCATATATATATATATATATGATGAACATTTCCTAATTTATCATTATCACCATGGATAATATTGGATCTTCTCAAGTACTCTTCCTGCTCATTCTATTCACATATAGCATTGGGCACAGTTTGTGTAGTGGTGAACTTTCAGAAATTGGGTGTCTTGAAGGGGAGAGAGATGCTATTCTTGACTTCAAAGCAAGGTTTAAAAGACCCTTCAAACAGGCTCTCTTCTTGGACGAGAGAAGAAGATTGTTGCAAATGGCAAGGCGTGAAATGCAACAATAGCGCAGGAAACGTGGTGGCACTTGATCTCAGCGCTAGTACTACTTATATTTATGAAGATAATCAAGTACAGCAGCTTGGTGGTGAATTACGCCTTTCTTTGCGAACATTGCGGTACTTGAATTACTTGGATTTGAGTATGAATAGTGAAGTACTACTTATATTTATGAAGCTCAATTCTTGAACTTCACTAGATTACAGTACTTGGACTTATCTTTCAACTCTTTGAAATTGAGATTGAGCTCCAACTGGGTTCCTCCTTTTCAACTTCATACACTTGGATTGGCATCTTGCCATCTAGGTCCAACTTTTCCCAACTGGCTTCGAACGCAAAACCATCTATCTTTCCTTGACATCTCTGATGCTGAAATTTCGGACATTGTACCTGACTGGTTTTGGAGCTTCTCTAATAACAAACTAAGAACTCTAGATCTCTCAAACAACCGGTTGAGAGGTATGGTGCCAAATTTATCTTCTGAACTAGCATACAGTTCTAAAATAGATTTGAGTTTTAACTTCTTCTATGGCACTCTACCAAAAGTCCCCTCCAATGTGAATAATTTGATTCTCTATCATAATATTTTTACTGGCCCGATTGTCATTGATGACCGTGAGATGAGGAATGGAAACTATCATTTGAGTTATTTAAATCTTGGATTCAATTCCATATCAGGAAAACTTCCTGATAATTGGGGGTGTATGCCAAACTTGGAAACGTTAAACCTCGGACATAATAATCTACCGGGGGAAATTCCAGATTCATTCGGCTACCTGGTTAATCTCGCCGTCATGCAATTATCGGGGAACAACTTTGTTGGTCAACTTCGTATCTCACTGAAAAATTGCACTCGCCTAACCTTTCTTAATCTTGAAAACAATAGTTTTTCAGGAAATGTACCGGGGTGGATTAATGAAGAAAATTTTCCAGCATTGGCGGTTCTCGTTATGAAATCTAATCTTTTTGATGGAGATTTGCCAGTACAGCTTTGTGGGCTTGAACATCTTGAAATCCTGGATCTTTCTCAAAATAACATATCGAGGATCATCCCACGGTGCATCAACAAATTTTCCACCATGGCTCAAACACCTTTTGAAACGGGTATTATTCCATCTTATCTCTATCACCCTTATCGCTCCTATAAACAGTGCGTGATGAGGGCACAAAGCAGCATAGACTGTATATTTAAGGGGCCTCAGTTGCCATTTTTAAAGGGTATTGATCTTTCAAACAACAGGTTATCTGGAGGCATCTCCCTGTAGAATTTTCTACTCTTGTTGGATTGAGCACTTTGAACTTATCACTAAATTTCTTAACTGGAGATATCCCAGTGGAAATTGGAAATCTTGTAAATTTGGAATCTCTTGATTTTTCAAAAAATGGACTTTCAGGTGGAATTCCTCAGAGTTTGGTCCAATTAACTTATTTAGAAGTATTAAACTTTGCACACAACAATTTGTCAGGGAAAATTCCTTTGGTAGCACAATTTGGTACATTTGACGAGGCATCTTATGCTGGGAACCCCAATCTCTGTGGGTTGCCACTTAAAAAAGGAGTGCCCACCTCATGTTGATCATGACATTCAACGTGATCATGTGCAAGGAAACAAGTCTGAATTGGTGCCATGGTTCTATGTGAGTACGGGACTGGGATACGTTTTGGGCTTCTTGGTATCTTGTGTTATTCCGTTATCAAACAGGTCTTGGAGTAAAGCCTATTTCAGCTTCCTTGACGATGTCAAACATCGAATCTGGTGACTAATTGTAGTAATCAATGGTAACAAGTTTGCTCCCAAACTGTTACCTAAGCCAGTTCTTGTATCTCCCTCCCTACTAGTCTCCATGTTTGAAGCAAAATTACAAAAATAATTAAGGTTGTTGGGGGCTTAGGCACTTGTTTTCCAATGTCTTTGGTGCACCTTAGTAGTTATTATCATAGTAGATGATGGCTTTGGTTGTTGTGCTCCTTTGGAGATTGATGTACACCTAACACACACACACACACATATATATATATATAGAAATGTAAATCTAACTACAATAAAATATATTAAATTTTAAGTACAGTATAAAAAAAAATGCATACTAAAACAAACCGAAGAGACTTTGACATAGCACCGCCCATGATGATATAATTACCTTTCAGATGCAGTTTTAAGTCTTGGTCCGATATACTCTTACAAATTTAAGAGCACTAATTCCCTTTTTTTTTTTTTTTTTTTTCAACTTAATATTAATTGTAGTACCAATTTGTGAGGTGTCACAGCAGTAAACTGGTTTATAAAAGTAGATTTGAATCATAAAATGTTATACATCGACTAACCAAATTTTAAATAATTTGTTTTGAACTTGAAAACATTTTCTTATTGTAATTTTTCATTGCGGCTATGAACTGCAGTGGCCTGCTGATGAATGTTTTGATCATGAGACAAAATCTGCCCTTCAAGTTATCTTATAAATGGGGTCCTCTGTTATTTCTCTATTTATCATATTAAAACTAAAATTGGGGCTTCAATTTGTTTTTTAAACTTTTTAATGGTAGCTTAAATATAAACAGAGACATACAGTGGACTATGATATAGTAATAATTTGTATATTTTGATATTTTTATTAGAACAACCTTAATTTAATACCAAAAATGATAAGAAGCCATTGTTCTTATGCTAAAGAAGCCGTTTGCTTTTGTTGGGTTGGAGATATAATATTTGTCCCAAATGTACAAGGGATACAAGTACAATGAGCATTATTACTACAACAAAAAAAGGGCAAAAATGATATTATATTATATTATATAAAATAATAAATATTTCTTTAAAAGACGATCATCATATATTCATTAACAATAAAATGTGCTACAAAAATATCTGTTCTGAATATACAATTATATTTTAAAACTTTACATTATTTTCTCTTCTTTCCTATGATCATTTGCTCACGAACAAGAAAATGTGAGGGTGTACAGGTATTGCTAACGTTTGCTGCTTCTATATGGAAAATATTGCTTTGAAAACACACATTATTGATATTGCCCTTCAAAGTTATTAAATTATCTTGAACCACATGTTGATACGTCATTCGAAATGATCTAGTGTAACACTCCGATTTTCAAAACTTAAATTTTAAGTAAAATAATGAATATTTTAATTTTATCGAGAAAGATCACTGAAAATCGAGATGCTAATAGTATCCGTCTACCTTAACCCCAAAATCTTTACACAGGTAAAAATAAATTTAATAATATCATTTATATTCAAAATAAGGTTACAAGTTAAGATAGAAGAATACTCTTTCAATTTCTATGCCACAGACTATAGATTCCCATTACCCAAATTGAATATTGAGCCATGAGGGTACTTGCTCTTGTCCATACATTATGGACACAACATTTTAAATATATTCATCAAATAGAATTAATAAATTCAAGTCCAAGACATTCACACGTGAAATAAACCACAAGGTCTTTACTAACCGTAATAATATTCACTAAATTTTGATTGTCAAATACGACCCGTTTAAATAATAAACCTTTAAAAATCAAATAAAATATTCAGCCCTGCCACCACAATACTAACAAAATAATTAACCCACCCCTACTATTCTGAACTACGTCACGAACTCGCAATTTTATTCTCTTAAGTACCTGCATATGAAAAATAAGGGTGAGCTTGAAAGCCCAGTGGGTCATCTAAACAATTCACAACATTTTATCATGATATATACACAAGAACATTACAAACAAGTTTCACACATTAATCGTTGCAACATTTGATTGTTTGAGTCGAGAATTCTATCACATTCTAAATCAAGTACCTTTAGAGAATCAAACCCCGGGCGACACTACCCAAAATCAGAAATTCGTTGGTGATATTCATTATGAATAACTGCCCCATAATAAACATTGGCGATATTCCTTAGAATAACTACCCCATAATAATCATTGGCGATATTCCTTAGAATAACTGCCTCATTTGTGTGATTCTTATCTTAATTGTGTTCTTTAGTGATGTCTTATCATACATACAACATAAGTATGACATTAATTGCTTTAACAAGACATATTCAAACCCCACTACACATGGTATCATGTCATAATGCCAAATATAATAATATTAACGCATGAACTTTACTATGTCACTATTCTCAAGTCATGTATTTCATCATCAGGCATTATAATATACAAATGAATCTCAATTACCACGTGAATTGTATGCATCCAATTATCATTTGATCAGAATAAGAAATCATGCTGACACACATATCATCATAGTTAACAATCACAATATAGTATATATAAAATCATGTAAAATAGGCATGCAAGAGCAATCTAATAACACTATAGACCTAATTAATTTAACATTCCTATCTATATATCAAAATAAAACATTGTAAAGGCATAGAATCTTCCCCACCTGTAACGCACGCAATTTGTTCTTGTCCGAATTCGTTGGTGCGTAACGTACGTCCTCAACCTATACATACATGTTACATTTGAATTAGCTGCGTATACCTACCCAAGTTTATATACTTATATATATATATACACACACATTTGTAATTGTAGCAACCCAGGAGAGTCGCAGATATAACATTTACTTATTTAAATGTATGTGTAGTATATAGTATATTTGTGGATAATATATTGTAATATAATGTGTTATATAATTGTAGATGCAGGTAGCATACATATAACCATATAGATATAAAACATAGTATATAAAACTTATAAACTAACGCACATATGCACCATCATCATTTCCTTTGTGTATAACATTATAATATCAAAAGAAGTGGCAGGGAGGCGGTGGTCGTGCTTGCTGAACGTTGGTGCAGAGAGATTGAGAGAGAGAGAGTGGGCTGTGAAAGAGAGGGAAAGTGTGCAGAGAGGGGGAAAGAGGGTGGTGAATGGACGAGACGCAGAGAGATAGGGAGAGATGCCGAGAGAGAAAGGGGTGAAAAGAGAGAGAGAGAGAGAGAGAGAGAGAGAGAGACCTGAGTGGGGTGGCGCAATATTGGGAAAAAAGAGAGGAGTGTCGCCGGTGGACTGAGGTGATGCCGGATTCGCACAGAGAGTGTGGGAAGTTAGGGTTTGAAAAATTGGAGTGATCGATTGCTTGAGAAAGGACAACGACAAGTGCGTCCAACAACTTTCTCTCTGCCCTAGTTCCACCTCGTGCTCAAATTGGACGCCAAGCAATCGCGCGTTTGAAAAAAGAGATGCCCTAGTTTCGTCAATCTCCTCAGATTGGGTGCTTGGTGAACATCGGTGCAGAGAAACGAGGAGCAAAGGAAGAGGACGGAAAAAAGAAGAGAGAAGAGAGAAGGAGGGAACGGCGTATGATCGCCCTACTGCGATTTCACGGCAACCAACGAGGTGGAAACAGGGCATCGCCTTGCTGTATTTCCATCTCTTTTTTTTCTGGCGATTTGGACAATAGTCACCGGTGGAGGGCACTTGTTAGGTCTTGTGAGTGTTCGATCACCTGTGTACAGCTACTGTCACCCTCTTGCTCATGGTGATTTTTTTCAAATTAGAGAAACAGAGCATCAAAGCAAAGAAGAAAGAAAAGGGAGAAGTCTCACCGTGATTGTCGTTTTCACGTTTCTTGATTACTGGTTCGAGAGAAGAATAACGTGAAAGAGATGAACGAGACGGCTGAGGTGTATAGGTATTATACATAGTATTGTTAATTTTAGGGTTTAATGATGAGCATGTTCCATGATAGGGAGGTTAATAGTATTGGAAACTTGTCATAATTTTGTATTGAAAAATTTGCCAAGATTTCTTTGGTGTTATTTGTAATTGATTCCTTAAAGGAATGCGAGAATAATTTTGAAATTGGAAAGTAGATATTTTTAGAATTTTCAGGGGATTACATTCTTCCCGCCTTAAAAGAAATTTCGTCTCGAAATTAAAGTTTAAGCTTACTTACTTGATGATGTTAAACTTTTTCCACTGCTGATCAGTTGTATCTCGAAACCTAAAACGTTGAAAATATTCCATTAGCAGTCTATTAAATTTACAACCCATTGGTGAGTTTGAAGAAAGAATTGATAGTATGCACATAGAATGGAGTATTATTAATTACCTAGAGTGTTCTTTGAAATAAGTCGGCATATTTGGCCTTCATTTCACTTTCTGGTTCCCAAGTGGCTTCTTCAACTCCATGATGCTTCCACAACACTTTAACTAATGGAATGTCTTTGTTTCTCAAACTATGAACTTTCCAATCTAGGATCTTTAAAGGTCCTTTTTCATAGGTGGCATCAGCTTGTACTTTTACATCTTTCCAATCGATGGTGTGGGAAGGGTCTGGTTCATATTTTCGCAACATCGACACGCGGAACACGTTGTGGATGGCGGATAAACTAGTTGGCAAGTCTAGTTTGTAAACATTCTCGCCAATTCGATCACTAATCTTGAACGGACCGATAAACCGAGGCGATAATTTCCCTTTCTTACCAAACCTCATGATGCCTTTTTGAGGGCTTATTTTCATAAATACCTTATCACCTATTTGGACTCTAAAGGTCGGCGCCAATTATTTGCGTAGCTCTTCTGCCTACTATGTGCAGTAACTAGTCTTTTTTGGATCAACTTCACTTTTTCGTTCATCTCAATTATCATATCAGGTCCTGTAAGTACCTTATCTTCCCAATCGGCCCAACAAGTGGTGACCTACATGGTCGTCCATATAGGGCTTCATATGGAGCCATTTGTATACTTGCCTGGTAACTATTGTTATAAGCAAACTCTGCTAGGTGTAAGTATTTACTCCAATTTCCCTTGAAATCTAGTACACAAATCTCAACATGTCTTCTAAGATCTGAATAACCCTTTCAGATTAACCATCTGTCTGAGGATGATAGGCGGTGTTCATGGTTAATTTGGTTCCCAATTCTCGCTGTAAGCTCTGCCAGAACTGAGATGTGAATAAGGAATCTCTATCTGACACTATCAATTTGGGTACTCCGTGTAGCTTCACAATCTCTTTAACATATAGCTCACCCAGTTTACTAACCGGATCTGTGGATTTAATAGGTAAGAAGTGTGCCACTTTAGTAAGTCGATCCACAATTACCCAAACCTTATCCTCACATTTCTGATTTCTAGGAAGAGCTCCGACGAAATCCATTGCTATGTTATCCCGTTTTCATTCAGGAATTTTTAAAGGTTGTAACAATCCAGACGGTCTTTTATGTTCGGCCTTAACTTGCTGACATGCAAGGCGTTTAGACACATATTTGGCCACATCTCTCTTCATACCTTTCCACCAGTAGTTTTTCTTAAAATTTTGGTACATCTTATCTGCACCAGGATGTAAAGTGTATTTAGTCTGATGTGCCTCATCAAATAAGATCTTTTTAATTTCCTCAATTCTGGGTATACAAATTCGATCTCTAAATCTCAATAACCCCTCTGAATCGATCTTGAAATTTGCATTTCCATTATTGGCTCTTGCACCTGCCACCCATTTTATCAGTTTTCTATCTTGAGCTTGACCTTCCTTAATTTGATGTAGTAGGTCTGGCTTGCAACTCATATTATATAAAAAAATCTGATTTTCACCTTTATGTACGCCTAAATCATAATCTTCAATCAACTGGTACATCTGGGCTTTTTCTGCATCGTTCTTATAAGATTTTCGACTTAAAGCATCTGCGACTACATTGGCTTTCCCTGGGTGATAATGCAGCTGAAAATCAAAATCATTCAGCAATTCCATTCATCTCCTTTGCCTCAAATTTAACTCCTTTTGCGTATAGATGTACTTCAAACTCTTATGATCAGAGTATAGATCAAATTTCTATCCATAAAGATAGTGTCTCCATATCTTCAAGGAGAATACAATAGCAGCCAACTCTAAATCATGATTCGGGTAGTTCTGTTCATGAGTCTTCAGTTGCCTAGAAGCATAAGCAACCACTTTACCCTCCTGCATCAGAACAGCGCCAAGACCATTCTTAGAAGCATCAGTGTAAATAACATAACCGACTCCGCTTGCAGGAGTGATCAATATTGGGGCTGTGGTCAATCGTTTCTTCAACTCTTGAAAGGAATTCTCACATTTCTCATCCCAACTAAATTTGGCATCCTTCCTTGTTAGCTTTGTCATAGGCTCAGCTAGTCTCGAAAAATTTAGAATAAATCTTCTATAGTAACCAGCTAGTCCCAAAAAGCTTCTAATTTCTGTCACTGATTGTGGCTTTTCCCAGTTCATTACTGCTTCAACTTTCGTTGGATCTACGGATATCCCTTCTGATGATACCACATGGCCCAAAAATTTGACTGACTTCATCCAAAATTCACATTTTTCAAATTTGGCATACAATTGATTTCGCCTCAATGTTTCCAAAACTACTGTAAGGTGTTCCTGATGTTCCTCATTGGTCTTCGAATAAACCAAAATATCATCAACAAATACCACTACAAATTTGTCTAGATGAGGCCTAAACGTCCTATTCAGTAGGTCCATAAATATTGCTGGTGCATTAGTGAGTCCAAATGGCATGACTCTGAATTCAAAGTGTCCATACCTAGTCCTGAATGCTGTCTTCGGTATGTCTGACTCTTTGATTCTAAGTTGGTGATAACCGGACCTTAGGTCGATCTTGGAAAAACAAGTTGCTCCCTTCAGTTGATCGAACAAATCATCTATTCTGGGTAGGGGGTACTTGTTCTTGACTGTGACTTTATTTAAATTTTTGTAGTCAATACACAGTCTCATCGACCCATCTTTCTTTTTGACAAACAATACTGGTGCTCCCCAGGGTGATTCACTCGGCTGGATAAATTCCTTCGCACTAAGATCATCAAGTTGAGTCCTTAGTTCTATTAATTCGCCAGGGGCCATTCTGTAGGGTGACATGGCTATGGGGTTTGTTCCAGGGTACAGTTCTATCTTGAACTCTACTTCCCGCTTAGAAGGTAATCCTGGTAATTCTTCGAGAAACACTTCAGGGAAGTCTCTAACAACCAAGTGCTCTTCTAAATTCCTCAAGGTCTTTAGAGGCTCAACTTCTGTTAGGGTTTTGAATTCCTCTTTGTGATTCTCAGATTCGAGAAGTGCGGACATGATATTCCTCGGGATTTTGTTTCTATCCCCATAGATTTTCAACAACTCTCCCGAAGGTAACCTCCAAGTAATCTTCTTTCGAAGGCAATCAATCTGGGCTTGGTACTCAGATAACCAATCCATTCCCAAGATCACATCATAATCATTAATGGGTAGGAGTATAAGTCAGCTGAAATCAGCTTATCATTAATTCTAAGGTCACAACTACATTTTTCAGTTGTTGGGACGTTTACTCCTACTGGTGTTGAAATCTTCATAACAAGATTTAACTATAACATGAAATAAAATGAAAGTACCTTCTACTACTTCGTTTGCACCAACTTCTAGCTCAGAATTTCCTTCTGTCATTGCAAAGACTCTGCCTTGATTTTGATTTTGGATTTGATTCTGATTATAGCTTGGACAATTGGCTTGATTTCTCCCTTGCACATTGTTGTTGTTCTGCCAGTTGCCCGAACGAAAATTTTGTCGAACTCCTTGTATAGTGCAGTTTCGTGCCAAATGACTCAGTCGGTTGCATTTGAAGCGAAGTCTCGTGGCTACTACTTGATCTTTATGTTGTTGGGGTGCACGAATATTGTTCTGCTGCATTTGTTGTTCACCATTATGACTAGACCATCTTGATCCGTTATTGTGATTCTGCACCCTGTTCCACTGGTTTCCATTGTTGGACTTGTTCCTGTTCCAATTATTACCATTGCCACCAAAGTTATTCAGATTTTGCCTCTTGTTTTGATTACCCTGGTAATCAAAATTCTGTCCTTGAGGCCTTTTGTTTTTGTTCCATATTGTCTCTTGCAGGTTCAATTCCCTCTCTACCAACAAAGCTCGTTCAACTACCTCTTTATAAGTCTCCAGATTCATAGGAACAACCACCTTTCTAATTTCCATTCTGAGACCCTCTGCGAATCTACTAGCTTTCATCTGTTCATTGACTACCAGTTCATGAGCAAATCTGGAAAGTTTAATAAACTTAGCCTCATACTCGGCCACTGTCATGTTCCTCTGTGTCAGCCTCACAAATTCAGATTGTAATTCTTTTCTGTTCGCCTTGGGGAAAAATTTATCATAAAATATCTCCTCAAAATTTGTCCAGGTCATAGTGTTCATGTCCACTGTAGGACTTTCTTTAACCATTCTCCACCAATGTTTGGCCTCACCTATGAATTGGTGAGCCGCAATCGCCACCATTCTTGGACCAGTCACTCTAAGAACTTCCAAGTGTTCCTTACCCTTCTGGAACCACTTGTCAGCTTCCCTTGAATCTGGTTTTCTTTCAAATTTCGAAGGATGCATACGTTGGAAGTCTCTCAATTGATCCGCCCATTCCTTTTCTTCAGGCCTCCTGATGTTTCGAGCTCCTGGTTCATTATGCACTACAATTCTTGGATTCAGTTGAGGTTGAGGCATCTGTCTGGTCACCTGTTCCACTACTTGTCTCACAAATTCTGCCATCATCTCTAGTCCCAAAACTATTCCAGGGGTTGGAACTGCTGTAGGTTGGACATTCTCTACTCTAGTAGAGTCAACATTCACTATCAGATTCACATGTTCTTGCTCTGTCGGCTGAGGTTCAAATGTCAGTTGTGTCTGTACAACTGGTTCAGTGTCCCTTATGAGATCACTCACAGACCTTGTGTTTCTTCTTCGAGGTGTAGCCATCTATAAAATTTCAACTCATCTTTAGTACTACATGAGATAATTATTTTCGGGTAGGGTGACTCTAGATTCAAAATTCTAAGTTCTCGAAAATAAAATGATCCTAGTGGTTCAGTTTCTAGGTTTTATAAAATTTTGACAATCCATGATTGTCACAGGGTACAGGATTTGGTTTTGATACATGTAAACAAGACAAGCAAACAAACAAACAACACACCACACAAAGATGGCATAATAAAATTCCCAAACTTTCACTTATACCCTCCGTATGCAAGTGTCTCATACCACTCTAGCCCGGTGATATAAGCTTCCACAAAGAAACTTCAATACACCCAAACAATGCGCAAATGTCCTACCAATTAAGGCTTCCCAAGTACCCATATGTCCAAGCTGTCCCATACCAGTTGAACGTAGTGATACAAGCTCGTCCAGAGTTGTTAGTCATTCATCAAACATGGCATGCTAGTCTCCAAGTTCAAGACTCCTCAAATACCCTTAAATTCCTCCACGTCCCATACCGCTTTCGAACCAAGAATAAAAGATTCATCCTGATCTTAGATTCTAACCAAACAGTTTCCATACAAGTTCTCGTCTCTAACCAATGTCCTAAAAGCTTTGAATTTGTTAGACCCACTGTACTTTCATTCTCGATATTATGTTATAAAGTTTATAATTGGCATATTTATCTAGCTCAAGTTGGACCCTAATCTCATAAAGATTTGATACCTGCTCACTGATACTAAGCTTCTCAAAATTTGTTGTAACACTTCCCATGATCTGAAGCCTAAGCTCTGATACCAATTTGTAACACCCCGATTTTCAAAACTTAAATTTCAAGTAAAATAATGAATATTTTAATTTTATCGAGAAAGATCATTGAAAATCAAGATGCTAATCGTATCCGTCTACCTTTTTAGCATTGGAGCATGTGAGACTTGCAAAGGCAAGTTGGTGTCATTTTGTTAGGAATTAGACCTGAATGAGTGTTATGCGTAACCTCATTGTCAGTAGGCCTGTCCTAACAAGGATTGGAGATCCTTGAAATGACTGTGATTTGGGTAATAAGAGGTTGTGGCTACCTTGTAACTGCCATACAAGGGTTAAACCCGCTCTCTTGCCTTGAACGAGGGAGATTGTGGATTTCGTGGAAAATGATGCATTGATTTCTTGAAAACTCATGAAATTTATGTTGTTGACATGTATAATATATTCGTTGAATGATGCATGTGTTTAATAATTGTTTGAAATGATTTTAAATGTCATATTTCCCTAAATGCATGTAATTGTCATATCAAGAAATATATTCACTAAGTTGTTGTTTGCACTCTCAATTTCCTTCAATATTTTAGGTACAGAGTTAAAAGGAAAAACACGATAGTAGATACATGTCTTATTTTGTTAATGTACGTGTACGCGAAGGAAATAGATTATATTTTCTTTATTTTCACATCCTACATATCGATATTATCACATAGATGGGTTGTAAGAAAACATGGATTTTGATTTGATATTATGGGTTATACAATGCTTGTGATGATGAAATGAGATGATCATATATATTTATCATGTGAGAATTTGATTTGTGGAATGAATGGAACGATTATATATATATATTTGATTTGATTTGTGGTATATCAGAGAAAATGTGTGAAATGTCCATTTTATAGGGAGATGCTGTCAAAATTTCTAAAAATTTTGGAAATTATTGTGAATGTCCGTTGAGGCTGACAGTGTATTATATACTGTATATGGGTGTGTACAATGTATAGTACACTGTGCCGGTCATGACGTCAGCCTACGTCAGGGGCGTCGTGACAGATCTGGAAAATGACTCTCTTTGCAAAGCAATCCATCACTGCGTGGTATGCA
Source organism: Paratinospora sagittata (assembly GCA_035771175.1). Lineage (NCBI taxonomy): Eukaryota > Viridiplantae > Streptophyta > Magnoliopsida > Ranunculales > Menispermaceae > Paratinospora > Paratinospora sagittata. The sequence continues at coordinate 23,253,161 of CM069596.1, forward strand.
ACAAGCCAATCCATCCCAAGGATTACATCAAACTCGAGGAGTTCTAGGACTCTAAGGTCCACAGGCATCTCAAAATCCCCTACTCTCACTACACAGTGATCACATATCAAGTTCGGGTAGATCCTCTCCCCGGCTACAGTACTCACAATTAACCATGTACTAGCTTTAACGGGGGTCAAATGCAATCTATCAACCATGCGTCCAGAAATAAATGACAGTGTAGATCCAGCATCAAATAAAACATGCATTGAAATGTCACAAATATGAAGAGTACCTTTCACTAAGGTCCTTGATGCAGCTGGATCTGGCTCTGTGGCTGCCTTGGCAATCTCTCTGCCACTTGACTGCTGCACTGTTCCCTGAGATGCCATCAGTGAGTTCGGACATTCAGACCTCCTGTGATTGGGCTGACCACACTGATAACAGATGAATGGAGCTCTAAGAGTAGTAGATCATGACTGCGATGTAGCCCCATTGCCACCTCTGCTTCTGCCTCGACCTCGGCCTGATTATGGGAGTGGTCGCCTTTATGCTTGATTGGCCACTAGGGTAGAAGGTACGACGAATGGTGAAGACCTAACACCAGTCTGGATGTGAGATGACTCGCTCTGAGCACCCTCAGACTATGTTCCCTTCTGAAACTTTAACTTTTTTCCCCATTTCCTCTCCTTCCAAGAGTTCTTCCCACCTGTCTCGACTTGTATCTGCTGAGGTGCCTGAGCTGCAGGTTTAACCTGACCCTCAACATGCTCATTAAGCTCAAACTGTGCGGCCTTCATTGCCAGGGTCTTGAACTCAATCATCTCGGTCACTGAGAAGGTCTGCCTGATTGTTGGCCTTAACCCTATCATGAACTGTGTGTTCCGGTTCTCAGTAGACTGTACTAAACCGGGAGCATAAAAAGAAAATTGCATGAACTTAATCTCATACTGGCGAACAATCATGGTGCCTTGCTTGAGATTCATAAACTCAAGCCTTTTCTTCTGCCTCTTCGTCGCAGGGACATAAGCCTCGAAGAAAAGTTGTCTGAACAATGGCCAACTCTAAACTGTGCCCTAGTTCTTCAACACAGATGTTCACCAGTCATCTGCATCACCCTCCAACATGTGGGCAGAACAAAGTACCTGAGCCTCCTCATCAAAGCTAAGAGTCCGTGCGATGTTTTCAACATTTTTCAGCCAGTCCTCAGCCTTCTTCTATTCTGCTCTCCCATAGAACTTCTCTGGCTTCATTTTCATGAATTTCTCCACCATCTTAATTTGGTGGTCTGAGGGGCCTCTAGCTGGAATAGGAATAGGCGCGGGTGCAATCTCAAGCTGTGGTGCAACCATAAGGGGGGCTCAGCTGCAACCTCCTCTCCTGTAGGATCAACCCCAACCACACCGGTACCATCCTCCTAGGGTACAACTGAAGGTGGCTGCAGTGCAGTAGCCTCTGTCCTCCTAATCAGCTCCGTAATCTGAGCTGTCTGTGCTGCTATCTAATTAGCATAGGGCTGCCTGCGGCAACAAGTTCCTCCAGCCTTCTCATCCGATCATCCTCCTCAAATGCATCCATGTGTGGTTGTCTTAATCTTTAACTTCTCCTCATAGCACTGAGAAGCACAACACAAACAACCAATCATACACAGGATCATTCAAGTTATACCCCCAAAGCCTCATAACTACCCATAATATGTAATACACACAAAAATAGGGTAGTAAAACTTTTAAGTTATCTTTCAAGCTTTTAATCTCCTAAAGCTCTCAACTCGATCATTCTAGGTCAAAGTCTCCTAAATCCATCATCTAGACAAAACCTAGGCTCTGATACCAACTGTTGCGACTTCACACCCCTGATCACCATCTCCGGGGGACGACGTGAGAGAATACTGAGGTGGGACGCCCGGCGTAGGCATCCACAACCACCTCAAACCCATGGGATGATCGGGACCCAACAAGCCTCAACCTGACTCTCTATAGAGTCCCATTTTTTTTCCAACATCAATGTGATAGACTTAATATTTCTATAATCATCATAAACATCCACATGAATCAAAATAATAGTGATTTTCCAATAAGCATACAATGATCAACATAGTCTCAAAAATAAACTAAAATAGCCCAGGCTGACATGATCTGACTCACCATCATCAAATTCAAGGCCCAAGGCCATAATTAAAACAATTATACAAAAACTCCTCACCATCTAGGTTTAACATGTGATGTTAATTACATATGTACCAAAAATTAACAAAACATATACATATGCAATAAAGGACATCCAACCATACACAAGACTCCTAGATTCACATCAAGACGTCCCTAGTTTTGTTGGGCTAAGTCCTCAAGCAAATGCAATGCCTTTGCCCTTATCTATAGAACCTGAAAAGAGAGTGAGAGGGTGACTCAACTATGCCCAGTGAATAGTGTTCATTATGCCGTCAATTATACATCAATAAAAGCCAATATATATGCATGCATGAAATAATGCTCATAAATATGTGAAACATAAAACACATAATAAAATAAGCATTCAACCATTTTCATGCATTTTAAAACCATCCACTTTACCACATCATTTTCCTGTTGTAGAGACCAACATGACCCTCCCTTATTGGGGTACAACTGACATAGAGATTATTTACTCTATCATAAGTGAAATGATCCTCCTTGGCGGGGTACGTCAATTTCATTCAATTTCACCTCTAGAGAAGTTTGCTTGGCAACATGCATAAGCCTCCTAGATATTCAACATCTAGGGAACTTAGCTTGGAACATCAAAAGCCTTCTAGAGTTCTCAATTCATGTCATTTCAAAACACATTAAACACATGCATTTTCAGAATGATATTTCATGACTTTCAACATACAATTATAATTTAATATGATGACACAAGTAAGAATCATAAGGAACAACTACTCACAACCAAGCCACGCAAGCTATGCTATCCACACACGGATCAACACCAATTTCAAATCAAGATCTTGCAAACCATAAACACACATGCACACACATCAATTATCATGTCAAACCTCATATTCAACACATAAGATTCATACCCAACTTCCCAACATAGCCAAATGAATCCGAATCATACCATGATTAATAATTCCCAACATAGTCCAATTGGTTTATCCATTGACCAACACCTTAAATCACATACCAATTTCAAAACCCAAGACAAATACTTAGTCTAGGTCTATTCATGGTTATCAAAGTCAATGCACCATTCAACATTCAAACCATGAAAGATTGATCATGAACAACACAAATCCCCAATTTACGCCAATACATAGCATATGCCCTAATTTGGAAAAAATCTCTATAATAGGGCATAAGATCAAATTTAACTAACTCATTCAATTCCAACATAAGTCTAACCATCATAAACCCATAATTTATCTCACTTTGGGTTCAATTAGACAAATCCCATGTCAATTTAATCAATTGACTTAACTTAGGTCAAAAGCCTCAATTTTGGGCAAAGTTCCAAAATCATGACCTAATCCAATTGTATACTACACATAGGGTTTTCAACATGCATAATCACTAAATTCCACCATCATTCATTTAGAATGAGCCATTTATTCAACATAGTTGACTTGCAACTCAAATAAAAAACCTTAAGTTCACTTTCTAAATTTAGGACCAATACACAACCCCACCAATTTCTTGCTAGAAATTGGGGAAAATGCCACCATTGGGTTCCAAATCAACCTAGGAAACCAAATCTCTACCATACATTTCGGTCCCAAGGGTTTCCAACCAAACCCTAACCCCATGCACCACCAAAATTGTGGTGAAGTGCTTGGAAAATGCACATTGGATGTAGATCTAAGTCAAAAGACCTTATTTCTATCGTTTCACACCCATTCCAAGCTCAAGACATCAAAACCCAAGTTTGGGAACGCCTAAAATCGTGACTCGTGGAGAAAACTACATCGTTAGAAAGCTTACCCTCACCTTCAATGGTGATTTCATGAAAAGAAATGGAGAAAAACACTTACCTTAGGGTGTAGATGGTGAAGATTCCCCATTAGAAACCCTAGTTTTCCTCATGTCTTCCCTCTCCAATTCGTTCCTAACTCATATGGGGAAAGTAGCAACTTTTCCTCCTTTTAAAATGTTGAGAATTGGTCATTTTTCACTAAAAAACGTGCCCAGAAAAGTGAGGAGCGCCCTACTCACGCCCAAGAGCGCGCTATTCTCTCACCAAGAACACCTAAACTTCATTTCTTCACTACGGGCTCAATACTCATTGGAATTTATTGGAATTTCGCGTATGACCAGTTGATTTCTATGTAAAAATGCGTTCCAGACTCATTTTTAATATCCCTAGGTCCATTTGACGTGCCCAACATAAGTTTTTCATAGAATCAACACATATACACAACACATTCCAATATAATTTTCATATTCACCATGTGTTGAAGTACAACTTTTCCATATATCAAAAAGGTGCATTAAATGAGAACATTGAATGTGGTCTTTTCAACAAGTCACAAGTCAAGATGATGACTTGTTCAACAAGTTACTTATATGTAGCTTCTCCAACAAGCCACCCACAATAGTATTAATATGACAATGATATTAATAAAAATAATAACACCACCAATAATACTTTTTATAATAACACCACCACCACTAATAATACTTTTTTTTTGCAAGCAATAATCACACATCAAACATCAAACACACAAACATACACATCAAGACAAACACATAGAGTTTGGGCAAAATGCAAATGGGTTAGGAGCTAGATGAAATGATTTCTATGGCGTTACAGTATCCAACTCCAATTAACTTGTTCAAACGTTTTTATGCTTTCTAACTTGTAGGATACGGTAAACCTATTCATCAATAGGATGATAAGTTTGTAGTTTGCGAGAAGAATGCGAGGGAAACCCTTGATTTATTCACACAATGCTCCTTTTAATATATCAATTTGGGACAAGTGGCGTGAATTGCAAACTATTTCCCTACCTCATGCGAACAACATTGCCAAGCGCTTATCTTTTCGCTAGGGGCACAATTAAGGCTTATTGATCTATTATCACTTTCGTTATACTGTGGTGCACTTGGAAGGAGAAAAATAACATAATCTTTTAAGAAAAGAGAGTTTCCTGCAGCTAGAGTATTGTGGGAAGCCTTTCACTTTCGAGCATCGTGTTGGGTCTTTGCTTGTAATCTATCCAAGGGATATATTCTTAATGATTGGTTAAGAGATTGGGAACCATTATTAATTATCTATTTTATCATTATTAATATATCATTTTTTATGTGTTTCTTATAAAAAAAATAAAACAAGTTTGCCAGAATTCGTTCTTAGTCAGCCCATCTTATTTCAGAGAAGAAAAAGATCAAATCATTGATATGATTAGATATATATAAGTAAAAACGATATTATACTTAGCATCATCAGCTGCATCGTAGTTTAATTTTATCAATTGTAGTAGATGTTCATAAATGAGACAAAACTACGTTTAATCCTAACATATAAGTATATTCCAATTACTACACCAAACAAACCATTTAAATGACATATATATTAATTTAGTGTAATCAATCATCATTTAGCTTAGTAGTAAAAACATTTTGGTTCGATTCTCCTAAAGGAGTTATTCTACATGTGTGGTGGTTTAATACCTATGGCTTATTCTAAGTTGGTCTTTGAGCTCCATATTAGGCCCTTGAATCTCCTATCAAGTCTTTGAGCCCACTTTATCCAAGCCTTCATAAAACTTAGATTGCTACTTATATGGAAGATCCATCTTTCTGTTCCACAAGTGGCGTTTTGCTCTGTGATGCCTCACTAAAATATTAAGACAAATTAACAAAAATAACCCTAATATCTTAAGGAAATTGGAGACTTTGACCTCATAGGAACCCTGGACAAGAAGCAAGCAAAGAGTTATTCTTTCATTTTCGTTCATTTTTTGTTGAGATTGAAATCAAGTTCTTTCAAAAAAGGATTTGAGACCTTAAATTAATGGATTAACTACCAAATTTTAACCTCGAAAATCATGCTAGAGGAGCTGAGGGAGAAAACCAAGTGAAAAACCTAAGGAAATGGGAATAGCGCCTCCATAGGGCATGGAGCGCACTCCTTACTGTGGGGAGCGCGCTCCACAGTAAGGAGTGCGCTCCACACTGCCAGAGACATTCTGGACTGCAGGAGCGCGTTCTTTCCCCTGAAATGCTATATAAACCCCCAATTTTCTCCCATTTTGAACTTTTCCAATTTTACGAAAAGAGAGAGAGTTTGAGGGCGAGGGGGGGTGTGTTCAAAGTGATTTCAAAGGGTGTTTTGGAGCATTCAAACACCAAAACTAAGAGATTAAAGGCATGATCTCTCCCTTTTCTTGGTTTATTCTTTGGATTCTGGGTTTTCTTGGAGAATAAGTTATCTTGCTCATGTTGGGATTTGAGTTTAAATGGGTTACTGGGGTCTTTAATGGAGTTTTTTTTAAGTTGTTTTGATGATTTAAACATGATTTTGAGTAAAAATGGAAAGATTAATGGTGATTTTGGAGATTTTTGAGAAATTACTTGTTTCTCAAGCAACCAAAATGAGGATTTTGAATTTATTTTTGAAGTTTTAGTTCTCTTTTATGTTTCTCTTTGGAGGTTTCATCTTTGTAGATTAAATCATGCTAAGAGGACTTGATTATATGATCAATGAATGATTGGGGTTAAGTATTTCGGATTGAAACCTTGGTCATTTACAACCTTGAGATACGTTGAATAAATGGAGATCAAGGGTACTTTGATGATCTTGGGTGTGTGAAAACACATAAATCCCAAGTAAAATGTTAGAGAATCTATAAATGAACCCCAAATACCCTTTGTGTCACACCCTGGGTTGCACAGCGTGCCCCCTACCCAGGTGTGGGCGCACCCCCTCGAGGCGAACGCCAGCCATTATGGATCCATAATATTGTCCCATCCCGGTACAGCCACCGCCACACAAGGACGTCTCTTGTACCCAGGATTATTTGTCCACAAAGGGGGCATCCCCCGGGATCGAACTCGAGACCTCCCCTCCAAGGAGTCTGAATTCGCATCCTAGGTAACCACTGAGCCAATGGTTCAGTGGTTACTCCAAGTGCGAAATCAGACTCCTTAAGGGAGGTTTCGAGTTCGATTCCTAGGGAGGCCCTGTACTATTCATGGTGAATAGTGGCAAGAAAATCATCTCGGTACAAAAGACGTCCTTGTGTGGCGGTGGCTGTACCGGGATGTGACAATATTATGGATCCATAATGGCTAGGCGTTCGCCCCTAGGGGGTGCGCCCACACCTGGGTAGGGGGCACGCTGTGCAACCCAGGGTGTGACAAAGTGGTTACCTAGGATTCGAATTTTTTTGTCACACCCTGGGTTACACAGCGTGCCCCCTACCCAGAGTGTGGGCGCACCCCCTCGGGGGGAACGCCAGCCATAATACCACATAATATTGTCTTATCCTGGTATAGCCACTGCCACACAAGGACGTCCCTTGTACCCAGGATTATTTGTCCACAAAGGGGGCCTCCCCCGGGATCGAACTCGAGACCTCCCCTCCAAGGAGTCTGAATTTGCATCCTAGTAGCCACTGAACCATTGGCTCAATGGTTACTAGGATGCGAATTCAGACTCCTTGGAGGGGAGGTCTCGAGTTCGATCCCGGGGGAGGCCCCCTTTGTGGATAAATAATCCTGGGTACAAGGGACGTCATTGTGTGGTGGTGGCTATACTAGGATAGGACAATATTATGTGGTACTATGGCTGGCGTTCCCCCCGAGGGGGTGCGCCCACACTCTGGGTAGGGGGCACGCTGTGCAACCCAGGGTGTGACAAAAAGGCCTTATGTATACATGAGGCTTTTTTGTCACACCCTGGGTTGCACAGTGTGCCCCATACCCAGGTGTGGGCGCACCCCCTCAGGGCGAACACCTGCCATTATGGATCCATAATATTGTCCCATCCCGGTACAGCCACCGCCACACAAGGACGTCTCTTGTACCCGGGATCATTTGTTCGGCACTATTCACTCTTGAATAGTGCAGGGCCTCCCCCAAGATCGAACTCGCAACTTCCCTTAAGAAGTTAGATTTCGCACCATGAGTAACCACTGAGCCAATGGTTCAGTGGCTACTCAAGGTGCGAAATCTAACTTCTTAAGGGAGGTTGCGAGTTCGATCTTGGGGGAGGCCCTGCACTATTCATGAGTGAATAGCGCCAAACAAATGATCCCGGGTACAAGAGACGCCCTTGTGTGGCGGTGGTTGTACCGGGATGGGACAATATTATGGATCCATAACGGCAGGCGTTCGCCCCGAGGGGGTGCGCCCATACCTGGGTAGGGGGCACGCTGTGCAACCCAGGGTGTGACATTTTGTCTCTACAAATGGGTATGAGAATCATTATCAAAACACAATAAATAATGGATTCTTTCTAAAATGGTAGTGAAAGATTAAAATACTCTATGGAAGTGTAAGTGGTTCTTGTTTATGAAAACCCAAATATTAGTATTAAATGTTGATTATGGACCTAGAATCAAGGTCTAATGAACTAATTGAACCTAGAATAGCCAACATTAGACTACTAACGAAAGAGCATTGGAAACCAAATCCTTAAATGAGGTTGAGGGTTCATAAATGATTTAGAATTGGTAAGATAGAATTGTTAAATGTAATTGTGTTTTGGTTGTATTCTATGGTTGAGGTGAACTAAGGAAACGACCAAGTGAGGTGAATGTTCCTACAGTGGGGAACTAGTTAGGAAATGGTATCACAGTAAGTAGGTTCCATTCTCCCATCATATGCATATCATCATAGGTATAAAAATGGCTTTATCTCATGATACATGTTTATATACATGATTGTAATGTTTCTAGCACGAGATATTGGTATAGGAAATTATGTTCACAAGGAGAATGATAATAGTATGCCATGTTGGATAATGATTTGGTTACATGATTATGGTTAAATTTACTTGCTTATGGCCCATCTTAGTGTACGATTCACACTCTTATATTTCTAATGGATATCTTATTATTAATCACACTCCCCATGCCATGAAAATGTATGTTTATGCTCGTTGGATCTAGAAAGCATGCTTACGAGATGAGTATTATGTTTTACATGTTTATAACTCATATATTATGTTTGAATGCTTTTAGTAATGTAGCATGAACCTGTATAGTTGGAATGCTCATTATGCCATGATAACATCGTATAGCATACATCATTGCATAATTCATGGGTTGTTCATGTGGTTGGTTGATGGGAGCTCGGCAGATACACTATGTTTATTGTATATTGTGAGGAGGGCCGAACGGGTGTGAAGATGGCCTTAAGGGGAGAAACAGTCTGGATTTGGACGTTTATTTGACTCCCATGGAAACCAACCACCGGGAACGTAATACCCGGTAGAGTTATATAACATAGGCTTACGGAATGAGCACGCTTGTAGGGTCAAGGAGGAAACCTTCACTTGACTAAGTGTACAAGTTTATGTTATATGACTAGTATGTGAAATGGTTTTAAAATGATGAATTTTGCTGTAAATGCCATATAGTTTAATTATTCACCTATCTTCCAAACTTGTACATGTGGTAATGTATATTATAACACCATGATTGCTGATGTGTACATTATTTCGAATCTATTGGTGAGCATGTGATGGTAGATATACGATATCATCTCACTGGGCTATTAGCTCACTCTACTTTTTTTATTTGTCAAGATCCATTAATGCCCTTAACAAGAGCAAAGGCATAGCTTATTGACCTCTCTCTTGTTGTTGGCTCCATCATCCTTTCTTGGTGAGTATTGGATGGAGCGAGTGGCGTGCAAATCACATATAGGATTTTCATCGTTTAGGAGTCATTTGGTTTTTTGGACTTTGAATTTTACTTGGGACATGGATGACTGTATTAACTACATTTTTACCTAACTTTCATGAAAATTCCGCACCTATATATGGTGATTTATTATGACTTGTGTGATTTCTATGCCTTGTGTGACTTGTTCATGGATTATTTTATGTGGATTGGATGGTTTGTGAAAAGGCTGAGGGTTACTAATACTGTATTGGAAAGTGTATTAACCCGGACGACTCGACGTTGTCTATGTAGGGAAACTAGGGTCGTCTCATGCTCCAACCCACAAGATCTATAGATATAGACATATTTTAAAAAATAAACTTAAAAAAAAATTATAGGTGCAATTAATAGTTTATTATACCTACTTTTGTTACAAGATAGCTAGTTTTTATTATTATTATTTTTTTTCCAGGCCCAGCTAGTGGTATAAGCATATAAAAACTCATGTATTATTATTATTATTGTTATTGTTATTATTATTTTCAGGCTCAGTTAGTGGTATAAGCATATAAAGACTCATGTATTATAAAGGCTCATGAAAGGACATAGCAACCAAAAACTCACTTTAAAATATCAACTCATATGAAGCATGTGTCACTCCTAGAGACAATAGGCAGGCGCATAGGCGACACCCAAGATACATATTAAATTCTCACACAAAAAGAATTGAACCCTTTGAGTTTCTCCTTTGTGGTCATTAATAATACGTTATGGGTCTTCTTATGATTTAATAAGTATTGACTCTACTGTGGATGTGTTAGTCATGGATAGGGTGGTTGTTTAAATAAGAGACTACAAACCTCGATTCGTTTTTTTTGTTCCCAATCACCTAAGCAAAGAATATTGGCACACCAAGCCCCCCATAAGGTGCAAGTAATGGACACCAAGTATTAATAAATTACTCATTTGTGTACTCCATTAAGAAATTATTTTTCCATCGAAATATTAATAATCTAAAACTCAAGAATTAATTGATTTATTGACCTAATACTTGATTTATGATTGGAAGTTTATAAATTTTATGCTGTTTTGAATATTTATGTATGATGATTAATAATTGCTTGGTCTGTCCGTATGATTTAGAAAGTAGTGACTCTATTGTGAATTTGTTAGTCACGGATAAGGTAGGTATTTGAATAAGAGATTGTAAAGTTATCTATTTGTTTATGTACTCCTTCAATAAACTATTTTTTTATTAAAATATAAGGATGACTCTATAATGATTCAATTGGGTTGGATCTCAATATTAATTGGATCAAAAGCAACAAATATTACATTGATTTCGAAACAAATTTGATTTGTGTTGGACTGCTTTCTTGGCGTACCGACTTGAACAACATATCACCTGCCACGACTAGATCAACTAACACATGAGGCCCCCAGATCAGCAAATTATAGTGTCAGCCTGATGAGGTCGTAATACTAACCACGCTAGTTAGATTGAACGTAAAGTAATATTAGCCCAGGCGATACGACATACCAACTTGGAGGTACCGACCTCCTACAGGAAGAAGCCATCTACTTGCCTACAGGCAACAGCGCCAAACCTATATACCAGCTCGACCTACTGAGCTGGTGAGTTCTCCTACTACTTAATGGATAAGGACTGAGCACGAGTTTGGGTAAGGATAAGGCGAAATCTACTGCGACAGATTCCAAAAACACTCCTAGTTCGACTATAATGGTACTACTTAACTCTCCTAGTTCGACCACAAGACTACCAAGCTCTCCTAGTTCGACTAGGAGGCTACTAAGCTCTCCTAGTTCGACTATGACACGACTATAAAGGCCAAGGACCTAATTTTTTATAAATACCCCATGACCCCTAAGGGGGAAGGGACACTATTATTTATTCAATTCAGTACTCTTTACTCTACGGAGTTTTGAACTGACTTAGGCATCGGAGGGTCTTTGGCTGACACCACAGTGATGTTCCTTATGATAACCTATTATTTCCCTTCTTTCCCTCTCAGGTCAAAAGTCTCAATCTAATCATCATCTACGTGGGCTCCAACTCAGTGTGTCCCCTCCATCTCATCATTTACTGGTGTTTGCCAAATCTTGCACCAACATTTGGCGTCATTTATAGGGATTCAACGTTGTAAGCCAAGAATAGTTTTGTAGCCATGAGCCAAGAAACATAACTTCTTGTTGAAGTGGAAACTGCCGCCACACCTGCGGTACCCTAAGATAAGAGGGGAAGACCACCCAAGAAGCAGTCTAAGAATTCTGCCCAGAAGCAGAAAGACTCTGCTTGTCACGACCCACGACCAGTGATGTCAAAACAGACACGGAACCCCGGGTATATCTTCCCTCGATATCCCTGACATCCCATCAGCCTCATCTAAACAACCTAATAACACATAATCCCATACATGCATCTAAAACATATGGACATAATCAAACAACACTATAATTACATCTCCAAAAATGACAAATATAAAATTTCATAAGTCCAAAATATACAAACTATACTTAACCATATATATATTTCATCTATGTGTTAAGTATATACAATAGGTGTTATTTAGTACATATTTAACAAAATACAAAGAAATGTACTAAACACTTACGTCACCAAAAGTCGGGAAGCTCAACGCAGCTAAGCCTTTCCCTTCCCCTTCCTCTTCCCCTTCCCCTTCCCATCAGAACCTAGAATGATAAGAATGAGGTGTGAGCTACAACAAGCTCAGTGAATGTTTTCTACAAGTGGCAATATACATGCATTTAGATAAAACATGGTAAGTTCATCAAAGCAATTTAAACAACATGGTGATATACAAGATTACATACATGTCAATTATAATGCATCATGTCATTGCCTAAGATAATGCATATCATTTTTTTCAAACATGCCATATGCAATCCTAGACACCTCCTGAGTAAGAAGCAATACAAGAGCCTGGGTTCACGACGTCCAGCGCCAGATTGAACTTCTTACCCGTATTCTATTAGGATTTCATGGGGTTGTGCATGTCACTAGGATACAATCCTTCCTAGACAATTTTTCATGTCTAGGCGATCCTATCTGCACCTACCATTGAAACCCTCTGCAAGGTCCACAACTGGGGATCTCCATTTAGCCCAATGAAGTTCTATAAAAATCTCATGCTAGGAGATACAAGATACAACCCAATTGCTAACCCAACCAGACTATGCTCAAACTCATTTTCATGAATCATTTAAAACATGCATACTACAATACATAACAATTCAAAACACTTTTATACTACAATGCCACATATAGAAACCAAATGTAAAGAAACACTCACAAATGATTAGCTAGACTTAGTCAATCCAAAACCAACCAAAACTAGGCACAATTGGGGACAATTGGATCAATCACAACCCTGCACATAACATAGGTTTATTCATCATTAAAATCAATCCAATTACATGCCTATCAAACATGATTTAAACCCCAATTCAATAGCCAATTTTAGACTCTAAAATGGTTGCACTTATGAGCTAACCCATATAACTCAATTAAACCATTTTACATCTAATTAAACTCATTTAACCCAAAAGAATGCATAAGGTTGATTCACATGATCCAACCATCATAATACAATGCATTTAATCATAATTTGGGTCAATTAGACTAATCCCCATGACAATTTAATCAATTGACTTAGTGTAGGCCAAGAGCCCCAAATTTGGGCAAAATCCCAAATTCATGGCCTAAGCCAAATTTGCACTACACCTAGGTTTTTCAACATTCAAAATCAGTATTTTAAACCATCATTCATCCACATTGACCCATTTAATCAACATAGATGACATGCAATTCAAATGGAAAACCCCAAGTTCATAAACTAGGTTTAGGTCAAATACAAGGAACTCCAATTTCTTGCCAGAAATTGGGGGTTTCACCATTTATGGGTTTCCAACACCACCTCTCTTTCCCTTCAATTTGATGGAAAATGAACGAAAAATGGGTGTTGGTTGCTTAAATACATGAGCTTGGGCCCACACATAAAAATCTGCCAAAATTGGGTTTTTCAAGCATGAAGCGCACTCCACCAGTCCTGAAAATTAAAAAATTGGATTTTGGTTCATGGACCGCGCTCAACCAATCTGGTGGATTATTGTTTTGGGTTTTTTGGGTCATGGAGCACGCTCCATCAGAGACAGTAAAATTTTTTCACCTCGGCCATGTCATGGAGTGAGCTCCATGGTTCAAGAACTCAATTTGACATGTTTCGATGCCAAATGGTCTCCGATGGTTCTGAAACTTTTCGCACACTCTAAACAACATAAAAACATGCAAAGATACTTGAACTAACACACGTCAAGCATCAAATGCATATACGTATACGTATATGGGTACTCTACAGGTCAAAATGACATCATCCTAAGGTATAGGCGTTACCCAGCTAAGAAGCGAAAGTCTAGGATTAGTGTTATAGAGGAAAACCTTGAGAAGATGCCCCAAGTGGTCTTGAAGCAGCAACAACTTTTGAGAGAAGTACTTCCCCTCCAACCACTTCTTAGCCTCTGACCTCAGAAGGATGAAGGAAGAAGGTGTCGGAGTGTAACTTCAAAGCAGAGGTTGGTTTGAAGTCAACGACCACCGAGCTCCAACCACAAGTTCCTACCTGCTAAGGACTTGCCTCACTCATTAGATGCCAAGAAAAATAGTCAGAGCTCAACATCCTCCTGACCTAGGTCGGCACCTGCAGAGAAGTTAAGAACAACGAAAAGTACCTTAGCCAGGTCAACACATATGAAGAGGATCAGCGCAGTGTGGAACAATTCGACCAAGTCAACAACCATAAAGTCATCCAGATATGAATGTATTGAGTCGACTAGGTATGCACCTTGGCATTATAAGGAGTACAAGGAGCTTCCTTCTCCTTTTATCGAGGAAATTCTCCACGCACCTTTACCCAAAAAACGTTAAGACTGCCAAGGTATAGGAGTATGAGGAGAAGAAAGATCCAAAGGATATGATGATGCAACTATGTGTGAACAATTCAACATCACTCTCGGCGGCTCAACTCGGAAGTGGTACTAGAAGCTGAGACCCGAGTCCATCTACTCATTCAACCACCCTGTGTTGGCCTAGATATGTCAAAGAGGGGGTTGAATTGGACACTTAAAAAATTTTAACTTTTCTTTTAAATGTAAGAAATATTGAAAGCAGATTAAATAGAGTATATCAAATAAACACAATGAAACTAAAAAAAAAATAGTACAAACATGATTTATAGTGGTTCGACCTCACCTACATCCACTACCTAACCTCCTTAGTTTGGATTTGTCCAAACTCTACTAAGGATCTTCTTATAGGTGAAGACCAAACCTGTACACTTTCTCAACTTACGGGTGTGAGAAGAACTTTTTCTCAACTTCTAGGTGTGAGAAAAGTCGTTACAACTTTGAGCAACACTTGTTCTAGCCCAATGACTAACCACTTACTAATATAAGAATGCAAGATGAGATATGATTCCCTTTACTTAGAATAAACATAATACTTACAAAGCTTTGAATTGAACCTTCTGTTATCACAGATTTAGCAAAATATGTATAATGAAGTTCGGCTAAAAACTGGTTCAAAAAGCTTTTGACTTCTTCAATGGATTTTTGAAAATGATATAGATGAAGATCAACTAATCCCGAAGACTTAATATATTTCAAAAGATCGTGAGTTCAAAAGAAAAGAGTAGAAGACTAACTTCTAAAAGTTTTTGCACAAGTGAAAACTGTTAATACGTTTTGAATGGATTTTAGTTTCCGTATTAATAGATCGATTGTTTTGATCTGCTCTAAGGCAATATATATAGAAATAACAGTGGCGCAAAGGACTTGGTGATATGGGCGTAAAAAGTCATTTCAAAAACAACAAAAACATTCATTCCCGAAACAGATCGATTAAGTTCTATGCAATTTACAACGATAGCACCTAAATCTTCTAATTTTTCGCTAAATAGAAATGTTTTCATAAAGTATTAGAACGTTCTGAATAGATTCAAAAAGTTCTGAAAAGTTTTGTATAGTTTTGAAAAAGTAATCTGAAAAATGTAAGTGACAGAACAGTGACAGTATTGAATTAGCGTCCTAATTGGTTAATCAGCGCCCTGACGCATACCAACTTTGTCGTTTTGTTCCTTGAGGGTGCTCATGAACCATAAACGACCTATTGAACTGTGAAGTGAGGGCGCTACTTAATCGTAAGTGTCCTAACTTATTATGACAATTAAAACAACTAAACTTTGTGACGGCGCTAATCAACAATTAGCGTCCTGCGTTGTTTTTAATTACTTAAAATCATTTGGACGCTACTAACAAGTAAGCGTCTTGATGTTTTAAAACAATTTAAAACATCAAAAAACAATAAAAGAGCTGATACCAGATGAGCGGCCTTACAGGTTCACAGGTTAACTTAAATGAGGCCGCAACTTATAAAGTGAACGTCATGATGAATAAGTACAATTCAACCTTGAACATTATCAGCGTCCTAACTCACCATGTCCAGGAGGGCCCTGCTAAGACATTAGCGTCCAGATAAGACGTATTAGCGTCCTGATAGACACTTAAAAAACAGTTTTGATTTTTCATTTAAACTCGATAAGTACAATTAAAATCTCAATATTTTCGAATAAAATCAAACATAGAAAATTCATGCAAATGTTCGAGAATCAACTCGACTACATCATGCAGCCTTGCATATTGTTGAATCATATGATAGTGAAGATTCTACAACCTAAACAATCTAATCATACAATTATATATATATATATATATATATATATATCTTCAAGTGATCATTGTCTTCAATTAAATCTGGATAATACGTCCACGCCTATTAATTTTGTTGCGAACTTTCGTAGTTCGACTTGGAGTCTCTTACAGCGACTTCCTATGGACTTGTGGCTCTATAAAGACCATTTTTTAGGGTTCTCAAGGAATCATAGAGGGGAAAACGAAAGAAAGACGACTAAGGTTGTGTGAAGAAGAAGAAGATCAAGTTCGAGAGAAGGAAATCATCAACTTCAAGTTTTATCTTCCCTAGTTTGATTCCTTGATTTATGTTCATGTTTTCATTGTTATATCATGCTTTAATGTCATTATTTATGAACTAAATTCTCTATCTAGAGGTTTAGATCAATCCAAACTAGAGACTATGCCATGTTCTTAAACTTTTGATTATTCATTAATAGAGTTGTTAGTTTATTTATGTTTTTCAACTTTAATGCTATTGATCCCTTGATCACGGATTGATTGATCCTAAACTTGGAAGGCGGCACTCGATAGAGGGTTTTTCAGGTTAGAACATGAGAGGCATGACATGAATTGACCATAGAATCGATAGAGATATGGGGTTTTATGAAGTCTTAGGGAAAATCATAGAACTTAATAAATTTTTCAGTTTTTGGGTTTTATCGATAGATCGAACTTAATTTCCTAAAAATATGCTCTAATGCGGCACTCGAGAGAGGTTATTAGAAATCTCAAGATTTTCTACTTATAAACTATAACTCTAATTGATGAATATCGCATATTTTTAGGCATATTTTTAGGCATAGTTGATAGTGAGGGAAGTTTGAACCTCTAGACGTTTTCCATATTGATTTTCAGCCAAATTCTCATAATTTGCTGTTTAAATTTTATTTCTTGCTTAACTACTATTTTTAGTTATTTAATCATTTAACTTTGATTTTCTAAATAAAATTAGAGTTAGAAACGAAATAATTAGTGTAACTAAACAATCCCTGAGAACGATAACCCGATCTTCATCGAATATTATAACTTGGCATCGTACACTTGCGATTTGCATGCAACAAGTTTTTGGCGCCGTTGCCGGAGATTGTAATTTTAGTTTACACTATTATTATGTTTTCGAGCTTTGATTTTAATTTAGATTTTATTTGTTATTTTTTGAATTTTACTTTCTTTTCTTTCTTGTAGGTGTTACAAGTTTATGTGGCGATGGAATAGCTTTGACTTGAAGGCTTTTGACACCGAGATTGAGATGACACTTGGAAGATTAAGAAGGGAAAGAAGAGTAGAGGTTGAGGCAATGGTGGACAACTAAAACCAATTGACACTGAGGGATTACTTCAAACCGGTGATCAACGACAACTATCAATACGAACAATTTTGAGTTAAAGCCGACCCTAATTTCTATGGTCCAACAACATCAGTTTGGAAGGTCCTTAATTGAAGATCCAACTATCCACATCACCACTTTCTTGGAGATGTGTGATACGGTTAAGATGAATGGTGTCACTGAAGACACCATAAAACTGAGATTGTTCCCTTTCTCTCTAAGGGACAAAACACATGCTTGGTTGCAATCCTTGCAACCGGGTAGCATAGCTACATGGCAGGACATGGTACAAAAGTTTCTACAGAAGTTCTTTCCTCCCACCAAGACCGCCCAACTACTAGCTAATATTGAGCAATTCAAGCAACAAGAGTCAGAGTCTTTGTATGAGGCTTGGGAGAGGTTCAAGGAACTATTAAGGAAGTGTCCTCAACATGATTTTCAAGACTAGCTGCAAATTCAACCTTTTTACAATGGGATGACATTTTCTACTCGGACACTAGTTGATGCGGCGGCCGGCGAATCATTGTTGACAAAGACGGCTACTGAAGCATTGAACATGCTGAAGGATATGTTTACCAACACATATGAGGTTCCGGGTGCAAGATCTATGGTAAAGAAGGTAGTCGGCCTACATGAAGTGGACCCACTTACATCCCTTCCTGCATAAATGTCAAGCATCGCCAACCAACTTGTTGTACTTACCACTCAAAGTGCACAACCTTCTATTGAGAACGTAATGTTTTTACACATGGGTTATTCAGGAAACGAGGCACGTGAAGAGCAAGTTCAATATATAAACAACCGGGGGTACAATTCCAGAAGCAATCAAGGGATACCGAACCAATACCATCTGGGTATTAGGAATCATGAGAACTTCTCCTATGCCAACACAAGGAATACATTGCAACCACCATCGAGAATTTACAATAATGTGCAAGAAAAGAAGCCATCTACCAATGAGTTGCTGAATTCATTCATAATAGAGACAAGGACTTCTATAAAGAATCTTGAAGTGCAAATGAGTGCCCAGCAACAGGGTTCACTACCAAGTAACATCGAGGTGAATCCTAAAGAGCAGCGCAAGTCCATAACTTTGAGGAGTGGCAAGGAAGTAAATGGGGTTGATTCCATGAGCCCAAAAGTGGCATCACCACCACACCAAAGTGAAGAACAATGAGAGCCAAGTAATGAAGTCAAGAGCCATGAAGAGAAGGATAAGTCACTAAATAGGCCTTATAGGCCCGGTTCCATTACTTTTCCTGATATTCCTCCCATTCTAAAACCTTCTCTTCCCTTTCCTTAGAGATTTCAAAAGAAAAAGCTCGATGAGCAATTTGCAAAACTTTTTTGAAATTTTCAAGAAAATTCATATAAATATTTCTTTTGCACATGTTTTGGAGCAAATGTCAAATTACAAGAAGTTCATGAAGGACGTAATGGCAAGGAAGAGGAAGCTCTAGGAGTATGAAACAGTGAAGTAGTTAAGAACCCCTCCATAAGGTGACGTTATAACAGGCACAAAATACCATATACGTCGTACCTAGACGTATATAATACCATGCCAGCTTCTTCCTTTAAGAAAATACACGAAATTCACTAAAAAGTTTTGACAGAACCTCCTCATAATTTTGAGGTTTACATAATCAAACCATTAATATCCACATAATATTATTCCTTTCCATAATATCCACAACACTTATCTTAAAACCATACTCTTGTATCATTGCCATTTATACGCTCAAGTCCTCATATCATTCACATAAGACACTTTCATTTATGCACAACTCACTAACCATTATAAACATAGTTTAGTGTTATATACATATACATATTCAAAATAAAAGTTCATATATCCATCTCCCTGTACACATACTTACATCAGCAAACCAACAGGCTTAGATCACTGTTCTGGAGCCCTGCCTGTGCCTTTGTAATCAATACCTGAGATAAACAGGGAGTGGGGGGAGCTACAACAAGTTCAGTGAGTAATCTAGTAATGACATTATATATGCATTTATAAGAAAACATGACATTTAAACAACATTATAAACCCGATATGCAATACTCATGTAAATAACCATACATGCTTCAAATACATTTTTAAGCCACTCTATACATATCATACAATGCATAAATAACAAATCCTCATCCTCAAGTATGTAAGCGAATCTATATCACCATTATGCATTTATAGGGAGAATCCGACTTATCAAACCATTCTCTCAATCATTATGAGGTCTCGTTTACAAACTTACCTCAATGGAATTGATTATATACTTTCCTTACATCAAGTAAGTCTAAGTATATTCGATATTCAAATCAAATATTTAATGCATTCAAGAAGTAATGCAACATAAAGCAATCATACATGCTAACATTTCATAAAAATAATGTTTATATACTACAATGCCATACATAAAACCAAAATAGAAATATTGATAATGTTTTGCTAATTTAGCTAAGTCCAATACACTTCCTTCACACACATACTTAGCCAAAATTGCTCAATTAAACATTTTACAGCACAAGCACCTCCATTGATGTGCTGTCCAATTCATAATTTCATCAATTCTCTCCCAATTTCTCTGCAATTCAACACTGCCAATACATCCCAATCAATTTCCATTCATAAAACACATCTAAATCACTACTAATCATGCTCCCAAAAACCTTACACAACATATCTAGAAACACCTTGGAAAATCAGTCAATTGACCATTAATTTAACCATCAATCAACTTAGAAATGAACAAAGAATTGATAACCTTAGGTTTCAACTAGAAAATCTCACAATTCCAACTCAAAAACCCTCTTTTTCAAGCTTTCAATCTAGCCATGGAAATCATACAAATTTCACATATGATGTACAAGTTGAAGAGA
The DNA here is from genome assembly GCA_035771175.1 of Paratinospora sagittata. Classification (NCBI taxonomy): domain Eukaryota; kingdom Viridiplantae; phylum Streptophyta; class Magnoliopsida; order Ranunculales; family Menispermaceae; genus Paratinospora; species Paratinospora sagittata. Next base: position 23,273,941 of record CM069596.1, read on the forward strand.
GGAACAAAAATCTGAAATTTTAAACCAAAAACCATGGATTCTTACCTTGGATTTGGTTGCCCTGGGGTATTATTCTTCTTTTTCTCTTTTTTCTCTATTTTCTTTCAGCTTGTTCTGGTGCAAATGAGACAAAAAAAACTCAAATTTGGGTGTTAAAACACCAGTAAACCGCCACACCGACCTATTTAAAAAAATTGTAGGCGACTCAAAGGAGCGCGCTAGAAATCTATATGAAATTTTCACTAAGTATGGGACATTTTATGATACAACTATCATCCTAGTCTATCAATAACCCTACCATACTTGTATTTTAATCATTCTAAGGTCAAGTACATATGTATACACATATAAATACGCCTAACAATGCACATAAGTGAACTTACAAGTTTGACTCGTACATACGGGGCGTTACAGAAGTTAACTATACCATCTTGGATAGGAAGTTGCCTCAAAAGTTGAAAGATTCAATGAGTTTCACTATACCCTTCACTATTGGTACCTCTATTTTTTATAAGGTTTTATGTAATCTTGGTGCCTATATTCACTTAATGCCTTTATTTGTTTTCAGGAAACTGGGACTTGGTGAGGTGAAGCCAACCATTATTTCATTGCAATTGGCGGACCGATCTCTCACTTATCCTAGAGGCATCATAGAGGATGTGCTAGTGAAGGTTGATAAGTTCATATTTCTTGTGGACTTTGTAGTGCTTGACATGGAAGAAGATGGAGAGACACCATTGATACTTGGGTGACCCTTGTTGGCTACCAGGCGAGATTTGATTGATGTACAGAAGGGTGAGCTTACCTTGAGGCTAAACGAGGAAAATGTCCTATTCAACATTTAAAAAACCCTCAAGTTTCCTTCAAAGCAAAGTACTTGTCACAAGATCAACATAGTTGATGTGGTTGATGAATGTGTTCATGAATTACATGAGGTGGCTACACCGAAGGATGCACAAGAGAGATATCTTGTGAATTCAAATGGTAGAGATGGGGGAATAGATGAAGAGGTCAAACATTGTGTCATGGCTTTTGAAGCAGCACCTTTTGATCCTCCTCAAGACAAAGTGGAAAATATGAATGAATCTTCTTCAAGTGAAGTGAATGAACCTACACCGGAATTGAAGCTTTTATCGAATCATCTTAGAAATGCATTTTTGGGGGATAGGTCTTACATATCCGATCACCATTTCTTCGTCCTTACCTCATGTGGAAAAAGAGAAACTATTGCGTATTTTGAGAGAACACAAGTCGGCATTGGGATGGTCAATCAAGGACATCAAAGGTATAAACCCGTTGATATGTATGCACAAGATACTTATGGAGGAGACTTACAAGCTTTCAATTGAGCATCAAAGGAGGTTGAATCCAGCCATGAAAGAGGTAGCAAAAGCTAAAATCTTGAAGTGGTTGAAGGCGAAAATTGTGTATACCATATCGGATAGCTCTTGGATAAGTCCAGTACAAGTAATGCCCAAGAAAGGTGGGATGACAGTGGTTAAGAATGAACATGATGATATTATCTCTACGAGGACGGTCACGGGATGACGAGTTTGCATAAATTACCGAAAACTAAACAAGGCCACAATGAAGAATCACTTTTTCCTTCTTTTAATTGCTCAAATGTTGAATAGATTGGCGGGTTTTGAGTACTATTGTTTCTTGGATGGGTATTCGACTATAATCAAATAGCCATTGCTTCGAAGGACCAAGAAAATGCTACTTTTACTTGCCCATATGGTACATTTGATTTTTGGAAGATGTCGTTTGGGTTGTGCAATGCACCGACGAACTTTCAACGGTGTATGATGTCGATTTTTGCTGATATGATTGAGGAGATAATGGAGGTGTGTATGGATGATTTTTCAGTTTTTGGGACTTCCTTTGATCATTTCCTTTATAACTTGTCTTTAGTTCTTCAAAGATGTGAGGACACCAACCTCGTGCTAAATTGGGAGAAATCTCATTTTATGTTGCAAGAAGACATAGTTCTAGGCCATAGAGTTTCCTTGAATGGCCTAGAGGTGGATAGGGCCAAGATAGTGGTCATTGAGAAGCTTCCACATCCTAAGAATGTGTTGGGCATCCATAGTTTCTTGGGGCATGCCAGTTTCTACCGGCGATTTATCAAAGATTTCTCTAAAATTGCCAAGCCCCTTTGTAACTTACTTGAGAAAGAGGCACCATTTGATTTTGATGAGCATTGTGTTGAGGCATTTAAGTTTATTAAGAAGGCATTAATCTCAGCCTCTATTATGGTTGTGTCGGATTGGAAGGAGTCGTTCGAGATCATGTGTGATGCAAGTGACTTTGCAATTGGGGCGGTTCTTGGGAAAATGCGAAATAAGATGTTTCAGGTCATTTACTATGCAAGTCGTACTCTTGATGGCACCCAACAAAACTACACCACAACCGAGAAGGAATTGTTAGCCATTGTGTTTTCTTGTGACAAGTTTCGGTCTTACATCATTGGGTTTAAGGTCATTGCGTACACCTATCATGTCGTCATCTGATACTTATTTGAGAAGAAAGATGCCAAGCCTAGGTTGATTCGGTGGATCCTTTTGCTACAAGAGTTCGATTTGGAGATTCAAGACAAGAAGGGGAGTGAAATTTGTTGTGGCTGATCATCTCTCTTGGTTGCAACATGATGATGAGAACAAGTTCCTACCGATTCTTAAAACATTCTCGAATTAACAATTGTACGGATTGGGAGTAAAAGCACTATGGTATGCCGACTTTGTTAATTACTTAGTTTGTGGTACTTTGCCTCCGAACCTATCTTACTCGAGGAAGAAAAAGTTTTTGCATGAGTCCTACATGTGAGATGAGCCTCTACTTTTCAAGATGCAATGATCAAATGATTCAAGGGTGTGTACTGGAAGACGAGGTTCAAGATATTCTCCATAAGTGCCATTTTTTCCCCTATGGAGGTCATTTTGGAGTTATTAGAGTAGCGACGAAGGTGCTTCAACTTTATTGGCCCACTACGTTTCGTGATACCTACATCTGTGTGAAGACATGTGATAAATGCCAATGTCTTGGTAACATCTCTAAGGGCCATGAGCTACCATTGACAAATATCTTGGAGGTAGAGCTTTCTGATGTGTGGGGCATAGACTTTATGGGACCTTTTCCCCCTTCTTTTGACAAGACATACATACTTTTGGCAGTGGACTATGTGTCTATGTGGGTGGAAGCCATTGCTACGGAGACTAATGATGCCAAGGTGGTGCTAAAGTTTCTACATAAGCACATTTTTACTAGATTTGGCACTTCTAGCGCTATTATAAGCGATGAAGCACTCACTTTTGCAACAAGCTCTTCAATGCATTTCTTGCCAAGTATGGGGTGAAACATAAAGTGGCACTTGCTTATCATCCCCAAACAAATGGCCAAGCTGAAATAAGGAACCGAGAAGTCAAGTATATTTTGGAAAAGACCGTCAATGTCAATAGGAAAGATTGGGCTTTAAAGCTTGATGATGCATTATGGGCATACCGGACCGCCTTTAAGACACCTATTGGGATGTCTCCTTACCGCATTGTGTTTGGAAAGGCTTGTCATTTACCGATGGAGTTGGAGCATCGAGCATATTGGGCGGTGAAAAGGTTGAATTTTTACTTGAAGGCTTCAAGAGATCATAAATTGTTGCACTTATGGAGATGGAAGAAGTTCATAACGATGCATATGAGAACGCGAAGATCTACAAGGAGTGAACTAAGATGTGGCATGATAAGAAAATTGAGAAGAGGGACTTTGAACCAGGGTAATGAGTACTCTTATTCAATTCAAGATTGAAGTTCTTTCCGGGCAAATTAAAGTCAAGATGGTCGGGGCCCTTCATTGTGGAGCGAGTCTTCCCTTATGGAGCAGTTGAGCTAAAGAATGATAGTGGTATATGTTTTCGGGTAAATGTCCAATGATTGAAGCACTACTTTGGACAAAAGGAGCAGCGTGGCGAGCGCATCACTCTTGGGGAGCCGTGATGGAGATATGAAAGATGGTCAGGCTGAGGACTTTAAACCAAGCGCTTGTTGGGAGGCAACCCATCAATTTCTTATATGTTTTCTATTTTTTATTTATTTATTTGGTTTATTTAGTTGATTAGTATCTACCTTTGCCAATGACATGTTTTTTTTCTATCTCTTTCCCAGGTTCTAAATCAAGTTTGTGGTTTTTCTTGGAGCATCTAGGAGAGAAGAATGGACTGCATCATGTGGAGTCCTCACCCATTGGGGGTTTTTTCTAAACTCTCTTCTCTTTTATTTGCCTCTCTTTTCCTAGTCTTTTCTTTGTTTATTTCATGCGTTGAGGACAATGTTTGCTTTAAGTTTTGGGAGTGAGTTTTGATCTTTTGACTTGTCATAGTGAAGATGTAGTAGTTTTAGGTAAGGATATCCTATGATCTTACAAATTTTGATTTGATTCTAATTTTTATTTTATTTTTCTGAATGGCCAATGATAGGAGAGCATGTATATAAACACGACTCTAGAGGGACGTAGAGAGTAATTTATAAGTTTGTGTGCTTGATTCAACTATTAGCTTCGCTTTGTTGAAAATTCTCTACATGTCTAGTGTGGTTGATTTTGTGGAATCATGACTTATTTGGATTGTATTTATACAAGTAAAGTTATATATATTAGATCTCTAGAAATCCTAGACCAAGTTTGATTATCACTTGAGGCGAAATCTTAGAGAACATGCCATGAGGAAAATGATTTTGGCCATGTTTGGATAAGTTTGAGCCATATAACCTACCTTATTTTTTATTATATCCTTAGTCACCCATTTTGAGCTTTATGATCTTTTCTTTGTTACCCATGCATTAATTCACTTGAGCCTTATATGCTTAAATTCCTTATTTTTCCACTTGTGCATCTTATATACACTTTGATTACGTTGGAGTGTTATCTTTATGGAAGGTAGAAAAGCGGGAATGAAAAGAAGGGAATGAAGAAGAGTATATTGGGAGTTTGCAAAGTTTTCTAGCTTAAAAAAAAAAAAAAGATGTTATGCCTATGTGTTCAAAAGAAACAAGTTTGGGGGTGTAGTAGTATTATTCTATGAAAAAAAAAAAAAAAGCAAACAAAACAAGAATGGGGATTGAATGAAAAAGTTGAATATTTGAAGTGGGTATATGTGTTGAAATTGGGTTTTTGGTTCTAATTGTAATGTTTTGGATGTTTGTAAAAGATCAAAGTGTTTAGGGTGTTTTGAGCCTAAATTTTTTCAATTTTCTCTACCTTTGAACCTTGGCCTGACATTACAACCTTTGAACGACCTATTAATTCTAAATGACATGTGATCAACATTAGTATAGAGTGGTATGAAAGATTTCCCTATGGGATTCCTTTTATATATATATATATATATATATATTTGAAATCACTTACACTTTATACTTGCTTGCACATATCTATGAATTTCATGAATGGTTTTATGGGATTGACTGTGTGATGGTGTGTTTGAGAATGAAAGATGAGGTTAGGTGAGGAGTTGGATTAAAAATCTAGGCATTTCTAACACTCTTGAAATTTTTCAATGAGTTATTATCTTTCAATGTGATCTTAGAGACCATGATGATGATATGCATGTATATTTCTAATCAAGTTATAATTTGTTTGAGAATAGGATGGTAGATTATTGATTGATTTGTTTGTTGAGTTTTTTAGTTTTGTTGAGTGGTAGACGGCTTTCCACAAGAATCTACAAAAAAACCTCACACAATCCCCTTAACTGGACCACTTCCCTTATCACCAAATTCATGTGAAATGGGACGTATGAATTTGGAGGATAATAGAAATCGCCAGATCTTGGTGATAGGTGAGCATAGTATAAACAAGTGTAAAGATTTGAGACAGATAGATGTAGGTGACAATACGAGGAAAAGGTCGTAGAAGTATCTGTGGCATGTACTGATGTTAAAAAACATAGCTATTTTGCCAAATACACAAGAAATTCTCAACGTGTTTTGAAAACTCTATACTACGATAATAATCTTTGAAGAAAAAAACTAGAAATCACATTTTTGGTTTTGTTTTAGACCCACCTAAAAGTACGATGCCACGGTGCTCTAAGGCTCTTCATTTTTCCATATTATCTAGCCTAGAAAACTAGGAGGTTAACACCTATGAAACGTCACTCAAGAACGTGCATGAGCATTGCATCACGAATTAATCCTTTTTTCTTCCTCAGAAATTATATTGCAAATCTTGTGCTAACATCAAGCCAATCTGCAGACAATGTCGGTACAAACAAGAAGTCAACACGAACCTACCTCCTCTCAACAAGTGCCTGTGTCTATGCAGCCGCAAGAGGACGTTGGATCTTAACCTACTCCCCCTACCTCAGAACAAGCGGCGACCGACAACACTAACGTCCCGGCAGCCAAACAGGATGTTGCAGCTCTTCCCAATGGAGTAGCCCTACCGTTTAGCATGGAACAATTTTTGCAACATTTTACTGAATACATGAAAACATCAATGAGAGGTTTGGTCCAGAGTGTTGTTATTAAGCTGCGGTCCCCCAGCCGCAATTGGAATTGGCTAAGTAGAAGATGGATCATATGACTAGTCAAATTGTGTAGTACAAACAACTACAGCCCATCACTTTTGATGGAAAGCCTGATTCCGACGAAGCCTATAAGTGGCTAGAAGAAACTCGAAAGGCGTTCGAGGCAATGGGAGTGTCTGAAGAAAGAAAGATTCTCGTTACTGTTTACCAGTTGGTTGGAAACGCCAACTCCTGGTGAAAAGCAATTAAGGAAGACCCTCAAGTAAAAGCCAGTACCATGACATGGCAATAATTTGAAGCTAAATTCATCAATGAATATTTTCCAAATGCCATCAACAGAAAGTAAATATAGGAGTTCGCAAAATTCTTTCAAGGAAACATGATAGTCTGGGAATACGCAGACAAGTTCACGAAACTCTCAGTTTTCTCTCTCTCCACCATTACCACTGAGAGGGACAAAGTTGAAAAGTTTTTCAATAGATTAAGGCCCGACATCCGGCAGGCCTTTGCCTTCTAGAGCTTGATAATTTCAGAAAATTGGTGAACATGGCTATAAATTATGAGCAGAAACAACGAAGAAACCAGGGAAAATAAGTCATTGCGCCAGTACAACATTCTGGTAGGAAGAGACCTTACCAACCAAATCAAAATACTCGCTCCAACATGAGTAACCCCCAAACCCTCGACTCCAGTTCTCTTCACCTGCTCCAGCCCAGCCAACATTCCAAAGGACCCTTGAAATTGCCAAAATCAAATAGGCCAAAGAAATGGAAATAATCGGGGATTTCCCCTACCTCCTCCGAATCAACAACCACAAGATCGAGATCGTATGTGCTTCAAGTGTGGCCAAGTGGGCCACGTTTGAAAAAATTGTCCTCTACCAGCCCCTGGCCAACCCAAAGCCCCAGCTGCACCAGTTCAGCAATAAGCCCCGATAGTCCTACCACCACTCAAACAGCAACAAGGCCCTAGGCCGTAAGGACATGCCTACGCTATTGTTGAACAATCGATGCCTGAAAATAGCGTGGTGGAAGGTACCTTTGTTTTCTTTAACATGTTGGTACATGTCTTATTTGATTCGGGTTCTACGCATTCTTTTATTGCTACCTAGGTAGTCCAAAAATTAGGACTCCAACCAAAAGCTACTCCTGCTACAATTCAAGTATCCACGTCAATAGAACCGAGTACTGAAATAAATCAAATATGTTCCAATTGTGAACTTAAAATATTGGATCATCATCTAGTAGTGAACCTCCTAGTAATGGATTTAACTGACTTTGATATTATCTTGGGACCTTTACATGCTCAAATAGATTGTCAAAAGTAGCAAGTTCGACTAACACTGCCTAATGGAGATAACTTGAAAATTCAAGGGGTCTGTGAACACATTCATCATTGTACTGTGTCCCTGATAAGATCTTAGATGCAAGATCTTTCGATACTTGATCAGGATGAAGAAAATATAGTGTCCAATCATCCTCCTAATCTAAAAGATATTCTGGTTGTTCGAGAATATCTAATGGTATTCTTAGATGAACTTCCAAGACTCCCCCCTCATTGGGAATTTGACTTCGAAATTAAGTTGATTCCTGACACTAAACCTATCAACATTCCACCTTACCATATGCCTAATGTAGAATTAGTAGAACCGGATAAACAGTTAAAGGAGTTGGAAAGGTTGAGGTTTATAAGAAAGAGCACGTCACCATGGGATGCTCCAGTTCTTTTTGTCAAGAAAAAAGACGGTTCACTTCGACTCTGTATCGACTATAAAAAGCTGAACAAAGTAACTATTAAGAGCAGATACTCATTACCTCGAATTGAAGATTTGTTCGATCAGTTAAGAGGAGCAAGATTCTTTTCAAAAATTGACGTTCACTTGGGGTATCACCAACTCCGGGTTAAGGAAGAAGACATCCTAAAAACAGCCTTCCGAATTAGATATGGTCGTTACGAATTCACTATAATGTCATTCGACCTATCTAATGTACCTGCAACATTTATGGATTTAATGAACCGCATTTTCAGACCATACCTGGATCGTTTTGTCATTGTATTTGTCGATGCATACTAGTATACTCCCCCACAGAAGAACTTCATGGGACTCACTTGCGAACTGTGTTTTGCACCCTTTAGCAGCACTAGTTATATGCCAAACTAAGCAAGTATGAGTTTTAGATGAATAAGGTTAAGTTTTATCTAGAATGAAGCCTATGAATCAACTTTTCAAGAACTCAAGAAAAGGCTGACTTCAACACCCATTCTGACCACTCCAAAATATGGGATTGGCTTCACACTATACACGGATGTGTCGCTTCAAGGACTTGGAGTTGTACTGATGCAAGAAGATCATGTAGTGGCCTATGCCTCTCGAAAATTAAAAATTCATGAGGTCAATTATCTGACTCATGACTTAGAACTCGTAACGGTGGGGTTTGCCTTAAAAATATGGCGAAATTACTTATACGGAGAAGCATTTGAAGTCTTCTCTGACAACAAAAGTCTTCAGTATATCTATACTCAAAAAGACTTAAATCTTCGACAACGACGATGGCTCAAATTTATCAAAAACTATTACTTTGAACTTAAATACCATCCGGGTAAAACCAATCTAGTAGCTGATGCCCTTAGTAAAAAGTCATATGTCTCCGCCTGTACGGTGAATTTCTAAATGGGCAAACTATCATACGAGCTGGAAAAGTATAATTTGCAGTTATGAAATGGAGGAAATACAGTTAGACTTGCCCAGTTCACTACCCACTCCGAACTCATTAGGAAAATATTCGTTGCACAAGTCAAAGATGATGAACTTATGAAGATGAAGAAGTTCATTCTGCAAAATAAAGCTTTGCATCAGTGGTCTCTTACTTCCGATGGTGTGGTATTATATAAAAGTCGATTGTGTATAGCTCAGGACATAGAGCTTAAGCGGGACATAATGAATGAGTGCCACAAATCTAGGTTCGCCATGCATCCAGGATGAGACAAAATGTAGAAGGACATGAAGAGGCAATTCTGGTTTAATGGAATAAAAATGGCCATAGTAGAAGTAGCGGCCAAGTGCCTTACTTGTCAACAAGTAAAAATCGATCGCAGACTCCCCTTTGGTCTGTTACAACCACTTCTCATAGGGGAATGGAAGTGAGACAATATTGCCATGGATTTTGTATCCGCATTACCCAAAAAATTCAAGGGTCAGGACATTGTCTGGGTGATTGTTGATAGGCTAACTAAAGCTGCACATTTTATACCAGTTAAATTTACTGATACTTCAGCCAAGCTAGCTGAAACCTATGAACGACAGATCAACAGATTGCATGGGATCCCTCTCACCATCATCTGTGATCTAGACCCCAGGTTCACATCCAAGTTCTGGCAAAGCTTTCACGCCAGGATACAGATATGGATCTTGATGAAAATGATGAAATGAGCTCAATCCCTTCAGACTAGAGTCCTTCAACTGACCATTACTCCCAATCTACCTCTCCTACGAGATCACATTCTACTGATGTGCCACAAGTCCAGACCTTAATACACAACCCAATCGGACATTATCCATCATGTTTGGTAATATTTGATCCGGAAGATTCAGATATTATAGGCATGCGTCAAGAAGGGTTACGAGTCTACCAGACCCCATGGAAATCAGTACGTCAACTATTTCTCTCTTACCATATCCCCCACACTACACCAACGTCAAATTTGGTTCCAATTTTTCCTTGGCCTTCATAGGTTCCAGCACCAGATGAAGCTGGACCATCTAATTAGCAAACCCGAGAATCACCAGCTCAATCAGGTAGGTGGGTTAGGCCACCATCCCAACGACCGGGTTTTCTTTCACGACTGCCACAACGAATACCAATGCCACCTTCTCTCCCTGAGTTATCCGATCAGGATAGAATGGAATCTGACTCGGTCCATTCTCCTAGCCTTGCTCATTCTGGAGATTCTACAGCTCAAAGTGCAATACGCGAGCCAAACAATCCGCCCGACCAACAGAAAGTAATACAAACCTACTTGAGATCATTGACATTTATGTTGATGAGTAGTAAGTATTTTACTCACATTCCAATTTTTTCCAAAAATCCTACCTTATTTCAATTTCGAGGACGAAATTCTTTTAAAGAGGGTAGGTTGTAACACCCTTCACTTTTTCTACTGTAAAACTAATTTATTTGGCTGAAAACCATACAGTTAATTTCAACAAGTAAAAATAACCCTAAAGGACTCTCCTGGAGAAAATATAGCCCTCCATAGCGGGACGGTCCCTTCCCCATCAAAGCCAGCCTCAAGCTCCAACGGGCCACCCCTATAAATAAGGGCTGGCTCGCTCACTCTCACCTCGCCAACCCCCCTCGCCCTCTCTTTCTTTCCTTCGACCTTTTGCGCTCTCCTGCGTCCCTGCACACTTCAAGAAGTTAGAATAAAACGCTACGCCACTTCAAGTGTGTTAAGGTGGGGAATGAAGGCTAGGTTTGCATTTCTTACTTGTTTAATAATGAATTACATAACATTATGCATCATATCTGTTACCATGTTTTACTTCATGCATGAGGCTATCTATCATAAATGTTAAATTCATAACCATGGGTGCTATGTCGTTACGCTGCACCATGGATTATCATAAATGTTATATATATTATTGGGTGCTATGCTGTTATGCCAGACCCGGAGGCGACACTGTCACTAGTTAGCACTAGAACTCATGAGACCTCTCAGTTGCTAGATATTGTATCGGTGCCTCGGGTCATAGGTTGCGAGTGCATGATGCTTGGCCTGTGATGCCGTGTGACCATCTTTCATTCATATCATTTCTTGATTGTATTGTTGTGGCAAAACTTTCTGATGACTGTTGTTTTGTACTTATTATTATGCATGTAAGACTTGTTTACCCTGTTTGATCTCACTGAGCTGTTGAGTTAACCCCGTTGCTAATCTTTCCAAGGAATTAAGATGGGTCAGGTTGGAGTTATTCTGGGGGCTATGGCCAAACCTGGTCCATGTAGGGACTTTTGTGTATATACTCTCCCCAGGTCCTATCAGATCGGTCTAGCTATGGTGGTGGTGGTTTCAGGCTTCTAGGCGCCTCTCTTTTGACTACTCTTCTTTTGTTATTTGATACTTTTGTAGGGGTTTCGCCCTTGTTATCTTTCTTTTGTCTTTCTGTTATAAAAGAATGTAATAATTAAAAAACTCTATGTTTTTAATATAATAGTATTTCCCTTAATAGTTTTCGTTGTATTATTGTTGATGTGGGCCACCATGCTTCTATATGTGCAACTCTAATAGAATAGTTTGAGCACTCGACGCCCGAATTGTCGCATCTCGTGCTGAATTCAATGAGGTGGGGTGTACAGTCGTTTTGTTCCTTGAGGGCGCTCGTGGATTATAAGCATCCTGCTGAACTAACAAGTGAGGGCGCTACAAAGAATGTAAACGCCCTGACTTATTTAACGAATAAAGACGACAAAATTGGTGAGGGCGCTAAGCAAAAGTTAGCATTCTAACACGTTTAAAACAAGTAGAACATAAGGGCATTGCTAATGTTACGAGCGTCCTGATGTTTTTTTAACATGTTTGAATTCGTAAAATAATAAGTACGTTGAAGAACGTTCAGAATCCTGAGAGTTACTAAGTTGGTTCTTAAGTGAGGGCGCTCCTGTTCAAGTAGCATCTTGAAAGTTTTCCAACTTATAACTGTCAGCGTCCTTAACAATTTAAAAGCACTTTGAAATATAAGGGAGCTACTTACAACGTAAGCGTCCTATCTTTAAAGTACAAAAAACATAAGGGTGCGGCTAAAACGTTAGCGTCTTGATGTTTTAGATGATCAGCGAGCTGATGTTGAATCAGCGAGCTGATGTTGAATCAGCGTCTTGATAAGTTCATTGGTTAACACAATGAGGGTGCAACAGATGAAGTAAGCGTCCTAATGGATATGAACATTTTCAACCTTGAACATCATCAGCATCCTAATGTATCATTAGCGTCCTGACATGCAAGTGCAAGAGGGCACTACTAAGACATTAGCGTCCTGATCGAACACTTAAAGACTGATTTTTAAAAATGATTTTTGTCTTTCAAAACTTAGTTAAATCAGTTAAAGATTCGATCAAATCAAACACTTAAAAGGATTAAGAATTTAAATCATTTGAAAAACCTTTCAAACATATTGATCAAAACATGCAATTAAGTAGATCTTGCCAAGAGTAATTTGATCGATAGATTTACATTCTAAGTACTAAAAACTTGAAGCTTTGATCATTGACATTCAATGAACTTGTAAGCTCTTCTCTTTGATCTTGATTCTTGATAATTCTGAAACACTTTAAAAGATCATTAGATACACAAACATGAGTAGTTTGGAATCATCAAAACATTTTCATCTTAGGGTTCCTTGAGATAACAAAATCTCCCCCTTTTTGTTGATTTCAAACTCTCAAATACCATTAGGCTAAGTGACATATAAATGCATATAGTTTCTTACAATTTACATTAGCATGGTACAGATGATTTCATTCATTTAATGCTCAATGCAAAGCACATATCAGATTAAGAGCAAACAGATCAATTTATATTCATATAAGATGTCAGAAGAATATATTCATAACATCAAGTTCTGATTAAACAAATCATTTACAAGTATAATACAATTTAGTACATTATATCGCAAGATAAACTATACACTCCCCTATATTATAGCTTCCCACTTGAGCTGACTTAACCTAATTTGTACATTCTCTTCTCCCCCTTTTGAAAACATTAAAAAGTGGATAGGCTTAGCTCGAACTGGGACCCTTGCCTTTCTCTTTCTTTCATCCACTTCCTTTTTCTTCGATCCACTTGAACTGACTTCCTTCTCCTTGGAATCGTCTTTGGTTTTCTTGGTGCTCGTGGTTTTTTGGAACCCCTGGAAATATGTTTCTCTTTAGATAAGCTCTTAAGAAACTTTTCAACCACAACAGCTTGCTTGGACTTCTTGACTAATGTGTCGTGAGCTTGCATAGAAACACCAAATCTCAATGGATCTAGAGGTGGACCAGGTTTGAATCCTTTCTCTTTTCTTTTAGCAAGACCCTTAGCAAATTCAGGTGAGATGGTATGACCTTCAAATTCTAACCTGATTGGGTGCTTGCGTTTTGCATCTGGAAATCGTTCTGATGCAGCACTGGGAGGTGGAGACACTTTTCTTAAAACTCTATGCAGAGGGTCTTCATTTGATTCATCTTCATTTTCACACTCTAAAATACTAAGAAGTTTATCAGACTTCTTCAGTCTTTGTGGCCTCGTGAATGTTGGAGCTCTTGGTGCAGGTGGAACATTTACACCCTTCTTCTCTAACAGATGAAAGAGCACGCCAAAACGTTTCATGCGTGAGGCAATGTACCGAACAGTTGACTGTAATTGGCTGTTTATCGCCTTGAAAAGGTCTTCATAGAAGCCCAACACCTTCAACACGATCTGTAATAATTGTAATAGTGTATGACAGATCCATCATTCAAGTGGCAAAGAATGGCATCTTATTTTCTATGGTGGACATCTTCTCATAAGATCGAATGACCAATTTTAGAATCTTGGTCAATTTTCTATCTTCAGATGGTGTTGGCCCAGCAGTGTGTACATTGTCCTTCAAACTTAAAATGGCCTTCAATACTGGATCAAGATCTACTTTGTTAGATGCTTAGTCCAAAATAGCATCCAAGACTGATTGCAGAGCGTCTGTGTTTGATGTATTCTGAGATGGCTCGGCAACCTTGCTCTTTAAATTCTGAATATCCTCAAAAATGTTCTTCAGAATTTATGTACTTGAATCACTTAATGCAGGTCTTGGTGGTCTTACTCCTTGTTGGCTTGATGGGACTTGACTTTGGGTATGAGATGACAGTGAACTGGCTTGGATTTGAACAGACTGGGGTCTTGTTTGAACAAAAGCAACAAAGGTCTTCATGAATGCCTTGATCTATTGCAAACATTCTTGAATATCTTTCATCAAACCATCAATAGGTGAGGAAGTGGAACTTGATAAAGGTAGAGATTGCATAACATCCAACTTACTATCTATTTGTTGTCTCACTTTTCCTAGCGATTATGTTGCTTGGATCAAGTAAGTGGTGTATTCTTTAATCTCCTTAATCTCTTCATTTTCCTGAACCTTCAGAAAATTCCTAATTTCTGTTAAAATCTTATTCTTCTACTGCAACTGATTTTGTTCCAACTTGTTCATCAACTGAGACATAACAAAAATCTGATCTTCTTTGACTTTCCTTAAAAAATCTTTCTCTTTGAAGAAATAATCTGCAGGCATGCTGGAAGAAGGATAGGATGGTGAGTGGTGATCAAATTGATCATGTGAAGATGAACTCTCTTCCAAAGTATCTTCTACTCCATATTCCTCTTCTTCAAGATCAGCAGCAGCCCAATGGTATTCTTCACTCTGAAGTTCTGTGTTAGCATCAATTCTTATCTTAACTCCACTATAGGGTATGATAGCAAGTTCATAACCATTTTCCTCAGTAGATATCAAGCCATCAGTATGAGATTTTTCTTCTTCTTAAATCTCTTTATCAACAGATCCTCATTCTCTGAGATCATGAGGTTCCTCTGATAAAGGAACATCCACAGGAGCTGGTGGATCAGAAATAGTCCTCTCTGAGTCAATGCTAACTCTTTCTTGAACATTTTTAATATTTGTTTTAGTAGCAGTGTCAACATCCATTTCATCAGTTGTTTCAACCACTTTGTCAATAGCTTCTTGAACAGACATAATTTCTTTGACAACAGCATGAGCAAGTTGGCTAACTTCTTCTATGACATCATCTTTAGCCTTTTTTGTTTGCTCAGCAAGTTGAGTCTAATCAGCTTGTTCCATCTGAACATCTTCTATAACCTGTTCAGCTTGAGCCTCTGTCTGAATCTCTTCAAATTGAGCTACAACGTGTTCAGTTTCAATGACAGGATTAGCTTGCTCCTTCAAAACCTAATCAGCCTGATCATTGGAAGATTTAACCGCTTCTTTTTTCTACTTTAGGGACAGCTTATGCTCTTTTCTCAGTCTGAATTTTTCCCTTTCCACTGGATTCACCTTCTTGTGGAACTTCTGCCATTGGAAACCATTTTTCCAATGCAAAAACATAAACGTATCTCATTAACTTCACAGTTGTTTGACCAATGCAGTGATGTCTGTTGGTTTTCCTAGATTCTTCACCATTAAAGTTAACTTCACTCTTCTCAAACAGTGTGGTAAGGTACATTCCGAATGGAAGACCTCCTCCTCTAGTTACCACAGTATCCATGACGTGTATGAGAATGTGGGCGAGATTAATTTTCTTCTTTATGTTGAACTAATTATCCCCATGTCCCTTACGAAAAGATGTCCTTATTATGAAAGATTTTGATGATTACAAAACTATATTTTGTTCATGATATTACTGCACATACGGCATATCTAATCTTACTTGAGGGTATAAAAGATTCAATGATGCATGGTGAACGTATTAAAAGATCTTCTTGAAGACCATGATCGTTTGAAGATGTTTATTTGTATGATTAGACTATGATAGGTTGTAGGACTTTCTATGCCATGTGATTTAGCAATATGCATGCCTACATGTTTTAACCGATTGGTTGCATGTTTAATTTAATCCAGTTACTTTATGTTTTGTCGTGTTTTAATCAAGAAAACAAAAACCGCTTTTATAAAGTCTTTCAAGACGCTAATGTTTTAGCAGCGCCCTTCTAGACTTGATAAGTCAGGACGCTGATAAAATGTTAGGAAGCTCAAATTTGAATTGAACCGATTAATAAGGACGCTTACTTGTTAGTAGTGACATTTCTCTTATCAACCTTTGAGAGTGTCAAGACGCTGATTCAGTTTCAGCTTGCTGAAAGATCTTTTTATCTTTAAGTGATTTTTATCTTTAAGGACGCTGATAAGTTATAAGTTGAATGAATTATCAGGACGTTACTTGTGTAGGAGCGCCCTCGTCTCTAGAATCAACATAAGTAATTTTCAAGACGTTCACCGTCCGTCAGCACGCTTAAACATTATTTTTAAAACTACTTTTAATAGTTCAGGACGCTTACTTTTGAGTAGCGATATGTTTTAAAACAAAGCAAGACGCTTATTGCGAAGTAGCGCCCTTATGCTTTAAGTTGTTTAATTCTTTAAGTCGTTTAATTGTCAAAAGCAAGTCAGGACGCTTACTACTTAATAGCGCCCTCACTTCATTGTTCAGTAGGACACTGATGTTCTATGAGAGCCCTCAAAGGAACAAAACAACAAAAAAGGTATTTTTGTTGTTTTGACATTACTATCATTTCTGTTAACCTTTTTCAAAAACGTACGAATACTTTTCAAAACTTTCAAAATCATACAACAACTTTTCATAACTTTTTAAAACGTTCTAAAACTTTGTCAAAACATTCATCTTTCATGAAAGGATCAGATGATTCATGTGCTATTGCCGAAATATGCATTAAGCTAAATCGATCCATTTCTGGAAAGAATGTTAACGTTATATTTGAAATAACTTAGAGAGCCAGAATTGCCAAGTCCATTGCGCCTCTATTATTCCTATATATACATGCTGCCTTAGAATAGAAAAATGAACTAATTAAATACGAAACTGATATTCATTCAAAACGTATTTGACAGTTTTCGTTTTGTGCCAAAACATTTTTTGAAAGTTAGTCCTCTTTTACTTGTGCTTGATCATATGATCTTTTGAAAGAAAAACTTCAAGTCTTCTGGGTTGATCGATCTGCTTCTTCATTATTTCAAAAACCCATTAACGAAGACAAACTATTTGAACCTGTTTTCAGTATAAACTTCATCATACATATATCGCTGAATCTGTGGCAACAGAAGGTTCAATCGAAAGCGTTGTAAGTATTATTTTGGTTCTGAGTAAAGGGAATCATATCTCATTCTGTAATCAGATTGTAGTGATGGGTAAGTCACTGAGTTAGAGCAAGTATTGCTCAGAGTTGTAAGCGGTCTTCTCACACCAGTAAGTTGAGAATAGATTCTCTCTCACCTGTAAGTAGAGAAACGGTCTTCTCACACCCGTAAGCTGAGAAAGTGTTCGGGTTTGATCTTCATCCGTAAGAAGGTCCATAGTGGAGTTTGAACAAATCCTAACTAAGGAGGTTAAGTAGTGGATGTAGGCGCGGCCGAACCACTATAAATCTTACTTGCATTGTCCCATTTACATTTACTGTATCTCATTGCTATACTTTGTTTAATCTGCTTTTATTATTCCACACAATTTAAAAAAAGGTTAAAATCTGCTAAGTGTCCAATTCACTTCCCCCCCAACCCCCCTTTTGGACATATCTGGGCAACAATTGGTATCAGAGCAAGTTAACCATCAAAGTATCTTACCATTTTTGATTAAGTATGGCAGGATAAAACGAAAGAAGCACTAATCTCTCAAGTGAAGGAAACTCCACCAACCAACCACCAATGTTCAAGAGAGAAAACTGTTCACACTGAAAAACTAAGATTAGGTATTACCTTAAAGCCCAAGATCTAGTGATGTGGGATGTTGTGACACACGGCTGTCCAACGCTTACTAAAATAGTTGATGGTGCTACTGTCCCAAAGGATATAGACGAATGGAGTGCTAAAGAAAAGAAAAGAGAACTATTGAATAACCAAGTTGTAAACATTTTGTTTTGCAGTTTATCAGTCGAAGAGTTCAATAGAGTTAGTGCATGTGAAACAGCTAAGGAAATCTGGAACAAGTTAGAGGTCACCCACGAAGGAACTTTTCAAGTTAAAAAGGTAAAGTTCCAACAATTAGTTAAAAAATATGAAACCTATAGGATGAAGGAAACTTAGTCGATAGCTGAAGTTATTGCTCGGTTTACAACAAACATTAATGAGATGAAGAACCTAGGAAAAATCTATAACCAAGAAGAAACTATTAGAAAATTTCTAAGAGGTCTACCCGGAGCATGGGAACCCAAGGCCACAACCATAGAAGAAGCCAAGAATCTGGCTGAATACACTTTTGATGAACAGCGTGGTTCATGAAATGAAGCTAAAAGAGACAATGTGTCCGGTTAAGATTGAGGAAAAAGAAAAGAAATCAATTGCTCTCAATGCTAAAATTGGTTCTGAAAATGATTCAGACTCAGAAGATGACATGGCTATATTATCCAGAAAGTTCAATAAGTTACTTAGGAGAAAGAGTAAGAATAACTCTTACTCAAGGTCTCACAAAGGAAAGAAACCCGAGTCTAAACCTGTAGAGTTAATTTGTTACAATTGTAACAAACCAGGTCATATAAAGAATGAATGCCCCATAAAATATAAGAAGAACACCAGCTCTTACAGAAAAGACAAGAAAGTTCTCAAAGCCACATGGGATGATTCAAGCTCAAACGAAAATGAAGTGGATTCAGATCACACGACTGCATTATGCTTAATGGCAAGCACAGAGGTAAAAACTGAACCTACTAACAAATCGCATGAGTTCAACATTTATATTCAGGAGCTTAAGTCAAAACTTAGTAAAGAGATTAGGAATAATGAAAAACTTAAGCATAGTCTTCAAGAAGCTCTTGAGGAAATTGAATTCCAACAAGAAGAGCTAGACGGACTGTCTCTAGCTTATGAACAACATAAGAAAGTTGTTGGGAAACTGAAAAATGAAAATGAAACTCTTAGAAAAGAAAAGGAAGACCTGCACTGCATAATGATTAAATTCACAAATGGTCAAAAGATATCTGACATGATGTTAGGATCACAAAAATGTGCATTCAACAAGACTGGACTAGGCTACACTCATGGGTCTAAACAAAAGGAGTATGACACCGTACTGACCAATAGACCAAAATGCAACAAATGTCATAGGGAAGGTCATACAATACTCAGATGCAATGCCTTACGTTGAAAGAAAAAAAATATGCATGGATTGAAAAATATGTTCTTACTGATGCTAACAAGCAAGGGTACCAAAGTCAAAAATATTTTATGTTGTGTAGATATGCAAAAACAAAGATGTATGGTATCTAGATAGCGGTTGTTCCAGGCACATGTCTAGAGATAGATCTAACTTTCTAAGCCTTGAAAAGAAGAAAGGAGGAAAGGTCACCATCAGAGACGATAGCAAAGGTGATATTGAAGGCATTGGAACTATTGGTAGTGATTCTCTATCCATATCTGATGTACTTTATGTTAAAGAGCTGAAGCATAATCTCTTGAGCATAAGTCAATTATGTGACAAGGGTTTTGACATTTCATTTTAGGCAAATAGGTGTATTGTCAAGCATGCTGATAAAACTGTTGCATTCATGGCATCTAGAATTAAGAATGTGTATTGCACAAACTTCAATGACATGAAGAAACAAAATGTAACATGTTTAAGTGCTATCTCTGGTAATGATGCATGGCTATGGCATAGGAGATTAGCTCATGTTAATATGGACAACATATCTAGGATTGTTAAACATGATCTGGCCACAGGAATTCCGAAAGGAACTAACTCAAATGACAAGGTTTGTGAACCATGTTAACTTGGCAAGCACACCAAATCATCATTTAAGAGCAAGAGGCATCAATCAACCTCTAGAGCTCTCAAACTGATTCACATGGATCTTTTCGGACCAACCAAAACCCACAGCTTAGGTGGTAAATCATATGTGCTTGTGATTGTTGATGACTTTACTCGATTTACATGGGTATTTCTATTAGCTCATAAATCTAATGCTTGTGAAACATTTATAAAATTCTGTAAAAGAGTCAAAAATAAAAAAGGGTACAAAATCAACATAATTAGGAGTGATAGAGGTGGTGAACTTGTCAATAAAAATCTCGAAGAATTTTGTAACAATCAAGGTTACACTCACCTCAGCCCCTAGGACACCACAGCAAAATGGTGTAGTTGAAAGAAAGAACAGAACTCTACAGGAGATGTGTAGAACAATGCTTATTGAGTATAACACTGCAAATCATTTTTGAGGTGAAGCTATAAACACTGCCTGTTATGTGATGAATCGAGTTCTGATTAGAAAAGATTTGAATAAAACTCCATATGAACTATGGAAGGGTAGAGTACCCAACATCAGTTACTTCCGAGTATTCGGATGTAAATGTTTTATTCTAAATGATAAAGTCAATCTAGACAAGTTTGAACCTAAATCTGACATAGGAATATTCTTAGGATATTCTTCTCACAGTAGAACCTACAGAGTCTTCAACAAATCAAATCAAACTGTAGAATAACCAATTCATGTAAGCTTTGATGAAAGTTTTAATAAGAAAAGTCTTGAGGATGAATTTAAGCAATTAAATTTTGATGACGATGAATCTAAGCCAACCAAGGTTATAGATCTTGAACTTGAACCATTTCTAGAATCTTCTAAAACTCTAGACTACTTCAAGGACTTTCCCAATATCAAATTTTAGGAGATCCAAGAAAAGGTGTATCCACTAGAGCCTCAATTCAAAAAGATCAAGAGCTTGTTGCTTTTGTATCACAATTTGAACCAATTAAAGTAGAAGATGCACTAAAAGATGAAAACTGGATTCTTGTTATGCAAGAAGAACTAGGACACTTTGTGCACAACAAAGTAAGGGAATTAGTTCCTAGACCTTTTCATCAATCGTTTATAGGAACCAAATGGATCTTTAGGAACAAAAAGAATGAACAAGGCATCATTGTCTGCAATAAGGCTAGACTGGTTAAACAAGGGTACAACCAAGAAGAAAGCATAGACTTCGAAGAAGTTTTTGCCCCAGTAGCAAGACTAGAGGCAATAAGAATGTTATTTGCCTACGCTTGTTACAAGGATTTTCCCTTATACCAAATGGATGTAAAGAGTACTTTTCTAAATTGTTACATCAATGAAGAAGTATATGTAGAACAACCTCCAGGGTTAGAGGATGCTCAAGACCCGGAATATGTGTTCAAACTCCACAAAGCCTTATATGGATTGAAACAAGCTCCAAGAGCTTGGTATGTTCTACTGAGTTCTTTTCTTTTAGATCATAAGTTTCAAAAAGGAAAAGTTTATCCAACTTTGTTTGTCAAACACCACAATGATAATATGCTCATTGTTCAAATATATGTGGACGATATCATTTTTGGTGCATCAAACAAAGAAGTATGTGATGAGTTTTCAAAATTAATGTAGAAGGAATTTGAAATGAGTATGATGGGAGAACTTACATACTTTCTCGGCTTACAAATTAAACAAATGTCGAAAGGCACCTTCTTAAGCCAATCAAAGTATACTAAGGAAATGGTTAAAAATTTTCAAATCACAATTTGAAATCGATTGACACTCCTTGTACTTTTGCAATCAAATTAGATAAAGATGAAAAAGGTAAATCAATTGATTCAAAACTTTATAGAAGCATGATTGGAAGTCTTCTGTACCTAACAGCAAGTCGACCTGACATTATGTTTGGTGTCTGTCTATGTGCAAGATTTCAATCTAAACCAAAAGAATCTCATTTAAAATGTGTCAAAGGTACTACTTTTGATCTTAGAAGTTATGTAGACTCCGACTATGCCATCAGTCTAACTGATAGGAAAAGTACCTCCGAATTTTGTCACTTTCTTGGAAATTTTCTGATTTCTTGGTTCTGCAAGAAACAACATTATGTGGCACTATCCACAGCTGAAGCAGAATATGTTGCAGCTGGAAGTTGTTGTTCTCAGGTTCTTTACATGAAACAACAACTTTAGGATTATCAAATATTTATTCAATGTGCTGAAATTTTAATTCATAATACCAGTGCTATTAACATATTCTGTATTGCACTCCCGAACTAAGCATATTCAAATAAGACATCACTTTTTACGGGATCATGTGCAAAATGGAGAAGTCGTATTATCTCATATTGGAACCAAAGAACAACTGGCTGACATATTCACTAAAGCCCTACCAGAAGACTAGTTTGTTCATATTCACAAAACACTTGGAATATTCTCTGAAACCGATCTGTAGCACTTTGATGCTTACCTCCATATGGGGGAGATATATTTCATGTTACTTTACTCTTTTTGATATTTCAAAAGGGGGAGAAAGTATTATCATTGAAGCATCATAAACTTAGGGAGAGTATAACACCAAGGGGGAATCTTAGTGATAGTTTACATTCCTTGCTAATACACTCATATCATATGAAACAAGGAACATTAGTACTGCATCTCATGCATACATACATCACTTTTTTAGTTTGCTTCAAAGCCTACAGTAATGTGTTCGAAATCATCAAAAATGGGGACATTGTTGAACCAATTATCCTCATGTCCCTTACGAGAATATGTCCCTATTATAAAAGATTTTGATGATTACAAAACTACATTTTGTTCATGATATTACTGCACATATGGCATATCTAATCTTATTTTAAGGTATCAAAGATTCAATGATGCATGGCGAACGTATTAAAAGATCTTCTTGAAGACTATGATCGTTTGAAGATGTTTATTTGTATGATTAGACTATGATAGGTTGTAGGACCTTCTATGCCATGTGATTTAGCAATATGCATGCCTGCATGTTTTAATCGATTGGTTGCATGTTTAATTTAAGAACTTTTTTCAGAAACGTACGAATACTTTTCAGAATCGTACAACAACTTTTCAGAACTTTTTAAAATGTTTTAAAACTTTGTTAGAACATTCCTCTTTCATGAAAGGATCGAGTAATTCAGGTGTTATCGCCGTAATATGCATTAAGCTGAATCGATCCATTTCTAGAAAGAATGTTAACGTTATATTCGAAATAACTTAGAGTGCCAAAATTACCAAGTCCATTGCGCCTCTGTTATTCCTATATATACGTGCTACCGTAGAGTACAAAAATGAACTAATGAAATACGAAGTTGATATTCATTCAAAACATATTTGACAGTTTTCGTTTTGCGCCAAAACACTTTTTGAAAGTTAGTCTTCTTTCACTTGTGCTTGATCTTATGATCTTTTGAAAGAAAAACTTCAAGTCTTCTAGGTTGATCGATCTTCTTCTTCATTATTTCAAAAACCCAATAACGAAGACAAAAGCTATTTGAACCTATTTTCAGCATAAACTTCATCATACATATTTCGTTGAATCTGTGGCAACAGAAGGTTCAATCCAAAGCGTTGTATCACTTTGATTCTGAGTAAAGGGAATCATATCTCATTCTGTAATCAGATTGTAGTGACGGGTAAGTCACTGAGTTAGAGCAAGTGTTACTCAAAGTTGTTAGCGGTCTTCTCACACCAGTAAGTTGAGAATAGGTTCTCTCTTACCTGTAAGTAGAGAAACAGTTCTCTCACACCCGTAAGCTGAGAAAGTGTTCCAGTTTGATCTTCACCCATAAGAAGGTCCATAGTGGAGTTTGAACAAATCCTAACTGAGGAGGTTAGGTAGTCGATTTAGGCGCAGCAAAACCACTATAAATCTTGCTTGCATTGTCCTATTTACATTTACTGTATCTCATTGTTATACTTTGTTTAATCTGCTTTCATTATTCCGCATAATTTAAAGAAAGGTTAAAATTTGCTAAGTGTCCAATTCACCCCCTTCCCCCCTCTTGGACATATCTGGGCCAACACTCTAGAGTGCACCATACCAAGAACAAGTCAAGTTCATTCATATTACCCCTACTGCCTGACTTGGGCTGAATGATATGGGTAATGATGTTGTGAATTATTCTGGGAATAAGTTCAAAGGATTGGTTAATGAGTTTCTTATTAACACTCACATGATCCTTTTTCCTAGATATTAAATTCAGGGAAGAAATGCAATCATAGCCTGGGTAATGGAATTTTCCTTTGGTAAAAGAAAGAATGTGGGCACTATCATCACTGGGCAGAGAGAAGGTATCTGAATAGAATTTAGGAGAAATCTTTATAGATTTTTCTTTGACTTTGGACTGTCTTACAAGTCCTGATCTGGTTTTCTCTTCAAGGTTTTAATAGAATTGGCTGAAAAAATTGGGATACCATTTGGACTGGTACATAAACAGTTTGGTACAACCTTGGAACTCAAACAGGTATAAGATGTCTAGGTGTGAACTAGTAAAGAATTCAAAATCATCAAAGCAACCATCAATTACAGTACGGTCACTCTCCTAGGAGGAGGTGGTGAGGGTGATGAAGCTCTCTTTCTTGCTGAGAAAGTGTGAAGCTTCTTTGACTTGGAAGTCATTGATAAAATAAATGACAATGGTAGAAAATTGGAATGTCTTGGTGAAAAACCAATGAAATAGGGATCAAAAGACTTGAAATCAGACAAAGATCAAATTTTTACCTAAAGATTTGAAGAACTGACACGAAGAAATCGGTTGATAGTAGAAGTAGCAATGGTTCTGGAACGGGTACCGTGTACATTTTAGAATAAGCATCCTACGGCATCAAGATGTGAAAGTAACGACCAAGTCACCCCAAGTTTGGATTTATGCCATACCCTAATCGATAAGCATGCTCCTGACACACTCACATGCCACTACCTAATGATTATTAGCGTACTAGTGAATTTAACACAAAAACTGATCAGCGTCCTTCCTGCGACGGGCATCCTCAAACAACTAATCCTTTGCGCGAATTAGCATTCTTATATGCTATTAGCATCCTACTCAGATGCAGTAATAGCATCCTTCTTTTACAATGAGCGTCTTGCTCAAATGCAGTAGTATCATCCTGAAATGCTATCAGCATCCTCATAAACACTTGTGCACTGATTTTAATCAGATGCAATTAATCATTCTTAAAGATCTCATGGACGAATAATCAATATCAATAATTAAATTTCATAGATTAATCATCAATAAATTAATCATGTGAACAAAGTATTCGATCATTTCAAGCAATACATGATTAAAAATAATCATTTAATTTCAATAATCACTAATAAATGTATTCAAATAAACATAACAGTGATAGAGTAACTTCTATACCTTTGCACAGATTTTTTGGTTTTTACCTCAAAGTACTGCAAATTCTTCGATTTGTGCACTTTGTCTTTTGTTGAAGCATCTGAGATATTTCATGATGTTTATTCTCCATGTTGACTTCCTTTTTGGCATTTCATCAAAAGATATTTCATTTTGCACAAGTGTTCTTGTTGTGTTTGTTGAAGATTATTCCTTGGGTTTTCCTCATCAGCAATCTCACTTTTGTTTCTACTTGGCACATTTACAAGCATGTCCTCTTTCTCAGATGTTGTTTCTAATTCACTCAAAATATAATCAATTTCTTGAAAATTGATTTCAAATGGATTCTAAAACTCTTTTAGAAACTCTACTTTGTATTTCTGTTTTTAAAGAAAACCATTAAGAAATTGTAATACAAAAGTAGATTGAGAGATTATTTTCCCAAACCTTTCAAATTCTTGACATAATCGTTGAAATCTTTGTATGCCATCATGAACTGTCTCAAACTCTAGAAATCTGAAGTTTGTGAGTGATTCCTCTAAGGCCTTAACCTGATTTCTAGTTTTCTCCTTTCCTTCCATGGATTTCAATAAGTCACATAACTCTTTTAGAGTCATTTCCCATGGATCAAGTGTTTCAGCAATGGTGATTAGCTCATCATTCCATCTCTTTGGAAGCTTATCGCAGAAACACACTAAGGTTATTCCTATAGGTATCTCCTGATTATGTTCTTTCATTCTATCAAGGATGGACTGGTATGTACAGCAGGCTGTATCTAGAGATTCATTCTTAGATACTTCAAAGTTATCAAATAACCTTTCATATTCCTTAATCTTTTCATCTCGATTCATTATCTTTTCACCATGAATTGATCTGAGAGTTTCCCAAATCTTTTTAGCACTTTCAAGATTAACTAACCTTTCTACTTCTTCCTCGGATAGAAACCAATACAACTCATACACAGCTTGAGAGTTGTATTTATCATTAAGTTTCTCCTTATATGTCTATAGCTCAATAGGCTTGTTGGGCATGGTGTAACCATTTACAACCATTTCCCATAGACTGATGTCTTTAGATCGAAAAAAAGACTTCATCTTTTTCATCTATCATCAAAACATTCTCTATTGAATACGGGTGGTCTGTCTAGAGATTGACCTACTTTCATGATAGAACTTCTAGACATTGTCATTGATATCGAAGAAATTGTTAGATTTTTTTGATGAGCAACTTCGCTCTGATACTAATTGTTGGCCCAGGTATGTCCAAGAGGGGTGTGAATTGGACACTTAGAAAATTAAATTAATGCAATGACAACTAAATAAGGGCAAAAAAGTAAATCAATTTAGAGTGGTTCGGGTACTTGCCTACATCCACTACCTAACCTCCTCTGTTAGGATTTGAAACCTCTTCACTAAGGGATTCTCTTACGGGTGAGAACCAAACCGTTACACCTTTTCTCAACTTTCAGATGTGAGAACAACCGTTACAATGCTAAACTTGTAGGCTTGAGACCAACTTAAACCTCTCAGCCTACAGGTTAGAGAACTACCTATACCTCTCGACTTACAAGCTAGAGAACTACCTATCTCAACGTCTGAGTGTGAGACTAACCTAAACCTTCTCAACTTATAGGCTTGAGAACAACTACTTGTTCAAAAAACAAAGTTGGGTGCTCAGTAGTTTATATAACTACTGTTATAACTTGATACAATATAGAAAATATGAAATGAAGTACAACTATATCCTATGAACTATCTTACAAATTTCTCTTTTAGCAATAATGATATATGATTAAAACAGTACTGAAAATTTGAGTAAAAAATAGTTCAATAACCTTCAAATAGATTTTCAAAGAAAGATGGAGATTAAGCTCAGTATGAAAATCTTTTGAATAAACAGAGTTTCAAAGAAGACACTTTGAAAAACTAAAACAGTTTTAGCTTTGAAATCAAATTGAAAATTCGACTAACTTTCAAAAGTATTTGCTTGATGAATTTTCGGTGTGTGTGGATTTTCTAAGTACTAATATTTATAGACTTAGAGATGAAGTTGTTGGTCATTTGAATTTGAATTTCAAAAGTAACATTTACTCACAATAGCTAGAATCTTTCACGAAGATGGTAAGACGATCTTCACGAACATTCTGGTTCTTTCATATTACACGAATAAGGAAGGTTTCAAGAATCGTTATTTCTTGCATCAGAGGAAATCTCCGACAAATCTGAAAAGGTTTATGTGCATAAAAAGTTTTGAAAAAGTGCACAGACACAGCTTTATGACAATGTTGGATTAGCATCTTGATTGGTTAATCAATGTTCTTATAGTGATTTCAAACCTGAAATCACTTAAGTGAACCACGTCCACTTATCCTGGTTGTTTCACACCGAAACACACCAGCATTACAACAAATAATGTTGGTTCTAACAAAGTAGAACATTTTACAATTAAGCACATTATACGGCATTACAAAGATATGAAATATGAAATAAGCAATGCTAAGTTGAAATATGAGTTATGAAGATCAGTGCTTCTTCAAAAATAATATAATACCATAAAACATTGACGTTGAAAATCAAAGGACTAGTGTATACATTGACACAGATAGTTTTCAAAGTAAATATAAAATATAGGTATGAAAACTTCTGGTTCTCTAATCAGTAGTTTACCAACTACTTATATAGTTTAATACATTTCAACTGTATATCTTGAACTATTTATCAAATTCTATCTCCAACAAGAATGATACCAAATATGAATCAGAGCTGAGAATTTGAGTAGATACCAATAAAGATAGATTTTCAAAGATAAAGTATAATTGAAGCTCAATATGAAAATTTATTGTAATCGTAAAGGTATCAATGAAAAATACTTTGAAAGATTAGAAAAATGAAATTTATTTTGACGCAAACTATCTTTCAAAACGTATTAGCACAACACAAAGTGATTGGCAAATTGTTTGATCCTAAGTGTTGGTATTGATAGACATAGTAAGTCATAGCCGTTAAATATTTGAAGTTCAAATAATATGAGCGTTTACACACAACGGCTAGAATGTTATATAAAAATGGCAACTGCAATTTTCACTAACATTTTGGTTTTTTTCAGATTTCATGAGAAAAGAAAGTTTTAGAAAAACTTATTTCATGTATCAGAGACGATCTCTGATAAGTCTAAAAAGGACTCTGTGCAAAGGTCTGTTCTGAAAAAGTAAACTGATGTAGTGTACTTATTCGAACAGTGACGGTTCTTGAATTAGCGTCCTAATTCCGTAATCAGTGTTCTAACGCATAATATCAACAATGTCATTTTGTTCCTTGAGGGCTCTTATTACTTATAAGCATCATGCTGAACACTTAAGTTAGAGCGCTACTAACTCGTAAGCGTCCTAACTTACTTTGTCAGTTAGACAACTTAAACTTGAGGGCGCTAATGCACAGTTAGCGTCGTGTTATGTGTTAAAACAACTAAGTGCATGAGGGTGCTACTATCCGAGTAAGCGTTCTTCCTTTAAAACATAAAATAAAACATGAGGGCGCTACATTACGTTAGCGTCCTACCGATTAATAATATTTTAAATAAGACACAAACACGCTGAAGGACAATCAGCATCCTGAAAGTTACTAAGTTGATTCCTAAATGTGAGGGCACTTCTATCCAGATAGCGTCTTGATAGATTGTTCAACTTATAACTATTAGCGTCCTCAAAGATACATTCTTTGAAGAACTTAAGACATCTTTCAGTGAGCTGATGCTGAGTCAGCTTCCTGACAACTTCAAAGGTTGACTAATAAAGGAGGCCGCTACTATACAAGTAAGTGTTCTGATAAATCAGTTCAATTCGACCTTGAACGTTCGTCGGTGACAAGGGGTGGCCTCGAAAAAAGGTCGACATCGATCAACAGGTCGGCGACCCACCCCAAACAGAACCTTTAGCTATTAGTGACTTCGAAGAAGATTCCGAGGAGAATAAGGGCGAGGAAGAAGGAGAGCCCGGTGGTGGGGAACCCAAAGAGGGTTCTGAGGAGGACTCTGACGAAGGCTTCGAGGAGGAGCAAGAGGTCAGTAAGTAGGGGTGAAAATTTGGTCTGAGGCCCATGGGCCTAACCCGGCTCGCCACAAATGGCCCAATCCAGACCCTAGCTTGACTATTATGTGGGTCGGGCCGGCCCGATCCCAAAACTTATTGGACGGGTTTTGTATCATATAGCTAGACCCGGTCGGCCCTTTAACCCGGTCCAAAGGCCCGGCCCGAAAGCCCGATCTTAGGCCCGATTACACATACACATATATATATTTTATATTTATTATAAAATAAATACATGTGTATGTGTAATATACTCTTAATTATGATTTACACATAGACATTAACATATATATTTTATAATAAATATAATATATATATATATGTGTGTGTGTGTGTGTGTGTGTGTGTGTGTGTGTGTGTGTGTGTGTGTGTGTGTGTGTGTGTGTAATTAAGAGCATATAAAATGAAAAAAGCAAAACATAATTAAGATTGTGTTATATAATTAAAGCATATATAGTATATATATATATATATAATTAACATTGTGTCAAAACATTGTGCCAAACATTGTATATAGTATATGTGTGTGTGTGTGTGTATGTGTGTATAGTATGCTTCTCAAACCTGATTTTTCAAAATTCACTTAGTTTAAAGATGTTTCTTTGAAAAATCATTGCATAAACTAATTCAAATCAAAACAAATACTTTGAGCATCAAAATAAAGACTTGAAAACATTTAAAATCATTTTTTAATAATAAAAATGTAGCACCCGTACCTTTCGATGATGTCATTTTTAACCCGTAGAGTACCCGTATACGTATGCGTATACGTATTTGATGCTCGACGTGTGTTGGTTCGAGTGTATTTGCATGCTTTTAAGTTGTTTAATATGTGCGTAAAGTTTCAGAATGATCGGAGACTCGTTTGACGTCGAAACATGTAGAGAATGGTGTTTTGGATCAGTAGAGCTCGCTCTATGGAGGACAAAATTTTTGTCACTAATTACATGAATGGCTTGATCTCCTAGATCCGTTGTCCGATTGAGCTGACATTTTGTCACCTTATTCTCCTCTTATAGATATTTATTATGAACGGTGAAGATCTTGATTAGAGTTGTCTACTATGAGACATAAGACTCCAAACACAGTTTCTCGGATTTACAGATTTTCTAGCGCAGTTTTGATCAAAAGGTTGGATATCGCAATCCCACCGTTGGATTGAGCTGACATTTTACCAAAAGGTTTGTAACGATCTCATAAACATGTTGAACGGTTAAGATGTAATGTGGTCATTTTTTGTAAGAAATTGATTATTTAAGTGAAAGTAATTGCAGCAGGAAAATTTATTTTTTGGCAGTTTTTCATGTGGGCCCTACTTGTCTATTTAAACAACCAGCACCTAATTTTTAGCTCATTTGCTCATTTTTCACTTATAAAAGAGATAAAAGAGCTGGAGAAGAGGAGAGAAAGGGAAAAGTTAGGGTTTCGGTAATTTTTGCTCAAAAATTCCTAAGGTTTGCATGTCTACCCTTCTTTCTTCCTTTAATCTCTTTAGTTCATGCTTAAGAGCTATATTTTGACCTAAGCAATGTTATGGCTTTTCAGTTGAGGGTGTTCCAGACCTGGGGTTCCTTTGCATGTATGTTTCTATGAACCTAGTGTTGATTGGAAGCCATTGATGCCATTTTCACTAATTTCTCACTTAGATTTGGTGGAACCCTTTGTAAATGGACTTATACTTGGTTCATGACCTTAGAGTTTCCCAAATAGCTTGTAGGTCATCTATGTTAGGCTTGTGGACACTAGAAACTGATCCATTTATTTTGTTAGAGATTTCCATGGTGAAATCATAGGGTTTAGTACAAATGGCCCTTACTTGGTTCATTGACCTAGGGTTATGACCAAGCCTTGCATGTCAACTATGTTGACCTAGGAGGCATTGTTGATGAACCCATGATGCAAGATCCATATTTTACTGAGCTGAACATGGTGACTTAGTGTAATTTTGTCCTAGGCCATATAATTTAAGAATTTGCAATAAATTTGGAGATTTTGACCAAATGGATGTCAATTGATGAAATTGACATGAAATTATTCTAATTTACCCTATTTATGATTGAATGCCTTGTAGTATAGTGGTTGGATCAACCTGTTGCATTCAATTGGGTTAAATGTGGGTTAATTTAGTATTAATTGGTTGAATTGAGCAATATGGAATTGGCTCATGGGTTTAATTATTTTAGAATCTTAATTGGCTATGTAGTTGGGTTTAAACATGGTTGCTTAGCACACTTTGGACTGATTTTTAGTATTGTGTAAACGATGTTATTTTCAGGGTTTTGTGAAGGATTTAAGTAACTCATATAGGCCAATTGGAGGTTGTAGTGCTTAGGAGTGTGTTGGTGCATCTTAGTTCTTTCTTTGGTCGGATTAGATTGGTTAAGCCTAGCCAATCTAGTTGTGAGTGTCCCTTTACATTTGGATTTCTATATGTGGCATTGTATTACATAAATTGATTTGAATTGATATATATACATATATATATATATATATATATATATATATGAGTGTTATGCATATTTTAATGTTTCCATGAAATGAATTTGAGCATAGTCTATAGGGTTAGCAATTTGGTTGGGTCTCCTAGTTGTGAATTCCTTTGGGAAGTCTCGTAAGTCTAGTGGTGATCCCTAGTTGTGGACCTGGCAAAAGGGTTTTTTGGCTTGTGTATAGGTATGATAGTTTAGGTTGATCTTACGGGCTGCACAACCTCAGAAATCCTACTAAAATACAAGTATTGTTTGGACGGATCGGGCGCTGTGTGTCGCGTACCAGGCCTTTGATCGCCCTTGCTCAAGAGGTGTTAAGATTGCATTGGCATGATTAGAAAATGATATGCATTGTCTTGGTTATGACATGATGCATTATATTGGCATGTATGTAATCTTGTTTCATCACCATGTTATTTCAAATGCTTTTATGATCTTGCCATGTTTTATATAAATGCATGTATATTGCCACTTGTAGAAGGCATTCACTGAGCTTGTTGTAGCTCACACGTTCTGATAGGAAGGGAAAAGGGAAGGCTTGACTGCGGAGCACTCCCTTGGTATTTTGTTGATGTAGGTGTTGTACATTTTTGTATTTTGATATTATGTATATGATAACACCTAGTATATGTATATCTAACACATAGATGGGATGTGTTTGGTTTTGTATTAATTGAGGACTTACGAAATTTTATTCTTGGTAATTTTGGACATGTAATATTTTTATTTATTGTTGTTGATTATATTTAGATGGATGCAATTATTGTATTGTGTTTTATTAGAATTCGTGTTATATTAGGCTGACGGGACACCTGGTGTATCGAGGGAGGGTATACCCAGGGGTTCTGTGCCGATCATGATGTTACAGATAGTGGGTCATGACACAAAACATGATTGAAAACATTTAGATCATTGTCAAAATAGATTAAACATCATGATCATTTGAAATATGATGATTTTGCAAAAGCCTTATGCATGTATGATTTGAAAGGATTGAGCAATAAGGAATAAAGAAAGTACATCCTAATTCTAGACTTACATATCTCTCTCTTAATCTCAATTATATTCTTCTTGAATTCTTCAGACTTTGTTCGTGTTGTTCATCCTTAAAAGAGTCTTTGATCTTGAATTGAACTTCGAGTCCACTTTAATTCTTCTTCTTGTAATTGAGCTTGTAATCCTTCTTCACTTTACTTAAGGTTGTGAAATATACTTAGTTCAAATATTAGCACCAAATGATATATTGTTTGTTAGCATCAAAATACTTAGGAGAGTGCTAAAGTGAGAAACCACTTAGGCCAACATTTACTGTATCAGTTTATATATAAAAGGCTATGATGTCCCTTTTGATTGTAATAAATATAGATGTCAACTTAGTCTAGAAAGCCAATGGCACTTTGCCTTGGTGGTTTCTCTAAACTCTTGTCATTATGACTAAGCTTCAACTCCTTATAGTAACATGGTTTATTAAATAATGGGCACCTTAAATGTTGTGAGGCCAAAAGCTTTCTTGCCTTACTATGTTAGCTCGCTTGTTGTGGGTATATGTGTGCTACAATGTACATAAAAAATGGAGATTGAAATTTAAATGTAATCATGACAAAAAAAAAAGAAAAAAAGAGAGAGAAGGAGAGAGAGAGAGAGAGAGAGAGAGAGAACGTATGGAATGAAGAAAATAGATTATTCATATGGATGGCCCATCAGCTTTATTTAGCTAGTCGTGCCCATGAGCTTTTTTTAGCAGAGTTAAGATTGATTTGATTTCAAAAACAATTCGATCACAGTCAAAGGTCTAAACAAAGTTGCGCTTCTCAGTTAGCCCTTCTAATGAGAAGATTGGTGCGCTCTTCTCACTTGAAGATTGCTGTCGTCTATTACAGAGATTGATTTTCTGTTTCTGATAATGATGGAGGACAAGATTCATGATGTGCTGAAGAAATTTTCCCTAACTGGAGATGAATCAGAGGAAGTACAAGTAGAGACCGAAAATAAGATGGTGGATCTAGAAACCTGCAAGTTGAGATTATTAGGGCATCTTCAATATTGCAGGAACTTCAACAAAAGTGGATTGAAGGAAAGTTTCTTGAATAAATGGTCTTTATCTTCAAAGGTGACGATAATGGAGGTTGCAAATAATATTTTTCTGGTGTTTTTCAAATATTCCCAGGATATGTATTTCATTTTAAACAATGACCCATGGTTGTATAATGAATGCCTCTTCCTGCTGCGTCCTTGGGAGCCTTCCATTCAGCTTAGGGCGCCTTTTTTTCTATTTGTAGTTTATGGGTGCAAATTCATGGGTTACCGTTAGGCTACATTGGCACGTTTGTTGTGGAGAAATTTAGGTCGAAGCTGGGAACTATCGTCTAGATAGAAGAACCAGTGCTCCGAGATACAGTCGAACATAGAAAATTCATAAGGGTTAAAGCCAACATTAACATTTATAAACGTCTTCTCAGAGGTATTATTCTTAACAACAATGGGAAAAGTCAATGGGTGTGGTTTAAGTACGAAAGACTTGGAAAATTTTGTCATAGATGTGGAAGATGAACCATGAAACGACTTTTTGTATGTTGTCCCAATCCTCATCTCTTATAGAAATGAAGCTAAGTTTGTGTATGGAGATTGGATGAAAACTTTAAGCTCTCCTTTAAAGTCGGCTGGAAATGGAGAAGTAAGAATTTTGATGGCTCACCAAGATCCATGAATCAAGATTATGGCCGAGAAGATTCGCCAAGATGCTCTGGTTCGTCAAGCACTCAAGCTCTTTCAATAGAGGGCGGTGCATCAGAGGTGAAGGGCAATATGGTAATTCTGATCACTTCTCCAATTGTGGCGGCACTAGCAGAAACCAGGACCAATTTGTCAGACTTGTAGATACAAAACAGGCCAAGCCATCCAGAGCATATCTTAATGTCACAACAAATCTCAGCTGCAGCAAATTTTGAGTTGATAAACACGCAACTCGAGGCCTCTAACAAATAGCAGAAAAATGTCAATGAATCTTTCAAGTCTCAACAGTGCTCATGTGCAACCCAGAGAAGGAATTATGGGGTGACTTATAACGTGGTAAGCTCTTATAGCCCAGCCCATTTTTCCAATTCACAAGCATTTTCTCCCTCTAAGCAAG
Source organism: Paratinospora sagittata (assembly GCA_035771175.1). NCBI lineage: Eukaryota > Viridiplantae > Streptophyta > Magnoliopsida > Ranunculales > Menispermaceae > Paratinospora > Paratinospora sagittata. The sequence goes on from CM069596.1 coordinate 23,309,038, forward strand.
CCCAAAAAAAATTCTCTGTTTTCTTATGGGTTACCAAATGATCTTTTTAAACAATACCCATATCTTTTAAATTGGTGCCTCCTAAATTCATTTTTCTTGGGCCCCCAAGAATCAAACCTAAACTTTCTCTCCAGTTACCTTTCTTTCTTACGGGCTTTTGACATGATTATCCCCAAAATATAAAATAATTTCACAAATGTCATCCACACACAAATAATGATCCGTTCGCCATAGTTTACTGTTTATAGCACAGTCAGCGCGCCAAACAAGCGCCACGTCACCGCCCAGGTGGCATTTCAAGGAAGGCGTCTTTTTAAAAGACGCCTTCCTTTCATATATATATTTTTTTAAATGAATGAAAAATCAAAGTTAAATTCAAAGTTATTACAAAACTGTTCGACCTCACCGAATTCAAACCACTTGATTTTTTTTAACCAGACCACTTTCACCACGTTCCACTATCCTCCCCTGATCCCCCGGAGTCGACGGAATCTCATTCCCATGTCCGGTTGAATTTTTGGACCCTCATTCCGAATTCAAGTTTAAATAAAAAACATAAGTTTTTTCTAAGCTGTTCATCCTCACCGAAGCCAAACCACGTGGTTTTTTTTAAGCCGACCACTTTCAGCACGTCCCACTCTCCTGCCCCGATCCCCTGGAGTCGACGAAATCCCATTCTCATGTCCGGTTGAATTTTTAGACCCTCATCCCGAATTCAAGTTTAAATGAAAAACATAAGCTTTTTCTAAACTGTTCATCCTCACCGAAGCCAAACCACGTGATTTTTTTTAAGCCGACCACTTTCAGCACGTCCCACTCTCCTCCCCCGATCCCCCGGAGTCGACTGAATCTCATTCCCATGTCCGGTTGAATTTTTGGACCCCCATTCCGAATTCAAGTTTAAATGAAAAACATAAGCTTTTTCTAAACTGTTCATCCTCACCGAAGCAAAACCATGTGGTTTTTTTTAAGCCGACCACTTTCAACACGTCCCACTATCCTCCCCCGATCCCTCGGAGTCGTCGGAATCTCATTCCCATGTCCGGTTGAATTTTTGGACCCCCATTCCGAATTCATGTTTAAATGAAAAACATAAGCTTTTACTAAACTGTTCGACCTCACCGAAGCCAAACCACGTGGTTTTTTTTAAGCCGACCACTTTCAGCACGTCCCACTCTCCTCCCCCGATCCCCCGGAGTCGACGGAATCTCATTCCCATGTCCGGTTGAATTTTTGGACCCCCATCCCGAATTCAAGTTTAAATGAAAAACATAAGTTTTTTCTAAACTGTTCATCCTCACCGAAGCCAAACCACGTGGTTTTTTTTAAGCCGACCACTTTTAGCACGTCCCACTCTCCTCCCCCGATCCCCCGGAGTCGACGGAACCTATGATATGCCTCCGGCTCGGTCCAACCATTCTCTTCTACTCTTTTAACTGCATTCAATATGCCAGGGTGACGATCACTGACAAGGCAAATGCCTTCTCTGTTAGTCACGCTATAACGAAGCTTCCTTAGAAACCATGCCTAGTTGTCAGTATTTTCTTGATGAACAATAGCAAATGCGAGAGGGAATATATGACTGGCTGCAATCATTGTCGTGGCAATGAGCAACTTACCGCGGTACTTTTCATATAAGTGTGTACCATCTATTTGTATGATAGACCTACAATGCTTAAAACCCTCAATTAAGGGACCAAAAGCCCAAAAAGAACGATGAAATGTGGCTATCCCATTGTTGTCAGGTTCGTAGTGATTTACAAATGCGTGCGAACCTGGATTACTAGCATTCAATGCATCCATCCATTTTGGGAGTAGGTTATACGATCCCTCCCAATCACCAAATATCTTTTCCATCACCTTTTTTTTTGCACGCCACACTTTTCTGTAATGCACATCGTATTTGTAATTATTTTTAATTACTTGATGTAGCGTCGACACAGAAGTTGAAGGATCTCGCTTGACAATATCAAAAATTTCGTGATATATTAGCTTTAAATCCAATTGTCTATGATCTTGCGACATTTGGGCATAAATACATGTGTGTGGAAATGAGCATTTTATGATCTCAAACAATCCCGATGTCTTGCGTTTCGAAGCCCGTAGCCTCCACTGACAACCATCTTTCGATTTCTTACACCTAATTGACCAAAATTTGGGTTCTGAATCGACCATAACATATTCTTGTTGCTTGGCTATACAACATCGTTTTACTCTATGTTGCAAGTCTTCCTTTGAGGGAAATATGAGTCCTTCGCAAAGATCTTGTGACTCGTTCCACCCCATCGATATGTTATCATGATTATCTGATAATGGGGTCATAGCTTCATGATTAAGCTCCATGAAATTTGGTGATGGAGGCTCAAAACTTGCTATGGTAGGTTGTGGTGTATCACCCATACTATGCAACTCAGTGTCTTGTAACTCTGTTTCTTCAATGCTTACGCCATTGCCCTCTTCTCGTAGTGGCGATGCATACATAGACCCATCATTTTCAATTACTCTCAACAAAGGACCACGCAAATCAACAAAATTATCCATCTCATGTCCATCATCCTCATCACTGTTTTCATCACTGTCGTCGTCTTCAAAATTGAATTCATCATCAGACAAATGTACATTTGAAGGGCTGTCATCTTCAGAATCATTGGTCATGTGATCGATTGTAGCATCAATAGGTGAAGTTGTACTCGGACCAATGTGCTCAATTGATCTTCGTGCACTATGACCGCCAAAATTCATGTGGCTTCGCCGATGACCCGTTTGACGACCTTGGGTTGGATTTCCACCAACAACTTCTACAAACACCTCCATATTAGTAGGAGGTGGGACCTCTTGCAACATGGAAAAAATATCCCTTAGCTCTTCCTCATTGCTAATCGGAAGAACCGTATAATTGAAATCCTTTTCGCCAAAAAGCAAAGGATATCTATAGGTGATATTGATCGTTGCACACGTTGAAATCCGTAGTTTACCTCGAATAACCCCTTCAAATTCTTTAAAATCAATGCCTGATCGGAATCTTACAAGCCCTACTGGCGGTTTATCGTATGATGCACCTCGCGAATCATGTACTACAGAACCACCACTTTAGCATATTATAGAAACAAGTCTATTTGTCATCTGTGTGGGAATAAGCAAAATACAATCGTCATTCTTTCAAAGAAAATATGAAATTAAAGCCTATGACTTCAACAAAGTAACAATTAAAAGGAAATGTAATAAGGCTAATTTGTTTTAATTGAACTCATCAACTTTTGGAGTCATCTACGTACTAAAATTCATATAGATAATCAGTAGAATTTTCATCCAAATTGACCAATCAATTATACCTCCCTGCACCTTTGTAAGGGTCCATTCATTTCATACCACAACCTAAAACAATGTAGCCAAAGAACCAAAATCACTCGCAAAATCACACTTGTTAACGTACTTTTACATAAAAATGCTATTGCAGTAAAGAACTCAAAAACCATAACCATCCCTAATTAATCGGATCAGCAGCCTAAATCGTTCCTAATTTCCCTTCTCCGAATAAACAAAAAACAAGTAAAAAAACACTTATTAATTTTGGACTTAATGACTTTATCTTAAACACACATTTATTATAGAATGCTTCAAGAAATTCCTCAAACTCAGAAAACTAATTTGAAGGTAATACATATTATTAGATGGATATGCAGAATATCAGTTAATGCAAGTTTTTAATCACATGTGAATTCATTTTAATGCTTGTTCCATACATAAAATTCAGCAAGATTGTTGTCCAACTAATTGCAACAAATTTCCCAGGAAAATTGCATGACTGGTGGAATTTTAAACAGAAAATAAAAGATTAAAATAACATATCAGTAGAATTAGATAAACATGGAAACTTTATAAAAGATGAACATAGTATAAGAAAAGTGCAAAGCAAGTCACAAATATAAATTGGAATGTTATTGGTAAAATTTCAGACAGATGAAGAATAAGATTACAATTGATAATTCCAACGTTGAGGACTCTCATAGATTTAGATGATACAAAGATGTTTTCCTCACAAAAATTTATAAAAGTACAAGATTAAAATTCACCTTTCCGGAAATAAAATTCTATGTTAGGATTACCTTCTGCATTTGTAAAGAAGATTAAAAAAAATTATTGAAAGAAAAAAATGATGAAAATTTAAACTATAACATCCATACATATGGTGATTTAGTTCAAGTTTAAATCTCAATATTAAGCATTTGTACGGATTTCAAATTAAGAAAATAAAATTAGCAAAGAAAGATCTTCCTACCCAAAAGGAATTAGGAGATTTTTGTTGTCAATTTGGTCTTGAATAAGATTTTACAATATCTAAAAATAAGAATGAACCTCAAAAGTAAAGAACATGTAGGATTAAGCTTTTAAAAGAAAATACTAACAAATATTACAATAAGCCAAAAATAAAAAATAAATCATCACACATAAAATATTTTTGTTGATATAAATGTGGAAAACAAGGATAATATGCTAACAAGTGTCATTTAATCACAAAGAAAAATGATAATTGTAAATCGAAAAATAATTTAATTTCAGAGTAAAATTCAAAAAAGTCTATTTGTCTTTGTCAAAATAATACTTATTCTTCTTCCTCAATAAATGTCTTCAAACCTAAAGAAAGATTAATGATTGAAGTAGCCAATCAAATTCAAGATCCATACTGAAATTATAAATATTTTTTTATTTCTATACAAGAAAAAGAAAAAATAAAAAATAAAAAAAATCAATTGCAAAATACTATTCAAACAATATAAAGAATTTTTTTTACAACGTCAAGTTTATCAACGAAAGTTGTCTATAAATAAATGAAAAAAAAAATCAAAATAGAAAATAAATTTAGTCCAACCTTAACTCACAATTAAACAATTTACTACAAGAATAACCAAGTTAAAAAGTGAACTTCAAATCTTTACTCATAAATTTCAAATCTTGAAGGCTCTTTTCTCCCAAACAAAGACAACCTTAAATCAGATAATTCAATCGACTCTAACATCCTTATTCACTCTATTACTAAATACAAATATAAACAAGGATTCTATTTTGTTATCATAAGAATAAAACATTTTACTCAAGAAGTTATTGCATTAATCAATACAAATTGCTAAATGTTAATCCTAATTATATAAGAGAAGGATTAGTGCCCTTTAAATGTAGTTAACATTACATGTTCTTCTATTGAAGAACAGTCAAAAGTACATAATAAAATCCCTAATGTTCATATTTGCAAACATAACCAATGTGTGGAATCTACCTTCATAATTGTTAAAAACTTTACAATGTTATGTTATTTTAGGAACTCTATTCAACCAGAAAATTCAACTATTTTCTGTCTTTAATAAAGGAATGTCTACTAGAATACATAATAAGCTAATTTTTTTTATTTTTTTATTTTTTAATTTTTTGACTTCATTTCTATATCCTCCAAAAGCTTATGTCCTAGATGATTAATTCAATTAATGCAACCTAAACAAACACTTATTGCGCATATCATGAAGAAGCTAAGTTTCGCAAAATTCAAAAAAAAGAATTGACTCTACCCCAACATTCAAAATCCCACTGCAATACTTTCAAAACAAGCTAATCCATCACTGTTGTAGTAATATATGTATATCATCTACCTTATGCAAGACAAAAATCATCAAGTTTCTCTTCCTTATATAGTAGATTATAAAGAGTCAAAAATTTCAACTAAAGCTCACCCAACTCGAATGAATGCTAGGTTTTTATAAAAATTATGTAATCAAGAAATAAAAGATCTGCTAAATAAAAATCTCACTCAAAACCAAACTTCCCTCAGAGTTATACAACATTCTAAGTAGAAAATGTGCAATCGAAGTAGAAAAAAGAGATCGTAGATTAGCTATAAATTATAAATCCCTCAATAAAGTTTTAAAATTCTTTCATTATCTAGTGCCAAACAAACAAGTCCTAATAGTTGTACTTGATAAAGCAATAGTATTCTCAAAATTTGATCTTAAATCTGAATTTTGGCATGTTCAAACTAAAGAATCAAATCATTATAAAGATGAATTCACATCTCATTTCCATTATAATGAATAGAATGACAAGCCTTTTGGGTCAAAGTCAAATATACTCCCCCCCTCTCCATCTTCAAAGAGTAATAAAGGAAAATTTTCATCTATATATATAGATTATTCTATAGTCTATATTAATGAAATTCCTACATTTTCTGATTTTCAAACTCAAAAAATAATCATTTGAAGCATCTAAATATTTTTCTCATGTTTTAATAAAAAATGCTTTCGCTCTCTCAAAGAGATACATAAAACATTCTCAAACTACAATCTGATTTTTAAATTTAAAATACATAATCAGAACATCACTCTAATCAACGGAGTATTTAAGATTTAAAATACATAATCAGAGCAAATGAAATCAAAGATCAAAAGTAAAGGCAAAGATTTTTACGTTGTTTGAATTACATTGCAAATTTTTATAAAGACTTAGCTAACAATAAAAAAGCATTCTGCAACTAAGACTAACAAAAAACACCTCTAATGGATGGACATGAGCATATTGTTGCTGTGAATTTCATATCAAACAAAGTTTCTTTCCATCCCTAAAACCCTAAAAGATCATTTCGAAACAGCAAAAATTATCATAGAATGGTAAAAATTAGCAAAGGGGCACACGAGTTTTGAACCGAGATCGAGAATGGCAACAAGCACGACGGAGTTATGAACCCTATAATAAGAAGAAGAAAATGAAAAAATAAAAATAAAAAGTGCCACCTTTGTTTAGTGATCGAGAATGGCAACACAGAGACGGAGCGAGATGTCGGAGCAAGATGACGGCGACTGTCCGAAGAGTTTTTCAGAGAAAGAAGTGGGGCGACGAGTGAGTGTGTGCTCGCGGGTGGGGTATATGTAGGGTTTAAGGGAAGGCGTCTTTTCAAAAGACACCTTCCCTTAAAATAAAATAAAAAAACTTGCAAGGGAAGGCGTCTTTTCAAAAGACTCCTTCCCTTGCCTTAAGAAAGAACGACAAAAATAGTGTTGAAGAGAAGGCGTCTTTTCAAAAGACGCCTTCTCTTCAGTTAAAAAAAAAAGTGGTGAAGGGAAGGCCTCTTTTCAAAAGACGCCTTCTCTTCACGTTAAAAAAAAAATTGTGAAGGGAAGGCGTCTTTTGAAAAGACGTCTTCCTTGAAATGCCACCTGGGCGGTGACGTGGCGCTTGTTTGGCGCGCTGACTGTGCTATGAACAGTAAACTATGGCAAACGGGTCATTATTTGTGTGTGGATGGCATTTGTGAAATTATTTTATTTTTTAGGGGTAATCATGTCAAAAGGCCTCTTTCTCACCTCACTTTGGTCCGACACTTAACCCCTGGCCCATCCAACAATTTTTCCCCACTCTATTCGATCCAAACCCATTTATTAATTTCCTTCATAATAAACCTGCACGCCTCTCCTCGTCTACGTTAAAAAAAAAAAAGACACCCCCTCCTAAGCAGCAAGGTTCCCTCCCCTTAGAATTTGATCCCATTTCTTCTCCTGACCCATGCAACCTAAGACTTTCCATTGAAAAAAGTTGTGAAAAGAAACTGAAGAAAAGGAAGATGAGGGTGCTTGCTCATGAAACTCATGGTGGCCAAATTTTTCCTAGTGAGAGCTCCAAGGAGAAACAATTTAGTAATGGTGGTGTAAGACCGCAAAATCAATAAATCCCTGCCTCAGTGAAATGTCAAAAAGTAGTTGAACAATCTCTTCAAGGGGCGGAGGGGGCCGGCCCGAACTGGCCCTACGTGGCCAAATGAGGATATTGAGTTGGAATTGTCAGGGTGTGGGGAACCCCTTGACAATTCTGACTCTCAAGAAGTTGATCAAACTTCATTCCCCAAAAGTCATGTTTCTCTTAGAGACGAAAAATAAGTCCAAAAAGCTTGACAAGCTTAAGGTGAAATTGGGTTATAGTTGCTCTTTATCTATTGATCCAGTGGGCCTCTCTAGTGGGATTTGTGTGCTATGGTCTTATTCGAATTTGATTTCAATTGCTCAGTACTCCCAGTTTTTTATCAAGCTAGTTGTGGAGGATCATCAGAAGAATTTCAACTAGAGACTAATAGGCATATATGGCAACACATCTTTCAATTCTAGAATGGAGCAATAGCGACTTTTCTCTAGCAAACTATCAAAGTTCTCTCAGCCGATTGTCATTATTGGAGACTTCAATGCTACAATCAGCCCAAACGAAAATAAAGAAGGAGATATTGTTGGCCCATATATGTCCAAGAAGGGGTGAATTGGATACTTAGTAGATTTTAACCTTACTTTTAAATGTAAGAAATATTGAAAGCAGATTAAATAAAGTATAGCAAATAAACACAATGAAGGTAAAAGGGACAGTGAAATAGGATTTATAGTGGTTCGGTCTCGCCTACGTCCACTACTTAACCTCTTCAATTAGGATTTGTCCAACTCCACTAAGGATCGTCTTACGGGTGAAGACCAAACCGGTACAATTTCTCAACTTACGGGTGTGAGAAGAACCGTTATATTTTCTCAACTTCTACGTGTGAGAAGAACTGTTATACTTTCTCAACTTAAGGGTGTGAGAAGAACCTTTTCTCAACTTCCAGGTGTGAGAAGAACCTTTTCTCAACTTCTAGGTGTGAGAAGAACCGTTACGACTTTGAGCAACACTTGCTCTAGCCCAGTGACTAACTTGTCACTAATATTTGAATACAAGATGAGATATAATTCTCTTTACTTAGAATCAAAGTAATACTTACAAAGCTTTGGATTGAACCTTTTGTTACCATATATTCAACAAAATATGTATGATGAGGTTCGGCTGAAAACTGGTTCAAAAAGTTTTTATCTTCTTCAATGGATTTTTGAAAATAATATAGATGAAAATCAACTAATCTAGAAGACTTAACGAATTTCAAAAGATCGTGAGTTCAAAAGCAGAGAGTAGAAGACTAACTTTCAAAAGTTTTTACACAAGTGAAAACTGTTAATACGTTTTGAATGAATTTTAGTTTTCGTATTGATTGATCAATGGATTTGATCTGCTCTAAGGTAGCATATATATAGAAATAACAGAGGCGCAATGGACTTGGAGATTTTGGCGCACAAAGTCATTTCAAAAACAACAAATACATTATTTCCCGAAACAGGTTGATTCAGCTCTGTGCATATTACGATAATAGCACCTGAATCTTCTGATCTTTCACAAAAGAGGAATGTTCTGATGAAGTTTTAGAACGTTCTGAATAGATTCAAAAAGTTCTGAAAAGTTTTGTATTATTCAGAAAAAGTGTAAGTGTCAGAACAGTGACAATATTGAATTAGCGTCTTGATTGGGTCTTGACATATAACAACAACTTTGTCATTTTGTTCCTTGAGGGTGCTCATGAACCATAAGCATCCTGCTGAACTGTGAAGTAAGGGCGCTACTTAATCGGAAGCATCCTAACTTACTTTGATGATTAAAATGACTAAACTTCGTGAGGGCGCTAATCCACAATTAGCATCCTGTCTTGTTTTAAACTATTTAAAGTTACAAGGGCACTACTAACGAGTAAACGTCTTGATGTTTTAAAAATAATTTAAAACTTCAGAAAACGATAAGTGAGCTGATGTCAGATCAGCGTCCTGACTTCATAGGTTGACATAAATGAGGCCGTTACTGCTGAAGTAAGCGTCGTGTTGAATAAGTACAATTTAACCTTGAACATTATCAGCATCCTAATGTATTATTAGCGTCCTAACTCACCAAGTCCAGGAGGGCCCTACTAAGACATTAGCTTCTTGATAAGACGTATTAGCGTCCTAATGGACACTTAAAAATAGTTTTGATTTCTCATTTAAACTAGATAAATACGATTAAAATCTCGGTAATTTTGGATCAAATCAAACATAGAAAATTCAATGCAAATGATCAAAAATCAATTCGAATGATGGAAAATCAATTCAACTAAATCATGCAGTCATGCATATTATTGAATCATATGATAGTGAAGGTTCTACAACCTAAACACAATCTAATCATACAATTATATATATCTTCAAATGATCACGGTCTTCAAGTAGATCTTAATAATACGTTCACCATGCATAATTGATTCTTCGAAACCTTCAAGCAGGATTAGATATGCCATGTATGTAGTATTATCATAAACAGAATGTGGTTTGTAATCATCAAAATATCTTTCACATTATGGACATACTCTTGTAAGAGACATGAGGATAATTGGTTCAACAAATATATGGAATAGCAGAGAAGGTGAGGCTTTCATTGATTTTATACATTCTAATAATTTGCATGATATGGGTTCTTATGGTGCTTTCTTTACCTGGGCAAATAAATGTACTTGGGATCAATTAATTTTAGAAAGACTAGATATCTACCTGGTTGATGAGTTGGATTTTAGATATGTTTTAGAATATGTTTTAGATGAATTTTAGGTTGATTTATTCATCTATTTGGTTGATTTGTCTTAGTTTTGGTCTATTTGTTAGTTTAGTCAATTTTAGTATTTAATGTTTTATTTCGATGTTGACTTCTATAAGTTAGTTGATTTTAATCATATAAGTGTTCTAATCATTAGTTTTTCTTTGTTTTGTAGGTGCTTGGATGTGTTGAATATGAATTTGGATGATGGAAACATGTATAAGAAGTTACAATGAAGAAACATGAAGAATGCAATGCAAAAAGGGGGTGAAAAATGGCTAAGTACACAAAGATCCACCACCACCAACCCATAACTGGGAGTCGTGGCGTCCAAAAAAGGCGCTGCGGTGCTCGTGGAGCACGAGAAATAAAAAGTTTTTGAAACTTTCCTTATCTAAGTTGTGGTTCCCTATTTCGACTTCCTATGGACTTGTAGCTATATATACTACATTGTTTAGGGTTTCAAAAGAGGAGATAGAGTGGAGAACAAGGAAAAAACGGCGAGAGCAAAGCAAAGAAGAAGATCAAAGCGAAGCAAACAAGAGATTCTTCAACATACACTTCTACCATTTTAGTTTGTTTTCATTATTCTTATTCATGTTCAAACCATTATTTTATGTTTTGATGTTTCTAGTTATGAACTAAATCCTCTTTAGGATAGATTGATCCGAACTCAAAGCTATGTATTTTTTATTTTTTTTATTATTATTAATGATATTCTCTAGTTTATTTATATTTTTCTAGGTTTAATGCTTTGATCCCTTGATCACGAATTAGATGATTATATACTTAAGGTAGATGCTTCAAAAGATAGTACCTTGGGTTGGAACTTGAAAAATATAACCTAGGCTATGATGAAACCGAAAGGAGATCCAGACCTTTTGAAGTCATTGGAAGAAAATCACAGAACTTAATCAGTTATTGTCATCTTAGGTTTTTATCGAAAGAGTAAAACCAATGTGATAATAATATGCTCTAGTTGGTGCTTGAGAGAAGGAATTAGAAACGTTAGGATTTTCAACTTATAAACGAAAGAATTGAATTAATAATAAATATATATATAAAGGCATAGTTGAGAGTGAGGTGATATCGAACCTCTAGGCCATTCTAACTTCTAGGGTTAGAAGCGTGGTGATTAGTGTAGTCATCAATCCTTGAGAACGATATCTGATATTCTCATCGGTTTATATTATAACTTGACACCGTGCGCTTGCGGTTTTGCACTCAACAAGTTTTTTTCTAGACGCCGCAGCACCCAATTACGAGTTGGTGGTGGTGGATTTTTGTGTACTTAGCCATTTTTCACCCCCTTTTTGCCTTGCATTCTTCATGTTTCTTCATTGTAACCTCTTGTACATGTATCCATCATCCAAATTCATATTCAACACATCCAAACACCTACAAATCAAAGCAAAACTAATGATCATAACACTTATATGATTAAATCAACTAACTTATAGAAGTAAACACCGAATTAAAACATCAAATACTAAAATTGACTAAAGTAATAAATAGACTAAAACTAAGACAAATCAACCAAATAGATGAATAAATCAACCTAAAATTCATCTAAAACATATCTAAAATCCAACTCATCACTGGTTCTTCCATCTTGGCTTGCATGCTACAACCAAGCCTCTTTATCCATTCTTCCTACTATAGGTTCTGATCATCTTGCCTTAGCTACCGAGAGCATTAACAAGAAATATAGGCAACACTTTATCTTTGACAAAAGATGGTTAGAATTCGAAGAATGTAAAAATATTATTCAAAATATCTGGTCAGTGGCCCCAAGGTCTACTGCCAATAATATTAGCTCTCTAATATCAAAAACCAAAAAGAAAGCTTTGGAGTGGAGAAAGAGATGTCCCCAGGCAAAGTCTAAGGTGCTTATTCAACAGATAGAAACAGACCATTCTAAGTTATATAATGACCAAAATGCGAAGGTGGACGAAATTAAAAGTCGAGAGAAGGCTCTTAAGGATGCCTATATTAAGGAAGAAGAATATTGGAGAGTTAAAGCTAGAATTGACCGGCTTAACCTGGGAGATAAAAATACTAAATTTTTCCATGCAAAAGTCAATTCTAGAAAAAGGTGCAATGAGTAAATGCTATCCAAGATGATGAAGGGAATTGGATTAATGATCCTCACCAGATTCTTGATTATGCCAGCATGTTCTTTAAGGACATCTATTCTAGCCATTTTGATCCAAATGGGCTTATTTTATTGGAAAATCTCCCCACTAAACTTAATGAAGATGATGTTTTGCAGCTTGATAGGCATGTTTCCATAGATGAGATGAATGAGGCTCTCTTTAGTATGAAAGCCCCAGGGCCTGATGGGCTAACTGTGGCCTGCTACCAATCCTCATGGGACCATATTTCGCTTCGCCTCTTTGAAACAGTAAGAAATTTCTTTAACTCTAATTCCCTAGACCCATCTCTTAACTTCACCCACATCACCCTCATTCCTAAATCCAAAGCTCATTCTTCACTCAATGATTTAAGGCTCATTAGCTTATGCAATGTAGCATACAAGGTAATTTCCAAGATCTTGGCTAATAAGCTTAAAGTGGCCTTTCCTAAGATTATCAACCAATATCAAAATGGATTTATCCAAGGCAGACAGATCACAGACAATATTCTCATAGCTCATGAAATCGTCCATTCTATGAGCAAAAAGAAAAAATGTCTAGAGAGGTTGTTATAAAGTTAGATATGTCTAAAGCCTGAGGATTCTTAGATCACATTCTTTTCAAACTGGGATTCTCACTTAGATGGAGAGGCTGGATTAGAACTTGTATATCTCCAGTTTCATATCAATTGAAAATTAATGGGAAGTTATCTTCTTCTTTTCATCCTTCCCAAGGGATTCGTCAAGGGGACCCTCTTTCTCCCTTCCTCTTCATCATTAATGTTGAAGCTTTTTCTTTCCATTTATCCCAAGCAGTGGATTCTAATGCTCTTTATGGTTTTAAGTTCCCTAATGGAGGTCCCACTATTTCACATCTATTTTTCGCAGACGATGCTCATCTTTTTTTAAGGCAACAAAGAAGGACTTTTCTATTCTAGCTAAGGTGCTTCAGCAATATCATCAAACATCAGGCCAACTAATAAATGTTCAAAAATCCAATATTCTCTTCTGTGGCCAAGTGGATGAGTCCTACAAGCAGAGACTTTCTAGCATTCTGAATATGCAGCCCTTAATAAGTTGAACAAGTACTTGGGATCTCTTGAAGACTTTGGAAGATAAAAAATAAAAAATAAAAAAGCTTTTACAAGCCTTTGTAGCAACCTTAATTCCAAAATCATGGGTTGGGAAGAACATTTGTTATCTCAGGCACGTAGAGAGACCTTAATCAAAGCAGTTGGCTTTGAAATTTTTACATATTTAATGTCCTATTTTAAGATCCCCCGCACTAATATCCACGATGTTTCTAAGGAGCTTGCAAGTTATTGGTGGGGATGTCATAGAGACGGGTCTTGTATTCATTGGAGTAGCTGGCAAAGAGCTTAGTACCATATAAGAGCCAAGGAGGCCGGGTTTTCGTAACCTTGAGCTTTTCAACCTATCCCTCTTGGCCAAGCAATGTTGGAGTCTTATTTCTTCTCCAAATTCTCCGTTTTGTTCTTGCTTAAAAGCAAAGTACTTTTGTAATGAAGATTTTCTTTCTGCAATATTAGGAAAGAGACCTTCATGGGGATGGAGAAGTCTCTGGGCAGGAAGGCAGTTACATAATTATGGGCTGCGTTGGAGAATTGGTGATGGCCAGTTGGTGAATGTTTGGGAAGATCCTTGGGTGCCTAGGCCCTTATCCTTTAAAGTTTTGTCACCTCATACTAATGGGATCAGAAAGGTTGTCGACCTTTTCAACCCACATGGTTATGGCCAGAATGTGGATCTAATCTTTTCAACCTTTTTGAGAAATGATGCAAAATTAAGTTTGGCCATCGCACTTAGCCTAGAGCTTGGTCCAGATAAGCTTATTTGGCATTATACTAGATCAGGTTCTTTCACTGTTAAATCAGGTTATCATTTAGCTAATCAATTGGCAAGAAGTGGCTTATTAGATGGCCATGTTATTGGTTCTTCAAGCTCCAACCAAGGCTCATCTGAAGGCTCTATATATTGGAAGCTGCCAATTCCCAACAAAATCAAACTCTTTATTTGAAAATGCTGCAAAAGATTTTTACCTGCCAAAAAATCTCTCCTAAAAAAAGGGATGGTAATGGACCCTTTTTTGTCCTTTTTGTAATGAATGTCATGAGAATATCCTCCACATTTTCTTCAAATGTAACTTTGCTCAAGCTTTCTGGTTTTGCTCTCCTCTCTATATTCGCATGGATTGCATTCCAGGCTCCTCCTTTATGGATTTATGGGATTTCCTTTACTCTTCCATTTCTAATTTTGATATCTTAACTTGGTTATCTGTTGGCCTTTAGCAATTATGAAAGGCAAGAAACATGGAAATTTTTCAAGACATTGCACTCTCTCCTTTGCAGGTGGTTAGCAAGACTATGAGGCAGTTCTCAGAGCTTTCTCATGTCATTCATCATAATTCAGTTGTGGAGTAGTCCTACAAGGATAGGTCGTCAGCCTCAGATAGATCTTGGAAGTTTTTCTGTGATGCTGTCATGGATTCTTCTTCCTTCATGATAGGTCTTGGTTGGGTTTTAATAGATGACCATGGTCATGTTCGTAAAGCAGAAAATTGGCTTGAAGGGAGTTTTTATCTATAGAAGATGCGGAAGTAAGAGCAATTCTACCGAGGCCTCAAGCATTCATATGGACTTAACTTTACATCTCTTATGGTTTTATCTAATTCCCTTTCATTTATTCAAGACTTGGCTAGTCATAGTTGCTCTATTGCTCATGTTGAACCTCGACATCTTTTGTTGCCTTTCTAATATGCACGAGATTGTATCTTTTTGTCATGTTAGGCGTCATGAAAATGTGTTGGCACATGAGTTAGCTAGAAGAGCTTTTATTTCAGGTCGTTCTTCTCTTCTTTGTGGTCTCAATTTGAGTCCCATGGTGTCATAAAGATCTTTTCCTGTTAGTTACATAATTATTTTCTTCTTTTGTAAAAAAAAAAAAGATTGATTTGATTTGAACGCACGTCACCACGTACGGAGATGTATCATTTTGATTTACAACATTTTGAGCTCCACACTCACAGGAAGTTTGAGTTTACCATTTTGTCGGCAAGATGAAATATATGGCGCACATTTCATTGTGGTTTTAATTTGTTGGTACGAAGAGGGCATGCACTTTCTGTTTCAATATAATTAGTTCACGAAAGGAAGGCCAAGACAAGGACAAGCAAGGTTGGTCGGGTTTAGGGTTTAAGCAAGCCGACCGACCCGACCCGATCTGACTAAATTTGATATTTTGAGTCGAGTCGGGTCGGGTTTGATTGATATGTCAAATTGGTCGGATTAATTTTTTAGCAACCCTACCATACCTGACCCGACCCGATCTCTTAAAATTTATAAACATATTACATATATATTTATACATATATATAAATATATATGTATGTATGCATATATAATAAAGATACTAAAAAAACTATTACATACAAGGCCTCTAATTAAGAAGGCCCATAATCATCAACTATTTTTTTTAAATTGTTACGTTAGATGGTAAGAAAAATTGGATAAGAATCATAAGATGGGTGCTTGAGACTAAAAGAGAAAAGTTATATTTTAGTCTCACACTGCTTGTTGGGAAAAATGAAAGACTCTCCTTCTTTATAAAAGTCAATCAACTCCCTAATCATCATCATTCTCATAAGTCAAATTTAAGACTACCTTGCCTTGTACATATATGAGTTTTCCGAAAAAAGAAAAATCTCATCTTTTAAAGCTTAAATAGTAGTTTAATTAGCTTCTACATGATAATCTAACATATTTTATTACTAATAAAAGCTTAAATAGTAGTTATTAAGCTTTACAAAAAATTGAGTTATTTAATGGGGGCCCAACCCAACCAACCAGACCCAACTTTAGGTCGGATGGCATCTGGTTGGACTCGTTGCCACCCGACCTGATGAGGTCAGGTGGGTTTGAGGACAAAAACCCAACTCGACCCGACCCGATTTCACCCCTAATGGTAGCAACCAAATTGCACCGACAATCATGCTAAGCAAACTTCTATTTCGATATGTAAATATAACTCTACCTCCTCCATTAATGCTTTTAAACTTTTTATATAGAAAATCAGATTGATTGATTAAAAAACTATATTGTAATGGTTTTTATGAAGTTGTTGGAGCAGACGTAAATGACATTTATTCATAGTTTTTAAAAGTTCCAATTTTTTAGATGTGGGGAGAATTATTTTTAATAGTTTTTAATATTAAATAAAGCAATGCTAATTAGATTGAAAAGGAGCAACTAAACATACCATAAGTTTTAATGCTCCTACCACACCTCAAAAAAAAAATCCTAAAATACCCTGTATGATTTGTTTAAATTACACTCAAATTAATTTTATTTTTATATAACCCTATCTTTACTAAATTTACCCCATCATAAACCCTTATACTATTCATCATCTTCATCCAATAAACCCCAAACCCTTCATCTTCATTCTATAAACCTTAAACCATTCTTCCATTCTAATGTTCGTGTTGCTATCTTCATACCTTTCTTCCCCCCTTAAACACTCTTTATAAAATTTTACAGCTATTTTTGAAGTGTTGTTTAATAGTTTTCTCAAGTATGTAGAAACCTCCAGGCAATTAAAACATTCGATCTTCACACTATTTGAAAGCACGATGGCGGATGATCTAAGTTAGGACAAAGTTTAGGAATCTTTGATGAGTTTTTTGCAGTTTTTTATTGTGTGTAGTTTGGGTTTTAAATGAAAAAAATCGTCATCGATTCGGGCTTGTGTGCCCAAATCTATGATAGCAGATTCGGTCGAACCTGACTAAACCTTATATTTTTGGGTTTTTTAAAGGGGATGGCCCGTCTAGTAAGTTATGGTGGTAGTCTAACTTGTTTGTTAGTATTTTTTGTAATTTTTTATGCAACTTGTATGTCGTCGCACCGTTAACCCCTATATTGCTTCCCATCGATGGCAAACGGTACACCGACGCTCAAATGAGGTGGAAGGTACGTCGAAATGGGTTCATGTCGTTTTAAGGGCCATGAATGTGTAATTACCACACGAATATCCTTAAAAACAACCAAAAATATGAGGTTCGGTCAGATCAAACTGAACCTCATGCATCAGTTCAGTGGGACATAACTGAACCTATGTACAAGGTTCAGTACTGTCCAACCGAACCTATGCATTAGGTTCAGTCATGTCTTACTGAACCTTATATTTTTTTTATTTTTTTCGAAGATATTCGTGTGGTAATTATACATTCATGGCCCTTGAAGCGACATGAGCTCATTTCGATGTACCTTCTACCTCATTTGAATGTTGGTGTACTGTTTGTCACCGATAGGTAGCAATACACGGGTTAATTGTGCATCGACATACAAACTACATCGAAAACTACAAAACATACCAACAAACAAGTTAGACCACCACCATAACTTACTAAAGGGGACATCCCCTCGAAAAAATTCGAAAATATGGTCCGACCGAACCTAATGCACAGGTTCGATGGGACTCGACCGAACATGTTGTCATATATTCGGGCATGCAAGCCCGAACCGATGACGATTTTTTTTATTTAAAATCCAGAATACACACACACAAAAAGTGCATCAAAAATTGCTAAGCTCGATTTGAAGGTGCTTTGAGTTATGGGTCATTTTTAGACGAGAAATATGGGAATGACGGCGTCATTTGTGTCATTGAAGAAGAAACGTTTGTGGATCGAGTATCGAAAAAGAAGAAGAAGAAGAAGAAGAAGAAGAAGAAGAAGAACCGAGGGAGTAGATCGAGGGAAAAAGAACTACAATGGGATTTAGGGTTCGTTGGAGAAGAGAGAACGTAGAGGGAAAGAGAGTATTTTTATTTTTTTTAAAAAAACGAGGTTAGTTTAGAAAGTTTTGGGCATTTTTTTGGAGTAAAAAAAATAGGTAACAATTAGGTGGGGTAGCAAAAGTAAATATGGTATGGAAAGTAATATTTATGGTATATTTAGTTGCTCCTAATTGAAAATAATACACTAATTATTGTAAATCACTACCACATCAGTTTTTAACTTTAATACATCAAAACAACACACTTTTCAATAAAATTATAAATATGATGTGAATACTTGACATATCATATTTGTAACAATTGGTGTTGAGATTTCAATCCTCTTAGAATTTTTCTATTAAATATATCCAATCTTTGTTATTTAATGCCCTCACGTACAACTACTTGTTGGGACCACCTCATAGTCGCCCATGTGGGCGGCTAATTAAACAATGAGGCAAGTGACAAACAAAGGAACGGCTGAAAGTGGCGCCGAAAAACGGCGGACGCGCGCCGAAAGTTTGAATATATTTAATATTTAATTATTAAATATATTATATTATAATTACGATAATACCCCTTATTACACCTATAAATAGAGCTTAACTTCATTCTTCAAAATTCATTTCTGTAAGTCAGAGAGTTCTATTTAAGAGATCCAATCTGTAAGATTCACCTAAGGGTGTAACTTGTAATCTCTGATAATACAAGTTTGCTGTCTCCCGTGGATATAGGCACTTTGCCGAACCACGTTAAATTTGTTGTCTTGTTTTTTCTTTCATACTTTACCACGATTCCGCACAACAAATTGGTATTAGAGCCAAGGTGAAGCTTTGGAAGAAAAAAATGGACACTGTCGAATTTTTCGAGACAGCGTCGAAATTTTTGAGATTCTGTAAAAGTGATCGGAACAGTTTTCTGATCACCCGTGGAGGTAGCTCTTGTTCCCAGGAGTCCAACGCAATCAACGGCGAGAAAAACGGACAAGAAACGAGTTCACAGGAGCTGATCAAAGTTTGATCCCTATACTGCATTTTCCGACACTGTTCATCACTGTTTATTCGGACCCATCTCAGCCCAGCCCGCTTCGGACCGTCACTGTTCACGGCCCAGCCCCTGTTTAGGCCCGTCACTATTCATGACCCAGCCCCTGTTTCGGCCCGTCACTATTCACGGCCCAGCCCCTAGTTCGGCCCGTCACTGTTCACGGCCCAGCTCTGTTCACCGGCCCAGCCACTATTTTTGGCCCGTCACTGTTCATCGGCCCCAGCCCCCTGTTTCGGCCCGCCACTGTTCCTCAGGCCCAGTCCGCGTTCAGCCCGACACTATTCATCAATTCCTGTTGACCAACCATATCCGGCTCATTTTTCGTCTAATTTCAGCAAAGTCAGACTCGTTTCCACCGTTTTCGACCGTTCCGGATGCAACTGTGTAATTAGTTTCTACAGATTCAGCTACTAAGTTATTGATATAGCTTAGTTGGAGTTGTTTATCATTTTTCAAGCACTTTTCGGCGTCATACGTATCTTCGGTTTTAATGGCGGAGGAAATCCCAAGCACAAGCAAGCCTTGGCAAAGAAGTTCGATGTCCAACGCAAAGTTCGAGGTGGGAAAATTTAACGGCACCAACAACTTTGGCATGTGGCAATGCGAAGTCCAAGATCTATTATTCCGGGAAGGATCACATATCGCTTTGGAAACCAAGCCCAAGGATATGTCCGATGATGATTGGAATTTTGTAAATCGTCAAGCTTGTGGAACAATCAGACTCTGCTTGGCAAAAGATCAGAAGTATTTTGTCATGAAAGAAACTATGGCAACAATTCTCTGGAAGAAACTGGAGGACAAGTACATGACAAAAAGCGTAGAGAATCGCCTCTACCAGAAGAAGAAGCTCTTTCGTTTTCAGTACAAGGAAGGTACTCCCATGATTGAGCATCTTGATAATTTCAACAAGATTCTCGCTGATCTACTAAATCTTGATGTTGATCCTCTTGATGAGGATAAGGCACTATTGTTGTTAAACTCTTTGCCTGAAAGTTATGAACATTTAACAACAACTTTGCTATATGGTAAAGATGAGGTTAAATTCAGTGATGTTTCAAATGTTTTGGTGAACAACGAGTATCGAAGGAAGGACCAGCGCGATCACAAGGAAGCATCACCAGCAGCCTTGACGGTATCCAGAGGCAGGGCTAACAACAAATCTGATAGATCTAGTGGGCGAGGCCGATCTCGCTCAAAGTCAAAAGGACATTCTTCACGTCAACGTCTTGCAAAGGATGAATGTGCCTATTGTCACCAAAAGGGGCACTGGAAGAAAGATTGTCCAAATAAGGGCAAGACAGATGCAAATGTAGCACAGAAAGCTGAAGAAGATTCTGCGTTCTCAGTTTCATCTATAGACATTCAGTCTGATAGATGGATATTAGATTCTGGATGTTCCTATCATATGTGCCCGAATCGCCATTGGTTCTCAAAATTGGATGAGTTCGATGGAGGAGTCGTGGCCATGGGCAACAACAATACCTGCCACACAAAAGGTATTGGAACTATACGCCTAAAGATGCATGACGGTACAACAAGACGGCTCACGGACGTCAGATATGTCCCAGATCTGAAGAAAAATCTGATATCACTAGGAGTCCTTGATTCCAGCGGTTACAAGGTAACCATTGAAGGTAGAGTTCTGAAGGTTGCCCGTGGAGCACTCTTGGCCATGAAGGGTACTCAGAAAGGAAATCTTTATTTCCTTGACGGACACACAGTAATCGGAAGTGTCTCAGCTTGCACCAGTTCTAATAATGTTTCATCGGACACTTCCCGACTTTGGCACATGCGGCTCGGACATGTTGGAGAGAAGGCTCTTCAAACCTTGATAAAGCAAGGTTCTCTGAAAGGTGCAAAGACCGGAAAACTTGACTTCTGCCAGCACTGTGTCTTAGGCAAGCAGACGAGAGTCAAGTTTGGAACTGCAATCCACCGCACAAAAGGAACATTGGATTATGTTCATACCGACGTTTGGGGACCCTCTCAAAATGCTTCATTGGGTGGTAAACGTTGGTTTGTTACTTTTATTGATGATTTCTCACGCTATGTTTGGGTTTATACCATGAAGCATAAAGATGAAGTGCTCGATATCTTTCTTATATGGAAGAAAATGGTAGAAACCCAAACGGGAAGGAAGCTTAAGAGGCTCAGATCTGATAATGGAGGAGAATTCAAGTCAGACCCATTTCAGAAATGTTGTGAGAATGAAAGGATTGTCAGACATTTCACAGTCCCAGGCACGCCACAACAAAATGGTGTTGCTGAACGCATGAATCGTACTTTGGTAGAAAAAGTTCGATGCATGTTATCCCATTCTGGACTGAGCAAGGCATTTTGGGCTGAAGCTTTGTCATATGCCTCTCATATCATCAATAGACTTCCTGCAACAGCACTAGACGGCAAAACTCCCAAGGAGGTATGGTCTGGACACCCCGTTTCAGATTATGATTCTCTGCGCATTTTTGGATGCACTGCATATTTCCATGTGAAGGAATCCAAACTGGATCCTAGGTCCAAGAAAGCGATTTTCATGGGCTTTAGTGAAGGAGTTAAGGCTTTCCGACTATGGAACCCTGATACAAAGACGATTGTAAAAAGTCGAGATGTAACTTTTGATGAATCTGTGATGTTAAAGCATACTGTTTCTGATAAAGAAAATCGCGATCCAGATTTGCCTCAGCAGGTGGAGTTAGATATTCCAGTAACTCCTACCAAGTCAGCAGAGATATCCAACCATCCTGAAGAAGATGAGGAAATCTCAGTTGAGGTGGAGGCTCCAGGACCAGACATCAGTCAAGAACCAGAATCAATTGCCACCAGTTGACCACGAAGAGAAATCCGCAAACCTGCTCGGTACACTGACATGGTTGCATATGCATTTCCAGTCACCGGAGATGATATTCCATATAATTACAAAGATGCTATTCAGAGTATGGAAAGTGATAAGTGGAAAATGGCAATGAATGAGGAGATGACATCACTCCATCAGAATCAGACTTGGAAGTTGGTTCCACTTCCGAAAGGAAAGAAACCAATTGGCTGCAAATGGGTTTTCGCTAAGAAGGAAGGCTCTCCCAGCACAGATGATATCCGATACAAAGCCAGACTGGTAGCAAAAGGCTACGCTCAGAGGGAAGGAATTGACTACAATGAGGTATTCTCACCTGTTGTTAAGCATTCGTCAATTCGAATATTATTGGCTTTGGTTGCACAGTTTGATCTCGAGTTAGCCCAACTCGATGTCAAAACTGCTTTTCTGCATGGTAATTTGGACGAGGAGATATATATGTCTCAACCAGATGGATTCAAAGTACCAAGAAGAGAGAATTGGGCTTGCAAGTTGAGCAAGTCACTGTATGGCCTGAAGCAGTCACCGAGACAGTGGTACAAGCGATTTGACAGCTTCATCCAAGGGCAAAAATATACCCGGAGTCAGTTTGATCATTGTGTCTACTATAGCAAACTTCAAGATGGTACATTTATCTACTTACTTTTATATGTAGATGATATGTTAATCGCATCTAAAAGCAAGGTGGAGATTAACAAACTGAAGGCTCAATTGAGCTTAGAGTTTGAAATGAAGGATCTTGGAGAGGCCAGAAAAATTCTCGGGATGGAGATAAATCGAGACAGGGCCAAAGGCAAAATTTGTTTGACTCAGACTCAATATTTGAAGAAAATTCTTCAAACTTTTGGCATTGGCAATGACACAAAACCTGTGAGCACACCATTGGCACCACATTTCAAGCTAAGTTCATCAATGTCACCAAATTCTGAGGATCAGAAGAAGCAAATGGAGAACATTCCATATGCAAATGCAGTTGGTGCCTTGATGTATGCTATGGTGTGTACCAGACCTGACATTTCACATGTTGTAAGTATGGTAAGTCGTTACATGCACAACCCCGGTAAAGGCCACTGGCAAGCAGTAAAGTGGATTCTACGGTATATTCATGGTACTGTGAATATTGGTTTAAAGTTCGAGAGAGATATGAAAAGTTGTAAGCATCTAGTCGGATATGTGGATTCGGACTATGCTGGAGATCTTGACAAGCGCAGATCTACTACTGGTTATGTTTTCACTATGGCAGGAGGACCAGTGAGTTGGAGATCAACACTACAGTCAACAGTTGCTTTGTCTACTACAGAGGCAGAGTACATGGCAGTAACAGTAGCTTTCAAGGAAGCAATATGGCTTCATGGATTGACTAAAGACTTGGGAATTGTGCAGAAGAATGTTGAAGTTTTCTGCGACAGCCAGAGTGCCATTTGTTTGGCAAAGAACTAAGTTCATCATAGTCGAACGAAGCATATTGATGTTCGTTTTCATTTTGTTCGAGAAATAGCAGAAGAAGGGAGTATTCTTCTGCAAAAGATCAAGACTGCAGATAACCCCGCAGATATGCTTATAAAGGTGGTTACAGGGATCAAGTTCCAACATTGTTTAGACTTGATCAACATCTCACGAGCTCGGAGTGCCTAAGGGCACTAATGGAGGCAGCAACAGTTTTTTTTTAAGGAAGCTTGCTATCTGTAGAGAGATTGCAGGTGTGGAGGAGCTTTGTTCCACATGAGGTGGAGGTGGAGATTTGTTGGGACCACCTCATAGTCGCCTATGTGGGCGGCTAATTAAACAATGAGGCAAGTGGCAAACAAAGGAACGGCTGAAAGTGGCGCCGAAAAACGGCGGTCGCGCGCCGAAAGTTTGAATATATTTAATATTTAATTATTAAATATATTATATTATAATTACGATAATACCCCTGATTACACCTATAAATAGAGCTTAACTTCATTCTTCAAAATTCATTCATGTAAGTCAGAGAGTTCTATTCTGAGAAATCTATTTAAGAGATCCAATCTGTAAGATTCACCTAAGGGTGTAACTTGTAATATCTGATAATACAAGTTTGCTGTCTCTCGTGGATGTAGGCACTTTGCCGAACCACGTTAAATTTGTTGTCTTATTTTTTCTTTCATACTTTACTACGATTCCGCACAACACTACTTGGCTTAATCATCAATTCTACCCCCACCTTAAAGTTGGGAAATATTTGAATTTTATTGCAATACTTGTGTCCTGTTGGAGAAGTTTGCATGCGCCCCGCGAGGCAGTCAATTATTTCCAAAATGCCTCACCAACCGTGCATTAAACTTTCAAAATGTCTGTATTTCAATACCAAAATATATTTCAAGAGCAATGCTATATTGATTACAATACAAATTACAATTCAAATTACTTCACCCAACACTCTTAAATTTTATCGATTTACATATCAATATATAATTCAATACAATTTAAAGGTACAAATAAACTGTAGTTTTTACGGCTGTACACCCCAACAATCAATTTAGCATTACTCATATTTTAATAGTAATATGCTATATTGATTGGTGTAAAAATTATAATACAAACTGTATGGTTCCATCATATTTAAATTTTTAATGACCAATATTAATACATGATTCAATTTAATCTAAAGATAATAGGGTATTGCCAACACTTTATTCAATTTAGCATTATTGTTAATCATCAAACAATAATTTTAGCCTATTAAAATATACGACAATACTTTATGCAGTGAAAAATATGGGTGATATATATATATATATATATATATATATATATATATATATATATATATATATATATAATTACTTTTTTTAATAAAATATGTTGATTATGAATAGAAGAGTAAAAGTACTTTTTTGTTTGAAAATGGAAAAACTATAGAAAATTTCTAAAAAAATGAATTAAAAAGGTAAAATGCAGAAATTATATGTAAAGTTAACCCAAAAATAAGAGATGTGGAGAGGAACGGAAGTTAGTTAAATTAGTTAATTACTATATTAGCTTGAATAAAGGTAAAACGGAAAAGAAATAAAATGAAAGAAAATACACCAACAAACTATAAAAATAAAATAGACAACAATACCCTGAGGAAAAAAAAAAAAAAAAAAATCATCAAATGACAACACATAAATGGTCATAGGAGATTTCCACGGTATAAAACGGGACATTTTCATGGTATAAAACGGGACCCTTAGAATTTTGCGTAGTCCTACTTATAAGTTAGACAAGTGTCACATGTATTACAGCTAGCTAGTTTGGCCAAAGGATGATCCAATTGTTCAAGTGGGATGACAAATCACTTTCCATCTCTTTCCCAATGGAATTTAGACAAGCTTATTTTTAAAACTTTCCTTATGGCATTAAGCACTTCTTTTATTGAGTTACAAAATATAAAGGATAATGGCCTGATGTCACTGGTTTCAATCACAAATTAAACTATATATATATAGTCTTTGGGGCCAATAATAAAAATTAGAAAAGAAACAAAAAGGTCTCTGTTCCACGATGATGAAAGAAGAAATGATCTTGGCTTCAGCAGAAATTAGAATAGGATTAATATGCTTGGTTATCAATGATGTAAAAATGTTAATCTTTTCTTTTGATAGTTAAAATATATATAAGAAAGAAAAGAGTTTTACGTACGCTGCGTCCTAACGCTCTTTTCTGATGCTGGTACTTAGTACTTTTAAATATTTTAAGAATGTGCATGTATTACAACAAAAAAATGGGTGTTAGTCAGGACTGTCCCTGATGCAAGGCCCCCGGGACGACTGCCTAGGCCCCTAAAAATTTGGGACCCATATATATATATATATATATATATATATATATATATATATATATATGTGTATGTTCTTGAATTTCTTGAATGACCCAGCCTCAGATTCAGACTTTCTTGAACTTCTTGAATGGGCCCAGATTCAGCTAGGTAAGCATGCCTATGGATCCTTTAGATTATTTTGAAGCTACAAGTATGATCCAAGGAACTAGAGTTTCTTCTAACTACTCAATCTTTTTTCTATTTTTGTTTTTTTTGTTTTTTTGTTTTTTTTTTGTTGAGATCACTTCATTCATTCTTTGAATTGGCTTACTTACTTGAACCATACAAAAAAAAAGGTTAAACTTAAAAACTGTATAATATTATAATATTTGTTTGGTAAGGCAGAAAATATAACAAAAATTATTATAATTACTTACTTACTTAATGTTTCCTATTTAAAACCTCTACTTCTTACTATAAAAATAGTTGAACTTACATATATAATAATTATATTAAATGTTGACCATGCTTTACAATAATATTATACATATTTTAATATGTATAATTTTATTGAATATTTATTAATAGAACTATTTTTACACTATTTTATCGCAATTCAAAACACTAAAGTATCAAGAGAACCGCGATTTCAAATAAAAATCCGGCAACGACGATCTCCTGACCGGCGACTCTCTCTTCTTCTTCTTTTTTCGCCTTGTCAAGCCTCTTCTTCTTCTTCTCCCACTCTGTCCAACCTGCATCTTCTTCTTTTAATTTTTGTTCTACCCTATTTACTAGCCACTTGTTTTTATTATTTTATTATTTTTATTTTTTAACTATTTCTACACTATAATTCAATCACATTTTTTTTACTTATCCATCAGCTACTATCTTTGTTAGCCAACCTTTTTTTTTAAACTAAAAAAAGAAACTACTTCTACAATTCAATCATTTTTTTTTGTTTGCTAATTTTGTATTTTGATCAAGTACAACAATTTTATCAACAAGTACAAGGTTAAAGTTATTAAAATAGTAGACCGATGTTTTCTTAAGCTTTTTATTATTTTATATTTGTGTGAAGTTTGAAATAATTTTCTATTACTATTGATTTTGTAATTTTATTATATTGATTTTATAATTTTTTATTGTATTGATTTTGTGACTTTTAATATATTTGTGACATTTTAAAAAATTACTTATTTGTTAATATATATATCTATATATATATAAGGGCTCATTTGATATATCTCGCCCCGGCCCCCAAATAGTCAAGGTAGAAAAAGAGCGTTGACACCCAACGTATATTTAACGTTACTCTATAAAAAATATCAATATAGTTTTATACGGACATGAATACCTTTTCTTCATTTTTTTTTTCCTTTTTATACTATTCACAGTTTATATCTTAGGAGAACTAAGGCTATTAATTCTTTTATAGTTGCCCATGATAATTTTATAGCATATGATCATAATATTTTTTTTGTTCCTTTTACTTTTAAAACAATTCATATTTTAGACCAAAGCAGTTAAACGTTTTTCAAATCACGGACTTTTGTCTGTTAGGTTTTTTTAGAGACAGCACATAATTAATGTCAAAACTCATTAAAAATTCTCCTTAACACATCTTATGATCAAGCACAGATTCCTAGGCATGTTGTTGGATCCTCTGGTATTGAGAATTTAAATATAAAATGGTAAACTGAAGCTCTGTTTTCTTATCATTTACAAGGGTACAATATATACACGTAAAGAGAATTGACTAAAAGGAAATTACATTAATATAAGAGTAATCAATGGGATATGCTTGTGGGGTGAAGAAGAGCCGATGGAGAGCAACTATGGGTATTATTGCACATGTTGCCATTTGTAGTCGTTTGAGAATCTAATTTTGGATTTGGCCTTTAACAATTGCAGTTTTGGGCACTGGAACTCAACAATTATAGGGATATTGATCATATACCTTATCGTGCCCCCTTAAGATGGACCGGGAATAAGAATCAACACCCAGCTTGTTGCGGAAAAGAGTGAAAGTATCCTTTCACTTGGGCAGAGGCTTAGTGAAGATATTAGCTGGCTGAGATGGTGAAGGAATATGCCATGTAATGAGATTACCCATAGCCACCTTTTCACAAATAAAATGGTAATCCAACTCGATGTGTTTAGATCGTGCATGAAACATAGGATTGAAGGACATGTAGTGAGAACTAGTGTGGCTGTGAAAGTGGGATGCCAATGTCACGTAATAAGAAAGTTAACCAAGTGATTTCGGGGGTGGCCATAGATTGATACTATGCTTCAGAGCTTGAACGAGCAACTGTAGGTTGCTTCTTGGAACTCCAAGATATACAAATTTGCACAAAGGTAGACACAAAAATTTGTCGTGCTTTTTCTAGTAGATGGACAACCTGCCCAATTGGCATCGCTAAAACCATAGAGTAATTGGACTTTGGGATAGATAGCATAAGCCAAAGTGTTGTGTGCCTTGGAGGATTCACTTTTCAGCTTTGAAGTAGACCAAAGTGGGGCTATTTAAGTGTTGGCATACTTTGTTGACGACATGGATAATATTGTTTTCTATATGGTAGCAGGCTTCACAAAGTAAATAACTTTTGATATAATCAACCAAACTAGTCCTCAAGCTGAGTGGTAGAGTCACAATGGTCTCGCTTAAAAACAATTATTCTAGAGTAGAAGGATGCCTCCCGTTCACTATTTAAAAATACTTAAAACAAGACTTTGTCTAGCTAAACTAGCTCAATCGCTATTTTAGCATAGTAACAATAGAACAACAATAGATCAAGTTTAGAGTATAACTCTATTTCCTTAAGACATTTCGTATCGCACTGGTGCTCACGGTGTATGACAATTGTCTCCCAGGATACAACGATCTCATTCTTGTGATAGCAGCACTTCAAATCATAAGAATATTCGAACCAGTAAAACTTGTAATCTCTCACAAAATAATGTTAAAATAGAGAAGAAAGAAATAGGAGAAAATTATGAGATTTCAAATTGGATGATTTTTCTAAGTTCTAGAGGGATTTATAGATTTTTCGTGTCTCGGTGTCCGTACATGGTGCCCTTTTGTGAACTGTTGGATCGAGTCCAATCGCAACTAGATGCGATCTGAAGATCTCAATCGTCGCACCTAATCGTACACCTTTGGATCTCGGTAGATCAGTGAAGGTACGATCAGACGGTCTCGATCAACGTGTCGATTGAACACTTTTTGATCATGTTCGATACGTGTAGGCACGATCTGACTGCCGCGATCAACGCATCAGATCCCACGTCGTTGGATCGAGCACGATCGGCGTGGATAGGATCCTACGGCTCTGGTATGTGTACATCGAACCTAGTTTTGGATCTTCAGTCATCTAGGTTGGGTTTCCACTATGAAATTCTTTTCTAATAGGCTTTAATCTCATTCCTCTCGATGAACAGTTTACTTAATCTCTAGGCAAACCTTTAGTTACGGATTCTCAAGGTTGTCTTTTGATTTGATATAATCTATGGAGATCACTCCATTTTCAAGTAACTGTTTAATGGTATTGTGTCTTCGACGTTTATGTCTTGACTTACCATTATACATCTTATTTTGTACTCTAGCTATAGCAGACATATTATCCCATCGAATGCATATTGCAGAGACAAGTTTTGACCAACATGGAACATCTTCTAAAAACTTACGAAGTCATTCTATTTCTTGTACAACTTTATCTAAAGCTATAAACTCATATTCCATGGTAAATTTGGCTATACATTTTGTTTTGATGATTTCCAAGATATCATTTCTCCTCCAATTGTGAACACATATCCACTAGTAGATTTAATGTCTTTGAAGTCAGATATCCAGTTTGCGTCACTATATCCTTCTAGGACATTTGGATATCTTATATAATGCAATACATAATTTTGTGTGTACCTTAGATATCTAAGTATCCTAATCAATGCTTTCCAATGATTCTTGTCTAGATTGCTTGTAAACCAAGTCAACTTATTAATTGCACATGCTATGTCAGGACGTGTACAT
Source organism: Paratinospora sagittata (assembly GCA_035771175.1). Classification (NCBI taxonomy): domain Eukaryota; kingdom Viridiplantae; phylum Streptophyta; class Magnoliopsida; order Ranunculales; family Menispermaceae; genus Paratinospora; species Paratinospora sagittata. The sequence continues at coordinate 23,339,108 of CM069596.1, forward strand.
GTCATAACATAAATTAGGTCACCAAATATACGTGAATACTCTAACTGATTTATGGGTTGCCATGTAATTGCAAGATGTACATTCACATCTATAGGTGTTTTTACAGGACTAGTATCATATTTATTGAACTTATTCAATATTTTCTCAATATAATGAGATTGAGACAAGACTAATTCGTCAGATATTTTTGAGATTTTAATCCCTAAAATGGCATAAGCAACGCCCATATCTTTCATACAAAAATGTTTAGTCAACATTTTCTTTGTAGAGTTGATTGTGGCTTTATTATTTCCTATAATCTATATATCATCCATATAAAGGCAAACTATGACATAGTCTTTTGGTGTGTCTTCGGCATATACACATTTGTCACATTCATTGATTTTAAATTCATTAGACAATATGAGATTGTCAAATTTAATATGCCATTATTTTGGTGCTTGTTTTAATCCATACAATGATTTCACAAGTCCACACAACTTATGTTTTTGTCCGGATGCAACAAACCCTTCAGGTTGTTGCATATATATTTCTTCTTCTAATTCACCATTTAGAAATGTTGTCTTAATATTCATTTGATGAATTTCAAGATAGTTTATTGCAGCAATAGCAATTAACATTCTTATGGATGTTTGTAACACCCCTGAAAATTAGACCATTTTAAACCAAATAACTTTCAATACGTACAAATGTAAACCCCGAACATTGTCCCGGACGACAACCCAGTCGGAATCATGCACCGAAACCGTGGTGACCCCGCACCCCGGACCACCAACCCCGTAGGGAATGGCGTGCGGAATGCCGGGGCGGGATGCCCGGCGTAGGCATCTCCGACCACTCCTCAACTCCCGTGAAGTGGTTGAGATCCTACGAGCCTAAGTCTCAAACAACGACATAATATCAAAAGGTACTAAACAAAACTACCCACCGTATTAATCATCAAAGACAAGAGATAATCCATAAAAATGAACCATAAATCAAATCATAATCCCTACAGTCCAATAAAATTGACATACACATAAAGTCCAAAATTGTGGGTACAAATAAAAACCGTCATATGCCCACATGGTCTATCTAACAAGTCTCAACTCACCCATACTACAATGTGGTAAGTGTTATAATTACATAATCCAAAATATAATACTTCATAACTTAAAACACAGTTCAATCAAAATGCTTCTCAACTCACATCGAGGCCTTCGATTCTCTCGCAGGCAAGGCCCTCAAGATATGACTACTCCTTTGCCCTTATTCGGGACAGAAGGACCTGAAAGAGGAAAATGAGGGTGAGCCAACGGTGCCCATTGAATAGAATTCAAATATGCTATCAATACTCATCAATAAATATCATGTATGCATGTCAATGTGTAGCATGATTAAAAGCTCATAACATATAGATATCAAGCATTTATAATAAGTTCAATGCAAGTAAAAGCTTATCAATTTGGATCCACATTCCACATGCATTGGATTACTAGTGCACGTCTATTTCACCGTACCGTTGATCTCAATCATGTTTTATTTGGGGTTACTAGTGCACGTTTATTTCACCGTACCATTGACCCCAATCATTTCCTTTCCTAAAACCCTCCTATGACAAGGTTAAGTCCCCCTATTAGCCAGATAGATGGGCCCAACCAAAGTCATAAGGTTTTCTCAAATCAATGTCATTCAAAACATTAGAACACATTCATGCTTTCAACATACAATATATATAAGTGATATGATGACATAAAAGATATAATCATAAATGAAGTCTACTCACAAACAAGACTCGCGAGAGTATTTAACCACACACGACCACCAAATTGAATCAACCCAATCAAGATCCTGAAACATTCATCAATATCCTACCATACATCAATTTCTATGCTCAATCACATAGACATTACACATCAACCCTAAATCAGCCCACATATAGACAATAGGCCTAAATCCCATCTACTCCCATCATTCAACTCAAATCACATGACTTAGGCCTCTAATGCATAGTTCTCATACATAAACCATTCTATTAATCAAAAATACTGATTTTTAATTCCTTAGGCATAAACATGCCCAAATTGGGTCACTTGATCACAAGTAGGCCTAACCCATGATATGGTCACAACCACCAAATCAGTAGCATAATCAACCCTAATCATGCTTAATGAAACATAAGTTGCATCAATTCAATGATTCTAGGCCAAAAGCATCAAAAACCCTAAAATATGAAATTTTTCATACTTAGGCCATATTGTCGATTTACACTAGGTCATCATGTTCAGCCATGTATATCACTGATTTTGCATCATGGGTTCATCAACAATGGCAACTAGGTCAACATAGTTGACATGCAAGCTATTTGGAAAGGTCTAAGTTCATATTCTAAATTTCGGCCTAATACAAGCAACCCTACCAATTCTTCATTTAATATTCTGTTAAGATGTATCAATCTACCAACAGAAATATGTAATCACAAAATCAACCGTACATATTGAAGTATGTGAAGAAACAAACCTTCTGTCCAAATATCAGCCCAATCCAACGGTGGACCAAAAATATGAGTATCTTTTATGAACAAGTCTCTAATCAGACAATTTCTCCTTTCCTGCTGCAAATACTCAAACTCAAATGTTTATATCACACAACATACTTTACACACAAACATCTCTACCGTTCCGAATTCAGAAGTAGCCATTGTAAACTACATACCAAAATTTTATATCCATCCAACGGTAGATTTAGGAGACCTATAAGTGTGAGCAAAATGGCGCGAGAAATCCAGACTTTCCGACCAGCTTTGTTTGAGAGGTTAAATCTCTTCGAAGAAACCTCTAATCAAGATCTCTACCGTTAAAACTATAGAAATCTCGGTTTTAAACTACATATCCAAATATGATATCCATCCAACGGTAGATTGAGGAGATCTATAAGTTTGAGCAAAATGGCACGAAAAATCTAGACTTTCCGACCAGCTTGGTTTGAGAGGTTAGATCTCTTAGAAGAAACCTCAAATCAAGATCTCCACCGTTCAGAACGCAGAACCATAAGCTCTGAACTTGCTGACAAAATTTGAGCTTAACCTGACCATATATCCCGAAGATCCTGCTCTTTGATGAAAACTTCGCAAAGCTTTTCCTCCTGCAACTCCCTCTTTCTTTCTCTTCTTCTTTCCTTTCTCTTCTTTTCTTTTATTTTTTTCCTTTCTCTCCACTCACCTCACTTTCTAGCACATTCTTGGATTCCCTCCACTCACCTCACTTTCTTGGATTCCCTCCACTCACCTCACTTTCTAGCACATTCTTTGAGAAGAGAAGTAGGCATGGGACACTTGTCCACTTTCATGCACCAACCTTCACCTGTGTTGGTCTCATACTACCCATACCAACCACATGTACTTTAACCAATCTCATGCTTCCATGTATTTTAAATGTCCAATCCATTTAATACACCAAATTTTCATTCTCATTTATCCTTTTATTCAATCAATCCTAACCCATATCAATTCATGGTTTAATGGCCCCATGCATAAATAATAACATATGCATTATACTTTAATTTAACATGACCCATATACAATTTATAATACACATATTTATATACATTATCAAGCATCAACTATACAAACATTAAACAACCATCAAACAAACACCAACCATATCAAGGCAACACATAGAGTTTGGGCAAAGTGCAATTGGGTTATGGGCTAGATGAAATAATTTTCGGGGCGTCACATCACACCCACCTTAGAATGAACTTCGTCCTCGAAGTTTTAAGGTTAAGAAATTACCTTAAGCCCATGAACTCGGCAAAGTGCTCCATCATGTAGTCCTCACGCTCCCAAGTAACCTGTTCCTCGCCATGGAACTGCCATCTCACCTAAACCATCGGAATCTCGCGGTTACGTAACCTCTGGACCTTTCGGTCAAGTATCTGAATAGGTTCCTCATCATAAGTTCCATCCTGCCTCAGTTCAATGTTCCTCAAGTCCAAGACGTGATCAAAATCACTCTTGTACACTCTCAGCATTGACACATGAAAGACATTGTGGACTGCTGCTAACTGAGGTAGCAAGGCTAATCGGTAAGCGACGTGGCCAATTCGTTCTGAAACCTCGAACGGCCCAATAAATTTCGGAGCAAGCTTGCCTTTTATCCCAAATCTAGTTTGGCCCTTCTGAGGTGAGACCTTCAATAAAACTTGGTCACCCACCTCGAACTCTACGGTCTTCCGCTTGGCATTAGTGTAACTCTTCTGCCTGTCTTGGGCTACCTTCATATTATGCTTGATCATCTTAATCTTCTCTGTGTGTTCTTGTACAAACTCTGGTCCCATTACCGTAACATCCCCTACCTCCGTCCAACAGATCGAAGATCTTCAGGGTCGACCATACAATTCCTCAAAAGGAGCCATGCCAATACTAGACTGATAGCTGTTGTTGTACGCGAACTCACACAGATGTATGTACTCCTCCCAGTTACCACTGGACTCAAGGACACAAGCTCGAAGCATATCCTCTAAAATCGATATCAACCTCTCAGACTGGTCATCCGTCTGGGGGTGAAAAGCGGTACTGAGATCTAGTCTAGTGCCGAGCTGCCTTTGCAACCCCTGCCAGAATACCGATGTAAACCTCGGATCCCTATCTGACACAATCTAAACTGGCACTCCATGTAATATGACTATCTCCCGCATATAGAGTCTGCTCAGCTTGTCCATAGAATCCCTAGTGTTCACCGGTAGAAAGTGAGCGGACTTGGTCAAGCGATCAATAATAACCCAAACAGCATTATGTCTCCTCGGGGTGTTGGGTAATCCCACAACAAAGTCCATAGTGACATGCTCCCACTTCCACTCAGGAATGGCAAGCGGTTGCATCTGCCCTCCAGGCCTCTGATGCTCAGCTTTGACTCGCTGACAGATCTCACACCTCTGAATGAACTGAGCTATCTCTCTCTTCATGTCGGGCCGCCAATATATTCTTTTCATATCATGATACATCTTGGTTCCGCCAGGATGAATAGCATAATGAGATCTGTGAGCCTCTTGGAGAACACTCTGTCTGAGTCGCGGATCTGCGGGAACCCATAAACGTCCCTTAAATCTCAAGGCACCATCAGATGACAAGTGCCAATCAGTAAAATCACTGCTCTCAGCCCAAGACTTGTACATTATAATCAATGTCAAGTCTCTGTTGGTCAATCACCTCCTAGACTTGTGTAGGCTGAGCTCTCATTTGAGCACATATCACAATCTAATCTGAAGGGGTAGCACATATACTCATAACCGTAGCCGCCTCAAGTAGTCTCCACTCATGAGACATCTAGCGTGCTACCATAACTGTCTCTACCCACTTCCTGCTCAACGCATCAGCCACTACATTGGCTTTACCTGGGTGGTATTCCAATGTAAAATCATAGTCTTTGAGGAGCTCTAACCACCTTCTCTGCCTCATGTTCAATTCCTTCTGAGAGAACAAGTACTTGAGGCTCTTATTGTCAAAATACAGAATGAATCTCTCACCATAGAGATAATGCCTCCAAATCTTCAAAGCAAAAACCACTGTGGCCAGTTCTAAGTCATGAACAGGGTAGTTCTTTTCATGCACCTTCGACTGCCTCGATGCATAAGCAATGACCCTATCCTTCTGCATCAACACGCAACCCAAGCCGATGCGAGATGCATCGGTATAGATAACCAACTCCTGATCAGGCTCTGGCAAAATCAACACTGGCGTAGATGTCAATCTTTTCTTCAGCTCTAAAAAGGCCTAACCCATGATATGGTCACAACCACCAAATCAGAAGCATAATCAACCATAATCATGCTTAATTAAACATAAGTTGCATCAATTCAATGATTCTAGGCCAAAAGCATCAAAAGCCCTAAAATATGAAATTTTCCATACTTAGGCCATATTGTCGATTTACACTAGGTCACCATGTTCAGCCATGTATATCACTGATTTTGCATCATGGGTTCATCAACAATGGCAACTAGGTCAACATAGTTGACATGCAAGCTATTTGGAAAGGTCTAAGTTCATATTCTAAATTTCGGTCTAATACAAGCAACCCTACCAATTCTTCATTTAATATTCTGTTCAGATGTATCAATCTACCAAAAAAAATATGTAATCACAAAATCAACCGTCAGATTGAAGTATGTGAAGAAACAAACCTTCTGTCCAAATATCAGCCCAATCCAACGGTGGACCAAAAAGATAAGTATCTTTGATGAACAAGTCTCTAATCAGACAATTTCTCCTTTTCTGCTGCAAATACTCAAACTCAGATGACTATATCACACGACATACTTAACTCATAAACATTTCCACCGTTCTGAATTCAGAAGTATCCGTTGTAAACTACATACCAAAATTTTATATCCATCCAACGGTAGATTGAGGAGATCTATAAGTTTGAGCGAAACGGCGCGAGAAATCCAGACTTTTCGACTAGCTTTGTTTGAGAGGTTAAATCTCTTAGAAGAAACCTCTAATCAAGATCTCTACCGTTCAGAATGCAGAAAGATCGGTTTTAAACTACATACCCAAATATGATATCCATCCAACGGTAGATTGAGGAGATCTATAAGTTTGAGCAAAACAGCGCGAAAAATCCAGACTTTCCGACCAGCTTGGTTTGAGAGGTTAGATCTCTTAGACGAAACCTCAAATCAAGATCTCCACCGTTCAGAACGCAGAACCATAAGCTACGAACCTGCTGCCAAAATATGAGCTTAATCTGACCGTATATTCCGAAGATCCTGCACCTTGATGAAAATGTCGCAGAGATTTTCCTCCTGCATCTCCCTCTTTCTTTCTCTTCTTCTTTCCTTTCTCTTCTTTTCTTTTATTTTTTTCCTTTCTCTCCACTCACCTCACTTTCTAGCACATTCTTGGATTTCCTCCACTCACCTCACTTTTTAGCAAACTCTTGGAGAAGAGAAGTGGGCATAGGACACTTGTCCACTTTCATGCACCAACCTTCACATGTGTTGGTCTCATACTACCCATACCAACCACATGTACTTTAACCAATCTCATGCTTCCATGTATTTTAAATGTCCAATCCATTTAATACACCAAATTTTCATTCTCATTTATCCTTTTATTCAATCAATCCTAACCCATATCAATTCATGGTTTAATGGCCCCATGCATAAATAATAACATATGCATTATACTTTAATTTAACATGATTCATATACAATTTATAATACACATATTTATATACATTATCAAGCATCAACTATACAAACATTAAACAACCATCAAACAAACACCAACCATATCAAGGCAACACATAGAGTTTGGGCAAAGTGCAATTGGGTTATGGGCTAGATGAAATAATTTTCGGGGCGTCACAGAAACTCATGCGTCAGTGCCAAAAAAAACCCAAAAACAGGCGGGGCATGCGCCTAGGCACTTCCCCAAGTCCTCCTGCTCCATGTTTTTCTATAAATAGGGGGGTCCATTTGCATCAACCATCACTTTTGGAAACCCTTTCCCCCTCTGAAAAGTGTTGTGACTTTGCCTACTTTGCTCCGAGACTCTACCTTCAAGAATTCTGTTGAAACTTGCATCCTAATGTAGGGATGAAGGCATAGGTTTGCGTATTCATTTACTTTATGATAAACATGACATTACATTGTTTATATACATGATACATTGTTTATATACATGATACCATGCTACATTACTTCATTTATATGACGTACTATTGATGAGGGTGGTCCCTTGTCTTTGAGACAACCGTGGGAACTCTCGTGATGCGGTTGAGCACCTTTGCTTGCAGGACCTGGAGTTGCATTGCGTTTGGTCCCTTGATTTTAAAGGGGAACCATCACATGATGATACCAAGCACAACGGCTCGCAGTGCACTCCGTAGTTGCTATTTGATTTCTAAAGCACACGTAGGTTGGCACGGAGGATGCTGCTGCATTTCATGATTGTATTGATTGACGTGGATTGAATTGCTTATACTTTCTGTTGTTGTATTTATCTTCTGTAAATGTTGTGTTTGCTTTGCTTGATCTACTGAGTTGTGAGCTCACATCGTTGCTTCATCTTACAGGGAATTAAGCTGGGTTAGGAATGATTTGGTGACCCCGCACCCCGGACCACCAACCCCGCTAGAAGTGGCGTGCGGAATGCCGGGGCTGGACGCCCGGCGTAGGCATCTCTAACCACTTCTCAACCTCCGTGAGGTGGTTGAGACCCTACGAGCCTTATCCCAAACAACGACATAATATAAAAAGGTACTAAACAAAACTACCAACCGTATTAATCATCCAAGACAAGAGATACTCCATAAAAATGAACCATAAATAAAATCGTCATAATCCCTACGGTCCATCAAGATTGACATACACATAAAGTCCAAAACTAAGGGTACAAAAAAACCGTCATATGTCCACATGGTCTATCTAACAAGTCCCAGCTCACCCATACTACAATGTGGTAAGTGTTATAATTACATAGTCCAAAATATAATACATCATAATTTAAAACATAGTTCAATCAAAATGCCTCTCAACTCACATCGAGGCCTTGGATTCTCTCGCCGGCAAGGCCCTCAAGATATGACTACTCCTTTGCCCTTATTCAGGACAGAAGGACCTGAAAGAGGAAAATGAGGGTGAGCCAACGGTGCCCAGTGAATAGAATTCAAATATGCTATCAATACTCATCAATAAATATCATGTATGCATGTCAATTGTAACATGATTAAAAGCTCATAACATATAGATATCAAAGCATTTATAATAAGTTCGATGCAAGTAAAAGCTTATCAATTTGGATCCACATTCCACATGCATTGGGTTACTAGTGCACGTCTATTTCACCGTACCGTTCCCATCCCCAAATATTTCCTTTTGAAACCCTCCTATGACAAGGTTAAGTCCCCCTATTGGCCAAATAGATGGGCCCAACCAAAGTCATAAGGTTTTCTCAAATCCATGCATCATTCAAAACATTAGGACACATTCATGCTTTCAACGTACAATATATATAAGTGATATGATGACATAAAAGATATAATCATAAATGAAGTCTACTCACAACCAAGCCTCGCGAGAGTATCTAACCACACACGGACACCAAACCGAATCATCCCAATCAAGGTCTTGAAACATTCATCAATATCCAACCATAAATCAATTTCTATGCTCAATCACATAGACATTACACATCAACCCTAAATCAGCCCACATATAGACAATAGGCCTAAATCCCATCTAATCCCATCATTCAACTCAAGTCATATGACTTAGGCCTCTAGTGCATAGTTTTCATTCATAAACCGTTCAATTAATCAAAAATACTGATTTTCAATTCCTTAGGTATAAACATGCCAAAATTGGGTCACTTGATCACAAGTAGGCCTAATCCATGATATGGTCACAACCATCAAATCAATAGCATAATCAACCCTAATCATGCTTAATTAGACATAAATTGCATCAATTAAATGATTCTAGGCCAAAAGCATCAAAAGCCCTAAAATATGAAATTTTTCATACTTAGGCCATATTGCCGATTTACACTAGGTCACCATGTTCAGCCATGTATATCACTGATTTTGCATCATGGGTTCATCAACAATGGCAACTAGGTCAACATAGTTGACATGCAAGCTATTTGGAAAGGTCTAAGTTCATATTCTAAATTTAGGTATAATACAAACAACCCTACCAATTCTTCATTTAATATTTTGTTCAGATGTATCAATCTACCAACAAAAATATTTCATCACAAAATCAACCGTACAGATTAAATTATGTTAAGAAACAAACCTTCTGTCCAAAAATCAGCTCCATCCAACGGTGGACCGAAAAGATGAGTCTCTTTGATGAACAAGTCTCTAATCAGACAATTTCTCCTTTCCTTTTTCAAATACCCAAACTCAGATGACTATATCACACAAAATACTAAACCAATAAACATCTCCACCGTTCATAGTGTAGAAAGATGAATTTTAAACCATATTCCCAAATATCATATCCATCCAACGGTAGATTTAGGAGAACTATTAGTTTGATCTAAACTGCGTGAGAAATCCAAACTCTCCGAACAGCTTTGTTTGAGAGGTTATATCTCTCAGACGAAAACTCCAATCAAGATCGCCACCAACAGAATGAATAACCATAAGCTACGAACTTGCTGACAAATTTTGAGCTCAATCTGACCATATATCCCCACGATCCAGCTATTTGATGAAAACGTTGCTGAGATTTTCCTCAAAGCAACTCCCTCTTTCTTTCTCTTCTTCTTTCCTTTCTCTTCTTTTTTCCTTTCTCTCTACTCATCTCACCCTCTAGGACTTCCTTGGGGAAGAGAAGTAGGGCATGGGACATTTGTCCACTCTCATGCACCAACCTTGACATGTGTTGGAGAGGAGAAATGGGGCATGGGACACTTGTCCATTCTCATGCACCAACTTGACATGTATTGGAGAAGAGAAATGGGGCATGGGACACTTGTCCATTCTCATGCACCAACTTAACATGTGTTGGAGAAGAGAAATGGGGCATGGGACACTTGTCCATTCTCATGCACCAACTTGACATGTGTTGGTCTCATGCACCAACTTGACATGTGTTGGAGAAAAGAAATGGGGCATGGGACACTTGTCCATTCTCATGCACCAACTTGACATGTATTGGTCTCATACTACCCATACCAACCACATGTACTTTAACCAATCTCATGCTCCCATGTATTTTAAATGTCCAATCCATTTAATACACCAAATTTTCATTCTCATTTATCCTTTTATTCAATCAATCCTAACCCATATCAATTCATGATTTAATGGGCCCATGCATAAATAATAACATATGCATTATACTTTAATTTAACATGTCCCATATACAATTTATAATACACATATTTATATACATTATCAAGCATCAATATACAAACATTAAACAACCATCAAACAAACACCAAACATATCAAGGCAACACACAGAGTTTGGGCAAAATGCAATTGGGTTATGGGCTAGATGAAATAATTTTTGGGGCGTCACAGTTGATCTGTAAAGGGGTCGGTTACCAGTCCCGACTCACGTCGGGACTTATCTTTTTGTTTACCAAGGAACTGAGAAGTAGCCACCCTATTGTGATGGCATTGGCCATTTACTTTTGTGAGGGTTTGTCCCCTTTTTATTTGTCTCTTGGAGACCACTACCTGTAAAACCTTATTATATTTTTTGAACACCTTTTAATCTATTAATAAAATTGCATTATTTTCGATAGATTACGTTTCATGAAATGGGCCCCCGTTTCTGATGCAAACCCCATGTTGTCATACTCTATTGACGGAATGTGGGTATATTTGTCTAAGTGTTAGACTATTCCGGATTCAACGGGGTGTGACATTGTTATTCTAGTTACTGGTGAATATGTATAGAAGAAATCAAGACCCACTTTTTGTTTAAAGTCCTTTGCTACCAACCTAGCCTTAAATTTATCAATCGATCCATCATCCTTTAATTTCGTTTTAAAAATCCATTTACACTCGCAAAAGCTTCATATCTAATGGTAAATCTACCAATTCTCAGGTATGATTATGCATGATTGATTTAATTTCACTATTTATCTCTTCTTTCCTAAAAAGAGCTTCGAGTGTTAACATTGCCTTTTCAAAGGTTTGAGACTCACTTTCTAACATGTATATTAGAAAATCAGGACCAAAAAACTTTGCTACTTTAGTCCATTTAATGCGTCTAGGTTCATCCTCTGAATTTTTAGTTGGAGGATTACTACTACTACTTGTAGTGTCATAGGTTCTTCTCTTTGAACTTAACTTTTGCATATTTTTATTAGAAAAAATATGCTCAAAAAAAGATGCATTCCTAGATTTCATAATTGTATTCTCATGTATATTAGGAATATTTGATTTATACAAGGAGCCTATATACAATACTGTTATGAGCATAACCAATGAATGTACAATCAATGATTTTAGGCCCTATCTTAACCTTTTTAGGTTCAGGTATTACTACTTTAGCTAAACATCCCCCACACTTTTAAATATTTATAGGAAACTTTCTTACTGATTCAACCAAAAATATTGCCTCGGACAAGTGGGTAACGAAGTCAGTTGACTAATATCAAATGAGATTTTTCACAAGCAAGGCATTCGGTATACAAGGGGTCAAAGCGAATAGCTTCGATGAGGTCTTTGCTTGCGGCAAGATAGGCATCCTCGTCAGGGGGGCTAGATGGCCGCTTTTTGTCTAATCTCCGCTTATAATAAGAGCTTCCATAGATAGACGGGTTAAATCATCCGTTTCGATCTTGGTTTCACCTCCGTTACATGGTCACATCCCTTCGCTCAAAGCATACCAGCAACCTTCAAAAAAGTCGATGCCACTGGAGACACTCTGATGCTTAAGTTAGTTTCTGAGGGAGAGAAAATATAAGTGTAGAGAGTTGGAGGTTTCAAGCATTCTTGCTTTGAAGAATGAGCCCCATTTTTATAGTTGAGAGGGGAGGGGTGGCTCCGACATTTTATGTAGTGCTCCATCGGTGGGAGCGATTTGTGTCTTTCCTCATCAGGAGTTGGCTTGTGGTTCTATGCCTCAAGATCTATTCTATGCAGTATCTGAGTTGCGATCAACGTGTAGAAATGGGTACTTGGGCCAAGGTTGGGTATGGCTTATGTCGAGTTCACGAGGTACCTTCGGCTAAAACTGAAGGTTGCTCTCGGCCGCAACCGAGGAGAAGGCATCGACCATGACCAAAGGGAGGCCCTCAGCCTTGAGAAAAGGGAAGCCCTCGGCTGCGGCCGAGGGTGTGTTGCCCTTGGTACACACCCTCGGCCGCAGTAGAGGGTGTTATGCCTTCGGCCGTGGCCAAGGGTGTTTTGCCCTCGGCCATGGTCGAGAGGGCTTTTGCTCTTGGCGTGCCTTGGCCATTAGTCGAGGCATGTGTCGCCTCGGTCGTCGGTCGTTGTCAAGGCATGTTGTTCTTCATCCTTGGTCGACGCGTTGCTCCCAGTTCTGGGACAACATTGTTTGTGACTTAGAGTTCGTTCAATTTTGGGTGTAACAGTAAGCCCCTGATGAGTGTGTCGAAGTAAAAGTTCGGGATGTTCATTACTTAATTGACGATTCACTTAGTTGTCCTCCAAGTCGTTTATTTTTATTGGTTTTAAGTTTCTCATGGTAATGTTTGAATCTTTATGATTTACCTAAGTCATTCAAGATCGTGTTTCATGTATTTATGCCATCTTGTGGAAGTCATTTTCGTCATGTCCCAACCTTTTAAATGAACTTCATTCGTCAAGTTTTTGTCTCATTTTTCAAGTCACTTGTTCTAAGAATGTTACTCTCCTTGGTTAAGGTTTTTGGGATCAATATCATACAACATTATTGGTTTTATGAGAAAGTCAAACAGGTGTATTGTCGACATTAAAACACATATGCGTAAGGTGAAGATGAGCTGACAAGAAGTTTGGGGTCCATGTTTTTCTTTGACTTAATAGTTTTGCAGCCATGTCTCATGTTGTCTTAGCATGTTTTGTAACATTTTTGGTCGTGTTGGTTGTCTCGAACCCCTAGTTACTTTTATTTTGGAAGTTTTTACTTTAAACATCTTAAACTAGATTATTTCTAAAGTTGGTTTTATGCTTGAGCAATGTTAATCTTGTGGCTATTTGCAATCATCATCTTTCTTTCATTGTAAACGTTGTTTGGTATCTACATTTTCTACCTTTGTGAAGTACGAGACAATGTGTAACACCCCGTAGTTTTAATTAAATACATACGTTAAATTACGCGTATATCAAATTATATAATACACGTATTTTATACGTAGGAGCCAAATATACGCGTGTATGAAACTACATGCTATATTTAATGGAGTATTAGTAAATAAATAAAATTATTAAATGAAGATGATACATATGAGATCATCCAATGTGAATGCTTACAAGTAAAAAAAAAATGGAGTTGAATTACATTGATTAATTTATGGGGTTGGTTAATTAAATATGTGGATTGAAATTGAATTATTAAATGAATTATATAAATGAGATGAGTTGAATTCAATGAAATGATGTGGAGGAGTTGGTTATTAAAGTGAGCCTAGGAGCATGGGATCATATTAAATCATGCTCATCAACTTCTCTTTTAAAAGCCAATTATTTTGATTGAAAAAAAAAAAAAAATTTTAAAAAGTGTTAAATGATGTTGCTAGAACGAAAAGGAAATAAAGAAGCAGAGAGAAAGAGAAGAAAGAACGAACGAGGAAAAGAGAAGAACGAAAAGGAGAAACACGGGATTCGCGCGAAATCGGAACTCGCGGTAAGTGATTTTCACTCTATTTCTTCGTGAACTTGATATCTAAGCTAGATGTAACCTTTCTTTCGGAGTAATTTTTGCTGTGGGAGCCGTTTTACGGCGTTTTCAAAAATTGGGGTTTTGACCCAACGTGAATGAAAATCCGCTAAGAAGGTTGAAAAACACTTCCTAGGCTGTAGGAACCTTAAATATATGGTTAGATTGAATTTATGTGTTCATTTGGAATTTTTATAGCCGTTGGAAGTTTGTTGGAATTTAGAGTTTCATTTGAAAACCTTTTGAATCATTTAAAACCCAATGAAACTCCAGTTTAAGGCTATAGAATGGTAGAATGCACTGTTACGAGTCCATCGATGCTAAGTTCATGATTTTTGGAGACCGTTTGACAATTTTAGTAAAAATTTACATGTTTCCAATGAACAGTGACGAAACAGTGACATGAAGAGTACTATATGATCATATCCAGTAAATAAAATGGAATTAGAATCCAATGAAACTCCGGTTTGAGATCATAAAATCGTAGAGAATTGAATTCCGGACGTTTCGATGTTAAGATCATGATTTTTGGATATGATTTGATATTTTTAGTAACTAAATATATGGTTTTGATGAGTAAAATTCACTGTCGTGACCTTCGCGAGCGTGTAAAACCTCAGTAAAATACCTGTTGAAGGTAGTAGAATGATAGAATGACTGATTTTACACGTGTCGATGTGGACGGAATAATTTTAGGAATGTTCTAGATTTTTAATAAAATTGATATATGTTCCAGTAGAAAAATAAACTGAGAATTATTTTAGGAATGTTCTATTTTCACTGTTCTTTCTTGTGGAAATATCTAGATTGACCACAGAAACGAGTTAGTAGTTTCTTCAACTGCTTATGAGTCTTAAATTGAGTTGGAATCTAAAGTCACAGAATGTGTATAATATTTTTAAGGTTGATCTTTATTTGAAGTGAGTTGAGAAATTAAATAAATAAATAGATATAAATCAATGAAATTGAATTATGGAGTGGTTGTGATAGGTTGAGTTAGTTGGATTTATGGATTTAAATTGGAACTGGACTCGAAAGCGACGGTGATGGTATTTAAGTTGAAAAGTCATGTACTATGAGTATATTTTCTTGATTTTGGTTGTATGGCATTTTATATATATGAAATGTTTGAATGTAAATATGCTATGCATATATTGTTGCATTGTGTTTTAATTTGGATTCATAAATGATTTTTTTTAAGCATTGGAGCATGTGAGACTTGCAAAGGCAAGTTGGTGTCATTTCGTTAGGAATTAGACCCGGATGAGTGTTATGCGTAACCTCATTGTCAGTAGGCCTGTCATAACAAAGATTGGAGATCCTTGAAATGACTGTGAATTGGGTAATGAGAGGCAGTGGCTACCTTGTAACGACCATACAAGGGTTAGATCCGCTCTCTTGCCTTGAAGGAGGGAGATTGTGGATTTTGTGGAAAAGAATGCATTATTTTCTTGAAAACTCATGAAAATTATGTTGTTGATATGTATAATATATTTGTTGAATGATGCATGTGTTTAATACTTGTTTGAAATGATTTTAAATGTCATATTTCTCTAAATGTATATAATTGTCATCTCAAGAAATATATTCACTGAGCTGTTGTTTGCTCACTCCATTTCCTTCAATATTTCACGTACAGAGTTAAAAGAAAAGGCACGAGAATAGATACGTGAGTTAGATTCTTATTTTGTTAATGTACGTGTATGCGAAGGAAATGAATTATATTTTCTTTATTTTCAAATGAATATATATATCACATCCTAAATATATATATATATATATATATATATATATATATATATATATATATATATATATTATCACATAGATGGGTTGTACATGGATTTTTATTTGACATTTTTGGGTTATACTATGCTTGTGATGAAATGAGATGATCAGATATAATTATCAGGTGAGAATTTGATTTGGAGAATGAATGGAATGATGATTATTTATATATATCTCTTTGATTTGATTTGTGGTATATTAGGGAAAAATGTGAAATGTTCATTTTATGGGGAGGTGCTGTCAAAATTTTGAAAATTTTGGGAATGATTGTGAATGTCCGTTGAGGCTGACAGTGTATTGTATACTGTATATGGGTATGTACAGTGTATAATACATTGTGCCGGTCATGACGTCAGCTTACGTCAAGGGCGTCGTGACAATATTATTGGCTCAGTGGCTACTCAGAGTTTGAAATTAAACCTTATGAGGTCTCAAGTTCGACTCTGGGGGAGGCCCTGTACTATTCATCAGTGTATAGTATGGACAAATGATCCCGGGGGTACTAGACGTTGTGGTGTGCTGTGTACTGGGATGTGA
Organism: Paratinospora sagittata; assembly: GCA_035771175.1. Classification (NCBI taxonomy): domain Eukaryota; kingdom Viridiplantae; phylum Streptophyta; class Magnoliopsida; order Ranunculales; family Menispermaceae; genus Paratinospora; species Paratinospora sagittata. The sequence goes on from CM069596.1 coordinate 23,355,766, forward strand.
CAATATTATGTGGTATATAATGGCTGGAGTACGCCCTGCGGGGGTACTTGTCTTAAGCACGCGACACCTTGTGAGTTGTAACCTTTTGTTATTTTTGTTGGCCCAGATAAGTGTCCAAGAAAGGGGTGAATTGGACAAGTTTGCAGGTTACACCTTTCAAATATAAATAATGATAGGAATAAAGTGCAGCGAAAATAAAATTATAAGCACAGCAAATTTAGAGTGGTTAAGCCTTGCTTACATCCACTACCTAATCTCCCCGATTGGGATTTCTCAAACTCCACTGTTAATACCTCTTCACAAGTGAAGATCAAACTTTTACACTTTTCTCAGCTTCACAAGTGTGAGAACGACCTTTTCAAATGAACTTAACCAAGCTCCTCCTCAATGACCCACCGTCACTTTACAACAGAAGTTACAGGTTTAGAGACTTGATTCTCTTACGAAGAATCAATATAAAAACACAACTTACAGAGCGTATTGAACCTCACTTAGAATTTGTTCAGCAATAAAATGAAGTTTTTGGCTCAGCTGAAGAATGAGGTTGCTTTTTTTGGCCTCTTTGGTTTTTTAGATGAATATAAAATCAAGAGCAATGAATTCGTAAGACTTTCTCAGATTAGATAAATGAATGAAAGATTTTGATCATTTTCAAAGAGAAAAACGACTAATCTTCAAATAGTTTTGAGCGCAAAAATTATCAGAAAATTGTATATACCCAACGACTTTAAGTTTCAAATATATATAAGTGTGTACCGGGATTTCAATCTCCCAAAAACCCTAATCACTTTGTTTGAAATTCAAATGCAACGGATAAATTCTTTCACCATAATAGAGTTAACAAAGACGTTGAAAAATTCTGTCAAAACAGCGTTTACACGAAAATAACAAGGTCTCAAAAAGTTGACAGTTTGCACAGGTGAGACAGTTATTTCTAACATTTAAGCATGAGCATCCTATAGCTCTAGGAGCATCCTGAAATGTCAAAACCCAAAAGGTTCAATTCAATATGAGCATCTTATTGCAACAATAGCTTCCTGAAAGATGATCAACCCGAGAGATAAATTTTGCACAAGAAATTTCAGGAGGGCACTACTGAGCTTGAGCGTCCTACTGGATTGAACTACAAGACTTCCTAGAAATATTGAGCATTTTGTAGCAATAGGAGCGTCTTGCTGGACTATGCTCCAAGATTTTCCAAAAATCTTGAGCATCCTGTAGCAATAAGAGCGTCCTGTAATGTAAGCCTGATTTTTAGTGAACTGGCCACTACTTGAGCATCTTGAACGCCATGAGCATCCTGCTCGACACTTGACAGAAATTCAACTATTTTTTTTATTTTTAAATCCAATGAATTAAATCAATCTTTATACACTTCGGATTAAATCAAATGAACATAGATCATGAAATTCATTTGAAACCATTTGAATCGATTAAACAAATTCATTTTCATCAATATTCAAATTTATGAAAATCCATTTCGAAAACTTCAAGAAGTAGGTTGAAGTTGTTGAACATATCTTAGTGAGACTCTATAAGCCTAAAGACAAACTAAACAAACTAAAGCAATTACAATATCATCTGATGCTTGAAATCATCCACAACTTGATCTCCATCTTGACTTGAGAAATCGTCATAAAGGTTTTCTGCATATAACTGATATATTTTCATCAATAATTGATATAGTGTGGAATGAGGTTTGTAATCATCAAAATATCTCTCATATGGGTCATGAGGGTTCTTGCTTTAACAATCTCCCTTTTTTTTATGATTTCAAAAACATCACTGTAGGCCTTGAAGCAAACTAATGAATATGAATGCATGAAGATGCAACACATGCTTCTAATGAGATAACAGATTATAGTATAAGCACATGACAGTCATTGAACTAGTAAGATTTTAATGGGATTCATTATGCTCCCCCTTACTTATGGATTTCATCAATACTTTTAGTTCATACTTAGTCTTGCTTCAACCTTTGCTTCAACCAATATTTCTCCCCCTTTTGAAAACGGCAAAAAGAGTAAGACAATCATAAAAAATCAAGCAATCAAATGTTGGATTCAAAAAACATCCCGAATTCGCGTATAATATGAACAAATTGATCCTTAGGTAAGCCTTTGGTAAGAATATCAGCAAGCTGATCTTTAGTACCTATGTGAATAAACTTCACATCTCCATTTTGCGCATGATCTCTCAAAAAGTGATGTCGTATTTGAATGTGTTTTGTTCTTGAGTGCAAAACTAGATTTTTGGATATGTTAATGGCACTTGTGTTGACATAGAATGTCTCAAAAACAGCCTATGTGAATTTGATAGCCCTGAAGTTGTTGCCACATGTAAAGAACTTGAGAACAACAGCTACCAACTGCTACATATTCTGCTTCAGCCGTGGATAATGCCAGTGAATGTTATTTTTTGCTAAACTAAGAAATCAAAGAATTTTTTAGAAAGTGAAAAAATTCAGAGGTACTCTTTCTGTCTATTAGACTACTCGCATAATCAGAGTCTACATAACTTTTAAGTTCAAAAGATGTACCTTTGGAATACCACATACCAAGATCAGTTGTTCCATAGAGATATCAAAAGATTATTTTCACACATTTAAGGTGGGATTCTCTAAGACTCGACTGAAATCTAGCACAAAGACATACACTAAGCATGATGTCAGGTCTACTAGTTGTTAAGTAAAGTAAACTTCCAATCATGCTTCTATATAACTTTGGATCTAAGGGGTTACCTTTTTCATCTTTATCTACTAGCTTTGTTGCTAAGTTGCATGGAGAATCAATAGTTTTCAAGTTATTCAACTTGAACTTTTTGATCATTTTTTTAGCATACTTTGATTGGCTTAGAAATGTGTCATGTGGCATTTGCTTAATTTGCAAACCAAGAAAGTATGTAAGCTCTCCCATCATACTCATTTCAAACTCTTCTTGCGTAAGTTTTGAAATCTCATTGCACATATTCTTGTTTGAAGCACCAAAAATGATATCATCCAAATATATTTGAATTAGCAGCATATCAAAATTTTGGTGTCTGATGAACAAAGTGGGATCCAACTTTCCTTTGTGAAAGTTATGATCTAGAATAAATGAACTAAGCCTATCATACCAGGCTCTAGGCGCTGTCTTAATCCATACAAAGCTTTGTGGAGTTTGAATACATGTTCCAAGTTATGAGAGTCCTCAAAACTTCGAGGTTGTTCCACATATACCTCTTCATTGATATGGCCATTTAGAAAGGCACTTTTGACATCTATTTGGTATAAGGAATAAATTTTATAGCAAGCGTATGCAAGTAGCATTATGGTAGCCTCTAATCTTGCTACTAGGGAAAAGGCTTCTTCATAATCAATGCCCTCTTCTTGGTTGTACCCTTGGGCAACCAATCGAGTTTTGTTTCGAACAATTACACTTTGTTCATCCTTCTTATTCCTAAACACCCATTTTGTTCCAATAACAGTTTGATGAGATGGCTTAGGAACCAATTTTCATACTTTGTTTATAGTGAAATGTCCTAGCTCTTTTTGCATAGCAAGAGTCCAGTTCTCATCTTTTAATGCATCATCTACTTTAGTAGATTCAATTTGAGACACAAAGGCTACAAGCTCTTGGTCCTTGTGAATTGAAGCTCTAGTTGTCACACCTTTAGATGGATCACCTAAGATTTGGTCTCTAGGGTGACTGAGAAGAAATCTTGAATTCTTAAGAGTTTCCAATGATGTTTCATCATTAACCTCAGGGTTCTGCAAAACTCTAGGGGTGTCATCATCATCATTGATATTTATCTTCTCAACTTCATTTCTAATACTCTTTCTAGGATCACTTTTATTGAAGTTGACATGGATGGATTCTTCTACAACCTTAGTTGCTCTGTTAAACACTCTATAAGCTCTACTGTGAGAAGAATATCCTAAAAAGATTCCTATATCAGATTTTGGTTTAAATTTGTTTAAGTTATCTTTGTCATTTAAAATGAAGCACTTACAACCAAACACTCTAAAGTAGCAAATATTAGGTGTTCGACCTTTCCACAATTCATATGGAATCTTTTGCATACTTCTTCTAATCATTGATCTGTTCATAACATGACAAACTGTATTAATCGTTTCGGCCCAAAAGTAATTGGCTACATTGTATTTACTTAGCATTGTTCTAGGAACTGAAAGATTGTGGGTGTATCCTTGTTTGCTACAAAAGTCTTCAAGACTTTTATTCACAAATTCTCCACCTCTATCACTTCTTATGATATTAATTTTGTATCCTTTTTCATTTTCTACTTTTCGACTAAATTTAATGAACAAGTAACACACTTCCTGTTTATGTGCCAAAAAAAATACCCATGTAAATCTTGTGAATTCATCGACAATCACAAAAACATATGATTTACCTCATAAACTTTGGGTTCATGTTGGTCCAAAAAGATCCATGTGAATCAATTCAAAAACTTTACTAGTTGATAAGTATTTTTTGCTCTTAAATGATGATTTGGTATGTTTGCCCAATTGACATGGTTCACACACCTTGTCTTTCAAGTATACTCCCTTAGGAATACCTTTGGCAAGATCATTCTTAACTAGTCTAGATATGCTATCCATACTAACATGTGCTAGTCTTCTATGTCAAATCCATGCATCATCACAAGTTATAGCACTTAAACATGAAACATTTTATTTTTCTACATCATCAAAATTTGTGCAAAATACATTCTTATATCTAGATGCTATGAATGCAATTGAGTCATTTGAATGCCTAACAATGCATCTTTTTGCTTCAAAAGATATTTTATAAACCTTGTCACATAATTGATTTATGCTCAAGAGATTATGTTTAAGGCCTTTGTGATAAGTTGAGTTTTAGTTGCCAGTTTACATGCTAATTTCATAGGTTTTTAGGTGCATTTAGCTAGTTTTTAGATATATTTGCATTAATTACTCATATTTAATGTTTTAGGTCCATTTAGATGTTTTTATGAATTTTAGAAGTTCTATCCAGGTATTTTCATGAATTGCATGCATTAGGCTAGCTTAGGAAAATAATCATGATTTTTAGGTATTTTTTTCTAAAGTCAATTGCATCATTTTCATATTAATATTCTCATATTTTACATGTTAATACATACATACTTGCATATAGTTTTATATTAATTGATTAATATAGTTTACTTACATTTGTTTTTGCTTTGTTTGTAGGTGAATAACGAGCTTAATGAGAAGCAAATTAAAGCCAAAATGAAGTCAAGAACATGCCCAAGAAGTGAACCAAATGCCAACAAAAAGTTAAGAGAAGAATGCACAAAATGTGCATTTTTCACATTCTGGGTGTCGTGGCGCCAGGGAACGGCGTCACGGCACCATTGCAAAATGAGAGAGAGAGGTTCTAGGCGCCGCTGCGCCGTTACTGTTCATCACGCGGGTTTTTTGTGTTTTATGTGAGTTTTTGTTGCCCATTTTGGTCTTTTGACTCTTTCTTGTATATAAGCATTTTTTAGGGTTTTAATGAGGATCTTAGACTTTAACAATTTATCTTGCAATTTAGAATAAAATAGATTAGGTTAGGGTTTTGAAGGAGAGGCAAGTGAAGGATTGAAGAAGAAGGAGAGTTGCATGTTCGAGAGAAGAAGAAGAAGAAGAAGAGTCCACCATTGACAAAAGGGGTTTCTTCATTTATCTTCTAATCTTAGTTTGTTTCCATGTTTTCACCCTTCAATCTCAATCTTGTATTCTTGAATATGAACATAAGTTAAACTTTTAATCTAGAGGTTTGATTAAACCATGTTGGATCTTATAAGTTGAAGTATTTTAGTGTTGATTGATTGTTTCTCTTGGTTTATTTATGTTTTCCAAATCTTAATGCTTTCAAATTGCTAATCACCTTTTGAATGATAATAGACTTAGAATCTATCACCTGAGAAGGGGGATTTTGAGTTAGATTAGGGAAAACATAACCTTGGAAGTCCATGTCGAGTTGGGAAACCCATGGATCCCTTTGAAGTTGTTAAAAAGAATCATAAATCATAAGGAAATTCTCACGTATTGATTTGCAGACTCGGGAGAGCGGAATTAGTATATTGAGAATATATATTCAATTTATCACTTGGGAGAGGGAATTGGATCTAATTGGGTTCTTGACTTATAAAACAAAGAACCAACTCAATAATACAATCCATTGAAATCATAAGAGCAAACATGGTGAGATCACCCTCTAGAAATCCAAATCCATATTCATTGATTTCTCTCAAATTTATCACTTTATCTTATTTATTTCTATTTGCTTTTGTTTAATTTGCATTTTATCCATTAATTCACTCCACTTTTATCACCTAGATAAGACCATTAATCACTGTAGTTTTGAGCATTTTTAACTGTAAAATTACCTTATCTGTGGATACGATAACCCACTCACCATGGGTATTATAACTTCATATTCGTACACTTGCGAATTTAAATTTTCTGTATCATTTTGACAAAAAGAACATCACATATGAAAAGAGAATTGTTACCAATAGTACCAATATCAACAATTTCACCTTTGTTGTTGTCTTCAAACGTCATGTTCCCTCATTTCTTCTTTTCTATGCACAAGAACTTTGACTTGTCTCTAGTCATATGTCCTGAACATCCACTATCAAGGTACCACGTGTCTTCCATTGTGTCCATCTACACAACATAAAACACTTTTAATTTTGGTACCTATGTTGCTTTGAGTCCATGCATGTTAGCATCAATAACCACATTCTTTTCTACCCATGCTAGTTTCTCTTTCTTAATTCTTTTAAGTGGGAATCTTAGCACAATGTGACCTTTTCTATTACAATGATGGCAAGTAGGTTTTTTGGTCAATAGGGTATTATAACCCTTTTGTTTTGACCCTTGAGTGAATTCTATTTCGCCTTTATCAAAAGCACATCTTCGGGCACCTATCGTCATGTCAAACATCTTTTGTCCCTGGGTAAATTTATGTACTACATTGGTCAAGTCTTTAATACTCTCTCTGAATGTTTCGTTCTCGTTCTTCAACCAATCAACCAACTTTGTTAGTTGATCATTACCTAGGGACAGTTCATCAAGGTTCTCTTGTTGAGATTCAACATCTTCAAGAGTTTCCATTAAGCTCTTTTTGAGCTTGACATTCTTCCTAATTTCTCTATCAAGATTGATCTTAACAATATCATAGTCATGAGAACTAAAAAGATCATCACAGTCATCATATGATTCAAATATTACCTCGACATTTGCCATGAGAAAAATGATTGTTTTGTTGTTATCAAAATTTGAATCACTTTCGCTTGAACTTGTATCATCCCAAGTTGTTTTTAGTACCTTCTTGTCCTTCCTCTATGAGCTGAACTCTTCTAATACTTGTTAGGACATTTACTCCTCACATAATCAGGTTTGTTGCAACCAAAACATATTAGTTCATTAGGTTTTGTTCTAAACGTTCTTCCTTTATGGAATTTTGGTTTGAACTAAACTTTCCCTTTATCCTAATGAGTCTATTGAATTTTGTAGACAACATTGCAACATCTTCATCAGTATCTTCATCTCTCAATGAGCATTCTGAATCGGTGTTGGCATTCAAGGCAATACTTTTCTTCCCTTTGTCATCTACTTTGGGTTGGACGTAATTGTTCTTGAATTTCATTTCATGAACCATTAATGAACCACATAGTTCATCAAAGGTATACTTAGCCAGATTTTTGGCTTCCTCAATGGCGATTGCCTTAGATTCCCATATCTTGGGTAAACCTCTTAGAAATTTTCTAATGACCTCTTCTTAATCATACACTTTGCCTAAGGTTTTCATCTCATTTATGTTTTTAGTAAGTCGAGCTATTACATCAGTAATTGTCTCAGTTTCTTCCATTCTATAGGTTTCATAAATCTCCATAAACATTTGTAGCTTGGCCTTCTTGGCTTGCAAGATTCCCTCATGGGTGACTTCAAGTCTTTTCTAGATTTCTTTAGTTGTTTCACATGCACTAACTCTATTAAATTCATCACTAGACAAACTACAAAACAAGATATTCACGACCTAGTCATTTAACGACTCTCTTTTTTTCTCTCTAACATTCCACTCATCTATTTCTTTTGGAACCACTATACCATCTACAGTCTTGGTGGGTTTTGGACAACCTTTTGTCACAACATCTCACATCTCTTGGTTTTGGGCTGTGAGATAAAATCTAATCCTAGTTTTCCAATGAAGATAATTTTCTCCTTTGAAAAATGGGGGTCTGTTTGTGGAGTGGCCTTTACCAAAAATAGTATTCTTAGAACTTTTTCCTGCCATAGATAATCAAAGATTGTTAGATCTCTTGATAGGTAACTTGTTCTAATACCACTTGTTGGCCCAGATAAGTGTCCAAGAGGGAGGGGGGAGGTGAATTGGACAAGTTTTCAGGTTACACCTTTTAAATATAAATAATAATAAAGTGCAGCGAAAATAAACTTATAAGCACAACAAATTTAGAGTGGTTCAGCCCTTACCTAAATCCACTACCTAATCTCCCCGATTAAGATTTCTCAAACTCCACTATTGATATCTCTTCACAGGTGGGGATCAAACCTTTACACTTTTCTCAACTTCATAGGTGTGAGAACGTCCTTTTCTAATGAGCTCAACCAAGTTCCTCCTCAATGACTCACTATTACTTTACAACATAAGTTACAGGTTTAGAGACTTAGTTCTTTTACCAAGAATCAATATAAAAACACAACTTACAGATCATATTGAACCTCACTTAGAATTTGTTCAACAATAGAATAAAGTTTTTGGCTCAACGGAAGAATGAGGTTGCTCTTCTTGGCCTCTTTGGATTTCTACATGAATATGAAATCAAGAGCAGTGAATCCAAAAGCATTTCTCAATTCAGATAAATGAATGAAAGATTTTGATCTTTTCAAAGAGAAAACTGACTAATATTCAAATAGTTTTGAGTGCAAAGATTATCAAAAAATTGTATATGTTCAATGGCTTTAAGTTTCAAATATATATAAGGTTGTTTTGGGATTTCAATATCCCAAAAACCCTAATCACTTTGTTTGAAATTCAAATGCAATGGATAAGTTCTTTCACCATAATGGAGTTAACAAAAACGTTGAAAAATTGTTGAAAAATTCTTTCAAAACAACGTTTACACGAAAATAATAAGGTCTCAAAAAGTTTGCAATTCGTACAAGTGAGACTGTTTTTTCTGACATCCAAGCATGAGCATCTTGTAGCTCTAGGAGCGTCCTAAAATGTTGAAACCCAAAAGGTTCAATTCAATATGAGCGTCCTATTGCAACAATAGCGTCCTGAAATAATGTCAACCCATTAGATGAATTTTGCTGAGGGAATTTCAGGAGGGCGCTACTGAGCTTGAGTGTCCTACTGAACTGAACTCCAAGACTTCCCTTAAATCTTGAGCGTCTTGCATGACTGTGCTCCAAGATTTTATAGAAATCTTTAGCGTTCTATAGCGATAGGAGTGTCCTGCAGTATAGGCCTGATTTTAAGTGAACTAGCCACTACTTGAGCGTCTTGAGCGCCATAAGCATCCTGCTCGACACCTGATAGAAATTCAACTATTTTTTTCATTTTGAAATCTAATGAATTAAATCAATCTTTATACACTTCGGATCAAATCAAATGAACAAAGATCATGAAATTCATTTGAAACCATTTGAATCGATCAAACAAATTCATTTTCATCAAGATTCAAACACTTTTAAATTTATGAAAATCCATTTCAAAAACTTCAAGAAGTAGGATGAAGTTGCTGAACAAATCTAGATGAGACTCTACAAGCCTAAAGACAATCTAAACAAACTAAAGCAATTACAATATCATCTGATGCTTGAGAATCGTCCATAGCTTGATCTCCATCTTGACTTGAGAAATCGTCATAAAGGTTCTTTGCATATAATTGATATATCTTCATCAATAATTGATATAGTGTGGAATGTGGTTTGTAATCATCAAAATATCTCTCATATGAGTCATAAGGGTTCTTGGTTTAACAATTTTAGGTGTGTAGCTTCTTTGACCCATTGCAACCTTGATAATTGATCGTCATCTATTAAGGACGATTAGTTGTAGCCATTTGCTTAAACGTGGTTGTATTATTTGGAAGACGATTGGATGTAGTATTCCGTTCTTCAGCGGTTGTAGCTTTTTGTTGTTGGTGAGTTATACCCTTTCATCTGTAAGCGCCTGCAACCTTTGGAAGGAGATCGACTGCAGCTTTTTTGTTCGTTGGTGGTCGTAATCTTTTGCCACTTTATGATGCCTAGTGTATGAACGGTCGTAGCCACTACCTAAATAGGCTTGTGGTGCACATAGTTGGTAGTAACCTCTTGCTACTTCGGGGGTGTGGTATGCGATCGGTCGTAACCTTTGCTATTTAGAGTGTACAACTCACACTTGGTCGTAGTCTTCGCTATTTGGGGTGAAAAGCTCACATTGGGTCTACGGCCTTTGTTATTTGATACATGTATAGTTGACGTTAGGACTACAACATAGGCTATTTGATATGTGTACAGCTCACGTTGGGCCTGTGGCCTCTGCTATTTGGTATGTGTACAACTCACATTGGGCCTATGGCCTTTGCTATTTGCTTTGCTATTTGATATATGTACAACTCACATTGGGTCTAGGGGCCTTTGCAATTTGATGTGTACAACTCACGTTGAGCCTGTAGCCTATGCTATTTGATATGTTTATAGCTCATGTTGGGCCTGTGGCCTTTGCTATTTGGTATGTGTACAACTCACGCTGGACTTACGCCCTTTGCTATTTAATATGTGTACAACTCATGTTGGGCTTGTGGCCTTTGCTATTTGATACGTGTATAGCTCACGTTAGGCCCAAAGTGTAACACCTCGCATATTTGAGTCAAACATATACGTTGACTTATAAGTATTGTAAGGCATATTTATACGTGTATACGTATGTATATGGGCTTAAGAATGATGACAATGCATGTATAGTAGGGTCATTGGTACCCTAGGATGTTAATTATGTCATTAAATGCCCTATACTTGGTGAAATTTACATTCTGGAACGCAAAAAAACACGTTCTTGAGGGAGAAGCGCGCTTGAGTGGTGGATTCCAAAGAGCTGAATTTTGGGGATTTCATAAGAAGCGCGCTCCTTAAGTGGAGAAGCGCGTTTTTGGGTCAAGAAGCGCGCTCCTCGCGTGTTGTAACCAAATTATGTTTTTTGGACAGCGACGAAGTGCACTCCTGGGAAGGAGAAGCGCGTTTCTCGCGAACAGACTGTATTTTTTTAAGTGGTCGGTGAGGTGGTTTAAGGGTTTTAAAACCTGATTATCCGACTTTTTCTACTCATTTGAGCTAGAAAGTGTTGGAAAGGAACAGAGAGAACGCAAAGAGAAGAGGAGCAAAGGTTAAGGTCGACCAATCCGAAGGTACAGATCGATCCTTTCTTGATGAAAATTAAATATTTGTGTTCCTCTCTTCGAGTTGTTCAACATACGTAAAATTTGTAGATTTTCAATTGTTAAATTGAGAGATTGAGAAAGTGGGTTTGAGCTGGAATCTGGAGGAAATTGATGTGTATTGATTGGTAAGTGATTCCTTGATATTGTGGAAGTTATTTGACGGTGAAATTTTGTAAAATTGGAGTGTTTCCATGGTTATCCACCCCACCTGTTGAAGTAGCAAGGGTTTGGGAGCAATTTTAATGGTGATTTTAATTGGTTTTGATGTGTTTTGTTGAATAATTATGATTGAGAATGGTTTGAATTGGGAAATTGTAGAGAATGGTGTTTGAATGGTAAGCATTGATGATTTGGGAAGTATCGAATGTGACTGCTTGTGCTAGAATGGGTTTAGAATGTGCAATTGAGTTAGTATTTGGCAAACCACTGTGAGTATTCTCCTTGTATTGATTTCTTGTATAACATTGTATATATAAAATGATTTGAATGCAAACATGATTCATGAATTAAACTGTTTCTAGTATTATATGATAATTCATGAAATGTTTTTGGAAAAATGGTGCATGTTAGACTTGTGAAGGCACAAAAAAAATATGAGTTCATTCCGTTAGAAATTAGTTCCGGGTGAGAGTTATGTGTAACCTCACTGTGCAGTAGGAACATTGCTCTTGAGAGTTGTTAGATTACCTCGAATTATACATTAATACGTGATTCAAGATGATTCAACAATTTTTAAGGACAATGTCAACAAAGTGTGTTTTAAAAATGTGTTAGTTAAGCGTTACTCTTTTAGTAAATACTATCAAGTAAAAACTTTTTTAAAAATTGATGAGAATGAGTTTATAGAAGAAGTGCTTTTAGCTTATTTGTTAAATTAAAGTTTGAAAAATGTTAATCTAGCTGCAAACGTTGCAATTGCATGTGCATATCCACCAGATATTAGTGTTATTTTAAAGTTTGTAATAAATATATACAACTTTTTGCAACTTATAGTTACAAAATATTATTCTAGCTACAAGTTTATAACTTGTAGTTACAACTTTTTATAATTAGATTAATATTTCTTTCAAAGTTTTATAATTCGTTCAATTGGTATAAAAATAAGCCTTTGGAAGTGACCATCAAAATTAATATTTAATAATTCAAGCAGTCATTTAAGTCAGTGTACGTATATGTGCAAGAACGATCTTTGAAAGACCCCATCAGTATCATTAAATCTCATCCTTATTATCATTATTTTAAATATTATTTTTAAAATAATTTTCAAAACGAATAAAATATATTTTTTTATATTATATATGTTAAAAAAGTATGTATAATGTGAAAACATGAAACAATTTGTACGCTGCCAAACATATTAGAATAACTTTTTAAGAATTTTAAACCTTAAGAAGAAATTAATTAGGATATTTATACGTCTACAAAAGCTCATAAGTTTGCATTCGTGATTCCAAAGTTTATTATAACTAAGTACAACGCATGTCTGATTTGCACGAGCAAGCGACACAAATTCTTGTGTGGCGCCTTAACACAAGAAACAATTCAAGGCCCCCTAATACAATAGGGACCCGGTCCGTCCTAACTTATAGAGTGTTTAAATATATAATGAATAGATTGACAGTTGACTCATTTCTTCACTATGATCCGACTAGTCCCTACATTAAATCGGCGCCAGAGCTAAAAATTGCCGACTGATCCAACATGACCTAAGAATCGAACTAGCGACATCTAAGTCCCAAGGAGTGAAGCGCCCTAACCTCAAACCATCGAACCAATGCCACACTAACCCTATTATTTTGTTACCAACAATATATTTATTGATCTTGCCAAAAATATAATTTTTATGATACAATTATTATTACTATTTATGTAAAAGATTAGTCGATCTATTTTGAAAGTATTTAGTGGAACAACCAACATCCATATGAATCCAAGTTTCCAATATTGCTCTTTTTTTTTTTTTTGGGAATATTGCTAAAGTGGTTGATACCTAGCTTATATATTCTTAGTTTTGCTTGGGGCATAATTTTTATGGGTGGGTGGGGTTGTACGTATCTTTTGTGGAAATTAGTTGACAGATTTAATTAAGTTGCCTGAAACACCCATGGTAAAATAAAATAAGAAAATGATATATGGATCCTAATTCTAGAAGTATATTTCTAATATTGGTAGTTTGGTACTTCGTTCCTTTTTCTTTCATTTTCTTTAAACAGATAAACATTGTAATAATTCTCTTATGAGATTTTTTGTGCAATTTAGGTACATTTCAAAAATAATTCTCTTATGAGATTTTTTTCAACCTCTCTCTCTCTTTTCAAAAACTACTTATTTATTCAAGGTATTAATAATGATAATAAAAATAAATGGTCTATTTAAAAATGTGGGGTGGGTCATATAACATGTTGACCATGGATATCCTAACCTTAAATTATTTTATATCTGTGAAAAATAAAAATTAATTACGCTGCATTTGGTTCGTGATCCAAAAAAATAAAATATAACTTAAAAAGTAAAAATTTAGAAAATAACATTGTCATTTTTTAGAAACAACTTATTTTCTTTATAAATTTTGAGAAACTATTTTCTGGTTTCAACAAATCAAACTCGTTTTCGTATTTCTAAAATTTTAGATACAAAAAATTATATATGAATTCTAAGCCAAAAACAGGCTTAGTGCTTCAGTTTTCTTTCATTTTCCTTTAATAAACTTTCAACTTAAGTCTCCTCATTAGAAGCAAACTGTACATTGTTTTCAATTCCGGGACTTATCACATCTTTAAAAAAAATCCAAGAAAAGAATTTCTTTTTTATTGTAATTGATAAAGGAAAAAAAATGATGAAAATTTTATTTTTCTTGTGCACAAATCTATCCATTATAAACCTTATGTAACAATTTAACAAGGAAAAAAAAAACAAAAAAAAAAACCTAAAGTAACTTTTTCAACAAACTTACCAATTAAGGGATATAATTTCTAATATTGGTATTTTAAGTGTTTCTCTTTCATTTCCTTAAATGAATAACTTTGTAGTAAAGTATCCAAATTAAAAAAAAAAAAAAGAATTTTTAATACCTTGTAACAAAAAAAAAAAAAGGAAAAAGGAAAAAGAAAGTATTCTCAATTAAGGAAGTAAATGAAGATCTAAATATATTTTCTTGTGTGAAATAGGTACCTTTCTTAGAAGTATAGAAATTTATTTTGTTTGATTTTCGGAAACCTATAAGGAAAAATGAATCCAATTTGTTTGTGGGATATTGTTCCTGTGAAAAATAATTCTTTGATGAGATTTTCCTCTCTCTCTCTCTCTTTCTATATATATATACTTTTTTTTTTTCGGAAACTACTTGTTTATTCAGTTATTATTATAAAAAAAAATGAATGGGTCTGTTTTGAAATTGTACTTAAATTATTTGATTTCCATTATAAGTGAAAAGCAAAAAAAATTGGTGCTTGTGATTTTCTTACATTTCCTAAAATAAATAACTTATTAAAAAATATTCTCAATTGCAGGACTAAAAAAAGAAATTCATTTAAATTTAATGGGTCAATGGTTCTAACTTTTTGCAGAGAATAAAGTTTAGATTTGGATATAAGTTAGATGAATAACCGCCGCATGGATATTTTTAAATTTAAAGATTGTTCAAACAATCTATTTAATTCTCGTAATTATATAGCGTGTAATATAAAAAGCATATGCCTAAAACTCTTTTGACATTTTTTAGACTAATGAACAAAAGAAAAAACTATTAATGGAATCTTGAAAAAATAGCGAAAAAAATTTGAATACCCATTGAAAGAAAATGAACTTGGTTGAAAATAATTAAAAAAATGTATATTCAGAAATAAAATAGTCTTTTTATTTTATTTAATTGATTATTAATTTTTTAGCACCTCGGAGGTGTCCTAACTCAACCTCGGAGGTGTCCCAACTCAAATTCGAACTCGAGACCTGGACTTCAATCTCAATTATAATTATTTTCTCAATCTCACTTATACTGTTGGTAATAAAATAGTCTAGTGTTTGGTAACTTTATTTTTTGTAGCTCTATAATTTTTAGTTCTAAAAAAAAATTAGCTTTATTTTTTTAACTCTATTTTTATAAAAGCTTATTTTAAAAATATTATTCGATAACAAAAATACTTCAACCTTTTATTTTAAAAATCAAAATTAGAAATTAATTGTTATATTACAAAATCATAAGCTATATTTGGTTAAATTAAAAATTATTTGTATTAATTATCACTTACTAAATTTGAGAGGTGACTAATTATTCTATAAGTGGTAACAAATTATTTTATATAATAATTAATACAAATTTGATTTGTTACAAATTATTTCTAATATATTTGAATCATTCTTTACTGCAAGTAAAGGATAAACCTTTAAAAGAATAAATAATTTTTTTTTACTTTTTATTTTAAAGGTATGAGTTCTATTATTTGTTAATTTTTATTTTATTTAAAAATTAACAAATTATTACCAAATGATTTAACTTTGTTCAATTTCTGTTTCAATTAGAGTTTAAAGAAATTAGATGTTAGAATTAGAGTTTACGGAAATCAAAAGCAAAATAGGAATTAAAAAAAAACTTTATCCGATATAAAAAGAGTAAAAAGAATATTTAAAGGTTGATTAACAAAAAAGAAAAAAATAATTTATTAAAAAAAATGGAATTTCCTTTTCCACTTCTTTCTATCCTTTTCTTACGCACAAATCTATCCATTAAAAAATAAAAACCTTACGTAACATTTTCAACAAAGTCACTAATTTAAAGGACTAGCATTACGGTCAACGAAAGAAACAACACAAGTAAAAAGTCACGTCCCTTCCCTGTCCCTACCACTTATTAGACACAGTTCTCTTATGTTAAGGGCATTCTCGTCATTTCAGGAGAAATTCAATAGTGATGTACAGACTACAGACATTTAAACCGACGCTTCGATATGTTAGCGGAATTAAGATACTCAGATTCCCAAGTATTTAGCGTTTCTTAATCTCTCCTCACGCGTTACATTCATGCGATGTGCTCTTTTTCTCTCCATCACCGACAAAAACTAAATAATATTACCAAAAAATAAAAAAAATAAAAAACATATATTTTTTTTTGTTTATCTAAAATCCAAAAAATAGCTGAAGAGTTTAATTACCTGGAACCAATCGTTGACGATCGAAGAAGGCTTCTGCCACGTCATCAAGGTGCGCACGGCTTTTAACCTACGCCCCCGTCCTTTTCTCTCTCGAGACTTTCTTGTAAAACTCCGCTATTGTACTCTCACCATCATCTCCCTATAGATCATTTTAGAGATACCTGAAGTGAATGTCTCTATTACGATCCAAGGGACCTGATGGTAAAAAGTACACTATCTCAGTTTTATATGAAGTTTCCCTAACTTCTCTCTTTCTATGTCTGAATTGCATAATCCTCACTCATCTTTTACTCTATTGCTGTACTCTGTCACAGCCATCTTGCGTTCCTTTTAATGGCAGCAGCAGCGGCAGCGGCAGCGGCCCCAACTGTACAAATCAAAGAACCTCTTCAACTGTTTTCAACACAGAAAAAAAAATAAAAATAAAAAAACATAGTGAAAAGTAAAATTTCTTGAGCTTTAATTTGAACAAGAACACGAAGAAGAAGGAAGATTTTATGTTGTGCGATGTGTTGGAGAAGTAGTGAATCGAAGAAATGGGTTCATTAGAAGGAGGAGGAGGAGGGGTTCCATTGAAGAGGGCTCTTTCATCGCTTCGTTCTTCATCTTCTAACAGAATCGATCGAAACGCGTTTTTTCACAGGCCGAGATCGAGATTTGCTCGGTTCTTGCTGTTCGAGAAGGTCGATTACTTCCAATGGATTTGCACAGTGGCCGTGTTCTTCTTCGTGGTTGTTCTGTTCCAGATGTTCTTGCCCGGTTCTGTAATGGACAAATCTGGGATTTCTATAATTCATGATCATAATCATGATGACGATGTTCAAACTCCTACTCCTCGGGATTGGAAGGATTTGGTTGAGATGAGTGGGTTGGATTTCGGTGAAGGTATTCGGTTTGAGCCGTCCAAGTTGTTTGACAAGTTCCAGAAGAAAGATTCTGATGATGTGAATTCTTCTTCTTCTTCTTATTCTTTGTTGGGTTCTAGCTGGCCTCCGGCTGTAAGGATTGGGCTGAGGAAGCCCCAGCTTGCATTGGTACCAATTACCTTGATATTGTCGATTTTTTTTTTTTTTTTTTTTGTGTTTTTCTTGAATTATGTTGATTTGTTGGATTTTGGTTTCTGTTTGTGTTGTTTCGAGTTTTGTTTGATTTTCTGGTGTTTGTTGTAGGTTCTTGCAGATCTAACAGTGCAACCGGGGCAATTGCTGATGACTAGTGTTGTGCTTTCATTGAGGGAGATAGGATACTCAATTCAGGTAATTGAAGTATGGAATTCAGCTGATTATCTTCTTTGGTTCTTCTTCTACTTTAATTCTTGAATTGTTTTGATGTAATAGAAGGCGTGATGTTCTATGTACTAGCATTTTAGGATGAGATTCTGGCCTTTTTTTGTTTTTTTGGACTGTGAATTTGTTGGTTCCTTGAATGGACTTGAGCTTCTTCTCGTGTTTTTAATCTTACCGAGCTAAGCTCAAGGTGTCTGTGTTTGCTCAAGTGATTCATGCCATAGAAGTTTGTAGAAAGTTGGCCATATAAAGTGATTTATTTTACTGGGGCCCGTATGTTTCTGGGAAAAATTGTAAGTGGGAGGCTAAATTTTCTGTTGCCATCCCTGCAAAGCACTTGTTGGAGATGCAATCTTTAGAATTCTAATGGGAAATTTAAATTTATAGAGGTTGAGAGCTCTTTGAGTTCTGTGAGCTTCAATTCCTTGTGGGGAAGAATTAGGTCTTAGAATTCTGATTATATTTACAAATCTTTAAGCACAGTCGATCCCAAGCTAGAATAAAACTTTTCAGATTAACTATGGCATGAATTTGTAATGTAAGCGTCGACTTAGCCCTTGATAGAGCAGAGTGGACGAAGTGAATTCGTGTAGCTGACCCCTTATAGTTTGGAAAAGGCTTAATTTAGTTGAGCTCTTATTTTAATTTCAAGATAATATGACTAAGGGATCATGACTTTGGCCAAAAGAGTGGTTTCTATTTCAAGGTAGAGTTCTTTAGCTGTAACTTTCCAATTTTCTCCTACGTTCTCCAGGGTTCTTCAGATCCAATTCACAGCGGTGAAAGAGTAAATGCTAGGCTCATTTCAGGTCGATCATAGGAATTGGGTGAGACTTCAATTTGATTTCAGCTTTCCGGAGTTAAGACCTAAGCATTAATTACCTGCTAATCTATAGTAGGATTAGGTTATCAGATATGTAGGCTGACTTCGAGATAGAGACAGGATGTAATTGAGTTTTAAAATGTTATCTGACCAAAGCATGTGATTGAGTACTTATAAACAGACTTAAGTCCCTTTGTGCATCAGTGTATGTGGCATAGGATGTTATGCTGTCAACCTAGATAAGGTGCATATTATTGACATTATTTTTCCCCTATATTGAAGAGAAATGGCATGCCTACTTATCATCTTTTTATGCGGATTGGTAAGTTTAGAGCTAGTGTTCTTTTGGTTGAGATTTATTGAACAATACTAAAATGCATGATGGATGTGGGATTTTTCGGCATCGGTGCTCACTTTTTTAGTATTTTACCTTAAGCAAGTTGATAGGGTTATGTAAAGAGGGAAACCAAGGGTTTTGATGGAAAGAAAGACATGAATTATGCTAGAGTTTGTAATTTCATGTTGGATTGGCTTATAGGTTGCCGAAAGTGACTTGACATGTACTAATTTATGGGAGATCTGAAGTGCTAATTTAAACTGGCTTGTTGGCCTCAAGGTTTGTGGTTGTTGGGCTAAAGTATAGCCATGGCTGTGCATAAGATCAATGATTTTAGCGATAATCTATTGAATCAACAAAATAACTATAACTACTCTCCAGGTGATTGTATTGTTCTAAAAAGTTGCTTCATTAATAGTTTCCTAAGAAAATTAACATTAGAGACTTGGTATTTATTTTGAAATTAGTAAAATATTAATGATCCAACCTTGATAGTTGTTTTTGATAGTTGTTTCTCGTAGTTGAAGTGTATGATTATCACTTGTTAGTGCTTGTTACACTAGTAAGTGTTTTGGTTATCACTTACTAGAAAAAAAGTGCTTAGATTATTAAAACCTTGGTATTGATGAAGGAAGGTGCTATTGATTATAAAAGGGGAGGGGGCAAGGCGGCTATGAAAATGAGGCGATTCCCAATTTGAAGATCAATTAAGAGCTTAGAATTCATTGCTTCATTAAGCTATATTTCTTTCTTCATATTCTTTTTGTAGTTGAGTAATTTTCTTTTGATTCAATTTAAAGCAAGACAATAGAGCATCCTCTTTGCCTTCCACGTTAGCTTGTATTGCCTTGTTCATCATCGTCAAGATCCCATTCCTCTCTTCCACCGCAAGCCCTATACTTCACTGCCCCAACTCCCTGTCCATGAAAATCTTCTCGATAAGTAACTCAAGCGAAATGACCCCAAATGAGTAAACGTCCCATCTAGGGGTGGGCTTGAGGTTCTTGAGCAACACAGGCACGTGATAAGGCGTGGAATGGTGGAGTTGGTGCCGATTGGAAGCTCTTGTAGGCTCTTGTGAGAAAGTGTGGACTGTTTTCTTTCGAAATGGCAAGCGGAGCTGCCGGCTTTGTAGTTGCCTTCGCCCCAAACTAGTCACTCTAGTCCAAAATTGCCAATTTTTGGTTCCATGTTAGAGCCTAGAAGGATGTTGCTTGGCTTGAGGTTCCTGTGTACATGCTTCTTCTTGTGGATGTAAATTATTCCACATGGTACTCCTCTTGCTATCCTAAGCCGAACTTCCCATGGTAGTTAATATGCAGATGACCCTAGTCTTTTTGCAATTCCAATTTCAATAAGAATTAGTTTTATTAGTTAAGGCGTGAAGAAGAAAAAATAGCTTGAAATGTTCCACCTATCTGTATGTGAAGTGCTATGACGGGATAAACTCGAGGTCAAAGAGGATTGGATTGTGTGTGCTGGGCCCTTTAGGGGTCATATTTTGGCTAAATTCCTTGTACTGTAGGCCCCTATGTCATGCAGTTTAAAATTTATGAACATTCCTTTGGTGAATATAAAAACCAGATATTTATCATAAATGGTGATTTCAAGCTATTGTAATTGAGCACCCTTTTCTTTTTTCTCCAAGGTTGTTTGGATTGGAATCTTAGTTTGATTTGGTAACTAGGCCTTGTAGGTTTTATAGGATAGGATTATGGATCATAAGATTCTATAAAATATAAGAAATAATGTTCAATAATATGTCTTCATATCAAAATATATAAAAAGGGTGCTCAGTGCACGCAGCTCCCACCTATGCGGGGTCCTGGAGAAGGGTTGGACCACATTTGGGTCTGTTGAATGCAGCTTATTACCTTGCTTTGCAAGAGGCTGTTTCTACTGCTTGGACCCGTGATTTCATACATATAAAAAGGGTGTAAAAAAAGGGTATGCCTAATGCATGTCCTGCCATTACATGGCGATCCTATACATACATGACTATCTTAAATAACAATCTATCATATATAATAGAAAACAAATAGCTAGTGACGTAAATGAGAAGAAAAATTCCAAAAACTTGTTGGAATCTGATCTAGCAAGGGCAAAAGGTGGGAAAAAAAAAAGAAAGCAGTAGAGAATTAGAGAGGAAGAATAATATAGACCCATCAACTAAATTATGATTTGGAGCCAATTTTTTGGCTTTCTCTCAAATGAGTTAAATACGTGTGTGCTTGGTCCACTTCTTATACCTGACTGTACCTTTGCAGCTCAAGCTCATTTGATTGTTGGTATCAGTCTAAATCACGATCCTGAACTGTCCATAATGATTCTATGTTTCAAATCACAATCTTACAACAATCACATATTATATGTGATCCAGATTTATGAGGGACC
The DNA here is from genome assembly GCA_035771175.1 of Paratinospora sagittata. Lineage (NCBI taxonomy): Eukaryota > Viridiplantae > Streptophyta > Magnoliopsida > Ranunculales > Menispermaceae > Paratinospora > Paratinospora sagittata. The sequence continues at coordinate 23,377,201 of CM069596.1, forward strand.
CTAGGATCATAAGATTATACGATCCAACCAATCTGGTTCAAGATCCTAACATCTATAGTGTTGAGTGATGTCATTGGTTACTGATCGAGGTATCTGTGAGGACTTTGATGAAATTGGTTTACCCCATGAATGGAGTAAGCATCTTTACAGCACAATTGAAGAATTCATTACACAATTGTGGATATTGACGTGCAGGACTTATGCTCAACCCATATCTCATTGTTAGCTAATGAATGTACTTGGAACAAATAAATCAGCTAAAATGCATGTTAATGACTTTTAGACTGATTAGTTTAAGGCACCACAATGTACATGATGTGGGAAAGGATTTGTATTGATGCTTGGTGATGTCTAAATCCTTGATTTATTGGTAGCTGAGGCTAATGCTACCAAACATAGGCTAACTCCTTAACAAAGTGACCCGTTATTGCCTGCACAAGGTGTGGGACTCTTTTATCCCTTGGTAGATTCACCAAAAGAGGGCTGTTTTGTCATTGGAAAGTTGGTCTCAGAGGTGTACCTTGTCGCATTATTAGGTTTATGCAGCATGTAAAAGTTATAACAATAGAATTGAATTTATTGAAGTTATGTTTGTTTGATTTAGATTATCCCTGCAAGTAACAATTCATTTAGAAAAATTCAAGATAATAATTTCCTAATCTTGATTCTGTTTCTCCATTTGCAGGTTTATTCACTTGAAGATGGTCCTGTCCATGTTGTTTGGAGAAGGATAGGTGTTCCTGTTACCATTCTTCAAAATAGAACCTCAGAGGTTGCCATAGATTGGTTAAAGTATGCCAATTATTTTATTTTTGATTCTTCTCAATAACCAGACATTAGTCAATCAAGAATTTGTTGGAAAGATTAATTAGGGAGCATTTCATTTGAGAAGAATTAATTCTAACTGTTGCCGTCTGATTCTATACAAATTTTATTAAGAGAAGGAAAAAAAAGAAAAGAAATGTTTTAAGGATCATAGAGTATCTAGGGAGCTTTTTAAGTAATGATGATGAAGAATTTGGATTTCCTTTCCATAGGATGTGGCTCACGCAGAACCATAGTGCTCCCTCATGGATTTATTTGGTGGTTCTATACTCAAATATATCAGGTGGCCTCAAAGTATTTAATTAATCATAATTTTTATTGAGCTTTTCAGTCATGTTAAGAGATATTTGATAGTAAGAATTGATCCTGGTAATGTTAGATGCATCAAGCATGTAATGCCTGGTAAGTTTTACATTGGCCTTGTTCCAGGAGGTGGTTTCATGGTTTCCACATGCAACTTTGTGTTTCATCATACTAAGTTCCACTGGTCATCTTTTCTTATTTGAGAAGAAAATTTAGCGTGATGAGATAATTGTTAATATCTAATTAAGCTGGGTGCATTGTGCAGCTATGATGGCATACTTGTGAATTCTCTTGAAGCAAAGGACATTTTTTCATGGTAACTATTATCTGAATTATTTCAATTTTTCAGTTCAATTTGTGGTCATAAATGGTGTATGCTTTCTTTTCCACATGTTTTTTCCTGGTTTTCAACCCCATCTTTTCTCCGAGAGATTTTGTTGAAAGGTTAGTGAACAAAGACGATATTGATACGAGTTTTCACTTTTCACACTTGCTATAGATAATATATGGCATTTTATGTTGCATAGGCTCTTTTAAAAAGTGAAAAGTATTCAACTGTTTGCACATCAGACTTTGACATCCCTCGAATCAAATGGAGCATTTTAAGATTTTCTTTTGGTTCTCTTATTTCATTACATTGATTACCATCTATGTTAGGCACTAAGTTTTAAGGTTTACAACTGAAATATTCTTCGCAAAGAAGTGTTGAATATATATTTACGTTTTTGTTGACACTTAATCACTGATGTTATATGAGGTTTTGATTGGTGGATTGATATTCAACCAACATGTTAATATTTTATTCTAAAAGTTTTGCCTTAGCTTCTGACATTGGCTAGTTTAACTCACTCTTTTTTTTTTTTTCTTAAAAAAAATTCAACTAGACATGTAATCTTATTGGGTCTTGATATTGACTCGTGTTAAAATTTCTACTGATCAATATCTAGAGGCATGCCCGTTTGTAGCTATGTTATGATAATTATAACAGTAATAATGATAAAAAGGAAATATAATTTGAGTTGAAAATAAAATTTTTATAGGGTGACTTGATCCATCCTCTATAATCTAATTGTGGAACTTAAAAAACCTATTTTGGTTTAAATAGTTTTCCCTTTACTCTTCCTATATAAATGATAAAGATTTTGTTTAAATATTAACGAAGTTATTACATTAAAGTACATGTTCATAAATTTGTTAGGGTTTAAGAGGAACTTTTTCTCCACATCTGTCATATATGGGTATCCTTGTTGTATAGGGTCTATATGATTATGTTATCTGGTAATGAAGGTGGCAAAAGAATTAGATTTTCTTATCATGGAAAATAATTCAAAAATGGTTGTCGAGTATGAATCTTAAAGGCAGATTTCTGTGGACAAGTGCTAGTAGTTGGAATAAGGAGTTTTTGTTGTTTCAGACAACATTATCAAGGTCTCAACATATGGATTCAAACATAGGCCATATATTTTATTTTTGTCAAGTTTGACGTGGAGGCATTTTGTTGCATTGATTGTTGCTTTACTTGTTAAGCATTCAAGAATCCAATACAATTTAAATGCATTCAGCATATTAGTGTGGTCTATCACAGTATATATATTCAGTGATTTGCTGATATGGTTTTTATATCCTAATCTTTGCTAATACCAGTATTTAGGAAAAAAAATTGTTTAATACTTGTTACAGTCTTGTGCAGGAGCCTTTCAAATCTGTACCTGTCATATGGACAATCCATGAAAGAGCACTTGCTGTTCGATTAAGAGATTACACTTCAAAAGGGAAAATTGAGCTTGTCAATCACTGGAAACAAGTTTTCAATCGAGCTACTGTTGCCATCTTTCCAAACCATTTCTTGCCGGTAATGCAACAAAACATACATAATTATTATCTACGTGTAATCAACTATTTAGTGGCACATGTGGCACAATGCACGTGTAAGGATATTAAGGGCCAACCATTAATTTGATAAAACCTATGAGATTTTGGTGAAAGACCTTTCTGATTCTGTAGTTGATTCCTTCAGTTGATTTCAGAGAATTGATTTGGCAATTAACCTTCAAGTTTCAATAGTCTCTGAAGGAACTTTGAATCAGTTTGAGTTTTTAGGTGACTGCCCAGAAGGCTATTGTTTCTACGTTCAAGTTTCAATATGTTTTATCTACACTCTACAGTCCAAAAATGGTAAGAGTGGTGAGATTTGCTGTTCCTGTAACATGACAGTTTTTCTTTTTTTGTCTTTTTTTTCCCATTTACTTTTCCAGATGATGTACTCTACATTTGATGCTGGAAACTTCTTTGTCGTTCCGGGTTCTCCAGATCAAGCCTGTGAAGTAGATAGTTTTATAGCCTCATACAAAAGGGACCATGTACGAGTCGAGATGGGATATGGGCCTGATGATTTTATTATTGCTGTGGTTGGAAGCCAGTTTTCTTACAGTGGTTTGTGGTTGGAGCAGTCCTTAATTTTACAGGCTTTATTACCATTTATTCCTCAGTTTTTGTCTGGTAATCGTTCAAGCTCGCATCTCAAAGTTGTTATTTTAAGTGGGAGTTCGAGTACTAGCTACAAATTGGCCATAGAGGTACTAGCATGGTGATATATCTAATATTTTTTCTATGTAGTTTTCTTGCTCGTTTTTATTTTTGTTGTTTCAGCAAAGGCACCTTGATTTTTGTTCCTTTTTAGGTCATTGCTGTTAAATTTGGTTATCCAAGGGGAAGTGTGGAGCACATTGGCATTGATGGTGACGTGAACAGCTTCCTCAGCATAGCTGATCTTGTGATATATGGATCTTTCCTTGAAGAGCAATCTTTTCCAGAAATTTTGATTCGAGCCATGTATTTTGGGAGACCGATCATAGCTCCAGATCTTGCCATGATTAAGAAATATGTATGCTCTCTGAGAATTTTTTGAGTGCACATTTCTGTTATTTTGCATGCTTGTCTCTTAGTTTGGTCTTTGGACAACATCCTATTATGTATGACTCATAAACCCAATTAAGTGGTTCTCACCCGGGAGATCTTTTCCTCCAATGGGTATAGATTTGAATGCTGTTAGTAATGACATAGGTTGTTTCTTATTTTTCAGAGGTAAAAAAATTATGGTTTGTAATGTAGTAATGCTTGGCCTACTAGCTAGGAACTTGTGAATGCTTAGCCCACATGTTAACTGTGCAAGGTATGGTGTGTATTAACCACTGTTATGGCATGTAAAATTTATGATCGTGGTCCCTTATTTGTTTTTAACATGTTATCATATGAACTCCATTCTTTGTCTTGGCTACTAACTGTATTTCCCTATAACTATTAGGTTGATGACAGGGTGAATGGGTATCTTTTTCCAAAGGAAAATGTTGGGATATTGACACAAGTCTTATCTCAAGCAATTTCAAATGGGAAATTATCTCCTCTATCCAGTAATATTGCTTCAATTGGAAAAGCTTCTGCAAGAAACCTGATGGTTTCAGAGACAATTGAAGGGTATGCCTCTCTTCTAGAAAACGTTCTCAAGTTCCCATCAGAAGTTGCACCTCCCAAGGCTGTAGCCGAAATTCCTCCTAGATTGAGAGAGGAATGGCAGTGGCATCTCTTTGAAGAAGTTGAAGTTTCTAAGTATTCAAGTAATAACTTGAGAAGTTCCAACTTCTTAGACAAGTTTGAGGAGCTCTTGAATATGACCTCCATGGAAAGTTCTGTGGCTGCTAATGCAAGAGATGATACCTTTTCTTATACTGATTGGGAGGAACAAAAACGTGTTGCAATGTTAAGTGCTAGAAGGAGAAGAGAAGAGGATGAGGTAAGAAATGTAGTGGATGGCAAAATGTATTTTCTAAAATCTCATTTGGGTGACACTTTTTTTATGTGTCTCTGAAAACTCCTGTCATATTGGTACTTTATACAGATAAAGGATAGAACTGATCAACCTCGTGGAACTTGGGAAGATGTTTATCGAAATGCTAAAAGGGCTGACCGGGCTAGGAATGATTTGCATGAAAGAGATGATAGAGAACTTGAAAGAACAGGCCAGCCTCTGTGTATATATGAACCGTACATTGGGCAAGGGGCCTGGCCTTTTTTGCACCGTTTTTCTCTCTATCGCGGCATTGGGTTGGTGAGCTATTTTACTTCTTTCATCATGTTCGGGAGTTCCATCTTTTTCTTTACTTTATTTATGGTAAACTTGAATGGTCCAATATTTCTTCTTACTGTAAGAAGCAACTTGGATCCATTTTACATTTTATTTTTACTTTTTTTGGAAATTTCATACATTGTGCAATGAACGTATCAAATTTTTGTAGGAAACGGATGAGAAGAGAGCATTTTAGGCAATGATTTGAAAGGAAGACTCATGCTCTGGTTCCTTCTTTAGTATTTGTAATTTGTTTTAATTTTCCTCAACTGCAAAAGATTTTTGGCATGAATATGAATGCAATTAAATCATAAACTTGCAGCATTCTGGAATCTGGATCCACTCTCTGTTTTACTCTCCACCTAATTTATCCATGCCTTTTCAATGCTAATCTTTCATCTATTTGAGTTGGCTTCTCTTAATCCCTTGGAGCTGCCAATGGAATATATGTTTGAATGCTTAATCCTCCTATGCTGTGCAAGCATTCCATTAACCTATTCATCTGGTATATGGTTTTCCATGGGCAATGGAATGCTTCATCCTATATTTTGTTCTTGTTGTTTTCCGCATTTTTCTGTTAAGTTAGTAGAATCGATGCGAAGTGTACTGCTCCTTATCCTATCTCATTATGAATTTTTTGGATTTGTTCAACTCAGTCATCCAAAGGTCGAAGACGTGGAGAAGATGATGTGGATGCTCCTTCACGTCTTCCCCTTCTAATTGATCCTTATTACCGCAACATTCTTGGCGAACATGGAGCCTTCTTTGCAATAGCTAACCGTATTGATCGCATACACAAGAATGCTTGGATAGGGTTCCAATCTTGGAGGGCAGCAGCAAGAAAGGTATTTATGTTATGCTACTTTTATGATTCTTCTATCTTTATGTTTGTGTGCTGCTTTAATTGTTATACATTTGATCCCTGTTTGCAATGAACTCTGACGTATTGAAATAATGACTATTTTTGTTAAAAGATTGAGTTACTGAATCTCTCTTTACGACAAAAAATGCCTTTATGTAAAACAACGTGCAGAGATTTATAAGTCATTAATTTTTACAATGACCGAGAAATACAAATTGCAACTGATAGCCCATTGAATACATCCTCAAAGCCTTTTCCCAGTAATGATCCAGCTTGTCAAACAAAGATTAACAAGCAAAGAAAGAAAAGTCAGGAAATTCAGTTTTGTAAACTAGTTTTTCATTCTCCAGTTATAAGTGTTTGGGAGCTAAAAACATTTGGAAGTGGATGGTTTCCCTGGATAGGTTTCTAAGATGGAGATTTTAATCCATGGAAAGATACAGATTCCCCCAATTGATAGTAATATGTAATAGAAGTGGCAAGTGTTGATATCTAACAGTATGACCAAAGGTCCAACCAATCATTTGTTCTAAAAGAAATAAATATTGCGAGACAAGAGACAAAAGATCTTCTGGAGGATCACTGTCATTATGGTGTACCTCAAATGCAATTTAGGATTCATTTTCTTAGATATTTTCTCAGAGGATGTTCATGCAAATGTCATACCTGCAGATAAATGGCAAGTTTTGTATTAACTGACAAATCCAGATGTACCTGAAATGCAATTTAGGAGTCTGGAGTGAGTGTCATTTATTAATAAATAGAGCAGCATTGTATATTCATTTTGGGATTCTGATGCATGTTTTTATACCTTCCTGGTGCCTAATTTGATCCCAATCAAGATGGGTAGCTATTGCTCACTTTGTATGTGTCTTGAAATGGTTAGCAGGGTTTTCTTATAAAATTAAATTTTCCTTTGTGGTTCTGCTTTTGTAGTACTTTATTAAGGGTCTGTGCTTTTATTTTTTATTTTTTATCTGAATCAGTTGAATTGTTTCAAAGGGCCTGATATAGCTTTTCTAAGTGTGTTCATAATGTTCTTCATCACTTTGGAACATTTTCTATGGAGGATCCTTAGCATGGATTTGTGGAAAAGTTAGAGAAAAAGGAGCTGAAATAATAAAACAGATCAAATTTTTAAAGGAATGAAATGCATGTTCAAGTATAGGACTAAGCATTGGATATCAGCTCATTTGGTTGAGGGTCTTGAGATTTGAATATTAAGTTCTCAGATGGAGGGGATTTTTCTTTGGTCACGTTCTTTATGCATTTGCTAGGTTTTCTTTTTCTTTTTGATAAGAAACTAGAAAGATATTTATCATAAAATAGGAAGACCATAAAAACATCAAGGCAGCCAAACCAAGGATGACATGAAGTTCTCCTTAGCTGCCTCGAAGAATTACAGCATAATATTCTCCCACCATCTTAACCGATCACTAAATCCCTTAGAAAGTTGACAAGCCGAGACCCAGTAAGAGGCCGATTAACCGCTGTTGATGCAAGATTTGCCCAATACCAATATTTATAGGAAAATATAAATGGAAATAGAAATAAAGGTGACGAGAAGGACTAACCAGGCTAGGAGGTCAGACTGAGCTCCTAATACGACGACCTCGATGCAGAAGTCGGGAGGGGCGCCCAACCGACCGGACCTACCTAGCAATCTCCTGGGGTACCGAGGTGAGATGCCAGCCTTGTTGGCCCAGATTATAGTCCAAGAGGGGGGGGGGGGTGAATTGGTTTTCGTGAAACCTTGCTAAACACTTAATGACAAAGATAAACAATTAAACAAAGTGCAAGGAAAGTAAATAATGAACACAGTGATTTAGAGTGGTTCGGCTTTTTCAAAGCTTACCTCCACTACTTGACCTCCCCGGTCAAGATTTCTCAAACATCCACTAACTTTGATTCAACTTACCGGTGTGAATTAAACCATTACAACTTGATTCAACTTAAGGGTGTGGATCCTACCTAATTTTGATCCAACTTGTGGGTGTGGATCCTACCTAACTTTGATTCAACTTACGGGTGTAAATCGGACTGTTACAAACACTGACCTCCGGCTAGGAGTCTTCCCAATTGGCTAACTAGCCAATTCCAATACAAATGTGTTTACAAAGATGGAAAGATTGTTCTATACCAAACAACTCTCAGTTGAAGTACAATTAAGAATGAATACCTTCCAAATGATGTACAACCAAAGTATGTAATATGATGCACAAGCTGTGATGAAACAAGGAACTCTTGGATTTTGATTGAGAAATGATAAAGATGAAGTGCACAATCAAAAACCCTTTTCTTGATCACTTGAAATCCCTTGGAAAATGTCTTCTCAAAAGTGAAGATTAAATGCACAGGAGATTTCTTCAAAGTGATTTGTAGACTTGAAAAACCAACTTGAAAAGCTTGGATGAAGTACTTGAATAACTTGAAGAACTTGGAGAACTTGAAAGCTTTTCTTCTCAAAGATGGAAAATCAAAATTCAAACACTCATTTGAAACTTGTTTTCCTTTTGAAAGATGCGGAGAACTAATTTTAGCACAAGTTTCTTTCTTTCAAAGATTTTGCAAAAGGTTGCTCATCATTAGCTAAGGAACATATTTATAGAAAAATATTTCCGAAAAAGTAAGAACCTTGGTTCTATACACAGAACCTCGTTCCTGTTCAAATTTAACTTGAAATAGTTCTTTGTTTTCAACACGAAAACACCTTTCCTTTGAGAGAAACACATTTATGTGTGAAATTCCAGAATTGGCCAAAAAGTAGGAAACACATTTCTTAAAGAGGAAACACGTTTCTGCTTGACTGAGTGAAATATTTCACTTAGTCCATATAGGAAACGCGTTTCTGCAATACATAGAAACTTAAACATGTTTTCTTTTGATGTGTGTGCATTCAAAACATGTTTTCTCGATCAAACAAGTCTAAATACACTGGATTTGATCAAATTGAAGAATGAACAAGTGTTAAACTCATTACGGATGAAAAGTCAAACTTTTGACTAAAATTGAAATCGGTTTGACTTTAAAAAATGGTTTGACTTTTTCAAATCAAAAGCTAAATACATTCAACTCAACTTCAAAACAATACAATTGAAGTGATTTTTTGATCCAAACCCAAATCAAGACAATTTTGATCAAACAAGCGAAAAGTTGACTTTTGGTCAAAACAATTGACTTCGCAAAAACAAGAATGATTTTGTGATATGATGCATGCATAGATTTTGGCTGACACAAGTAGAAATTATTCTACAGCCCTATGAAATTTAAGCAACTACATTACATAGATGTGATCTTGATCGTCCGATTGCTTTGATCCACTTAGAGTTTTAACGTTGACTTTTTGGTTGACTTTACATATATGATTATTTAAGTATTGAAACACCTTAGTCAAAGTGATTAGTATGCAAAGAATGTTGTTTGCAGTCATCAAAAGATACAAGGGTGAGGGTCAATAAGTCAATAGGCCTAAGACCCTCTGATGCCCAAGTCTGAGCCAGAATCAGTATTTAAGGATAGCTCTTGCGTAAGGCTCAAAAGTAGAAATTTGTCTCATACCTTTTTGGTGAATAGTGCAAGCATATTTATAGTGAGGGTCTGGTTCCTGTTGGCCTAGATATTTTCAAGAGGGGGGTGAATTGGACACTTAGCAGATTTTAACTTTGTTTAAAGGATTGCGAAATAATGAAAGCAGATTAAACAAAGTATAGCAATTTAAATACAACAAATGTAAATGGGTCAATGCAAGCAAAATTTATAGTGGTTCGGCTGCGCCTACATCCACTACCTAACCTCCTCAGGTAGGATTTGTTCAAACTCCACTATGGACTTTCTTACGGGTGAAAAGATCAAACCGATACACTTTCTCCACTTACGGGTGTGAGAATTATCGTTTCTCAACTTACGGGTGTGAGAGGACCGTTTCTCAACTTGCGAGTGTGAGAGGACCTATTCTCTACTTACAGGTGAGAGAGGACCTATTCTCAACTTACGGGTGTAAGACGACCGCTTACAGCTTTGAGCAACACTTGCTCTAACTTAGTGACTTACCGGTCACTACAAACTTAATACAAGATGAGATATGATTCCCTTTACTTAGAATTAAAGTGATACTTACAAAGCTTTGGATTGAACCTTCTGTGATCACTGATTCAGCAAAATATGTATGATGAAGTTTATGCTGAAAACAGGTTCAAAGAGCTTTTGTCCACTTCAGTTGGTTTTCAAAATAATGAAGATGAAGATCAATCAACCCAGAAGACTTTAAGTTTTTCTTTCAAAAGATCGTAAGATCAAGCACAAGTGAAAGAAGACTAACTTTCAAAAAGTGTTTTGGCACAAACGAAAACTGTTAATACGTTTTGAATGAATATCAGTTTCGTATATCATTAGTGGTTGTTTTGCTCTAAGGCTGCACGTATATATAGGAATAACAGAGGCGCGATGGACTTGATGATTTTTGGCGCTCTAGGTTATTTTAAATATAACGTTAACATTCTTTCCCGAAATGGATCGATGCAGCTCAATGCATATTACGACGATAGCATCTGAATCATCTGATCCTTTCATGAAAGAGGAATGTTCTGACGAAGTTGTAGAACGTTTAAAAAGTTCTGAAAAAGTTGTACGATTTTGAAAAGTTCTCAAAAGTATTCGTACGTTTCTGAAAAAGTTAACAGAAATAGCAGTAATGTCAAAACAACAAAAATATATTTTCTGTCGTTTTGTTCCTTTGAGGGCGCTCATAGAACATCAACGTCCTACTGAACAATGAAGCGAGGGCGCTACTGAATAGTAAGCGTCCTGACTTATTTTGACAATTAAACGACTTAAATCATTAGGGTGTTACTTTGACAGTTAGCGTCCTGCTTTGTTTTAAAACATTAAACACACGAAGGCGCTACTCAAGAGTAAGCGTCCTGATATTAAAAACATTTTTAAAACAATGTTAAGTGCGCTGACAGACGGTAAGCGTCCTGAAAGTTATTTAAGTTGATTCTAAAGATGAGGGCGTTCCTACACAAGTAGCATTCTAATAATTTATTCAACTTATAACTTATCAACGCCTTTAAAGATAGAAATCACTTTAAAAACAAAAAAGAACTTCTAGCAAGTTTAAACTAAGTCAGCGTCCTGACATTCTCAAAAGTTGATAAAAGAAAGGTCGCTACTAACAAGTAAGCGTCCTTATTAATCAGTTCAATTCAACCTTGAGCTTCTTAATATTTTATTAGCGTCCTGACTCATCAAGTCCAGGAGGGCGTTGCTAAAACATTAGCGTCCTGAAAGACTTTTATAAAAGCGGTTTTTGATTTCTCGATTAAAGCTCGATAAAACATAATGTAATCAGATTAAATCGAATATGCAACTGATTGATTAAAACATGCAGGCATGCATATTGCTGATTCACATGACAAAGAAGGTCCTACAACCTATCATAATCTAATCATACAACTAAACATCTTCAAACGAACATGGTCTTCAAGAACATCTTTTAATACGTTCGCCATGCATCATTGAATCTTTGAAACCTTCAAGTAAGATTAGATATGCCATATGTGCAGTAATATCATAAACAAAATGTAGTTTGTAATCATCAAAATATCTTTCATATCAGGGATATATATTCTTCGTAAGGGACGTGCGGATAATTGGTTCAACAGTTCCCACTAAAGGGGACTGGTGATATTGTGGTCCCAGACGGGGAAGTGGTCCAGGGGAGTACGTGGCGTAGTCTTGTAAAGTTGGCCCCTGACGGTTGCTGACATAGGTGCCTAGCTAGGTCACTTTAGAAGCTTGGGTGACAGACAAGCTGTTTTTCGAATTTTCTCCGCCTTGGGCTCATATTTGGGCCTTAGCATGGGCCCGCACTTTTATAAGCACCGATTTATCCATTATTCAATAGCCACCTTTAGAATCAGGTGTTCCCAAAGGCCTTGATACTACCAAGGGAGAAATTCACACTTGTATCTCGTATGATTAATCCCTTCACAATTGAAGTGACACTATTATTTTAGTTGATATATCTCCAACAATCTTCATTTGGGCCAAAAATCCTAAGGTTTTTAATCATTCATCACCATTATATGATTGATTTTAAAGAATCTGTTGTTGCCATCTTTTGGCACACTCATTTTGAGGGCATATCTACGGGTCTTGACCACTTGGGGCAGCATGAAATATGTACTTGCTCCTACTTTGATATATGTGCCATATCTTAGCTAACCATCAGCTTTTATACCACTTGCTGGTGAGCTTGACTCACTAGTATTGATAGTGCCCCACTTAAAGACATTGGGCTTAGGTGTAAGGTTTTCTTCCATTGCCTGGACAATACCAAGTGAGATATTCACACTTATATATATCCCATATGAAGTTGGAGTGGCTTAGGATTTGGGTCTGTTTTGATGTAACTTCTGTCTTTTGGGTTATTGGTGTCATGGAGCACTTGTGGTGCTCCTTCCCATCCCTTTTTGAACTGCATAATATTTGTATAATTTATTTTGTTTCTTGTAAAAAAAATATATCCCATATGATGAATTCATTCAGGGTTAGAGTGGGAATATTATTTCAGTCCACACATTTCCAATAAAAACAAAGTCCAAGATAATTCCTAACACAAGTAGTTTGATAGTGTATTAACACCATTAGCATTGTAGTAAATATTTTAGTTGAGTACATGAATCTCTTATATATTGGTTGAGTACATGCAACATATGTTGGTTTAGGCGTTTCCGTGTAGAGAACTTATTCTTCACTTTTGTGTTTTTTTTGTCATGTTCCTTTGTTTTGTTTTGATTTTTTAATACAATATTAGTTTCTTATTAAAAAAAAAAGAAACGTTTAATTTGTCCATGTATATTTTATATGAATTTTAAATGACATTTAGTTCAAGCCTAGATGTGTTCTTTGTTGTAAAACTTATCTCAATGCTAGACCACATTTTTTCATTTTGTTTTGTTTTTTTCTTTTTTTCAATGGTAGATTATCATGTGATTTTTTACTTAGTTTGTGCTTACTTGTTTCTGGTATCATTCTTCCTCGAACAGACTTCTTTGTCGAAGGTAGCTGAGAGTGCCTTATTGGAGGCTATTCAAGCAAGGAGGCATGGTGACACAATTTATTTCTGGGCTCGCATGGATAAAGATCCAAGAAATCCATTACAACAGGACTTTTGGTCTTTTTGTGATGCTATAAATGCAGGAAATTGTAGGTAAGATTAATAACATTTGCGAGAATGTAACTTCTATATCCTACTTACAAAAGATAAGACCATGATTCTCAATCTGATTCTGTTTGTTCGCCATATATTTCAAAGGTTTGCAGTTTCAGAAGCTCTTAGAAGGATGTATGGCATGAAAGAAGATTGGAAATCTTTGCCACCCATGCCAGTTGATGGGGACACATGGTCTGTTATGCACAGCTGGGCTATGCCAACCAGGTCTTTCCTTGAGTTTGTCATGTTCTCCAGGCAAGTCCAATTACATTTCTCGCCTACTTGCAACCAATCTGTGATTACAATTATTTTTTAAGTATTCCCTTTACTTGATCTCTGTTACACTAATTAATTTAGGTGACATCATATTTGCAGAATGTTTGTTGATGCATTGGATGCACAGATGTACGATGAGCACCATCAAAGTGGCCGCTGTTATCTGAGTTTATCCAAGGTAAGCTGTACTCCAAATACTAAATAAAACTCGTTTCTACCGCATTTGGTTGGTTTCTTCAAATGCTACTTTCCAGTATGCGTCTTCAAAACCCATTATCAGGTGTTTTTTTTTTTTTTCCTTTCAAGGTTACTGTTACTTTTGAAAATAAATTATTTTTTTGTTCTGATCATAAATTTGCTGCTTTAAGCTATTGATTATGTTTTTTGTGAATCTTTTGCAGGACCGCCATTGCTATTCTCGTGTACTTGAACTTCTTGTTAACGTCTGGGCGTACCACAGCGCAAGGCGGATGGTTTACGTGAACCCAGAAACTGGTGCAATGCAGGAGCAACACAGGTTGAAAAGCAGAAGTCAAATGTGGATAAGGTGGTTCGGCAAAAGGAGAGGAGGAGGCAACAAAGTAAGGATAAGATCTCGAGGATGAGGAGGCGGGTGCGTCAGAAAACAATAGGAAAATATGTAAAACCGCCTCCAGAGCAGGATACAGGTAATTCAAACTCAACAGCAACACTTGCAACTGCTGCTTCAGATTCAGAATAGGAATGTTCGTTTGTTGGTGAAATTGGTGATCAAATTGATAATTCTTTGTTCAGATTAGCATTTTTCCTTTTCTTCATTTTTTTCTTAATTTTGGTGGTTTTTTTTCTTTTTCCCTGTGTAAATGATGGGAAAGGATGCAGTAGGGGTTTGTATTGTTGTAGTATTTTGACAGTTTTTTGTTTGTAGCATTTGCATCCTTCCTATCATGTAAGCTTTGTTGAAGTTGTAAATTTTTTTTGTTATGTTTTTGCTTTCCTTATTACAAAAGAAAGTTCACTTTGTTCTAAATTCTGTCCATCATGACATTCTTTTTTTTTTTTCATTGGTTATGGCCCAGAAGAACCAAGAGGGAGGGAGTAAAGTTTCTTCCAATTTGGGGGATGATAACCTCAACTTCCTACAAATTTGCTAGAAATCAACAAAACTTCCTATGCAACCAAACATCCTATTCCAGAGTCCCCAATTATTTATTTATTATTATTATTTTTAATCTTTTGAGAAGAAGCAAATAAGAATTTGTACTACTAATAAAAAAGTCCAGAATACTACAGACGGGTACAAGGAGTACTCAACAGGGCCATTCCACAAAAACAAGCAAAAGAAGTAATAAAGAAAAAGTGGGAGAAAACAAACGCAGCGTAAAAATAAACGCATGAAGACCAATTCCTAAACAAGGCACAAACGAGTTGGATGAAACTATAAATGATTATAGTTTTTTAATTAGTAAAAGATCTTTGGTTATAGTTTTTGGCTAGAAGTTAATTGTATAATATTTAATGAGGACAGAACAGTAAGTCTATTGGTCAAAGTAATTTTTTGTTTTAAGCCATTTGAGGGCGTGTTAGGAATGAAGCTGTCATTAGATAACACAAGTTTGTAGGCTCGCCCGATGGGCGACGTTAATAAAATAATACTACTATAGACTCAATTTAGATTTACTAAAAATGCTACCCTTCTGTGTAAATAATATTGATGTTAAGAATAATATTAACTAATTGATTAAAATATAATTATATAGCATTCATCACTTGTTGTCTATACGAATTAAAAAAAAAAATCATCTACAAATTTTCACTATTATAGGTTGGTATAAATATTTGATCATATATATATCATCGTAACATTTTGATGGAAATTTATGATGCATGAATTTTTGTCAAACAAAAAGAAAAATCATTCTATTTCTTTTAAAGCTTCTATTAATAAAATACCATTAAATTAGATAATGTAAAATTCGTAGTCATGCATTTATTTACAACCTTTATAAGTACATAAATATGACAAAATGATGACTAACATTACATATATGATGATGCAACAACGAAATGGTTTTGGAAACTTATCACATATATAAACGAAATGAACAACTGGTCAAAGTCAAAGTCATTACATATGTTGAAGCAAGAGATAGAGAGTGATTGCTGGAGAGATGAAAATGAGGAGTGGTTGAGAAAGAAAACAAAAGAAGAAAGAGATGAAAGAAAAGAAAAAAACAAATAGTGAGAGGTATTGACAATGACATATACCAAACCGAAGGAACAATATTTTTGTTGACATTTCTCATGATATATATATATAATGAAGGTGAGGTCTCATCTATTTAAGAAACATTAACATGAAGGTATGAAGGTGGGGAGTGCGTGATATGCTGAGGATTCTTTTTTGGAGTGAGTTATTAGTTCAGATTTATGTCGGATCTTCGTCTATGTGTAGTCCGAGATATAATGATATTGTTGGGACCTTATATGAAGAAGAACTTGACATAAACATGACAACTTGACTTAAGAAAAGAACTCTAAAAGTCTACTCTATGATCAATTTAGTGCAATAATTTGTCATTATACGGTATCACTTCTTTACTTATGTCAAGATGCTGATAGTACTACCCTACATACTACTACTACCACACCTATAGTAATTTTAATATCAATTCCAATGCAACTAATACCTATATACTCGACCTATACACCAAGTTCTTTCCTCTTCTCTCAAATAAAACCCAACATACAAAAAATAATCAATGTAATTCACATACCATGCAAGTCAACCCTGTATTTGAAAAGGACATTATCATTATTCAAGTTTTATATATAAGCATATAATATGATATTGATAACAATATAAGTTTTTCCATTATTCGATTGGTAACAGGAATATTTGCAATAATGCTAACTCTAGAAATGTAGCAACACTCAAGTTAAAAAAAAACATAATTCTTCGTTTGAATATTATATAATAGTAAGATGAAGATTAGGAGCAAAGGAAAGTCAAAATAAACATGCCTATTATTGAGGTCAAAAAGTTATGTGAACATTATATGTAAAATAATGAATGAAACAAAATGATACAGGAAACAATAGTCTTTGAATGGAAAAATAATATTATTGTTCATCTTCAATATTCGCGTCCAAGATTTACAGGAAACAATTCTTCTCTTCTCTCCACAACCTAAAAAAGTTAGTACAACCCATTAGTTTATTGACTAAAATAACTTAAAAAAAAACTCTAGAAACCAAAGAACAACCCTTAAAGTATTTAAAATATTTAAGAAGAATTAAAGTCATCAATCAGCTTGAGGTGTTTTCATGAAGGAATTCATGTATAAACAATCAAGCAAATCCGAAACTATTTAAGTTCAAACCTAGCCAGATGAAATAAAAAACATGAATTTTCTACCAAGATTCTAAATCTACAATTTAATCAAAGAATAAGTAATTCAAATATTCTGAAAGAAAATCCTAAATTGAAAAATCAAAAGCAAAACATTCAAGAGATGCACTAACCTTGAATGTCTTCTTTAATGACTGAACTGTACCAAAAAAAGAAGAAGATATTATGATTCTATAATTCTATGATAAATAACTAAGAAAATTGAGGAAGAAAGAATAAAAAATGTAGATATTAGTTATCTTCTCCCGTTGTACATGTTCAAAAGCATAGGTGACTTAGATCTCTTGTATGAAAAATACAACTGAATATAGTTTAATTGACTTAATCTGAATCTGTATTCTAATTATTTTTTTCCGACCCTATCTGCCCAAAAAGAAATTTAGATATAAAAAAAGAAAAGCTTACTTCTTCTTTTTATAGATTGAAGACTCAATCGACAAACATCCGCAGTCGCATCAATACTGTAATTCGCATTGAAGAGATGAAGAGAAGCAGTAGATGGAGATGAAGAGAAGGAATGGTTGGAAATGAAGCAAGGGATAGAGAGAGATTGCTGGAGAGATGAAAAGGGGGAGTGGTTGAGAAAGAAAACAAAAGAAGAAAGAGATGGAAGAAAACAAAAGAAGAAAGAGATGAAAGAAAAGAAAAAAACAAATAGTGAGAGGTATTTACAATGACATATACCAAACTGCTCATTGGTGTGTAATTAGAAAATGTAATTAATTATCACGTGACGCTTACTTATTTAACAAATATTTATATAAATATCTGCTTCTTATTATTATTCAAAGTTTTGCAACAAACAAACACTATATAGCTAGGTAAATTCATGCTTGAAATATATAGGTGGTTGTATGTCTTCTTCATTTAATTGTATAATATACAAAAGTAAAGTGTCATATAACATTTATCTAATATTACATATTTTTATATTCATAAGTTATATTACATTTATACATCTATTATGAGTTATATACATATATATATATATATACACATGCACGCACATTTAGAGGTATACATTAATTTAATACGCCCACGCATAATAATATGGTACATATGTTGAAATTACTGGCAGACCGGACTCCATAAGGTCGTGCCAAAAAACATCATACAAATTTTCAGGGTACCTAGTCTCCGCTTCGTCATCTAGAACGACTCTTATAGTAGGTCGACCAATGATGGACCAATAAACCATTAGCGTGCTTGTTTCTCTTGGAGACCAACAATAAACGAATGTTTCATCGATTTCGAGAAAAGGCCGATCTTCATTATCCACAATTTGAGGCTGGAGCCCGTAATCATACAGATGGTCTTGTAACTTCATCATTAATGACTCAAAGATTGCTGGATTAAGTAATCTATAAGAAAATTCTCTGGCCAGCATGAAGCAATTTGGGTTCTCATCCATTTATCGAGTATTTCACGGGTGTATTGTCTGCATGTTTATCAAACATACCAAGATTAGAGTGTTTAAATGAATGGTCAGAGAAGAAACACAAAGTCAACAAAATAGCAAATTCCTTGTTAACAAAAAGAAACATAATGAAAACAAAGTAGAAGAACAAAGAAACGTATTTGTCGATAATAGGTAGTTGACAGGATGATACCTTAGTAGTTTCGTGGGTGATATGTGTTGATGATTTTTCCCGTTGTACAGTAATTGTGTAGCGTCTTTATTTGTTGAAAAACTTTCGGCATACAAATGGGAAGAACATCCTAAAATATATAGTTTTCAACAACAATTAGTTGAGTTTCAAGAAAAGGATAAACATGCAATAATTATTGCAAATAGTTTAAGTCAAATAATATCCCGAGAGTTGAGGGATTTTGCGTCAGGTGTCATAATCCAAACTGTATTTGTTGAGTTTATAAATACCATGATAATAAAACGTTTGGTTGCTAGATTTTCTTGTCTTTTGTCAAATAAGAAATTTAATTCAAATAAAATTTGATGTCATAGAGTCTAATGTTGTCAATTTTCTTTTCTTGTCAAATAAGATTAAATTAAAGAAGTTCTGACATCTGGAGATGACTACAGGGTTTTTATAAGAGAAAATGTTAATTTTCCATCAATATCTAAGAGAGTTGTGACACATTGTTTTATTTTATTATAAAAGTTAAGTAATCATGTCAATCAAGTTCATAAAAAAAGTGGAAGGGCGCGTGGATGTGGATTCTGACGCATGACATCAAACAATTATTTTTGCCATTCAACAACACGCCCCCACTGCTGGACACTCTTCTTTTTCTTCCACGCAGCTCCAAACAAAGCGCACCCACTTGAGTACCCCTTTGAACTTCAAAACTTCATGATGATGAAGAGAAAGAACTTAAGGAATTGGAGGTCTAACCTAGCTTGCATAATAGTTGCAAGAGCATAACTCCTAGATCAACTTAATAGCCTCCCATGACTTTGCTTTTTTTCATTATCTCCTGCACTGTCTCTTGTTTAGACGTAATGTCATTGCCTCCAACATTTTCTTTTAGAAGAGGAGAACTTACAAAATTTGGAAGAGATATTTGAGCGGAGCGGAAACAAATTAAGTGATTGATAAGCATGGAGAAGGAGATAATGAAGTCAAGGTTTCGAAGTGTTTGTGTGTTTTGTGGGAGTAGGGCCGGGAAAAGAGATTGTTACAGAAACGCTACTCTTGAGTTAGGTGAAGAGCTGGTAATTTATTAATGATTGTACAAACGTTTTTTTATTTTGTTCCTACGACTTGTTTTCTTTGGCATGGTTTGGTTGGTGGGCTATGTCATTTGTGCCTCATTGTTTAATATTGAAGTGTGTTAATTGTTTGAAGATTTCAAGGAATTTGAACCTTGTTTATGGTGGTGCGAGTGTGGGTTTGATGGGTTTGGTTTCTCAGGCTATTTATCAAGGTGGAGGACATGTTCTTGGGTAAGTAATATTAAGGACCAAGTACATAAAGAATCTATTTTTATCATATATTTTTCAGGGGTTTTGTTTATTTTTTGAGGCTCCTTTTTTAATTTATGTTTGTTGGTGGATTTTGTGGACAGAATTATTCCCAAAATGCTTATGTGCAAAGAGGTTTGTAATCGCATTATGCTTAAGTAAAGTCCTCATTTTACTTTTTCCTAAGTATTTTCTCATTATCATTTCATGGGATCAGATAGTTGGAGAGACAGTTGGGGAATTAAGAGTAGTAGCCGACATGCACAAAAGGAAAGCTGAAATGGCTTGCCATTCTGATTGCTTTATTGCATTACCAGGTCCTTTGTTTCAGTTGGAATTGTTATCACTTTAATCAGGATATATTATCACATATAAGTTAACCTTCGAAAAAGGCTATAAAGGATTTCTATTTCAATAACTATACAGGTGGTTATGGGACATTGGAAGAGTTATTGGAGGTCATTAGCTGGGCGCAACTTGGGATCCATGACAAACTTGTAAGCAAATCAAAACCCACTGCATTCATTTATCTATCTAGCTATATATATATATATATATGAAAAAAACTCAAGCTAAGCTGGGTACGGCGCTGAACGGTCCCCCACCATCACGGTTGGATACGTATATATAATTTATGTTTTTCCAAGCTTTACTAAGTAGTCGTAAGTAAGCTGCAGGTGGGGTTGCTTAATGTTGATGGGTACTACAATGATCTACTTACCTTCATAGATAAAGCAGTGGATGATGGGTTCATTAAAATGTCTCAGCGTTACATAGTCGTTTCGGCTCCAAATGCAAAGGAGCTCTTACAGAAACTTGAGGTTTTCTTTTCTTCAATAAATTAGTCCTTCAAGTTCGATTGTTGCTCATCAATACAAAGCATAGATATATAAAAGTAATTCACTTTGTTAAATTAGTAGACTGAATTTTGGTCTTTTTGTCCCTTTTGGTGGTTAGGACTATGTACCCGCTCATGAGGGTGTTGTTGCCAGGGCAAGGTGGGAGGCTGTGCAAGAAGAGTTTAATGTGCCGGTGTAGCCTGAAGTGGCTCTTCAATAAGTGGACCACAGTTGAATTCTGAATGTAGCGTATATATATATCATATATTTATAGTCATTTGCTCTGTGCAAGATATGCAATGGTCGATCTCCTCCATTTTGTGGAATGAAATGTAAAATCTTGTTTATTTGAATAGAATTGTTGTTTGATTTGGCATGAACTCGACGTTGAATTTTATTGTCAATTACAAACAAAATTGGCTTTAAGAAAAGAGAAACAAAAACTCGAAAGTCAGTGATGTAGGGAATGAAGTTTCGAGATTGTTTCTTCACGTATGAGGATAACGACTACTACATTGTCTTTGTGAGTATAAATATGAGTAGTGTTCAGAAGGAAATTTATCACATTCCAGTGTTCACTGGACTTTGTTCATGGGGAACATGTTTGTAAAAGTTCACCAGCTGAGGCCAAAGTTAAATTTAGAATGTATGGAGATGGAGATATATATATTTGTATAGCTAAATATGGTTTAAACAATGTAAATAAGAAAAGGGACCAACATTGACACATTATTACAATTTATTACTTTTAACAATGAATAACTTCATATCACATGACAATACTAATGTGAGCAATTACGTCACATCATAATATATAGATTTCTCCGTTTGTACATACAATGTAGTTATCAAGTCAAAAATGTGGAGAAAACGAATTGTGGTATGCTTGAAGGTTCATTATGATTGGTGCATTAATAATTATATTAATCTTATATTGGTATAATTGCATAGGGTTTAAAGGTGAAATATAGGTACATTATTAATTGGGTGATGTATTTATTGTTAGTATATCCAAATTATAATTAATTTCATAGATATGGATAGATTGTAAATTGAATGCCAAAGGTGTAGATGCATTAATGGGAGAAGTATTAGTTAATAGTATATAGAGTTAGGGTAGAAAGTATGAAAGGTCTAGATATTAGTCTTGCCGTAATTTAGTATGACATAAAAGTCATAATTGGTGTATGTTGGTTGCAAGTTGATTTGTTCATGGTGCAGATATGAGTACCAACAATGGTGTTAACAATGAAGGCAGACTGCAAACCAACAGATGTCAAGAACATTCCATCAACTCGTCTGCAAAAAAAATGAAAAAGACAATGTTTGTAGACACTACTGGAGGAAGTGAAACAGGGGTGGGACAAAAATGTGATGGTGGTATTCAAGCAATTTTATCGGACCATATAAACAAAGAAAAGAGAAGTGAACAATCTTTAGGTAGATCTGATTCACTTAAGAGTTTGAAAGGTTGTAGAGGCAAAGTAAAATTTGTAGCAATGTCTTCGGGAAACAAAGATGAAATAGAACAACAGGAGAAAGTAAAAGCAACAAACAACGATGAGGATCTGGTTTTCTTGCATGGGTCTAGTTTAAGGGGGAATAAAGATAAGTTCGTTGACATCCCCAATGCAATGATAGAAAAATATTTGTTGATGTCAAGAGAGGAGAAATGGGAAGAAGCTTGCCGCCATTCTTCAGAGGTAAGTGATAGAACAATTTTGGGTTTAATCATATTCACATTAAGCATTTTTTTAAGCCAACCTATGATTTTGTTTAAACTTTTGTGTTGCTTATGTTTTTATGAAGGCAACATTACTCTACCATATGATATCCTCAGAGTTAAAGCATGTGTTGGAGTATTCAAATCAAAATGTTCAAGTCCAAAAGAAGTTTGAGACTTTGACGAAAAAAATTAATGAAGAGGCTGAGGCCAGAGACTATCGTTCTGCTTGCATGGAAAGCTCGATAAGAGATCTGACTGAGGAGATGAGGAAAATGAGGCAAGAAAATGATAAATTACGCAAGTTATTAGCACAGGCTTGGACAACAAAGACAGAGCTTCGACATGAGAGAGACCATTTCAAGAGTATTGCAGATGATAGTCAAGGTAAAAGCTTTTTGCCAAACATATCTTATAAGGGTTTACCAGAGAATTCACATATTTTATCTTTAATGAAAGAAATCTACAATGCAAATCAAAATGTTGCCTTGAATACTGACAGTAACATGAATGAGAGTGCTATGGTTGGTTCGCAATTTGGTACAGGATCATCAACTACTCCAATTCCTCAGTGGACACAAATGGTAGAAGTTGATTCTCTGGGTGAAGTTTCATTTAACTTAGATGTTAACATAGTCTCAAGTAACAATCAAGCCATACAGGTTAATGTGCCACCGCAATCTCTATTAGGTGAAAGGCTAAATGCAGATGGCGAAGCCTTGTTTTAAAGAGTAATTGTTTAATTTAAAGAAATTCAGTTTTTTTTGTGAAGGTTGTGGTGTCTTATTTGGGTCTTGTAATAGATTTGTTTATGAATGTAATAACTTAAGTCTATTATATTTAGTAGTTGCTTAATCAATGATCCAAAAAACAAAACTTTGTATTATTAGTATTTAATTTGTAAGACGTTGTTATGTTCATATATCTTTCATATACATAGTATATATTTTTGTTGCATTTTATATTTATATATTCCCCATTGTTGTAAATTACATGACAATAAATTGTTTATTGTTGCCAAAATTGATATGGGACAGATAAGGTAAGGATTAAATGAAATTATAATTAGGCAATAAAATCTTTTAAGCTAAATAAGTTTCCTTTGTATCGAATCCAAGATGTAGTAGGACCCAAAGTTGAACTAAAATGTTTGATATATCATATTTTAAAGGGAAACAAAGGTCGAAAGGATAAAAATCTTTTATTAAAAATAAATGAGTATTTGAATGAGAAATTTGCTAAAGTACATTGAGAAGGAAATGAACTAAAAAAATGTTAAGGCCAAAAAAGAATGAATGACAACAAAAGTAGAAAAAATGAATAAAGGATAAATTGAATATTTAAAATGTGTGGTGTGTTTTTCTTTTGCGAAATTGTTGACGTTATATCAGACGTATATTATAATTTATAAGATTGGAGCTCATCACAAACATACATAAGGCCTTTTTGTCACGCCCTGGGTTGCACAGCGTGCCCCCTACCCAGGTGCGGGCGCACCACCACGACCTCAGTCGTGTGGCGAACGCCTAGCCATTATGGATCCATAATATTGTCCCATCTCGGCCAGCCACGCCACACGAGGACGCCGGACACCGAGATCATTTATCCCCCTGCACAATCCACAGCACAGGGAGGGCCTCCCCCAAGTTCGAACTCGCAACCTCTTCCTCATAAGGTTAGATTTCGCAACTTGAGTACCCATTGAGCCAATTAGACGTTTTCCCACACTTTCTTTCACCACTTAATGTGGTGGCTTCTTATAAAAGCCAAGAAGTTTTTTATGTTTTAATATATTTTGTTGGCTAACATAATCATAGCCCATGCGTAAAAAGTTATTGAAAGATTCTAACATGTTTTGTTGCTCGAGGAGACTATTGACAAAATCGACAAATGTCAGAAGATTTGTTTTACGTGAAGATCTAGATTTGGCATGCCTTTAACATTATGTCTAGGAAAAAGAGCATGGCTAAGGGTTTGTCAGTAATAAGGATATTTGTATTTGTAAAGATATAAACAAAATAAATTGGCTTTCTTTCTATTTCTAGACCGATAGGTTATTTCTTTGTCCACTTCATGTGTACCTTCTTATAAAAGCCAACTATTTGTTTAGGTTGTTTGTATTTTTTTTTTGTCTAACATGATTATAGTCAACACGGAAAAAATTCTTTACAGATTGTCAAAACTTTTGTTGTTTGAGGTGACTATGGACAAAATCAAGAAACGTCATAAGATTTTTCTGACGCAGACACGTAGATCTAGGGTATCTATAGCATTAGTTCTAGAGAAAAGATAAGGGGTAAAAGATGAGAGAGGGTTTGTTAGTAATATAGATAACTGTAGTAGTAAAAATTGAGCGATTATAGAAATTATTTAAATCTTTATTGTGTGCCAATGTGATGCAACGATAGAAAGGTATTTTGAAGAGCTAAGAAAGTGTTTGGGAGGTTGATGGCGATGAAGAATGAACAGTTTGTTCGGTTTAGGTCTGGAGATGCATTTCTTGGGAGACTAACGGATCCAAATGTGAGGGATCCTTTAACGGAGCAGCTAGTTGATGATTTATATTATTATGGAATGGAACCTCGAATTATGGATGATGAGGGAAAACCATTTATGGAGTTCCATGAAGAATACGCATGGAACTGGACTCCGCAAGAAACAAACAGTTTAATAATGTTGTGGAACATGATTGGTTGCCCAATAATAAAAGTTGTAATAGATGATGTAGCACAGCGTGGCGTACCAGAGTATGTGTTTGCTGGTTTTAGAGATGGTCTTAAACTATCTAAGTTACCTGTGTTTGTGATTCGTATATCGAACGGTGATGATTGAAGTGACTATATATGTGTTGTGTTTGTATATTATGGTTAGATATAAATCATATATTTGCTTATTGAGCAGTAATTTAGAATGTAATACAATGAATTGAACTAATTCAATGTTATTCGATTAAACAGAGTGACAACTGCTGAGATGATATTTGTAAGTTGTAGTCAGTAACCAAGCAAATGCAGTATTGGCTGGTACTTCGAAAGATTATCTCAATTGTTATCAAGCTTAAGTCAATAACTTATTAATACAATATTGTTGCACATATTAAAAAGGCTCTTGTTTAGTAACTATATTTAATCTTGACGTGATTTGTGACATTCCAAGATTTTTATAACTTTGTTGAATTTGTTAAAAAATATTTTTGGATAATTAAGTATTTGTTCAATTGGTTATACAATCATAATGTCGGACCACCTAATTTATACAAATTAACCGGAACTATTAAACAGTTTGTCTATTATCAAGTATATGTAATTTTGTTGTATATTTAATACAAATTCTATATTTATGGCTTTCATGTAATTTTAGTTGTCTATTGATTGTTTATATCAGCAACAGTTTAAGCCAATTAAAATCACGTCTATATTAGGCAGTTATTGGTATTTGAAGTATGCTTTGATATGTTTGTATAGGATCTATTTAAATCGTATGTGGGATTTATTGACTTTTGTATTAATGAATGTTTACCTCGATTAATAATTTGTTCAAAAATATAATTTAAGTCAAGTGATAGTTTCAATTGAAATAAAGTTATGAAAAAATAGTATAAATTATACTGTAATTTTGGTCACAGTTTATTTATTTGACAGGTGGTATTTGTTTATTTGCAAAACACATTGTTATACTTAATTATGTTTCTGTGTATTTACATCTCAAATGTAATGAGCAACTTGTTTCTACTATTAGAATGTTTTGTTTTCTATGGTGGCGTTTAATGACTGGTGGGCTTTAATTTACAAACATTCAACTTTCTTTTTCTTCTTTTATTTCCATACTTGCATTTTTTTCGCTATTTGTTTTTAGTTTTTGCAAAAGTTGTTTTGTTATACATTAAGGAAAAATGCTTTTAGGAATTCAAAATAGCAAAGGATAAGATACAACTATTTTAGCTCCTAGTTAGATTTACTTAAAATATAATGATATTTATTCTTAAAAACTATAATCCTAAATATTATTAAATTGTGTGTTGATTCTGTATTAGTTGTTTATGAAAATATTTTTGACATGGTCGTCCATACTCTATTTACGTTCCATGTGACATTTTTTTTATAATTTACACTCTTTTTCCTACAATTATTCGTGATTTTCTCCATTCTAGAAACATTTAAAGAAGTTGATATAGTCAATAATGTGTCAGTGTAGTGCAGTTGGACATGTATGCGTCGGCTTGATCACATGGCATATTGCAAGTTTAGCTTTGACTAACTGTCCTATAAACGGTTCTCCTAAGAACATTTACCGCTTTGTTAGTGATAAGTTTATATCCTAACAATATTTGTCAGAAAATATAATTTCAGGCAAAGGGCATCTTGAATTGAAATAAATTAAAGTTCTTTTTTTTGTCTTAGTTTATCTTCACCATCCGTATTTGTTTTTAAAAGTGCAAATAGTTGAATAATGACTAATAATTCTATTAAATTTCTCATAAAGCTTTTAATAACATTTTACCTTTTCAAAGTTAATTTACTTTGCAATTAGAATACATCTTTTCCATGATATTCTATAACTAATATTAGGCAGATGTCATTATCTACAATCAATTTACGTTTCTGCTACATATAATTGATGTAACTTATAGGGGATAACACAACATGCGAGAATATCATTTATTAATTAAGCTACGACAATTTTGTCTTCAGCTAAAGTGGTGTCACGTTTTTCAACAGTTTGTGAAGAAATTTGGTCACATCTATATATCAAAAGTTTGGTGTAATTATGCTAAAGGTTAATATGTAAGGGAGCCTTAAATAAATAAGGATAAAATTATCGAAATTAATAAATGATTTTCTAATAATCATAACCTTGACATTCAATTATGTATGGCTTGCTCTTTACTTACCTTTGTTATTTATTGTTTGTATTTAAAAGGATAATAGTATTAGATAGTATTTAATTTTGAGGGGATAAAATTATTTAAATATAATGTTGCGAATGTTTTTTGGGTTATGTTAAACGTTGATCCTCTATTGTAATAGTTGTATTTTTTTTTTAGTTGCCTATGTTTTGTAATTAATTTGGTAATATAGTAAGGGGAAAACAATTTAAGGTAATACTACTATAGACTCAATTTAGATTTACTAAAACTGCTAACCTTCTGTGTAAATAATATTCATGTTAAGAATAATATTAACTAATTGATTAAAATATAATTATATAGCGTTCATCATTTGTTGTCTATACGAATTAAAAAAAAAATTCATCTATAATTTTTTCACTATTATAGGTGTGTTTAAATATTTGATCATATATATATCATCGTAACATTTTGATGGAAATTTATGATGCATGAAATTTTGCGAAACAAAAAGAAAAATCATTCTATTTCTTTTAAAGTTTCTATTAATAAAATACCATCAAATTACATAATGTAAAACTCATAGTCATGCATTTATTTACAACCTTTATAAGTCCATACATATGACAAAAAGATGACTAACATTACATATATGATGATGCAACAACGAAATAGTTTGGAAACTTATAACATATATAAACGAAATGAACAACTGGTCAAAGTCAAAGTCATTACATATGTTGAGTTTATTTGTTTTTCTTCTGCTTCTTCTTCTTTTCTTCTTCTTCTTCTTTGCTGCAAACAATTTAATTTTTATATAACTGGTAAGAAACAAAATGTCAGATCGGCAAACTATTATAAAAAATGAATCCACTTACATTTTCAAACAATTTTTTTTTGATCCGCTTTCGTAATTTTCAGTGCTTCGTCTTGGTGAGGTGACGTCCTCTAACTTGTCGTGTAACATATTCGAGACGGCATAATTTTCATTTCCATCTATTAGGTTATAGCGGTTAAGTCTTACCTTGAAGATATAACTTTGCCCAATCAATGGTTCACAGGATGCAAGCAATTCTTTCTGTATATCATCCTGTTAGTATTGAAAATAATTAAATAAGTAATACTTTGATAGCAGAATTGTAAGGGTCATAGATATATAAAATATTATGTGAACCCTTTATGTACCTGATTGAGATCATTATAATCTTTTGAAAGAGGCTTTTGTAATATATTCTCTGCAACTCTATCGAAAATAACAAATGTCGTAGACGTAGAACTATCTTCAACTTGAACTTGCAACTTATATCTTGGTTAATGATAGTAAAATAGTTAGGCTTAATTTTTTTTTTGGGTTATTTTATTATATATTGAATGAATTGAAGAAATAGTATTTAGATATTATGTTTACCTCGGTTTTGGAAATTGAACTTCGACATTGCATTTCTCACACCAAAAAGTATGATCTAAACGGATCAATTTCTTTGAGCATTGATTGCAAGATATATAGTTCCAACCACGGTCGACATTTATAGAAGTGATTATAGCTTTGCATGCAACTGATATGACCTGAATGCATAAATGGTTATTTTGACAATATTATTGTAATGTAGATACACAAACTATTATTATATATAGAAACAAATACAGCTAAAAAGTGAGATACTTACCTCTGTTTCATTTTCTGATCTTATGGTTTTAATTTCTGCTAAAGTTTTGCGATCAGATGAAACAATGTCAATATCCTTTTTCGCTACTGGTGGTAGTTGTAGCAGACGTATTTTTCCCTTTTCCCTTGCAGTAGTTGTTTTGTAGGTAATTAACACAAATACAATTCAATGCAACTATAAGATATGTCGAACTGTCAGCATACCTGTTAACAATGAACTCTTTGACTTCTGGAACATCAAGATTGAAGTATATCTTACTTGAACTGGTTATACCAAAAGAGAGCTCATCTACAGTTAATAAGAAATATTTTTGGTTAGTTTGGATTTCAAACTGGCTATACCATTTTGTAAGAGCAAGATTAATAATTATGAAAATATAGGTTGTTACCTTTGAAACGTTTCATTGTTGTTGATGTTAAAATGACAACTAATGGCACATGACTTTGCATCAAAGCTTGGTGATCTATAAATTCAGTTTTATCGCCCCAAAAAGTGACGTTACCTTTTTCACCCCTGTGATACAATGAAATCCAATTGTTATTCTAAAATTGATTTTGAACGTTATATAAAACATCATGCAAGTATAATTTAATTTTGATATATAAGTAACTACCATGTAGTAAGAAGCTCTATATTTCTTTTTTTCACCATTCTTCCATCAACATTTTGATCAACAATAGTACTGACTGCAGTAACTTGTCCTATTATATCTGTTTTTTTTTAACAAAATAAAAATGTCACATGGGATTAGTCTGCAACAATGTTTATAAATAATAATAAATATAACATAATGGATTATTTTTTACCTGAAAGTTGATTGTTGTTGTTAATGCGAGAGTCGATGTCATCAAGTTGCACATAGTCAAAACGATGACTCCTTATTATACAATCAACACTTGATAGTTCTATTATTGAAGTTGATGAGAGAAATTCTATCATGTATTCATGAGGTACAACCCTATATGTGGGCTTGTTGGCAGTTACTTTGAAATTTGAGATTTTGTAGACTTTCCCTTCTTCAATTATAGATCTAAATCTTGGAACCAATGTTTTATTAATTGATGCATGGATGTGATCATTCTGGAAAAAAAAAAACGTTATCGCAATACTTTTTAATATAAACAAATGCAAGCAGTACGTAATAATATTAATAATGGTACTTTTATGCTTACTTGTTCGTCGAGTAAGATGATGTCTAATGAAATGAGTTCATTATTGCTTCTGATATTTCTTGACTCCCACTGTCTTGTAACTCTTACTCTAATGTGCCAATCAATTTTGTCATTCTTGATGTCTTTGAGGAATGTATAGATTATTGGCTTCTTATTCATCTGCATAAAATGACATGTTTGTTACGTAACCATACTCATACGCAACATGTTGATAATGCAAGTTATCATATAGGTGTAGGTTACCTTTAGGTCATGACAACAATAGTTTTTCATAGACAATATTTTTTGTGTAGCCGTCAACTTCGGGGTTGTTATTATTTATTAGTATTTTTAACCCCCCTCGTGATGTAACTCTTGAGACAGCAACATATAATTTCCCATGACTAAATACAGGCTTTGGTAAATATATGCCCGCATGCTCAAATGTTTGACCTTGGCTTTTATTGATTGTCATGGAGAATGCAACACGTAGTGGAAACTGGCGACGTTTCAAAATGAAAGGCCATTTTGATTCTGTTGCAGACATCATAATTCTTGGGATAAAAACTTTTGCACCGATGTTTGATCCAGTCATTACTTTTGCTTCAATTACCCAGGGTGCTAATTGAGTGATAATTAATCGCGTTACATTGCACAGGCCTACACTCTGGTTAATATTCCTCAACAACATTACAGGAACAACAATTTTTAAATCTAATGAATGATTTGGAAGACCAGGGAATTTCAAACTGTTTAAGAACTCAACCGGAAATAATGTATCTTGGTCGTGAATGTGTCTTGAAGACTTGCAAATAGTATCAGAGCCCAAATAAGTTACTTGTTCTCCTGGAAGAGATTTCATTACAAAACAGTTAATTTCATCAACCATGTCATTTGTTAGGGTTAGTATTCCCCTGGATATTAAATATGTTGGATCTTTGAGATGTCTCAATAAATCAGGATAAGTACTTGTGACAATAGCTGCAATTGGATCATCTCCACCAGTTATAAGCAGATCTGTAGGTATTTTAATCCAGGTTGGTTCTTGTTCATTACCTAAGGAAACCTTTGGCAATGTTCCATCTCCGATTGAAAGCACCCACTCTGTAAAGGTTCATTTATCTCTGATTCTCATATTTTCAGTAAGAACAATGACATTACATTGGTTCCACAAATGCGATCTTTTAATTGAGGCAGCCATAACATCTTCTTTACTACCATTTTTTATAACTGGTAGTATTTGTCTAAAGTCGCCTCCTAAGAGAACAGTTTTTCCCCCAAAAGGTTTCTCAGACGAATAACCATCATCAAACCGAAGAATATCTTTTAATGTTCTATCAACAACTTCAAAAATATATCGATGGTCCATAGGTGCCTCATCCCAAATAATCAAGCTTGTTTTTTTCATTAAATTTGCCAATTGTGTTCCTTGACGAATTTCACATGTTGATGTCTCAGTGATATCAATTGGAATTGCAAACCTTGAATGAGCAGTTCTTCCACCAGGTAGTAATAACGCGGCAATGCCCGAAGATGCAACCGCTAGTACAATGTTTCCTTCTGCTCTTATACGTCCAATGATGGTCTTGTATAAATATGTCTTGCCTGTTCCTCCTGCACCTGACACAAAATAGAGCTCACCACGTTTTTGTTCAACAGAGTGGATAATAGCATCATGCACTTTTTTTTGCTTTTCATTTAATCCTCCATGCATTTGTAGGTATTCCTCTTTCAATTTTGCTCTATCATATGATAGTTCTTCTGTGATCAACCTGTTACTCAAGTCGTGAATCAATGTAGTAACTGGTATAGGCAACGGCGGGAACTCTTTAAGAGATCTATTGTTTCTTTCTAGAATCTTCTCAATCTCATAAATAGTATAGTTCTTCAATTGTAAGTCTGTTAACTGCAAATCTTCAAACCCTAAAATATTCTTTTGGCGAAACAAAATATCTTCGCCTAATAAATTCCAATTTTCGTCCCATAGTTTTAATGGCTCAGAAACATCACAAAATAACAATAGGGTCACGAATAATTCCCTCAACTGATTGCCTGTTGACCACTGTGCTGCTTGAAGAATTGCATCATGCCATTCTTTGTCTCCATCTAATAGGCCAAGTGCATAGCATGTAGCTTTATATGTTGGATACGTTACCCCAGCAATTGTTCTTATTTCTTCAAAACTACATGCTCCTTTAATAACATTAAGCAGCATTCTAAGGTAAAATTTCTCACCTGACGTGGGATGGGCATAAAAGATGCGCCCAACACATTTTCCTTGTTTTCTTCTTCGCCATTCCTTGCATGTTTGATGCCATACCCATTTTGTTGGAAAGTCTCCATAAGTCAACTCTCTAGCATCATCATACATTTCATTTGTTTTCATCCACTGAGTAAACATAGTCTTATCTACACCATTTCGATTAACAACATTATCTAGGCAGTCATTATCTGTAAAAGTCACGGCATGTTCATCTGGTAGATGGAAAGCCAATCTTTCAATACCAGGGCTTCGATGATGAATGTCAAATTTATATATTCGCCAACATGCTACGGATGCAGAAACATAACGACAATTCATAAATGACTTTATTTCATCGGTTTTCTGAATATCGGTTATGTTATCTCCATTATTATGTACATTCTCTTCTAAGACTACTCTAGCTTGATCAGGCCCTTTGTTTATGTATTTAAATAAATACTTGATTGACCTTGATCTATTACACCATTCAACATTTATATGTGCTTGGTACTTTACCACCAAATCAATATTGTGTGGTACTACAAATCTATTATCAAGTTTTAAGCGATTCCTCACAACAAATCTTGAATCATCTCTTCTACGGTATATTGGAAAGTCATTTTCATCCACTGTAGTTTCACTTTGAAACTTCTTAGGAAAGTGTTTAGAACATCCATTTTTTGTCATACACGATGCATTAATGTGTGCTCGTCCACATGGACCATGCATCATAAATTGTGCAACAGCATTGTATCCTATAAGATCTATTTCATTATTAGGGATTTCAGCCGAGATTATTTTTTCAATTTCAATTGGGTTAGGATACTTGTCAGCAGCATTCAGAAAAAGTAGTATATGAGCATGAGGTAGCCCTCTTTTCTGAAACTCTATTGTGTAGATAACTGCAATAACAAATCTGTATTAGATTTTTTTTGCAAAAAAACTTACAATTAAGATAAAGCATTTAAAAAATTAAGTTAATATATTTACTTGTAACGTACCTGCTGCAACTTTTCCGAAATGACTATCTTGCACCAGATCTTTCAATAATTGGTCAAGTTTGATCTTGAATACTCTTGAAACAATATCTGGCCTTTCTTCAGGCTTTTGACCTGGTATTAATTCCAAAATACTTTGTATCTCAGCCCATTTTGGATTAGATGTGAATGTAATAAATAAATCTGGATTCCCAGCCCATCTACAAATAGCTATTGCATCTTGAAAATTTTGTGCCATGTACCGTGGCCCGCCTGTAAAACTCGATGGCAGTATAATACGTTTTCCAATAGACGATGGTATGGTGTCTCCTCGTAATACTGCATCGCATAATCCTTTATACAATTCTACCCTTAATTGTCGTTGGTTATCACGAACCCATTTCAACCTACCATCTTCAATACATGTATATGCATCAACTATGTATTGTTGGAACAACCTGCCTGAACATATAATTGTTTGAGCTTGATTAAGTCTTTGTTGTATTCTATAGGCGTAATATTCTCTCATCGTTATATGTTTTCTCTTCGTTTGGCGTTTCCCATCATTACGACTATACGTAAGTTCCGTATAGAAGCCATCTTCACCATAAGGAAATAACAATGGGTATTGCATAGCCATAAAAGATGGATGTAGTTCGCTGATCCTTTGTAATCCATTGGATTTATGATCAACAATTATATCTCTTGAACCATTAGTATCATTATGATCAATGAGAGCGGCAATTTCTGACGCAGATGGTAAATTATATTCTCTTTGATCATTTGTCCGATCTGAAATCAATCTTATTCGAATGGACACATAGTCTGATTCTCGAAAACGATCGCGGGCCGACCTAAAAACTTTTGCCAATGGATTGTATTCATCAACCATTTTCAACAGTTCCCCAACTATCTGAGCATCTAATCTTGATTGACTACTATCTCCACCAAATGTACTCATTCTATTTGATACTTCGTTTTCCGTATCAAAAATATATAACTGCGCGAATTTTGGTTTATCGCCACTCATAGGTAGAAATGACCCGATTTTATGATGATTCTGTCCACTTAGTCGGAAAACATATGGACCACTTCCATTATTTATGCGATTGTCAATATTACCACCAATCGAAGTGAAGGCAAATATAGAATTGTAACTCCTAATATTTTCCTTAAAGTGGGTTGATCTCTTTTCACCATCAAAACGTAATAGATTTTGAAGAAATTTGGGTGCTTCTTTCAAAAGAGCCAAACGTATTTTCCCTTCTTGACAACAAAGTGAAAATTGTGGATTTCGTGAAGTCTTGTGTTTGTCAACGCGTTCTTCATACCATAGAACTGCACCACAATATTGACATATATGTGTTGGTTTCCCAAAATCCCAAGGCTCAAGAACTCTTCCTATGAGGAACAAATGCTTGTTAGTTTTTATTCTTAATATATTTATAACCTATGAATAGTTAAAAAATAAAAAATGTTTGTATAACTATTCTTACTTGTAGTAGAGGTATTGTCTGAATCACTTCTATTTGTAGAAGGACTTTTTCTTGATGTATGATATGGAGCAAATCTACTCCTAGGTAATTGTCTTCTTCCATCACCCCTATGACAAACTCTTTGATGCAATTGTATTCTTTTTTCTTTCATAATGGTTCTTCTATGTAATCTTGCAATTCTACATCTTTCAATTTCATCCATCTAAAATAGTAAATTAGTAATTATCAGCAACATATAATATATTAAAATATTTTGTTGTATAGCTTATCAAAAATTCGAAATCTCGTTATGGTTCTCAAGTGATTTATTATTAGAACCAAAATTTTATATAAGTAAAGTATGCTACATATTATTGCTACAAAGGTGCCACTTCTTCAGTACTAATTGAGATCCAAATTCAAATAATAAATGGAAGCAATCTGTTATGGAAATTATACGATTAATTGATGATACTTATATAGACACTATACGGATCAAAATCCAGTTCAATATATTTCTCTTTACTTTCTGCTTTCTACATAGTCTATTGATTTTTTTTTCTTGAACTGTATACAAAGGGGACAACGATTTCTTGACACCACGATTTCTAATAAATGACTAAAAAATGAATGGCAACGATACAAAAATTAGTAAACAAATGCAATGCTCAATAGTGATCTTTAAATCTTACAGTTGATTGTTTGGTTTGACGTCGTTGGAAGACTTGCAAGAATCAACCTGAAAATCAAAATTGCATGGTACTTGTCAATACAAAGACTAAATTAGTTTAGTACTTTGTTCATAAAAATCTAAAATTTTGTCAATTCTAATAAGTTTCCAATTACCTGTACAATTTTATTTCTTCTCCTTTATCTATTTTTTTTATGGAAATAAATTTTGTAGTTATTTATGACCTTGTCTCTTTGCTTTGAAGTAAACACGGGGATTGTCAAAACAAAGACGACATTAGTTTAGTACTTTGTCCATTAAAATGTAAACCTTTCGTCAATGTCTAATAAATTTCATATCATCTTGACAATTTTATTTCTTCTCCTTAATCTTTATTTTTTTTGTCGAAAATAAATTTTGTTGTTATTTATAACCTTGACTCTTTACTTTGAATTAAAACATAAAAGTAAGTATATAATCTTTATCGCTGAATCCATACATGTCCTCACTAATATAATAAGAAGAAAGTGATTAAATTGTATATGTAGAATTCAACAAAATTATGTACATTAACATTTAATTGATAAACAATTTTATATGTACATTTAGCAAAATAGCCATTATTTACAATAGTAAGGGTTGCATTCAATAATAATTGGTATGATCTGATATACATCATTAATAACTCTTTCATAAAGTTCAATCGACAAAACGCTCAATCTTTGTACCCTTGTTTTCACCATTTTTTCGAGTTCTTTAAAGAGTTTCAATGAGGAGTTTAAGCATTTAATTATCAATTTAATCGTCAATTATTGTTCTCGATCTCTGGGAGTAATTAATTTCAGTTTCTATTTCTTTTTTTTTTGCAGTTTTTATTGAATTCATTTATTCAAATAGCCTTCCACTATGTTAGATTTTCTACTCCAAAAGGCCACCATTAACTTGAAATATTTCTTTAATTATTTTCAGTTTTGAGTACCTTTTCTTTTACGTATATTATTTGTTGAGTCGTCATGTTATTTTGAGTCAATGGCCCATGGGTAGGTAGCTTAAATAATACAATACTTCAAATGCGAGGCAAATTGGATCAATATAATTGCTAAAGTTGACCAAATTATCAAAATGAATTTGGTAGATGACCATTACCAATTAACTAATAAGAGGTCAATTACTTGAGAAAAAACATTTATAACGTCCAGTAACAACTATATAAATCACAATAAATTACCATACATGTCATCACTATTATAATCGGAAGAAATTGATTAAATTGTATATGAAAAATTCAACAAAATTATATACATTAACATGTAATTGATAGACAATTTTATATGTACATTTCGCCAAACCTCTAGTATTTACAATAGTAAGGGTTGCATTCAATAATAATTGGTAAGTTTTGACATACATCATTAATAACTCTTTCATAGAGTTCCATCGACAAAGCGCCCAATCTTTGTATCTTTGTTTTCACTTCTTTTTCGAGTTTTTTTGATAGTAGCTGTAATTCGTCTTCTTGGACAGTTTTTTTTACATACAGCTGAATCTTGTATAAATAACTTCCTATGCGTAACTTTTTTCTCGCCGTGAAATTAAATCGCCAACATAAGTTTAGAATCCAACAATTTTGACTAATGTTCTCCAAGTGACCCTCATATCTACAACGTATTGGAATCAACATCCCGTCCGTAAAAAAACCTGTCCATCTTGGATTGTAGATCCCCGAACACATTTCTTCACGAATTAGTTTTTTTGGTTTATAATTTGTACCTGAAAAGCATTCATTAATTATATAATTTTCCATTATGACTAACTATCATGTACTAAAGTACATATTGGATTATATAATTATTGACAGAATATACTTTAAAAATAGAGATAAAAATCTTAAATATTTATTTACATAATCAAAGTCATTTCCCTCTTGCCCAACTTGGGGGGGGGGGGAACAGTGTTATATACCATCTCTATCTCAGAAAAGGTTTCTCCATATTTGATGACTAACATTTATCATTTAAAAAACTACTTGAGTGAAGAGAGATTATTTACATGATGCCATGTAATTAGCGAAAAGCTATTTTGAGATGATGAGTTGATAATTTGAATATTAATATGATACATCTTTCACTTGCAGTACAAATAAATATCAAGAATTTATATGTAGTAGGGGAGTGAGTATTCACAACTTACAAAAACATCCACACTATGGTAGCAAAGAAAAATGATTAAGTGATATACTCAAGTAAGACATGCATTTCTTGAAAACCATATGATCATCTATGTTATATGTGATTTAAGAAAGTAAAATGTGACACAATGGTCATCAAATTTTTTTATCCTCTTTTTTAACTCTCGATGAAAAAGTAGGAAAATATTTGTTTTTCTTTTGAAAGTAATTTATGAATAATATTATATTAATTAGAGTATTGTACTACAAAATTCTTTACCTTTGAATTACATAATTGTACTGAATCATGCATTGACACATGATTAGATGAAATTTAATAGTATTAGAGTGATATAGTGTGTATTACCCTTTTTATCACAATCAACATTACTCATAATCTATATAATATATAATCTTTGAGATCAAGGTTTTTTTTTTTAAATGTGATAAAGAAATGTAATTATATATATACGAAAAATTAATAATTTTAAGTAATATATCTTATATATGTACATGCGTGGATATCTTTAAGAAAATGAAAAATTAAGATTATTGAAATAGTTTGTTGTCAATTTAAAGTATGTAGTGGTGGTTGGAGGCTGGAGGGCAGATGAGGAAAGGCTGGCAAGTGACTTTGTCTTCTCTGTGAAGAGCAAGAAGTCGTGTTGAAGCGGGCTCTACTCCTTTCAAGATCAAGACTTCTTCCTAACCTTATGACACGTGTCCCTTCTCATTTGTCAACACCTTTCTTATCATTAAAACCTGTCCTTATTTCCTCCACCCCCCAAAAAACAAAAAAGAACCTGTTCTTCGCATATTATTATGATAATTATATGTTTTTAAATTTGGTAATTTTATTATGATCATTTATCTTTGACATGTGACACAGGCATAGATCACAATATTAATCATGTTTATTAATTGTCAATAATCATGATTTAGATGAACTTAATACTTAGCAGGTCATAATGCTGCTAATTAATTGGGAGCTTGCTTTGAAAGAATTATAACATAAACAATATAAAAAAAGACAGAAAATAGTGCCTTACCAACTGCAACTTGCTTTACTTTTTATTTTAACATTACTTTAATATAAAGGCAGACAAAATGATATTCAGGTCTTCCATGAGATTGACAAAGATAGGCTACACATAAAGAGTAACATAGGATTCCATATACTTCGTTCGTGCATTTTCTTGGATCTTCTTGTTTCTACTCTTCAGATTCTTAGTTCTAATTAATATCAAATCTAAGTTAGATTGTTTTGAGAGTTATTTGACTCTTTATTACTCCGTGGATCCCACCTCCCCGAACCTAATTATTGAAGCGTAACCTATTACACTAAACCGCGTTAAGTAACATGCCCAACTAAGCTACCGCGTTAAGTAACATACCCAACTAAGCTCGAAGAAGCAGAGGAAAAGAGGAGGCGCCTTCGACGCTACACTTCGCCACACAGACGTTGAAGATCGGAGGCGCAGAGGAGGCGCTTTCGGCGAAAGTCGGGCGACACGGCCGACCGGGAACTGCAGACCGGCCTTGATCGACTTGCTGACAGACTTCTTTCGGTCACCGCCGCGGCGACCTCCTTTGCCGGACCTTGTGGCTTCCATTCCTGCCTTAGATCTGTTCTGCTACGCGGTACGAAACGCTACGATGAGAAGAGAAGTTTCGGAGAAAGTGAGCGCTTTCGGCGAGCGATTGAAGATCGGAGGCGCGGAGGTTGAGCGGAAATCACCATGTTCCTGCAATTCCAAGGTAAAAAAACTTCCCCAAAGTTCTGATTTATTGCTCGAATTTTCGATGTTGGGATTTTGGGCCTTTTGCTGAGTAGTAGGATTTGGGAATTAGGGTTTTGAAAAGATGAGCGACAATCTGATGGAAAAAGTGAGCGTTTTCGGCGAGCGATTGAAGATCGAAGGCGCAGAGGTTGAGCGGAAATCATCACGTTTCTTCTTGATTGGTTCTACGGCGTTCTCGCATCGCTAGGTCTATGGCAGCAGGAGCTTCAACCTCGAGGCTGTTGCTACAGTTTGCGAGTTCCAATGGGTAATCTGGAGGTTGTCTAAAGGAACTCTAAATCTTTATTAGGTTTTGCAAGAACTTTCTGGCTTTTCACTGCTGAGCACCAGTAACTCTAGTACTCTGCTATGCCATACTTTTTTCTTTTCAAATTTATGTTTAGTGACTCAATTTCTTTGTTACTTGAAGAAGTATAATGTCAAAAGGCTGAGCTGATGGTAATTCATTGCAGATGCTCAACCGGCAGGTTGTGAAATCTGAATCTGCTTCCATAAAGATAATTAGTCGCTTTCCAGATTGAAGCTTGAATTCTGGGGTGACTCCTTTCTCTCCTCTTATTGGCAACATCTCGTGGCATAAAAGGAGTTCCACTTCTGTTCTTCTGATTTGCAACTTTTTAAAGAAGTTCCTGCCTCTTATTTGGTGTTAACTTATTATATCTCTATGTCTATATCTTATTGTTTTTGTTGTTTGTTTGGTTTTAGTTTCGGATCGGATCTTGAGACTCCGAAGTTGACGATGTTCGGGACAGATCAACCCGAGATAAGAGAGGTTGAGGTATGGATTTTTGTGTCTTTGAGGTATCTACTCTTTATAACAATAAATCTTATCCTTCATATGCTTGGCAAGAGAATCAGAAAAAAAAAACTCATAAAGGTTAGCTATGAATGAAAACAGAAAATTTATTAAGCTGACAGGATGATACCTTAGTAGTTTCGTAGCGTCTTTATTTGTTGAAAAACTTTCGTCATACAAATGGGAAGAACATCCTAAACTTTATTTATAGTGAGTTTCAAGAAAAAGATAACACCTGTAACATTACTTCATGGCAATAGTCAAGCAAGGCTGCTGCATCTCTCAGAGACAAAATTAGGCAGAGAAGGCTGCGGCATCTCTCAGACTTGGACAAAATTAGGCAGAAGGCATCTCTCAGACTTGACAAAATTAGGCAGAAGGCAATTAATATATTATTAACTGTAGTAATATCCTCATTTTTCAATGAATTAAATTCAAATGTTGCGGCTAACGGATATTGAATGATCTCATCTCCTTCTACTGTAATTCTCTTACCCTATTCTTATTGTCAAAATCTAAATACAAATGATGTTGAATAGGTTACATAACTATGGCTGTTTCTAAAAAAATATGTCATTATCAGGGAAATGAGCAAGTTGGTGTGGTCACATAGTATCTTATATTATGTTATTTCTAGACTTATGGATGAAGAACATGTGTGCTACTAAACCAATTGGCTAACGGATATTGAATGATCTCATCTCCTTCTACTGTAATTCTCTTACCCTCTTCTTATTGTCTTATTAACTGTAGTAATATCCTCATTTTTCAATGAATTAAATTCAAATGTTGCGGCTAACGGATATTGAATGATCTCACTCCTTCTACTGTAATTCTCTTACCCTCTTCTTATTGTCAAAATCTAAATACAAATGATGTTGAATAGGTTACATAACTATGGCTGTTTCTAAAAAAATATGTCATTATCAGGGAAATGAGCAAGTTGGTTTAAATTCAAATGTTGCAGTTAACAGATATTGAATGATCTCATCTCCTTCTACTGTAATTCTCTTACCTTCTTCTTATTGTCAAAATCTAAATACAAATGATGTTGAATAGGTTACATAACTAT
Organism: Paratinospora sagittata; assembly: GCA_035771175.1. NCBI lineage: Eukaryota > Viridiplantae > Streptophyta > Magnoliopsida > Ranunculales > Menispermaceae > Paratinospora > Paratinospora sagittata. The sequence continues at coordinate 23,418,547 of CM069596.1, forward strand.
GGCTGTTTCTAAAAAAATATGTCATTATCAGGGAAATGAGCAAGTTGGTGTGGTCACATAGTATCTTATATTATGTTATTTCTAGACTTATGGATAAGATCCTCATTTTTCAATGAATTAAATTCAAATGTTGCGGCTAACGGATATTGAATGATCTCATCTCCTTCTACTGTAATTCTCTTACCCTCTTCTTATTGTCAAAATCTAAATACAAATGATGTTGAATAGGTTACATAACTATGGCTGTTTCTAAAAAAATATGTCATTATCAGGGAAATGCGCAAGTTGGTGTGGTCTAAATACAAATGATGTTGAATAGGTTACATAACTATGGCTGTTTCTAAAAAAATATGTCATTATCAGGGAAATGAGCAAGTTGGTGTGGTCACATAGTATCTTATATTATGTTATTTCTAGACTTATGGATAAGATCCTCATTTTTCAATGAATTAAATTCAAATGTTGCGGCTAACGGATATTGAATGATCTCATCTCCTTCTACTGTAATTCTCTTACCCTCTTCTTATTGTCAAAATCTAAATACAAATGATGTTGAATAGGTTACATAACTATGGCTGTTTCTAAAAAAATATGTCATTATCAGGGAAATGCGCAAGTTGGTGTGGTCTAAATACAAATGATGTTGAATAGGTTACATAACTATGGCTGTTTCTAAAAAAATATGTCATTATCAGGGAAATGAGCAAGTTGGTGTGGTCACATAGTATCTTATATTATGTTATTTCTAGACTTATGGATGAAGAACATGTGTGCTAATAAACCAATTGGCTAACGGATATTGAATGATCTCATCTCCTTCTACTGTAATTCTCTTACCCTCTTCTTATTGTCAAAATTATTATATTATGAACTGTAGTAATATCCTCATTTTTCAATGAATTGAATTCAAATGTTGCGGCTAACGGATATTGAATGATCAGCCTAGTCTTTTTCTTTGTTTTTTGTGTCAAACATGAAGAATAAAATGAGATAAATATTTTCGCTGAGGTGGCGCTCTGAGGAGGCTCCTTTGGAGTGAGTTATTAAGTATATATTATAGATACAATTTGACTTTGGGTTAAAAAACTGGTATAAGAGCCAACAGGATTTTGCCTCATCAGCCATTGTCAAGGCACGCTGGTTTGAAACTATCTTAAAAAGAATCTGATTACTTGCTAGCCAAACACACCAAAGGGAGGCCAAGTTAGCAATCTAACCACATTTTTAACTCTTGCTGCAGACGCAAATGGAAGTGCGACAGAAATAGGTAGTCCTTGCGTGGAAAAAGGGTGTCTAAATACTATACTCCAAAAGTCCTCCCAGCTGCGCCAAATGAGCATGGCAACACTGCAAGAAAAATAAAATATATAAAAAAAGGTGGTTAACACTCTCACTATCTTGCAGACATAAGGGACAAGCATTGGGGGATGAGCAAGTCTTAGTAAACTAAAACGATGATGCAATCAAAGAGTAGGTAATTTTCCAAAACCCAATAGCCACCTGAAAACACTTAACTTTGGAATGAACATGAGCATTCCAAACATAAGAAGACCAAGGGACAAGGGGAGAAGTATCATCATTGATGAAAAAAGAAAAGAAGGATTTAGTAGAAAAGTATCCAGACCAAGAAGACGATTAAACTCAGCAAGGGTGCAAGAAGTAGGATTCCTAATCAAATTAAGGCCCAAGATAGAGAGGAATCAAAACTACTATTAGAACAAAAAGAAATGATAGGGTGACTATGGAGGCTAGCTAAAAAGGTGAAAAAGCCTAGGATAAAGGACTGAGAATGGGGAAGATCCAAGCGACTTGTCTTCCCAAAAAAGAAAAGAATGCTAATCACCAATCATCGGTGTAAGACGAGGATTAAACAATGGAGTGAGAGATGCAATAAATGTTGACCTAAGTGGTTTTCCACTTAGTTTTCTCCTCAGTATTTTGATGCTAACAAACAATATAACAAATGATGCTAATCTTTCTATCTAGTATATTTCAACACCTAAAGCAAAGAAGAGCCAATACAAGATAAAAGAAAAGGATCAACCACACTTAAAGCTTGAATAACTTGAAGGAAAGAAGAATTATGAGGTTGAGAGTCTTTGTATGTAACACACCCTTCACTTTTTTCTACTGTAAAACTAATTTAATTGCCTGAGAACCTTATAGATGTAATTTCAACTAGTAAAAGTAACCTTAAAAGACTCGCCCGGAAAAAGTATAGACCCCCATAATGGGACGGTCCCAAAGAAAGGATCGTCCCCATTGGAGGCCAGCCCCAAGGAGGGTCGACCCCAAGAGGGTTTATAGGGGTGCCCCCCTCCCCTCATTCTCCTCGCTGGCCCCCCTCGCTCTTTTTCTCTTTCCCTTGACCCTTTGCACCCTTCTACGTCCTTGCACGCTTCAAGAAGTTAGAAGAAAACACTACGACACTACAAGTGTGTTAAGGTGGGGAATGAAAGCTAGTTTTGCATTTCTTACTTGTTTAATAATGAATTACATAGCATCATGCATCATATCTGTTATCATGCTTTACTTCATGCATGAGGTTATCTATCATAAATGTTAAATTCATAACCATGGGTGCTCTGTCGTTACGTTGGACCATGGATTATCATAAATATATATATATTATTGGGTGCTATGTTGTTACGCTGGACTCGGAGGTGACACTGTCACTGGTTAGCACTGGAACTCATGAGACTTCTCAGTTGCTGGATATTGTATCGGTGCCTCGGGGCACAGGTTGCGAGTGCATGGTGTCTGGCCTGTGATGCCGTGTGACTACATTTCATTCATATCATTGCTTGATTGTATTGTTATAGCATAACTTTCTGATGACTATTGTTCTGTACTTATTATTATGCATGTAAGACTTGTTTACCCTGCTTGATCTCACTGAGCTGTTGAGCTCACCCCCTTGCTAATCTTTCCAGGGAATTAAGATGGGTCAGGTTGGAATTATTCCGGGGGCTATGGCCAAACCCGGCCCATGTAGGGACTTTTGTGTATATACTCTCCCAAGGTCCTGTCAAATCGGTCTAGCTATGGTGGTGGTGGTTCCAGGCTTCTAGACGCCTCTCTTTTGACTAATCTTTTGTAATTTTGGTATTTTTGTAAGGGCTTCGCTCTTGTTATCTTTCTTCTGTCTTTTTGTTATAAAAGAATGTAATAATTAACAAACTCTATGTTTTCAATATAATGGTATTTTCCTTAATAGTTTCCGCTGTATTATTATTGATGTGGGCCACTATGCTTCTGTATGTGCAACTCTGATAGAGTGGTTTGAGCACTCGACACCTTAACTGTCGCATCTCGTGTTGAATCAAGGAGGCGGGGTGTGACATTGTGTGTCTAGAACTAGGATGTAGCTTTCCTTGGTTCTTGTTTGCTCAAATTCTCTCTTAAATTCATGCATGCATTCATCTCTCTTTAAAAATGATTTTTGAATGTTAAAACATGTTTGATTTATATTCTTAAACTATTACTTGTTTGAATCATATTTGCATATGTATAAGTTTTCTCAAAAATCATATTTGCCTGAGTTTTCCAAAAATCAATGCATATGACTTTTTTTTAGATCTTAGCTTTCAATCCATCTTTGAAGAGTTTTCAAAATGATCTTTAAGTTTTTAATGATCAAATTATGTATATTTTCATTACCAAAACATTTTCAAATGTTTGAAATTCAAAAATCTAAGTTTTGAATGTTTTTGGTGAAGGCCAGTGCACTAGTATATTGGCTAGCTTGTTGGCACTGCTACTAGCACACTAGAATAGTCTCATTGTAAGAGTGCCAGTGCGCTAGTGAAAGCGCCAGTGTGCTAGAGCTTGGGCTATGCAAAATCTAAGTTTTTGGATTTGCACCAGTGCACTAGTATAGAGTGCCAGCGCATTGGGGACTTTATGGGCGCGATTCCAACGGTCATATTTTCAATTTTTGAGCCCCAAATGGCTAGTATCTTGTGTTTAATAGCTAGTGCTCATTCCTAAACTATAAATACATGCACTTAGGTCATTTTTAACACAAGAGAGACAACTATGTTGTTCTTTGGAGTGATTCCCCAAAATCAAATCATTTATCATATTTCAAATCCCCAGAGTAAAAATGAATATATTTCAAAGAAGTTCTCAAAGCAAACTTTCTGGGCTTCATTTAAATCATCATCAAATGCATACATACTTGAGCAAACAAAGTTGCAAGGAAGGTAAAATCTATGATTGTAAGGTCTCTCTTCTCATGAGCTTAAATTCCCTATCTTGTATTTGAGTATTTGTATTTTGAGCTTCACTTGTAATTGTTGTATTCACTTAGAACAAACATTAAAATCATTGTATTTAGTCTTTTGGTTTATTTCTAGTTGAAATAAACCAAGTAAAATGATTTAATATCACTTGTGATTCCAAGGTTGAGATCAAGGTCTAATTTCACCCTCTATCATAAAAAGGGTAAAATAGTTTTTCCTTATCCCCTGAAAAGGATTTTGATAGTTGCATATTTAGACATTGGTGGGAATTATCTTTCTACGTACTTGTTCTTTGAAAAAATGTTCTGCCAGTGTTACTTGGATTAGTACACTGTGGGTATGGTCTTTTCGTTACTGAAGAATAGAAGGGTAGGAGGATTATGAGGACTAGTGTTGGGTAATGCATCAGTCTGGACCTATTGGCCAATGGGGGAAGTAAAAGCATATGTTATTTTGACATGTCTTCTTGGTAAAGTGTCTGCATACTTTATTCTTATGAAAATGATGCATAAATCATATGTTTAGTTGGAACCATGTATATTATGATTTCCTTGATGCATTTAGTTAATATATGTGATTCTCCAATGGAATACACGTTTTATATAAATGCATATGTGGAGATTTTTGTGAAAAATATTCATTTTGCTAGTTGAGCTCACCCCATTTTTTTTCTACTTTTCTCAGGTTCAGATCTGAAAGGAAAAGGCAAGGCTTGACGTGCGAGTGACCATTCTCTTCTAATTTTTGGATGTAGGTTTTGTTTATAATTTTGGGGGACTTGGGTCTAGTTTTTAATTGTTTTGTTCTTTTAAAATTGTATATAACTATCACAGGTACACATGTATATAAAACATAGATAGTTATGGTTTTGTTTGGACTGTATATGATAAACAGTTAATTGATGGACTATTATTTGAGTTCCATTTAGTGTCGAGGATTTTTGAACCTTATGATATGTATTTTGGATAAATGTCATCATATATTTGGATGATGATGTAATATTTATTTTGGTTCAATTATCTTGATCATATACATGTTGTGTATTGAGTTTATTAGGTACTTTTTGCATATAGGCTTATTAGTGCCTCAGGTTTTGTCGTGTTGTCAAATTATCTGGGGTACTATGCCGGTTGTAACGTCACTCGGAGAGGGGTCACGACATGAGAATAACCTTTACAACACTCAACTTGCAGGTGTGAGACAACTTATCCTACTCAACTTGACGGGTGTGAGCCAACCTCTAAACTCTTAACTTACAGGTGTAAAAACACTTGTGAGCTTATACGAAGTAAAATCAACAACTTATGTAGTTGCAACAAATTACAACTTGATACAGATGATAATTGATATACAATTTGAGTACAACTGTATCTAGACTATTTTATCTCTGATTTTCTATCTATTTACATTGCATTGCTTTAGTTTACTTTCTAGTTATTTAATTGTTTCACTTAATCACTCGAATCTGATTTTCTAGATAAAGTTAAGGTTAGTGAAACGATATTTACTGTGAGTGTCAATCCTAGAAGCGACACTCCGATATCTCATCAATATATTATAACTTGACACCGTACGCTTGCGGTTTGCACTCAACATACACCTTCTCAACTTATGGGTGTGAGAAAATCGTTATATCATGAGCAACACTTGCTCAAACCAAGTGACACACACAAACACTTAATAATCTGAAATACAAGTATAGAGTTTTGATTCCTTTACCAAGAATCAACGAAATACTTACAGAGCTTTCCTTGAACCCTAGTTGACACTGATTCAGCAGAATATGTATTATGAAGATTGGTTGAAATACTAAAGGTTTCAAGCTCTTCTTTTCTTCGATGGATTTGAGAAAGTTTTGTAATGAGAATCAATAAATCCCGAAGAAAAACATATCAGAGTTTTCGCAAAATGATCAGAGTTTATACTGTGAAAATGATAGTAGATCTTTCAAAAGTTTTCCGTACAAATAATTTCAAAGATACTTAGTTGTTTATTTCTCAGTTGTTATATGCTCAAAAGCTTGAAGTGCAGTATATATAGACAACACTTAATCTCGATCTTCAAGAAAGTTTTTGGCTCTCAAATCAAACGATCAAATTGTTTCACGGAAATAGATTGATTCAGATAGTGCAACAACACCTGAATCCTCTGTGCATAGAAAGTTCAGAAAACAACACAGGTTGACACAGTTATCAGCTTTTTGACAGTATTGTGTGAGCGTTCTGATAGGGCGTTAACATCCTGACGCACAACACATAACTTTGTCGTTTCTGCCATTGAGGACGCTCCTAGATTGTAAGCGTCCTGATGGACTTGAAGATTTTAAAATCCAAAAACCAATGAGGGCACTAATCCGGAAGTAGCGTCCTGATGCGTTTAAAGCACAAAAAATCTTAGGAACGCATTAGCGTGCTGACGCACAATCAGCGTCTTGACGTTTCATTAGGTTAGTTCTATGAGGGCGCTCCTAGACGAGTAGCATCCTGACATGAATAGAACACATTCCAACCTATACATTATCAACGTCCTACCATGCTGGTTAATCACTTAGTAACTGACCATCACATGAGCGTCCTGATGAGCTGTTAGCGCCCTGAAAACTAATTTCAATATGTTTCGATCTTTTCAAAGCTCGATTAATCAGTTTAAAGCTCGATAGATTCAGATCAAAATAACCATTGAAAGATTCATAAAAAATGATCAAAACCAATCGAAAATTCGTTAAAGATGTTTTTTTTTGAAACTCATGCGAATATGCAAATATGCATCATAAGTAGTGTCTGCTGAATCAAGTGACATCTGAGATTCTACAATCCTAAATGACTCTAAAAACATAAAGATTAAGTCTTGAACGATTGTGATTTTCAATCTGAATACGATCTTGATAGCTCTTCCACCATCCATCATCGAACTTGAGCAATCTTCATGCATAATTGGATGTGCAATATATATGCAATAATATCTTAATGAGAATGTGGTTTGTAATCATTAAAATATCTTTTCTTGTACGGAACATGAGGGTAATTAGATTAACAATGTGAAATCAAAGAGTATGTGTTTATAGTTTTGATTCCACATGGTTTGATATGATGAGTATGTGGTTGGCCTAAATGGACTAGATGTTGGCATGAATTATGTGCAAGGCGTATGTTGTGATTATGGACATTGATAGGTGTGCATAATTTATGTACTTGCAGGACTTTGATTGGAATTGGATTGGGTACCTTTTGAGTATAGAAATTGCTCTTTTATGTATTTTATGTCATCATATCAATTATGTTTAATTTTTTATATCATCATATCTATTATATGTTGTATGTTTGAGAACATGAATTGAGTTCTAATTATATGAATGATGCATGGTGTGAAAAACCCTATGAGCTTAGCTTGCCTTGCCTATTTAGATGTGTAATATGCTAATGGGGAGACTTGACCTTGCCATAGGAGGTTTCTGAATGGATTTATTAGGGGAAGAAGCCCTAATGAACATAATCTGGGAGGAACGTCACGATGAAATAAGCGTGGATTACTAAGCTCGATGAATATGAAATGTGGATCCCAAAATGATAGACTTTTCCTTGCATTGAATTGTATATATGAATGATTAATATTTATGTGTTATAAGCTTATTCATCTATCAGCATTGTCTTGCATACATGTATTTTATTGGTGAGTATTTGATGACATATCTGAATTTTATTCACGGGACAATGTTGGCTCACCCTCATTTCTCTTTTACAGGATCTACAGCCTAGGATAAGGGCAAGAGAATTAATATCTGTTGAGGACCTAGCCAGTGAAGGAGCTTAGCATAGATGTGAGGAGAGTTTCCCTTTTTGTATGAATTAAATGGTTGTACACATCTATGCATATATTTTGTAACTTTGGAAAACTATGTATGTATTATGACACTCGGTGGATGGTGAGGATGTACATCTATATATTGATGTTAGTTTTTGGTTGGTTCAAGACCTTGGAAGGGAATGCAGTCATAGGTATTGGGACTATGTTGGGACTTGACCTTAAAAAATGATTGTGATTCATTTGGCGTATTGAAGTTTAAATTAATTGTGGTTTACATTTTTGGGATTTACAATCACTATGAGTGTTTAGATGTGGTATGTGGATTTGTGGATGTGTTGTCATGAATAGTAGAATTGTTTAGGTTTATCAGGTTGTTGATGATGTTGGAAGAGAAAAAAAAGGGACTTTATAGAGAGTCCGATTGAGGCTTGTAGAGTCCTTATCATTCCATGGATGATGGGGTGGTTGGCGATGCCTATATCGGGCATCTCGTCCTAGCATTCCGCACGCTGTCTCACATGGGATAAGGGTCCGGGGTTGAGGGTCGCCACAAGTTCCATACCTGAAAGTTGTAAGGATACCTCGTGAGAAACCAACAAAAAAGAAGAAAAAAAAAAGGTTTTACATATTAAGTAACTGGCAGCCTACATAATTGATTTTATTACATGAATCTATTTTATCATATTACATAGAAATTTGACTTAAAATTTGATAAAGTGGAGTCATTCATCTAACCGACTTAATTTTTGTTGTTTGGAATTAGTTTTAAATACGAACGAGGATATATAGGTCATATAAAAAGATTAGAGTGAAGAGCATAAGAAAGAGGATATCAATCGTAAATGTAAAAGGCTGAAGTGAGAAGCGTAACTGATATTTTTTTTTAAAGGGTAGCAATGAAAATCTAAATTAAATAAAATTATAATAAAATTTTCAATCAAAAAGAAAGAAAAACCGTAAAAGTTTCTACATTTAATTTTCTTAAAACTTTCCATTTTTTTCATCTATATAAATTTTTGAAGATAAAAGATAATTTTTTTTTGAAATTAGAAGAATAAAAAAGAAACCTTTGATTGGAAAATATTTTACTATTTTTATTTTTATTTTTTACCAATTTATTTTAGTTTTTCATAGTAAAACAAAGTAAATATTTCCATTTAAAAAAAATAAAAATTTCTCATAAAATTATTTTTTATATTTAATTTTTATTTTAAAATTAAAAAGAATAAATATTTTTAGAATTAAAAGAAATTTCAACTAAAGGATTTATATTTTTAATTTAAAAATATTTATTCTGTGGGCTGCCAAACTGGCTTTTCATGGAGTAGCTTTTAAATTTTTTTTCCGGTAATCTTCCAACAATTTTTCTTGATATTCCCACAAAAAAGTTGCAACTCTGATAAAGGATTAATAGCATTACAAATGTTTTTTTTAATAAAAAGATAAAAAGAGATGGAATAAAAAGCTCCTGTTTAGGCGAGCTTTCCATTCCTTAAGTACGTCACTTCCGTCGCGCGGCGGAAGTCTCGTTTTGAGTTTCATTACGTATCAGAGTATCACTACTATTTTTTAGAACTAAATTTTTTGATATAGCTGATGTAATAAGGTTTACTGGTGATTTTTTTGAGATTATGGATACGAAGACCTCTTTTCTCGCTAATTCTAGATTACATACAATTTAATAGTATCAGGGCCCAATAAATGGTAAAAGATAGACTTAACCTAAGACTTTCTCATAAAATAAATTTTAAATGTTTTGTACGAAACTACTCTCTCAACCTTTGTTGATTAGGTTTACTGGTGATATTGGGAAAATAACAAAAGTGCACTTCACCCATCTTCGTAGAGGCGTGGATCCAAATTCCGAAACAGGTGGAGTGCGAAGGAATGGTCACGTGCGGCTCATTGCTCTGTTAATTTTAGTCCAATATCTATAGGAGTGGGAGAGATTCTGATCACGAGCGATCCAACAAGAAGGTGACGGATAACATAAAGTCGATATGATATATGGTATGATTCGATGCCGCCATGATATCAATAGCTCATTATGTTACCCGAATATCTCATTTTATTATCTTAATGAATTTGGAATTATATTCGAATTAGATTCCATATTTTATATTTTTTTAATAAAGATAATTGGCCTTTAATTTTCAGTTACCTACTCCTTCCGTTAAATGTTTCTACACGAATCTCCCTAGAAAAATAATAGTGTCGAGGTCCCTGTTAATATTCCAATTTATTTTTGGTTAATTGACTATGTTATATACCCAAGGTTTTCATAAATAAAAGAAAAAGAAAAAAATTATGGAAAAGTTTGAACGCTATAAACTTGAAAACTTAAATGAGAAATATAAGTATATACATATATATATATATATTTGTTTATTTATTTATCTATTTATAAAATAATACTAGCACCGGCATGCATGGAATATGTTAACTAAGAACATGTTTATAGGGCACTAGACTTTTTTAAGAAAACATATAAATAACCTTAGATAGAGATTGAAAAGTTAAGACATCATTTTCTTTTTTTAAAATTGGTATGGAAGATAGGAAAATGAATGGTCAAGAGTAGAAACTGTAAATTGGAGAAATGACAACTAGAGTAACCCCAAGAAAGAGAGTAAGAAAGAAGTGGACGTAGTTAATTTACTAAAATGCAATATCCCTTCTAATATTAAAAAGACAACATAGCAAAATTTTAATAGAATTAGCTTCACCATAAATATTCAGAAACATGTGTGCTATATACTAAGTATATATACACCTGATCTAGCAAATAAAAGTCATTACCGGAACCCAAACTTATGTAATTAAGAAATTATTAAAACAACCACGACATATTACATCTATGCAAAGAAAGCAAGTTGGTTGTCTTCTTCACTACGAATATTTTATTTCCATACATCTTAAAGAGTTAAAACTGTATATTATCCTACGATATTCTAAAATAATGTTACCGTGAGTTATTATCAATACAATAAGGAAAATCTAACAATAGCACAATGCTTATTTATTCATTAAAGCAATTCAATAAACAAACCTAAATTGATACTATAAATCTTTAAAGCATTATAACTTGTCGAATCTATTATATTGGCAATGTTTGGTAGCGTAGTACAAACTGCGTTTGCGGTGAAAAGGTCCAAACGTGGGTATAAACCCGTTTGGCATCTCTTGCATTTGTGGCAGCAAAGGCAATTAACTTAAGCAACCCGTTTTGCATTTCAATTATGAGTACATAATAATAAGAAAAATGTTTTGCTAACGCTATTTTTCGAAGCTGACATCTAGCTTCTTTAGATGTTTTAGGGATGCGCATATATTCTGCAGTATCCCCAAATACACATGCATCTCTAAAACATCTAAAAGAAGTTGGATGCCACCGACGTGCATATAACATTACTCTAATAATAATATCCTATTTTAACATATTAATTTTTTAAAATACCAAAACTAACTTCATTACTTTAACCCTTTTTATTTTATTCTAAATCCTAATTAACCTCTTGGTTTCTATTATAGACGGAAACAAAAACCTCTCAATTTCTACTGCTGGAACTTTATCCTTTGAAGTAATATTCTATTGCTAGTACATTTATTTATTAGGGTTCAGAAGTAAGATTTTGTGATATTATAAACTATTTTTATCTTTATATGTATTATAAGTAAATCACAACCAATATTAATTGTATCATGGAAGTATTTAACATATAATTTTCAAAGAGTAAAATTGTCATTTTCGAATAAAATACTTTTAGAAAAGCATTTTTGATATAGCAAATGGAGCCATAATAAACAAAAACGCTTTTAGAAAAACAAGTTTTTCAAAAGTGTTTTTACAAAAGCTATACTAGATGGAGCCATAATAATAATTTTAAGATAATGATTTTAGGAAAATGTCATTTCAATTATAAAAAGTGCAACTATACTTTCATGCATCTTCATTGGATTTTATTATGTAAATTACAAACACTAGTTTTTATTTTGTTTCTGCAACTTAAGCAATAGCATTTTGAGTTTTTCGTTTTGTTTTGTTTCGTTGTTTTTTTATGTTTTCTTTTTTATTGAATTGATTCCTTAGAGACATGAAATATGTTTCAAGTGATATATATTTATATAGATGTGAGTATGCATAGAGGAGCTAGGAAGGTATACATTGAAAGAAATTGTCAAAGGCCCGGCAAGAAAGGGGAGTGATATCTTTCAAGTTGTGCATCACTTCCAAATTAACTTCAATAATGGGAGACACCTCACCTAAGTCATAGACAAGATAATATATTCCTATCACATGCAAGAGAAGTGAATGTGCTGAGATATGAGGGTGGGTTTTGTCTTTGTTTTTTTTTTTAATAGAGTACCAGATGCTATTAACACGAGCTTTGATTTTGATATTCCTTGATTACAATTTTCATCTTCCTCAAGCTTTCTATTATCTGGGGGAGGCAGTATTCCTTGTTTCATCCGTGATTTAAGAAGGCATTGGCATCTAGTAGACAACTAATCTTTTGCATATCAGAAATATTATTTTTCCTATTTTTTTTTTCTTTCCTCAACAAACAAAATTTATAGAATGTAATAAGTTGGGTCTCTATTTTGAAGTATACTAATTTTTTCAAGAGTAATGCTATATTGACATCCGATATGTACATAACTCACATACACCATTAGATTGTCTTGAATTATTTGTTGATACATGATTCAAGGTAATTAAATGATGTTTAACGGTGATGTACACTTTGGATGTGTACTTTAAATGCCACTATAGCATTTTCCTTTTTTCAATTGATATTAAACAGAGGAGAAGGAGAGGAATCAGAATGCAATTAATTTGGTCCACTTTCTTTACTTTGATACGTAGTACTTTCGAATTTGCTAGTACATTAAGATAAAAATAAGTAATAGTGGGGAAGTAGCCAATTGATGGTGAATGGAATAATGACCCTAATTTTTTTTTATAGTGTACAACATATATAACGACATAATAATAAAATGTATCATTTGTGTATTAAATGACTCTTAACGATCTAACTAGTGAACTAGTAATGCAGGCAAGGAAGTAAAACCAATTCAGTCGCAACAACGTAATTTCTTTTCGACAAACATATATATTATTTAAATTTAATATTATATATATATATATATATAAGTTTGATTTGTGTTATTTCTCATATATGCTAGCAATTTTATTATTTATTTATTTTTTTTGGTTTACCGATTTTTTGGCCCTTTGGAGGTGCCCTCTTACCATTGGGTTAAGACCGGTTGGTTATATGCTAGCTATTTAATTAGCCTTTCTATAGCGTTCTTCTTTTTTCCTTTTTTTTTTGTCAAGAGATTTATAGTGTTCTTCTGTATCAATCTTTCTATGATTGGAACATGACAAGAGAAAATAGCGCTATATTGCATCCTTAGATATATTCTAATTCTCCTACTATATAACATTATTGAGGCTAAGCATCTCTTTTTACCCAGTTTTGTAGTCCATCCTTTCTTCTATTAATATTCTTTCGAGCAATGTAACAGAATACATTCTATATCCAGACGCGGTTTCTACTCGCATGCATCATCTTTAAACATCTCAACATCCTTTAGATCTTTCTCCTATATATATACATATTTATAGTTCTTCCACATCAAACAGTGACCGCTACTAGCCAGTAGTACGTACTCATCTCTTCATCAACTTCAGTTGCATAGTCTAATTGCTGCCATCTTTATTAGTCATACACTTCTTTGAACTCTTCTTGTACATAGAATGTGTTTCTAGCCAGCTTTTGAAAATCCTGCAAAAGCAAAGTTGGAAATCAAACCCGAACTCTAAAACCTTAAACACAACCTTTTAGGAAGATTGTGACCAGCTAGTACTACGGGGAAAGCAACACCAGAACCAAAGATCATACATGTTATTTTTGCTACTCCGATATTGGAGAATGAATGGAAAAAAGGGTAGTATTGAGATTGACATAGCACCTACTTCCATAGATAAAAAGTTGGAACTTAGAAAAAATTGTGAAGACAGTGTAACCTTCTTCTTCAAAGGAGGGATTCTTAGTGTTTTGGAATTTTGTAAGGAAGACAAGAACAGGGTAATATTCTCATTAAAGGCGGGCCTTGCTGTGCTACTTGTCTCCTTGCTTATACTTGTACAAGCACCCTATGAAGTTTTTGGCACCAACATCATCTGGTCCATCCTCACTGTCGCTATCATGTTTGAGTACACTGTTGGTACGTATGTGCCTTTGATGTCATGCATGCATGCATATCACATACTTAACATATATATACATATACACACACATATTGACTTAGCCTTGAATAGAGAAGAGTGAAAAAAACAGATTAATGTAGCAAACTCTATACAATTGAGAAAAGGCTTCTTGAATTGAGTTATATATATATATATAATTACAAAAATCTGCAACTACATGCGTAATTATATTATCATAGTTATTGGATATGTCTATGCTACACATCTCAACGTACATAGTGTAGGATACAATGACATGATAACGTAGTTGCAGTACAATTAGTCGTAATTTCGTATAGTTCAAATGCATAATGTTGTCTATCCAAATTCGAACTAATTGCAATTGTGCATACATACATATTGAGCATATCAGAAATGTTATAGAAAAATAGAAGTATACAGTTGATACATAGATATTAGAATATATTCCGAAGTAAGAATATTTTAACAACAATATTAATTATTGATGTGGTCCAAAATCCCTCAAGGAGCGACGTTTAATCGAGGATTCAACCGAGCTCTTGGAAGCCTACTTGCTGGAATCTTTGCCGTTGTTGTTGCTCAATTGGCTCTCTATGGTGGTCGTGTTGCCGAGCCTATTATCATTGGAATCAGCATATTCTTCATTGGTACATTTGCCTAATTAAGTCTTCTTTAATTACAAAGTTTAAGAAAAATGTAATCATCATCATCATCATCATCATCCTATGCATTCATATTGTAGGAGCTCTTACTTCGTTCTTAAAGCTATGGCCTTCTCTAGCACCATATGAATATGGGTTCAGGGTCATACTTTTCACCTTCTGCTTGATCATAGTCTCTGGTTATCGTATGGGAAATCCGGTGAGAACTGCCATGGAACGATTGTACTCGATCGGAATAGGAGGATTTGTTGCAGTTCTTGTTAATGTTCTCGTCTTTCCAATATGGGCCGGGGAGCAGTTGCACAAGGAACTAGTCAAGAATTTTGATTCAGTTGCAGATTCTCTTGAAGGTTAGCCTTCTCATATTGTTAATATTTTATATTAATTTGTTTCATTTATATATACTCTTGAACATGATCTTATAAAACTGGTGATTTTTTGTCTTAGAATGTGTTAGGAAATACTTAGAAGATGATGGGTCTGATCACCCAGAATTCTCCAAAACTATAATGGATGAGTTCCCAGATGAGCCTGCCTATCGAAGATGCAAAGCAACGTTAAACTCGTCGTCAAAACTTGAGAATTTGGTATATATATTAAATTATATATTTTCATAACTAATAGCTATATATTTATGTGGGTATATAAGTAATTAATGAGCTTGATCAGTGTAGTTAAGTAGTTAATTAGTTCTGTTCTTATGCCATTAATCATTATAGGCAAACTCGGCCAAATGGGAACCACCGCATGGAAGGTTTCAACATTTCTTCTATCCATACTCAGAGTATGTTAAAGTTGGCGCTGTTCTGCGATATTGTGCTTATGAGGTTATGGCACTTCATGGTGTCTTACATTCCGAGATACAGGTCGAACTTCTTCAATCTATACTATTCATTTTATTGCAATTCAAATATTATATATACTCAAGGAGCTTCATGGCCACCCAACCCCAACTCCAACTTGACCTTAAGTACTATTTCTGTTGTTACAAATTTAGTGCATAAAAAGAAAAATGAAAGATTACTCTCATATATACATTATTTAGGTCTTTGATCTAGCATTCAGTCATCTAAAGTTTTATGAAAAGAGCTACATGGATAGGTTGTAAGCCCCAAAAATTATTTAACTATTACAATATAAGGTCACTATGTAACCATTTTTGCCAAAGTTCAGCCCTTCAAATGATTAGCTTTTGTTTTAAAAATTAGTAAATGGTTAAGATTCTAATTCAATTAATCTTCAATACCTTTCATATATCTAGTATTTGGGTTTGTGAGATTTCTCCAATTTACCATTTCATATATCTACATTTTACTTAGAACCTGAACTCTTGGTATGTTTTAGCAAAAAAAATAATATTAATTATACCCAGCAATTTAATAATATGCATGCATACATAAACTATACATATATGTATAGATATACACGTATACATACATACTATTATAATAAGAAGGTAATTTAGATAATTTCCTATGCCCTCCACTTCTTCTACTTTTAAGCTACTTTAAATTCAATTTATCTTTTCTGCCATTGTTAATTCTTATTTATAAACAATAGATATTTTTTAATTCAATATAAACCATATTAACCAGATAATAATAACAATAACAATAATAATAATTTTATTCTTTATTTGAGACTTTAATTAGTAAAAAAGAGAAACATGTGCACCGCATGTGCACATAAACCCTGTCTGTTTATATATTTATGTACGAGTAATATATCTATACTAGTATTGGAGCATGTGCTTTGCATATAATTTTTACAATTTATTAATCAGGGGTAAAAAAAAGAATAAGAGTGTACAAGAATAAAATATTAGAAGTTAATAAGGAAGAATATGAATAATTTGAATTTAATAAGTCTTAAAAGTATGATACATGAGAAAGTGAAAATTGGTTGAAAGTTAAAATAATCATTTTACCCTTTTTAATAAAAAATAACAAAAAGTTGTTTTAAGGGGCATTTAATTTGGACAACAACTGGCTAAAGACTTCATGGTGATCAAATGTACACCAATTAAACTAGGTCTTTGCCCAACTACATGGCGTGAGTACTTAAATTTGCTTGCCACATCACTGTATAAAGGGCTAAGTTGACTCTTAAAATACAAATAGTTTTATATTTCTTAATTTTTTTTATACATGTTATTTTAGGTCTCCTTCTACATCTATCATTAATTATTGTAGATTGTTAATATGTCATTCCCCGAAAGAGAGCATCAAAGGGTCTGCATTATAGATACCCACTACCTTAATCGGTTTTTTTGTAGTTTATTTTCAATTGGAGCTACTCCTACCCTTTATCAAATATCCGTCTTAACAAATACATTTATGTTACACTTAAATTTCACATGTTGTTTCTTTATTGCTCAAAAAAACTTTAATAAGATGTGTCAATAAAATAATGCTCTAGAAAAAATCTTCAATTTAAATCTAAAATCCTGGAGGCCAAGCTAGCCGCAGATAATAATACTACACATATTATAAATGTCTACTTCATTTAAATAATACTACACATATTATGAAGATAAAAGACAACAAAACTGCACCATGAGCACTCTCATTTTCGTGGTGGAATAAATTAGAACTTGGTTTATTTTAATACCTAACAATAAGAGTAAAATTATTCAAAAACTATAAAAAGAATAAATAGGGAACATTGAACGGAGTGTGTCCAGGTATTTGTATATTTGACATAGTTTATTTATTTATTTATTTTTATTACTGGGATTCCGACATCCGGTGGTGTCCTATTTCCCATTCAGGGTTATACTATTCCACCGGACTTCGGAATTCTATAGAGGCGGGGGCGTCCCTCCTAACCATAATTTTGTCAAGGGGGGTCGAACTCGAGTCCCTCAATCTCCCTTGGGTTCGGCCCTTGAATCACCAAACCAACCGATGATTGGTATTTTACATAGTTTTATTTTTATAGATTGATCCACACTGATGATGAGCTAATTAATAAATTTTGTTAATGTGCAGGCACCTTACAACCTTCGAATTGCATTTCAATCTGAAATCCTAGAAGCTAGCAAGCAAGCTGCAGAGTTGATAAGGAGCTTGGGCAAAGACATATGCAACATGAGTCACAACACCCACTTAGCTTCTCTATTGAAGAAGCTACACAACTCAACTGAGCGCCTTCAACGAGCCATAGACATGCATTCCTACCTCCTTATTTCAAATAACCAAGACCATCTTGACTATCACTCTTCCAAAGTAGCATCATCATTACTTTTCCCAAAAGTAGCACTTTCTCGTGCTCTCTCGTCATCAACATCCAATGATGTACAAGAAACACCAAGTAATATTGTTTTGAATAATGCGGAAAATGCATTTTCTGGGAATTATGTTAATGCAACTGCTAGTACTGCAGCTTCGGTTGAGTCGTACCATGAAGCGATGAAGAAGCAACAGAGGAGACTCCACTCATGGCCTTCGAGAGAAGTTGATGGGTTTGTTGAAGAAGAGGGTGCTCTTGAGACTGATTTAGTTCCAAGGATGAAAGCGTTGGACAGCACTACATCACTCTCGCTGGCCACTTTCACATCTTTGCTCATTGAATTTGTTGCTAGGCTCGATCACTTGGTTGACGCAGTGAATGAGCTCGCGAAGATGGCCAAGTTCAAGAACATGGAGAGTACTGGAGAAATCTTGAAACTGTAGAATCCAATGACTAGAAAAAAAAAAAAACTCAAAATACATAGTTGTAATTAATGGGAAGGCAATATATAGGTTAATGAATTTGCTGAATGAACCTTATATATATTGGCTCTTATTATATATATACACAAAGTTTGTAGAGGAAGAGAAAACTAAGAAAAGACTTGACTAACTTGTTCCTTCAACTTTATTCAAAAAGCTTGGTTAGAGTGGTATGTATAGTGATCACATTGAGCATCCTAAACCATCCAATTAGTAACGTTCAAGAATACATATATGAATCACTAATTAATCCTCAGGCTTTCTCTCAAAACCAATTCAAAGATAAATTTAAAAGGAACTTGATTTTTTGCAAGAATTTGGAGAATTCAAAGATTGCTCAAGTCTCAAGAGTTTTTAAAAAGTTGCCCAAAATAAGTTAAGTAATGTATTTATACCTCTAGGGTCCTAAGCGCATTAAAATGAGCATTTTCTAAAGTACAACATTGCCATCGAAAAGTAAGAAACGCATTTGAATAAAGTGAAAACGTGTTTCACATGAAAATGTTAGAAAATTAACATTCTGGACAAAAAGTAAAAACCACATTTCAGGTCATGGAAATGTCTTTTTGTGCAAAAGCCTCCATTCTACAAAAAAAAAAAAAAACAGGAAACACGTTTCTAGCTAAGGAACGCATTTATGCCCTTTGAGTAAAAAATCACTCATTATGAATAGAAAATAGGAAACACTAACACGTTTTTGCCTGTCAAAATGAAAAATCACTTTCGAGCAACAGGAACACATTTCTCCTTATGGGAGCGCATTTCTGATTACACAGTGTTGGTCCACCCAATAGGGAGGTGAATTGAGTGCGATGGTCAATTTTAAACTTTTTCAATGACTTAGTGATATAAATTGGTACATTGAAACTAAATGCACATACTAACCATAAAGTAAAATGCATAACTAAAAACACACTAGAATTTATAGTGGTTTGGCCAAGCCTACGTCCACTACCTAATCTCCCGATTAGGATTTGCTCAATCCACTAACTGATTCTCTTACGGGTGAGAACCAAACCGTTATACATGCCCTTTTACAGGTTTAAGGCAAACCTATCCTTTTACGGGCTAAGGATGAACCGTATTTCCTTTTCCTGGGATGAGGAAAAAACCCATGTTCCTTTTACGGGATAAGGAAGAACCGTTTTCTTTTTGTGGGATAAGGAATAACCTTTTTCTTTTTGCGGGATAAGAAAGAACCGTCTCTCTTTTACAGGTTCAGAGATAACCTATCCTTTTACAGGTTAAAGACGAACCTATCTTTTTACAGAATGAGGATGAACCTTAACATGATTTCAACCCCGAAATCATTAAGTGAACTACATTCACTTGTCCTGGTTGTTTCAATTAAAAAATACACTAGCATTACAACACAAACTAATAATGTTGGTTCTAACTGAGTAGAACACTTTATAATGAAGCTCATGTGCATAGCATTACAAAGATGTATAAATTTGAATACGTAATGCTAAGAGACATACACTTATAGTCCTTTATCTTTTAATGTTCGGTATTGCTCAAGTACAGTTTTGAAAAGCGTAAATGATATGCAAATCAATTAAGTGCTTCTCCGAAAATATTATGATACCATTGAAACATTGAAGTTGAAAATCACAGGACCAGTGTAAATCATAGACACAAATAATTTTCAAAATAGATATAGTATATACGCGTGCAAACTTCTGGTTTAGTATTCAGTAGTTAACACAACTATTGATATAGTTCAATACAATACTTAAGATATGAAATCAAGTACGATTGTATCTCTTATGAACTATTTCTCAAATTCCTTTATCAGCATGATTGAGGTTAAGTATAAATCCAGGCTGAGAATTTGAGTAAAAACCAGTTCAAAATAAATTCTCAAAGATAAAATATAGATGAAGCTCAATATGAAAATCTATTAACTAAGTAAAGTATTAGTGAAAAATACTTTGAAAACTTAGTGCATTTGAAAAACATTTTGAAGGATTAAACATCGACTAACACTCAAAAAGTTTTTGGCACAATAAAAATTATCGGGAAGTTGTTTGATTCAAAGTGTTGATATTTATAGACCTAGTAGATAGTAGCCGTTAGACATTTGAAATTCAAATACAGTGTGAATGTTTACACACAACGGCTAGAATGTTTTATGAAAATGACAACTGTAATTTTCACTAACATTCTGGTTCTTTTCAGATTACATGAAAAAAGAAAGTTTTAGAAAAATTTAATTCATGTATCAGAGAAGATCTCTGATAAATCTAAAAAGGACTCTGTGCAAAGATTCGTTTTGAAAAAGTAGACAGATATAGTGTACTTGTTAGAACAGTGACGATTGTTGAATTAGCGTCCTGACTCATAATATCAACTTTGTCGTTTTGTTCCTTGAGGGCGCTTATTATGTATAAGCGTCCTGCTGAACAATGAAGTGAGGGTGCTACTAACTCGTAAGCGTCCTGATTTCCTTTGAGACATAAGTGACATAACCCTGAGGGCGCTAATGCACAGTTAACGTTATGCTTTGTCTTAAAATAATTAAGTGCATGAGGGCGCTACTATTTTGAGTAAGCATCCTACCTTTTAAAACATAAAACACAACACGAGGGCGTTACAACTATGTAAGCGTCCTGACATTTCAAGACATTTGAAAAACAAAACTAATTGCGATGAAGGACAATCAGCGTCCTGAAAGTTATTAAGTTGATTCCCAAAAATGAGGGTGCTCCTATCCAGGTAGTGTCCTGATAGTTTATCCAACTTATAACTATTAGTGTCCTCAAAGATAACTATTAGTTTGCCGCTACGAATGAACTTTTCGATCGAGTCCATCCACGAGGGGACCTGATTGAGGGTAAAGGCAAATAGAATATAGAAAAAGGCTGCTCGGTATTCCTTGATAGACGACCAACTCTATAGGCATAACTTCATGCTGCCTTACCTGAAATACCTTCGTGAAAAGTAGACAGAGCAAGTTCTTGAGGAGATTCATTAAGGCGTATGCGACAACCATTTAGGCGGAAGAACACTTGCATACAAGGTCCTTCGCCAAGGCTACTACTGGCCCACAATATACAAGGACTCACTGCGTACAACCAGGAAGTGTGATAGCTGCCAGAGGCATGGAATTACCATTCGAGCTCTTACTGAGAACCTCTCGCCAAAGTGAGATGGCTAAGGGACAGAGCTAAACATCCCAAGCAGACTGCTCGTGATACAATGGCTCCAGGTCCATCAGATCATCCACGTGCTCGGAAGGCCCAACATCTTGGTCATTCGCCCCGGTTGGAAGTTGCTTGGCCTCCTCTTCTTCTTCCTCTTCCTCGTTGCCACCGCCCTACTGTTGTGACTTGGGCTGCCAAGCGTCGAACTCCTTGAAGTAAGCCGAACCCCCAAAATAAGTTTCCAAGTCCGCTCAGTAGTATGTTACGCCTTTTTGGTACTCCTTTTTCAGGGTCAGCTGGAACTCCTCAACTGTTGGCCCAATATTATAGTCCAAGAGAGGGCATGAATTGGACTTGGTGGATTTTCGCGTTACCTTTCATATTTTAATTAAACAAGTAATATGCGCAGTAGATGACAATCCAAATAACATATGTAGGAATATAAATGAACACAAAAGATTTAGAGTGGTTTGGTTCCCCTTGAACCTAAGTCCATTACCCAATCACCACGATTAGGATTTCCCAATACATTATTGGCTAATCACTTACGGGCGGGATTAGAAGTCGTTAGCACTCAAACCAACACAAGGGCTTGGTTAGGAAAGCCACAACAACTAACCTACACCAGGGCTTGATTAGAAAGCCACAAACTAGTCTACACCAGGCCTTGGTTAGAAAGCCACAACTTGTAACCCACTTACGGGGGCAGTTACGTGCTGTACAAAGTTTGGTAATATCCCGGTTGACTTAACCAAGTCAACAATACATTAAGATTACAAATATATAGAAAAGTGCACAACAACACTCTCAACAATATAAGCTTACAATCTTGAATGAGTCAACAATCACTATTCCAACAACTATGATTCTAAATGATGCAAAGTGTTGAAATAAGTTTTTGTCAAATGCAATCGATTCAAATATATGTAACGTAAAACAATGAATCGAATATGTACAACTATCAAGATATTGATTCTAAATAAAGATAAGTTTAAAGCCCGAGAATCAATATATCATGGTGATAAAAAATTGATGATTCTAAATGAATATGTGATAAAGATCAAGAATCAAACAACTCAAGTATAATAAAAAACTTCGATTCAATATAATATGATATTAGCACATGAATGGAAATCTCAAACTATTTATGAAACCACTAAACAAAGTAATTTGTTATGAAGATCAAGATAGGGTTTCACAAACACGATCAATACAAAATCAGTTTTAAAGATTATAATCTAAGTAGAAAAACTGATTTCATAAACCAAAATCACAAGAATCTAGATTAGAAATGTTTATCCCACTCGGGAAGGTTGAAGCTCAAAGATTCTTCTTGTGTGAAGTTGGATGCGAGAAATCATGATCAAGACTCAAATAAAAGATGTAGAAATACTTGAATCGTCTTGAACACTTGCACAAGAGAAACTTTCCAAGTTTCTCAAGGTTTTGAAAGATGTGGAGAACTATTCAAAAAATTGGATCCAATGATCAAATGTTGTTGAACTTTTGCTTTCAAAGAAGGATTAAATGACTCAAGAACTTGTTGTTGGCTTGTAAGAAGACTTAGATGAAAAGTACACAAGTTCTCTGGAGTTTGCAAAAGTTGCTCTTCAAATGAGCACGTGTGGTATTTATAGATAAACAACAAACCCGAGGCACAGAAACGAATTCCTTAACAAAGGAGCGCGTTTTTTATTTGAAATCTGAAAATTTTTAGATTTCCCTCCAATAAAGGAACGCGTTCCTTAAACGCGTTCCTTACTTAAGGAGCGCGTTTCTCAATATGTCCGTTGGGCATACAAACCGGTTCCTTCACCAAGAACAATCGACTCGTAAAGTTTTTCCTATTTTACCCCTGGCAACAAGAACGCGTTCCTCAAAGGAAGAACACATTCGTTTTCCCTGATCAGAAAAATTCAAAGTCTCTAGAAAAGTCACAGGAGCGCGCTCTTCTTACAAGGAGCGCATTCATTAAACCCTAATATAAAAACACTGAGTCTCGGGAAAAAGCTAAGGAGCGCATTCCTCACACATAAGTACACAACTAATCTCATCAAACTAATCATGCAATTCATGAACAAGTGCAAGCAAGTGTTAAGTATGAGATCTCATAATATATGGCAAGTTGGAACTCCATAGGCAAGTATTTCACACCACTCTTCACTAATGTAGAACACACCATTCAAAATCAATAGGTATTTCATAAGTTGTAATGTAAGGCCAATGTTCAAAGGTAGGGAAAAATAGGAAACATTGTAGCTCGAAACACCCTAACACTTTGATCAATTACTAACATCCGCTACATTACATTTGAAATCAAGGCCTTTTTTCAACACATATATCCTCTCAAATATTCCCATTTTTTTGTTTGCTTTTTATCATCATTCACTTTTCTTTTATAGAATGCTACACCCCCAAACTTATTTCTTTTCAACATATAGATGTAATACTCTTTTCTTCTCTTTTTCATCCTCATTTCTTTTTCTTCTTTTTCTTTCAATACAACTCATAAGCAAACATCATATTTTTTTTTTCACCCTTCAACTAATAACACTCCAACATGATGAAAGTGTATAAGGTACATAAGTTGTAAAACAGGGGATTTAAACATGACTAGCTCATAATTCATGATGCATAGGTAACAAAGAAATAGATATTTAGCTCAAAATGGGAACTATGGATACAATTAAAAGTAGGGTAGGCTATTTGGCTCAAGCTTTTTCAAACATGGCCTAAATCATTTTCCTTATAGTGTGTTTTCTAGGATTTCGCCTCGAGTGGTGATCAAACTTGTTCTAGAATCCCTAGAGATCTAAGATATGACTTAGCAAGCAAAGGTCCATTTGGAACAATCTTAATCTAATGATCAAAATCATGTACAAATGGTTAAGTCTCTCCAACAATTCCCAGCAAAAAGTTGGATGAAACACACAGACATATAGGTAACTCTCTACATTCTCCTATCATTTCATATTTCTAAAGTGTTCTCTTGTCATTGGCCCTCCATAAGTAAGTCTCAAGTTGTAAAAGAATGTGACTACCTAACCTAAACTATTGCATAATCAACTAACATACCATGACCAAAATTTCAAAACTCTCCCCCCAAACTTAAAGCTGTTGAACCAATTATCCTCATGTCCCTTATGAGAATATGTCCCTATTATGAAAGATTTTGATGATTACAAAACTACATTTTGTTTATGATATTACTGCACATATGACATATTTAATCTTACTTGAAGGTATCAAAGATTCAATGATGCACGGCGAACGCATTAAAAAATCTTCTTGAAGACCATGATCATTTGAAGATGTTTATTTGTAAGATTAGATTATGATAGGTTGTAGGACCTTCTATGCCATGTGATTTAGCAATATGCATGCCTGCATGTTTTAATCGATTGGTTGCATGCTTGATTTAATCTGGTTAATTTATGTTTTATCGTGTTTTAATCAAGAAATCAAAAATCACTTTTATAAAGTCTTTCAGGACGCTAATGTTTTAGCAGCGCTCTTCTTGACTTGATGAGTCAGGACGCTGATAAAATATTAAGACGCTCAAGGTTGAATTGATCTGATTAATAAGGACGCTTACTTTTTAGTAGTGACCTTTCTCTTGTCAACCTTTGGGAGTGTCAGGATGCTGATTTAGCTTTAGCTCGCTGAAAGATTTTCTTTTATCTTTAAGTGATTTCTATCTTTAAGGACGTTGATAAATTATAAGTTGAATGAGTTATCAGGACGCTACTTGTGTAGGAGCGCCCTCATCTTTAGAATCAACTTAAGTAACTTTCAGGACGCTCACCGTCTGTCAGCGCGCTTAAACATTATTTTAAAACTGCTTTTAATAGTTCAGGACGCTTACTCTTGAGTAGCGCCCTCATATGTTTTGCGTTTTTAAAACAAAACAGGACGCTTACTGCGAGGTAGCGCCCTCATGCTTTAAGTCATTGTTCAGTATTTAGTAGCGCCCTCACTTCATTATTCAGTAGAACACTGTTGTTCTATGAGCGCCCTCAAAGGAACAAAATGACAGAAAATATATTTTTGTCATTTTGACATTAGCAGCCATTTTTGTTAACCTTTTTCAGAAACGTACGAATACTTTTCAGAATCGGACAACAACTTTTCAGAACTTTTTAAAACGTTCTAAAACTTTGTCAGAACATTCGTCTTTCATGAAAGGATCAGATGATTCAGGTGCTATCGCCGTAATATGCATTAAGCTGAATCGATCCATTTTTGGAAAGATTGTTAACGTTATATTTGAAATAACTTAGAGCGCCAAAATTACCAAGTTCATTGCGCTTCTGTTATTCCTATATATACGTGCTGCCTCAGAGCAGAAAAACTAACTAATGAAATACGAAACTAATATTCATTCAAAACGTAATGACCGTTTTCGTTTGCGCAAAAACACTTTTTGAAAGTTAGTCTTCTTTCACTTGTGCTTGATCTTACGATATTTTGAAAGAAAAACTTCAAGTCTTTTGAGTTGATCGATCTTTTTCTTCGTTATTTCAAAAACCCATTAACGTAGACAAAAACTATTTGAACCTGTTCTCAACATAAACGTCATCATACATATTTCGCTAAATCTTTGGCAACAGAAGGTTCAATCCAAAGCGTTGTAAGTATCACTTTGATTCTGAGTAAAAGGAATCATATCTCATTCTGTAATCAGATTGTAGTGACGGGTAAGTCACTGAGTTAGACCAAGTATTGCTCAAAGTTATAAGCAGTCTTCTCACACCAGTAAGTTGAGAATAGGTTCTCTCTCACCTGTAAGTAGAGAAACGGTCCTCTCACACCCGTAAGCTGAGAAACGGTACTTCTCACACCCGTATGTTGAGAAAGTGTTCAAGTTTGATCTTCACCCATAAGAAGGTCCATAGTGGATTTTGAACAAATCCTAACTGAGGAGGTTAGGTAGTGGATGTAGGCACGGTCGAGCCACTATAAATCTTGCTTGCATTTTCTCATTTACATTTACTGTATCTTATTGCTATACTTTGTTTAATCTGCTTTCATTATTCCGCACAATTAAAAGAAAGGCTAAAATCTGCTAAGTGTCCAATTCACCCCCCTCTTGGACACATCTGGGCCACCAAAAGCGAGTATTGTCCTCAATGCAAAAATTATTAAAGAAATAATAGGAAAAATAGGGGCATATAAGAGAGAAAAGAGTTTAGAAAACCCCTTGAACCAAAAAGACGCACAAACTTGGTTTAGAACCTGAAAAGGGTAAAGGAAACAAATCTATTAAGGCATGAAATTCAAATCCTATACTACAATGACTAAAACAAAATAATAATAAATGAATAAAGAAATAAATAAATAAAGCATAAATAAATAAAGCATAAACCGATGGGTTGCCTCCCATCCAGCGCTTGGTTTAGAGTCCTCAGCCCGACTTTTTCTTCTCGCTTAAATCGAGTGTGTTTCCTTATTATTTCGAGCATCTTCCCGTCTTCCTTGTTGTTCAGACGGAATCATCGGACTTGTATACATCTCCCACAAAAATTTATATGATTGATCCTCCGGTGGAAACGTGAAGTCCGATGAATCATCACTACATACATATGGAAAGATGTCATCGAAATATTCAGTTGGTGCTTTCCAAACGTTTAGGCATTGACCTTCAAGCACCTCTAAATGGCTTTGAATCTTTTTATCAACCCCCTCAACTTTCTCTTGAAGTACATGGACAAACGGATCCTCAAAAGTGAGTGCATATTCCTTTACATCCAAATACTCCTCCACACTAGTAGGCGCCAATTCATCACATGGCATCATAAGCTCACTTGATTGCGCATCCATGGGCACCTCTTGATCATCCCACTCAAGCACATCCACAGGTTGAGTATTCATCTTTTCTCTTCTCGAAGCCTCATACCATTGCATCACTTCTAAAATAGTCAATTGTCTAAGTGGAGGTGGTGGTGGTGGTGGCGTCATGTCTTGATATACTAAATCAACTCCCTTGACATCTTCTTTATCGCTTAAGAAGGAATCTCCTTGTTGTTGAGCATTAAGAGATGAAATGATTTGCCCGATATAACCCTCTAGATTTTTCATTGAAGCTTCCATTCTGTCCAATTGAATGCTTTCCTCCATTTTTTTCATAGAATCATTAAGTAGATCTTCCAAGGACGGCTTCTTCTTTACTTGATTGCAGACATCCGCTTGAGGTTGCAACTTATTCCATTGATTGGTTAACCTAGGCTCACTCTTATCCGACCTCTTTTTTGCTAGATAATTAATAAGTATATCTTCTAAGGATGGCTTCTTTTCCACTTGATTATGAATGCCCGGTAGAGGTTGCAAGATATTCCTTTGATTGTCATAGGAGTAGTTTTCATGGTTAGAAATACCCGAATGATATTAATAGGGTAAAGGATCACCCATCCAATTATATGCCCAATTGTTACCATAATGAACTTGCTCCATACATGAACTCATTCATGAATAGCCCATGCTTGCAATTCCCATTCTCTCTACAGTAGCTTGAGATCTTGCTTCTATAAGCTTGGAAACTTGCTACTGGAGGTTAAATATTGATGCCGACCACTCTTGAAAAGGATCAACTGACCCGAAACTATATTGAAAAATTGAGTGATTAAAATTGTATGCCATTTAGAAAAAAAAATCAGAAAAATTAGAAAACAATTAAATAAAAATTAAATAAAAATCAATTATTAACGATATTGATGAATTAAAGTGAAACAATCCCCGGCAACGGCGCCAAAAACTTGTTGAGATAAATTCATATTCGCAAATGTACGAATAGTCAAGTTATAATAAATTTGAGGTGAGTCGGGTTATCGTATCCACATAATTGTTTACCTCAACAATTACCGTTTTCACTAATTTCTAATTTTATCTAGTGATCAGATTATAGAGATTCAAGTATTTAAATAACAAATAATTCTAATCAAACGAATAACTATGAACAAAAATCAATATATATGAAAATCTAGACAATCAACTTCACCTAACCTTCAATTATGTAATTTAGACATGCTTATTATCAAATCAATTTCCTAATATATAAGTCAAAATCCTCACGTCTCTAATTCCCTCTCTCGAGTGTCGAATTAGAATGTATTGTTGAGAACAGAATTCGATCTCTTGATAAAACCCTAATTCCTAACAACCCATTAAACTCCGTGATTTTTCTACAACTTCATGAAACTTTGTAAACTTCTCGATTGTACAAGAGTTTCATGTCATAATCCCCCTTTTCCAACCTAGAAAACCCTCTCTCGAGTGCCACCTTCCAAGTCTAAATTCATTAGATTTGTGATCAAGAAACCAAAAGCATTAAGTATATGAAATCATGAATAAACTATAAAAATTTCATTGATAATAAACAAAACCTAAAATTAAAACATAATATTAAAGTTAGGATCCATCTCCTCTCTAGAAAATATACTTAGTTCATAGCTTGAACGAAAACAACACAAGATATGGAGAAAAACTTAATAATAAACATAAATATCCAACTAGAAATCATGAAACTTGAATCTTCTTCCTTGTTTCCAAGTTCGAATCTTCGCGTTCCTTGCCTCCTAGCCGTCTTATTCTCTTCTCCCGTGTCTTTTCTTAATGTCCTCCTCCTTTGAAACCCTAACTTTTTATATCTTCTATGCCCCCTATGTCATCCAAAAATAATTAGAAAACCCAAAATCCAAAAATCGTCCAAGTTGCAAAATTGCAACTTGAACCTCAGTTAGCGCCGCGACACTCAGTCTTCTTCATTTCAGCGCCGCTGTAGGGTCGCGGCTCCCAGAGCCTTGAATATTCACCCAATTTCGTAGACTTAGCCAAATCTTCACTCTTTTTCTACTTGGGTTCTTCATTCTTCTCCTTTGCACTTTCTTGTACATGTTTTTATCATTCAAAGCCATGACTAATGCATTCAAACACCTACAAAATAAAGGAAAGTAAGTTAATAATTCACTAAAGCATAGATTAAATCAAATTATAAACTAATGAACTAAAATAATGAATAAAAACCAAATTAATCCTAAACTAACAAACATATTAAAACTAACATAAACCTATCAAACTAATGCATGAAATGTCCTAAAACATACTTTAAAACCTATTTAAATATGCAACTATCAGTACATCAAAAAGTAAAGTACAAATAACATGAGTACACAAAGATTACAAAAGTGTATAACTATCAGCAGCAGCAGATGAGGTAACAGAGAAGGAGTCGAAGTGGATAACTAGATCACGTTCCGGAGATGGTGGATAAATGTGTAATCAATTAAGCACTTAGGAAGTTTGAAAATTCAAACATGCCCAATTCTCGCCTTATATGTGAAAATTGATCTTTAGCCAAAGGCTTAGTAAAGATATTAGCTAGCTGATCTTTAGTTTCAATATGGATTAATTTCACATCTCCACGTTGCACATGATGTCGAAGAAAATGATGTCGAAGAAAATGATGTTTGTATTATCACAATAAATATCCGCACATGGAATATTAATTTCATAATCTAAAAGTTGTTGTTTAAGATATAACACTTGAGCACAACTACTTCCGGCTACAACGTATTTAGCCTCTACTATGAATAATGCCACCAAAATTCTGTTTCTTGCTAAACTAAGAAATGAGTGAATCGCGCATGAAGTGACAAAATCCTGAGGTACTTTTTTGATCTGTTAAACTTCCGGCATAGTCGAAATCAACAAAAATATTGAGATCGAAAGAAGTTCCTTTAGCGTACCAGATACCCATATCTAGTGTCACACTAATGTATCAAAATATTCACTTAACACACTTTAGATGAGACTCTTTAAGATCAGACTGAAATCTAGCACATAGACAAACGTCAAACATAATATCAGGTCTGCTTGCCGTTAGATACAACAAACTTCCTATCATTCCTCGATATAGATTAGGGTCAACTGGTTTGCCTTTTTCATCCTTATCCATTTTTATGGTTGAATTACAAGGAGTATCAATAGTTTTCAAATTCTCGAATTTGAACTTTTTAATCATGTCCCTTGCATACTTCGATTGGTTTCAGAAAGTTCCATTTTCATTTGATTAATTTGTAAACCAAGGAAGTAGTTTAATTCTCCCATCATGCTCATTTCAAAATCACTTGTCATGATAGAGGAGAACTCATTACACAAGGTCTTGTTTGATGCACCAAAGATAATGTCGTCAAGATAGATTTGCACTAGAAGCATATCATTATCTTTGCATTTAATGAATAAAGTTGGATCTAGGGTTCCTTTCTTGATTTTATGATCCAAGAGGAGTGTGCTAAGCCTATCATACCACGCTCTAGGAGCCTGTTTCAAACCATATAAAGCTTTTCTAAGTTTGTAAATATGATCAAGTTTGAAACTTTCCTCAAAATTGGGGGGTTGCTTCACATAAACCTCTTCATTTATAAATCCATTCAAGAAAGTACTTTTGACATCCATTTGATATAACATGAATCCATTATAGCAAGCATAAGAAAGTAATAATCTAATTGCTTCTAATCATGTTACTAGAGCAAAAACTTCTTTATAGTCAATGCCTTCTTCTTGATTGCAGCCTTGTGTTACCAATCTTGTTTTGTTTCTGACTATGATTCCTTTCTCATCTTTCTTGTTCCTAAACACCCATTTGGTTCCAATAACACTTTGGTCTTCCGATTTTGGTACAAGAACCCACACTTTGTTTCTAGTGAAGTGTTCCAACTCTTCTTGCATAGCAAGACTCCAGTTTTCATCAGCTAAAGCTTCTTCTATCTTAGTAGGCTCAATCTGGGATACAAAGGCTACATGCCCTTGATCTCTAAGAGAAGCTTTAGTTGCTACGCCTAGGTTTGAATCACCTATGATCTGATCTTGAGGGTGGCCAAAAAGCAACCTAGTGATCTTGGGTGGTTCAACAACTGGTTCAACTTGGGGTTCACTAGACTCATAATCAACGGGTTTGTTTGTTATGATTTCATCATCATCATCATTTATTCTAACATGTTCTATTTTCTTTACTAAATCCATTCTAGGGTTAGATTCATCAAATTTAACATGTATTGATTCTTCTACAGTTTTTGAAGATTTATTGAATACATTAAAAGCTTTATTGTGAGATGCATACCCTAAAAATATACCAATGTCAGACTTAGGGTCAAATTTATCAAGGTTGTCTTTATTGTTTAAAATATAACATTTGCAACCAAAGACTTTTAAGTGATTGATTTTAGGAGTTTTACCCTTCCAAAGTTTATATGGAGTTTTATTTAGTTTTCTCTTAACCATCACTCTATTCATAACATAGCAAAGCAATATTTATAGTTTCAGCCCAAAAGAAGTTTGCTACATCATATTCACATAACATTATTTTGCATGTATAACGTGTAAAATCATCAACAATCACTGGACAATAAGATTTTCCACTTAAGCTTTATGGTCGAGTTGGTCCAAACAAGTCCATATGGACAAGTTCAAGAGCCCTTGTGATTGAGCTTTGGGTTTTACTCTTGAAAGAAGACTTTGTATGTTTGCCCAATTGGCATGGCTCACATACTCTAAGTGTGCACCTTTTTATGGTATGGCCTTGCTTATTGCAATAGTTGCAAGTAGGTCTCTTGGTCAATAAATAGTCATATGATTTTTACTTTGAACCTTCCGTATATCTTAACCCAGCCTTGTCAAAAACACACCTTTGTACTCCTAACATCATATCAAACAATTTTTGACTGTTTGTAAACTTGTGTACCACACTGGTTAGGTCATCTACACTCTTTTGGAGTATATCTCTCTCCTTTCTAAGTATTTAATAGTCGATTTGGAGAGTATCTAAAGCATCCTGTTGTGATTCTATTTCAACTAAGGCTTCCCTTAAGCTACTTTTGAGTTTTGAGTTCTTTTAAATTTTCCTAGAAAGTTTAGGTCTCAAACACTCAATATCATTTTCATCAATATAATCAAAACAGTCATCAAGAACAAGAAAGGTAGAATCTTTTACCTCCGTACTTGCCATGAGGCTTAGTACAACCTTTTCATTGCCAAAATTGGAGTCGCTCTCGCTCCAACTTGTATCATCCCAAGAGGCATTCAAGACTTTCTTGTCTTTTCTTCTAGAACCAGAGTACTTCTTCTTTTTGTTTGGACAGTCGTTTCTCATGTGTTCCCAGCTTGTTATATTTGTTGCATGTAATTTCATTTGATTTGGTGCCATTTTTCTTTCCCTTGAAGTACTTTGAACTAGATCCTTCTTTTCCCTTTCATCTCAAAAAACTTAGCCGTTTTGTAAGCGTTGCAACCTCGTCATCCATGTTCTCATCACTGGAAGAGGAGTCACTTGAATCGTTCACGTCCAAAGCTAAGTCCTTATTTGCCTTGTGGTCATTCTTTGATTCACTCTTGAGTCGATTGTTCAATTTCATTTGATGAACCATTAGAGATCCACACAACTCATCAAAGGTGTAGTCACCGAGGTTTTGGCTTCCTTGATTGCCGTTACTTTAGAGTCCCACTCTTTTGGTAACCCCTAAGGAATTTCCCAACTGTCTTTGCCTGTGGGAACACCTCACCCAAATTCTTCATCTCATTTATGATTTTGGTGAAGCGCGTTATTGCATAAGAGATGTCTTTATTCTCACTTATTTTGAAGGTGTCATATGATTCCTCCAGCATTCTCAACTTTGTGTCCTTTTGTAGTGCCCAAGAAATCATTTCTTCTAGCCCATAGCCCATTTGCATTTTTGCCCAAACTCTATGTGCTCGCCTTGGTGTGTATGTTTGTGTGTTTGATGTGTGATTATTGCTTATATAAAAGAAAGTATTATTAGTGGTGGTGGTGTTATTATAGAAGTATTATTGGTGGTGTTATTATTGTTATTAATATCTGTGGCGACCCCGCACTCTGGACCACCAACCCAGCAAGGAATGGCGTGCGGAATGCCGGGGCGGGACGCCTGGCGTATGCATCTCCAACTACTCCTCAACCAAAACAATGACATAATATAAAAAGGTGCTAAACAAAACTACCAACCGTATTAATCATCCAAGACAAGAGATAATCCATAAAAATGAACCATAAATAAAACCATAATCCCTACAGTCCATCAAGATCGACATACACATAAAGTCCAAAACTATGGGTACAAAAAAAACCGTCATATTCCCACATGGTCTATCTAACAAGTCCCAACTCACCCATACTACAATGTGGTAAGTGTTATAAATAAATAGTCCAAAATATAATACATCATAATTTAAAATACAGTTCAATCAAAATGCCTCTCAACTCACATCGAGGCCTTGGATTCTCTCGCCGACAAGGCCCTCAAGATATGACTACTCCTTTGCCCTTATTTAGGACAGAAGGACCTGAAAGATGAAAATGAGGGTGAACCAACGGTGCCCAGTGAATGGAATTCAAATATGCTATACTCATCAATAAATATCATGTATGCATGTCAATGTGTAGCATGATTAAAAGCTCATAACATATAGATATCAAGAATTTACAATAAGTTCGATGCAAGTAAAAGCCTATCAATTTGGATGACATTCCACATGCATTGGGGTTACTAGTGCACGTGTATTTCACCGTACCGTTCTCATCCCCAAATATTTCCTTTCTAAAACCCTCCTATGACAATGTTAAGTCTCCCTATTAGCCAGATAGATGGGCCCAACCAAAGTCATAAGGTTTTCTCAAATTAATGCATCATTCAAAACATTAGAACACATTCATGCTTTCAACATGCAATATATATAAGTGATATGATGACATAAAAGATATAATCATAAGTAAAGTCTACTCACAACGAAGCCTCGCGAGAGTATCTAACCACACACGGACACCAAACCGAATCAACCCAATCAAGGTCCTGAAACATTCATCAATATCCAACCATACATCAATTCCTATGCTCAATCACATAGACATTACACATCAACCTTAAATCAGCCCACATATAGGCAATAGGCCTAAATCCCATCTAATCCCATCATTCTACTCAAATCACATGACTTAGGCCTCTAATGCATAGTTCTCATTCATAAACCATTCAATTAATCAAAAATACTGATTTTCAATTCCTTAGGCATAAACATGCCCAAAATTGGGTCATTCGATCACAAGTAGGCCTAACCCATGATATGGTCACAACCACCTAATCAGTAGCATAACCAACCCTAATCATGCTTAATTAGATATAAATTGCATTAATTCAATGATTCTAGGCCAAAAGCATCAAAAGCCCTAAAATATGAAAATTTTCATACGTAGGCCATATTGCCGATTTACACTAGGTCACCATGTTCAGCCATGTATATCACTGATTTTGCATCATGGGTTCATCAACATAGGTCAACATAGTTGATATGCAAGCTATTTGGAAAGGTCTAAGTTCATATTCTAAATTTAGGTCTAATACAAACAACCCTACCAATTTTCCATTTAATATTCTGTTCAGATGTATCAAGCTACCAACGGAAATATTTAATCACAAAATCAACCACACAGATGGAAGCATGTTAAGAATCAAACCTTCTGTCCAAAAATAAGCTCAATCCATGGGTCACGGTTTTGGGTGTTCCCTAACCTAATGTTGGCTGATTTTTGCTCATTGAGCTTGTTTATGATAGAAACAACCTTCCTTTACCTAGATCTACACTTGGAATGCATTTTGCACGAACTTCACCACATTTTTGGTGGTGCAAGAGTTTAGGGTTTTTTGGAAACCCTTAGGGCCGTGGTGTATGGCATGGATTTGGATTCTTTGATGGATTTGGAACCCAATGGTACCATTTTCCTCAATTTCTAACAAGAAATTGGTGGATCTAGTGTAAAAGGCCTATACCCTTGAAATTGAACTTAGGGATTTCCTTTGGACTTACATGCCAACTATGTTGAATAAATGGCTGATTCTAGTTTATTGATGGTGGTGTTTAGTTTTTTTATCCATCGAAAACCCTAGTTGTAGTGTAAAATCGGCCTAGGGCTTGATTTTGGAGATTTTGCCCAAATTGGGGCTTTAAACCTAAACCAAGTCAATTGATCAAATTGACTTGGGGATTATCTAATTGGACCTAAATTGTGTGGAATCATGGGTTTAGAATGTTTGAACCTACGTTAATTTGGTATGACTTAGTGCAATTTGGCTGTATGCCTATTGTAGAGATTTTCCCCAAATTGGGTCATATGCCATGTATTGATTTGAATTGAGGAATTTACTTGTTTATAATCAATCTTGCATGGTTTTGAATGGTTTAGACTTGTGTTAGGATTGATTGACCTAGACTAAGTGATTGTCTTAGTTTTTGAGAATTAGCCTATACGTGGCTTGGCACGAATGTTGAGGTTAATCATGGGATGGGAGACTCATGGTGGGAATTAGATGTACATGGACTTGTTGGATTAGGAATTGATCATGATTAGTGTGTTTATGTATGGATGGTCATGATAATTGATACATGTGCATGAATCTATGGTTTATAGGATCTTGTTTTGCATTAGAATTCGTGTAGACCGTGTGTGGTTAAGTACTGTCGCGAGGCTTGGTTGTGAGTAGACTTCAATCATGTTTAAATCTCTTATATCATCATATTACTTATATCTTGTATGTTTGAAAGCATGAAACATATTCTATTGGTTTGAATGATGCATGTTTTGGAATAAAACCTTATGACCTTGGTTTGGCTCATCTATCTGGCTAATAGGGAGACTTAACCTTGTCATAGGAGGGTTTTAGTATAGAAATATGATTGGGCATGAGAACGGTACACTAGTAACTCCAATGCATATGAAATATGATTGGGCATGGGGACGGTACACTAGTAACACCAATGCATATAAAATGTGGATCCAGAAAACAATTTGCTTTTTACTTGCATCGAACTTATTATAATTGCTTGATATCTATATTTTATGAGTTTTTAATCATACCGCAAATTGACATGCATACAGATGTTTATTGATGAATATAGAAGGCGTGTTTGAATTTTATTCACTAGGCACCGTTGGCTCACACTCTCACTCTCTTTTCAGGTCCTTCAAATAAGGGCAAGGGTGTTTTGATCGCTTGAGAGATAGCCACTGCCAAGCTAGGACGCTTATGTATGGTTTGATGTCTTTAATTACATATGTGTATGGGCTTAGGGCGAGTCTGTTGAGTCTAACAACGTTAGTGCCGCCGACAACCTCTATGAGTTGCATGGGAGCCACGAGGAATGCTGTAGTGAACCCAGTTACAGCAGCGCATGTGCCTCATTCGACGACTATACCTGTTTAGGGCGTAGTGATGAAACGAGGGGGCAAATGGCTGAAGAAGAAGGGGCAAATGATGGAAGCATTATAGCAGATGACCGCGGAGTTACAGGGATCCTCATATCATCTTAAGGGTCCTCAAGTGAGGTCTCTTGCTCCTAAATTGACACCCAAAACCCCACGTATATGTTATCAATGCGGGAAGCGGGACACAAGAAATCTGAGTGCCTGAACCCTCTAGTAATACCTCAAGGAGTTGTGTCCCAGACTATAGGCCAAGGAACCACCAAAGTAGCTATGGATGTTGAACCCAAATTTGACGCACTTATGACACTGGTAGGAGGTACGATCATTACTAGTGATGTGCCTTTACAATTACGCATTCATTGTGCTGAAATTATACTATTTTTTGTATCTTAACGCATGGTAGATAGTTTGCATTTGACTCCCATTAGGGCTAGTACATGGTTAGTAGTGAGTACTGTAGCCGGGGAGAGGATCTACCCGAACATGATCTGTAGCCAGTATGTGGTTCAGATTGGTGATGTTGAGATGCCTGTGGAGTTTCGAGTCCTTAAAATTTTAGAGTTTGATGCAATTCTAGGGATGGATTAACTCGCGGCTTATCATGCAGTTGTTGACTGTTTCGCGAAGAGAGTCATTTTCCAGATCCTCGGACAGCAAGAGTTTACACTTCAGGGTACAACTCCTGACCAGACAATCACGAGGAGTAGATTTGTGACTGATGGGGATAGGGAGATTTTGGCTGGGATAGTACTAGAGGATGATGAGACCAGTGGGATGAGACTTGAGGGCATCCCTGTAGTGTGAGATTTTCCTGATTTGTTTCCTTTAAACCTTCCCAGATTGCCTCCGAAGAGGGAAATCAACTTTATCATAGAGATGGTCCTTGGTACGAAGCCTGTCTCCATGACATCATATCGATGGCGCTGGTTGAGTTGATTGAGTTGCAGAAATAGCTTGAGGAGCTGTTGGCTAAGGGCTTCATTAGCCCAAGTGTGTCACCTTGGAGAGCTTCAGTTCTTTTTGTCAAAAAGAAGGACAGGAGTTTGCGGTTGTGTATTGACTACTGCCGACTCAATAGGGTGAGCATTAAGAATAAGTATCCTTTCCCGAGGATCGATGATTTGTTTGACCAGCTGAAAGGAGCGAGATTCTTCTAGAAGATTGATTTGCGTTCTGGTTATCATCAGCTGAGGATCAGGGATGAAGATGTGCCTAAGACAACCTTCAGGACCCGATATGGACATTATGAGTTTCTTGTGATGCCTTTTGGTGTAACTAATGAACCAACGATGTTCATGAACCTGATACAGAGAGTCTTTAGGCAGTACCTGGATATGTTTGTCATCGTCTTCATTGATGACATACTGGTGTATTCCAAGACTCAGGCTGAGCATGAGGAACACCTCGGAGTGACTTTGCAGACTCTGAGAGAGCATAGATTGTATGCGAAGCTGAGTAAGTGTGCGTTTCGGATCACCGAGGTGAGATTCTTCGGTCATGTGGTGAGTTCAGAGGGGATTTCTGTTGATCCATGCAAGGTCAAAGCCATTATCAGTTGGCCTAGACCTACCACAGTGACCGAGATCATGAGCTTTTTGGGTTTAGAGGGTTATTACAGGAGGTTTGTGCAGGACTTCTCTAGGTTGGCTGCACCTTTTACTAGGCTTACCCAGAAAGATGTGCCCTTTGTATGGACGGATGAGTGTGAGAATGCCTTTTCAAAGCTGAAAAAGAGATTGACATCTGTGCCAGTATTGATTCTACCAGAGCCTGGTCAGGAGTTGGTTATCTACATTAACGCCTCTCGTATCGGCTTAGGGTGTATGTTGATGCAGAAGGATAGGGTCATTGCTTATGCATCGAAGCAGTTGAAGGTGCATGAGAAGAACTATCATGCTCATGACTTAAAACTGGCAGTAGTGGTTTTCGCTATGAAGAATTGGAGGCATTATCTCTATGGTGAGAAGTTAACCTTGTATTCTGACCACAAGAGCCTCAAGTATTTGTTTTCTCAGAAAGAATTGAACATGAGGCAAAGAAGGTGGTTAGAACTCCTGAAGGACTATGATTTTACATTAGAATACCATCCTGGTAAGGCCAATGTGGTGGCTGATGCGTTGAGCAGGAAGATGGTAGAAAAAGTTATGATGGTGCGCCAGATGTCTTAGGAGTAGGGACTACTTGAGGCGGCTACAGTGATGAGTGTATGTGCTACCCCTTCAGACGAGGTTGTAATATGTGCTCAAATGAGAGCTCAGCCTAGTCGAATCCGGGAGGTGATTGACCAGCAGAGACTTAACATTAATCAGGTGATGCTCAAGTCTTGAGTTGAGAGTAGTGATCATATCTATTGGCACGTGTCATTAGATGGTACCTTGAGATATAGAAATTGATTTTCGGTTCCTACAGATCCACGAGTAAGATAGAGTTACTCTAGGAATCTCATGAGTTTCAGTATGCTATACTTCAAATACTATTGAGATGTACCGAAACATGAGAAGAATTGGTGGATGGCCATATATGAAAAGGGAAGTATAGCACAATATGTTCAAAAATGTGAGATGTGTCCGCAAGGTTGAGCTGGACACTAGAGGCCTGGAAGGTAGATGTGATTACTCACTCTTTTGAGTAAGGGTAAGAAGCACATTTTTATGGATCTATGGTGGGATTCCCAAAATTCTCAGAGGAAGAGTGATCCTTTCGGTTCCATTTTTGTTGGGAATTAAATGTCTACTCAGATGGGCGTTTCTCCCTAGCTTGTGTACGCGGAGGAAGGGGTCGGAATAGATATTTCGACATACCTCCATTTGTGAGGAAGGAGTTGATACTTGTTTCGACATACCTCCATTAGAGAGGATGGAGTCAATATTTCAGCATACCTCTATTGGCGAGGAAGAAGCTAATCAACATACCTTTGTAAGAGAGGAAGTAGCTGATCAGCATGCCTCTGCTAGAGAGGAAGGAGCTAACATTTTGACATACCTCTACTGAGGAGGAAGGAGTTGAAAAAGGATTACAAGGGTATATATATTGACATACCTCTACTTGGGGAGGGTGGAATTGGTACATCAGCATACCTCTACAGAAGAGGAAGGAGTTGATTAGCATACCTCTACCAGAGAGGAAGGAGCTAACATATCGACTTACCTCATATGAGACTTCATCAACCAGTTTGCAAAAAGAACCGAAAAATGAGGATCTCCTAGGAGTGAGAATGGAAGCTAGTAGCTATAGTCTTGGTGATTGGAATTCCTGATCCTTAGAGTGGGCATAATGCCATCTGTGTGAGGGTTGAGTACAACGATGATTATGAGTCAAATATTTGCATGACTTATTTGGGGCCTTGTGTGAATAGGCCAGGTAGATCTCCGATGGGATGGACGGACATGACAAATCGTTCGTGATAAGACCCTATATTTTACAAACACACACAGAAGAGATTTGATCAGATCAAGTGAATTTCAGAGATAGCTAAAGATAGGCAGAAGAGCTATGCTGATAATAGGTGTAAGGCCATAGAGTTTGAGGTTGGTGATCAAGTTCGGTTGAAGGTCTTTCCTCAGAGAGTCGTTCGGGGTTTAAGAGCTGATTGGCCCCGTCGCTTACCGATTAGCCTTGCCACCTCAGCTTGCAGTAGTGCATAATGGGTTTCATGTGTCGATGCCGAGAATGTACAAGAGTGATTTTGATCACGTCTTGGATTGGAGGCTAAGGCAGGATGGGACCTATGATGAGGAACCAATCCAAATACTTGACCAAAAGGTGCAGAGATTGCACACCTGAGAGATTCCTATGGTCAAGGTAAAATGTCAATTCCACGGCGAGGAGCAGGTTACTTGGGAGCGTGAGGACTAAATGAGGGAGCACTTTGCGGAGTTCATGGGCCTAGGTAAATTTCTTAACCTTAAAACTTCGAGGGCGAAGTTCACTCTAAGGTGGGTGTGATGTAGCACCCTAGAAATCATTTCATCTAGCCCATAGCCCCATTTGCATTTTTGCCCAAACTTTATGTGCTCGCCTTGGTGTGTATGTTTGTGTGTTTGATTTGTGATTATTGCTTATATAAAAGAAAGTATTATTGGTGGTGTTATTGGTGTTATTAATATCATTTGCCATATTAATACTATTGTAAGTGGCATGTTGGAGAAGCTTCACATAAGTAACTTGTTGATCAAGTCATCATCTTGACTTGTGACTTGTTAGAAAGACTCCATTAAATGTCCTCATTTAATGCACCTTTAATATATGGGAAGGTTATATCTCAACACATGGTAAATATAACATTTATATTGGAATATGTTGTGTATATGTGTTGATTAAATGATAATTAATTATTGGTGCGTCAAATGGATGTGGGGATATTAGAAATGAGTCTGAAACGCATTTTTACATAGAAAACGAGTGGCTGTACCCGAAATTCTGATGTGTATTGAGCGCGTAGGAGCCAAATGACAAATGAGTGTTTTGGGCGAAAGAGTGGGCACTCATGCACTGGGAGAACGCTCCTGTATTGATCAGAAGGGCGTTGATCCATTTCTGGGTACGTTTTTGGTCAAAAGTAGCCATATTTAGTGTATAAAAAGAGGGGAAAGTTTGCTTTTATTTCCATATGTGCCAAGAACGAATTGGAAAAAGAAGAAGGGAGGAAAGCTAGGGTTTCCAAGGGAAATCTT
The DNA here is from genome assembly GCA_035771175.1 of Paratinospora sagittata. NCBI lineage: Eukaryota > Viridiplantae > Streptophyta > Magnoliopsida > Ranunculales > Menispermaceae > Paratinospora > Paratinospora sagittata. The sequence continues at coordinate 23,460,292 of CM069596.1, forward strand.
CACCATTTACACCCCAAAGTAAGTGTTTTTCTCTATTTTTCTCCATGAAATCACCATTGAATGTGAGAATAAGCTTTCTAATGGTGTAGTTTTCTCCATGGGTCACGGTTTTGGGTGTTCCCTAACCTAAGGTTGGCTGATTTTTGCTCTTTGGAGCTTGTTTATGATAGAAGCAACCTTCCTTGACCTAGATCTTCACTAGGAATGCATTTAGCGTGAACTTCACCACGTTTTTGGTGCTGCAAGAGTTTAGGATTTTGTTGGAAACCCTTATGGCCATGGTGTAGGCATAGATTTGGGTTCCTTGGTGGATTTGGAACCCAATGGTACCATTTTCCCCAATTTCTAACAAGAAATTGGTGGATCTAGTGTAAAAGGCCTAAACCCTAAAAATCGAAACTTAGGGATTTCCTTTGGACTTGCATGTCAACTATGTTGGATAAATGGTTGATTCTAGTTGATTGATGGTGGTATTTAAAATTTTTATCCATCGGAACCCTAGTTGTAGTGTAAAATCGGCCAAGGGCTTGATTTTGGGGATTTTGCCCAAATTTGGGCTTTTGACCTAAACCAAGTCAATTGATCAAATTGACTTGGGGATTATCTAATTGGACCTAAATTGAGTGGAATTATGGGTTTAAAATGTTTGAACCTATGTTAATTTTGTATGACTTAGTGCAATTTGGCTCTATGTCTATTGTAGAGATTTTCCCCAAATTGGGTCATGTGCCATGTATTGATTTGAATTGAGGAATTTACTTGTTTGTAATCAATCTTGCATGGTTTTGAATGGTTTAGACTTGCGTTAGGATTGATTGACCTAGACTAAGTGATTGTCTTAGTTTTTGGGAATTAGCCTATCCGTGGCTTGGCATGGATGTCGAGGTTGATCATGAGATGAGAGACTCGTGGTGGGAATTAGATGCACATGGACTTGTTGGATTAGGAATTGATCATGATTAGTGTGTCTATGTATGGATGATCATGATAATTAATACATGTGCATTAATCTATGGTTTACAGGATCTTGTTTTGCATTGGAATTCGTGTAGGTCGTGTGTGGTTAAGTACTGTCGCGAGGCTCGGTTGTGAGTAGACTTCAATCATGTTTAAATCTCTTATATCATCATATTACTTATATCTTGTATGTTTGAAAGCATGAAACATATTCTAATGGTTTGAATGATGCATGTTTTGAAATAAAACGTTATGACCTTAGTTTTGATCATCTATCTGGCTAATAGGGAGACTTAACCTTGTCACAGGAGGGTTTTAGTATAGAAATATGATTAGGCATGGAAACGGTACACTAGTAACTCCAATGCATATGAAATATGGATCCAGAAAATAATTGGCTTTTTACTTGCATTGAACTTATTATAACTGCTTGATAGCTATATGTTATGAGCTTTTAATCACACCGCACATTGACATGCATACATGATGTTTATTGATGAATATAGATGGCATGTTTGAATTCTATTCACTGGGCACCGTTAGCTCACACTCTCATTCTCCTTTCAGGTCCTTCAGATAAGGGCAAGGGCATTTTGATCGCTTGATAGATAGCCACTGCCAAGCTAGGACGCTTATGTATGGTTTGATGTCTTTAATTACATATGTGTATGGTTTTTATTATTTTGATACATTTGTAATTAATATAACCTTGTTAAACCTAGATGGTGAGAGGGATTGTGGTTGTGTGATGTATATTGGCCATGTAGCCTTGGATTTGATGTATTTGGTTGTATATTTTGGACTTAGATTTAATAATGGGTCTAGGCATGTTGCCTTAGACCATTTTGGATTCATGTTGGAAATCTTATGATCAATGATTGTATGTTTATTTGAGGACTATTATGATCTTCATGTTGTGTCTTAGGAGATCATTCTCACTTGAATTGTGGGTATGCAATTGATATTAGATCTGTTAAGTCTATTAGGTGATTGATATGGATGTTTCAAAAACAAATTTTTTTTGGGGACTCTATGTGAGAGTGTGGTTGAGGCTTGTAGGGTCCCGATCATCTCAGGGGATGATTTGAGGTGGTCGTGGATGCCTACACTGGGCGTCCCACCCCGGCATTTCCTCATGTCGATCCATGGGGGATGGCGGTCTGGGGTGTGGGTTGCTACCCCTTTACTTGTTTTGTGCCTTCACGAGTTAGTTCTAGTTTATCCCAAATCTCTTTGGCAGTGTCGCAGGCGCTAACTCTGTTAAAGTCATTGATGGAGAGACTGCAGAAGAACATGTTTATGGCTTTATTCTTCATATGCTCTAGCTTCATTTCTCTAGATAGCCATTCATTCTTTTCCTTTAGCATAATTACTCCGTTTTCGATCTTTGTGGGAACAGTATATCCATTTCTGACAGTGTCAAGTTACCTTATGAAGTATCTCATTCTTGTTTTCCAGTACAAGTAGTTATCACCCTTAAACAGTGGAGGGCGATTCACAGAGTTCCTTTCATCGTGTGTTACCTTAGAAGAATTGTTAGAACTAATTCCTGCCATTTACTCAAAGAAATTGTTAGATAACTTTGAGTGGAAAAACCCGCTCTGATGCCACTTGTTGGCCCAGTATTATAATCTAAGAAGGGGGGTGAATTGGACTTGGCAAATTTTCGCGTTACCTTTCGAATATTTTAATTAAACAAGTAATGTGCGCAGTAGGTAACAATCCAAATAACAAATGCAGGAAAACAAATGAACACGAAAGATTTAGAGTGGTTTGGTTCCCCTTGAACCTACGTCCACTACCCAATCACCACGATCAGGATTTCTCAATACACTATTGGCTAATTACTTGTAGGTGTGATTAGAAGCCGTTTACACTCTAACTGACACAAGGGCTTGGTTAGAAAGCAACAACAACTAACCTACACTGGGGCTTGATTAGAACGCCACAAACTAGCTTACACCAGGGCTTGGCTAGAAAGCCACAACTTGTAACCCACTTACGGGCATGGTTACATGCCGTACAAAGTTTGGTAATATCCCGGTTGACTTAACCAATTCAACAATACATCAAGATTACAAAGATATGGAGAAGTCCACAACAATACTCTCAACAATATAAGCTTACAATTTTAAAGGAGTCAAATAATCACTATTCCAACCACTATGATTCTAAATAATGCAAAGTGTTGAAATAAGTTTTTGTCAAATGCAATTGATTCAAATATATGTAAGGTAAAACAATGAATCGAATATGCACAACTATCAAGATATTGATTCTAAATAACGATAAGTTTAAAGCTAGAGAATCAATATATCATGATGATCAAAACTGAATGATTCTAAATGAATATGTGATGAAGATCAAGAATCAAACAACTCACGTATGATCAAAAACTTTGATTCAATATATTATGATATTAGCACATGAATCAAAATCTCAAACTATTTATGAAACTACTAAACAAAGTAATTTCTTATGAAGATCAAGATAGGGTTTCACAAACACAATCAATACGAAATCAGTTTTAAATATTATAATTTAAGCACAAAAATAGATTTGCATAAACCAAAATCAGAAGAATCTAGATTAAAAATGTATACCCCACTTGGGAAGTTGAAGCTCCAAGATTCATCTTGTGTGAAGTTGGATGCAAGAAATCATGATCAAGACTCAAATAGAAGATGTAGAAACACTTGAATCGTCTTGAACACTTGCACAAGAGAAACTCTCCAAGTTTCTCAAAGGTTTGAAAGATGTGGAGAACTATTCGGAAGATTGAATCAAATGATTAAATGTTGTTGAACTTTTACTTTTAAAGAAGGATTAAATGACTCAAGAACTTGTTGTTGGCTTGTAAAAGGGCTTAGACGAAAAATACACAAGTTATCTTGATTTTACAAAAGTTTCTCTTGAAGTGAGCAAGTGTGGTATTTATAGATAAACATCACACTGAGGCACAGGAACGCATTCCTTAACACAGGAGCACGTTTGTAATTTAAAATCTTCAAATTTTTTGATTTACCTCCAATTAAGGAGCGCGTTCCTCAATATATCCATTGGGCAGAAGAACGAGTTCCTTAAACAAGAACCATTGACTCTTAAAGTTTTTTCTATTTTACCATTGGCAATAGGAGCGCATTCCTCTTACAAGGAACGCATTCCTTAAACCCTGATAAAAAATCACCGTGTCTCGGAAAAAAGGTCAGTAGCACATTCCTCACTATAAGAGCACGTTCTTTCACTAACAAGCGAAAGAAACTCAATTTTTTATCATTTTAGGTTTAGGACATTGTCAAAAACATCGACTAACATTTTAAAAACATTTAAAAACATTTTTGACACGATTAAGGTATAATTAACACAGTTAAACATGAGTGATTCGATTGATTAAACCAATGATTAAAGCAATAAGTATAATACATGGGAAACGGTAAAACCATGCAAAGTTGACAAGATGAATGCATGTTAAACATTGATCAATATATGTATGATAAAAAATTATGATTAAGTGATCACATAATTATTAAACTAAAATATGTGCATGCATGAGAATAATAGACTATATGAATGATTTTAAAAAGATGCAAATCATGCGTGGTTGGAATAAGTAAAAGTTACTCTACAGCATTAAGATTTTAATAAAGTAATACAACCATGAAGCTCTTGAATCTTCGTGAAATATTGTTCCTTCGACATGCTTTGGTAATGCAATTGAATCCTTTAAATATATCTAGTTAGCAGTGAAACAACTACGTCAAAGAGATTAGATAGCATAGGTATGTTATTTGCAATCATCAAAACAAAATTGGGTGAAATTAGTTACATCAACATCGACAACCTAAACTTTTTCTGTCGACACCTCGACCTTCATCGACTCCAGTTAGGTGTGATAGAGGTTGGCATTAGCGTGGGCATCCTTCGGCTCGACCTCTTTCTACTTAAGCTCCAAATCCTTCATCACGAGTTCAATCAGGAGCTCAGAAGCCCGAGCCCTAGCCTCATTCTCTGAGGCCCGAAGCCTATTGAGCTAGGCCTTAGCATGGCGCATGGCCAAAATTTGCACGACCCACTCTACTTGACGTCATGACCGGCACGGGAACCTTCGAGTATACCCTTCGTCGGTACACCCAACGTCTCGTCAGCTCTCAAATACATATACGAATCCTCAAAAAGAAATAAAAGTACATCCTTAACAACCAACTAACATGATCATAATGAAATAAAATATTACTTCTCCAAATTTTTACAAATATAAAATTTCAGTCTTCAAAATGATACAAAACCCAACACATCCCAACTATGTGTTAAATATACAATTACTAGGTGTTATCATGTACATAATTATCAAAATACAAAACTAAATGTACAACACCTACATGAAGTAAAAACAAGGGACGCTTCGCAGTCAAGCCTTTCCTTTTCCTTTTCTATCAGATCCTGAAAGAAGATGGTGAGGTGTGAGCTACAGTTAGCTCAGTGAATGTTATTTACAAGTGGCATATACGTGCATTTATAAAACATGGTAAGATCATAAAACAGTTGAAATATCATGATGATGAAATATATTACATACATGCTAACATAATGTATCAAGTCATACATAAGACGATGCATAACATTTGTAGTCATGCTCATGCAATCCTAACACCTCCTGAGTACAGGGGTTCAAGGCTGGTGCGCTACACACAGGACCTGAACACACGCACAACACTCGTATTCTAATAGGATTTCTGGGGTTGTGCTGCACGTAAGATTAGCCTAAATTAGCCTACCCATACACAAGCCATAAAACCCTTTGCCAGGTACACAACTGGGATTGCCGCTAGACTAACGAAAATTTCCAAAAAGAGGAAATTTCAAGTAGGAGCCTCAACCCAAATTGTCATCCCAATGAATTATGCTCAAATGTATTTCATGGAATATTAAAACATGCTTACCATCATACATAAGCATTTAAAACATTTCTATACTACAATGCCACATATAAATAATCCAAAAGTAAAAGAACACTCACTCTTGATTGGCTAAGTCTAGCCAATCCAATCGCCAAAACTCTCCAATTGACTAAACGGGTTCAAGATCAATCACAAGACCTGGAAATAACATGGTTCACACAACTGAAAATCAGTCATAAAGTGTGTCAAAACCCCATGTTCAAACCTAATCTAAAGTCAATTAGATTCTAAATTGATTACCCCCTTGAGCCAATTTCCATATTGCCCAACTTGATCATTTAGACTCAATTAAACTAAGATTGACCTAAATTGAATGTAATAGGGTGATCCCATGATCCAACCACTAATATACATGAAATTCAATTATAGTTAGGGTCAATTAGACTATACATCAAGTCAATTTCATCAATTGACTAAGTCTTGGTCAAAACCCCCAATTAGGCCAATATAAAACATAAGGTCAAAATGAACTAAGTCATATCAATTTAACATAGGTTCTAACATTTTAAACCCATGATTCTACTCAATTTGGGTCCAATTAAACAATCCCCAAGTCAATTTCATAAATTGACTTGCTTTGGGTGAAAAGTCCCAATTTGGGCAAAATCCCCAAATTACATGCAAAATTGCCAGAGTACATGAAAAATGCCAAATACTTAGCCTAGATCAAAATTAGTCAACCTTAGGGTGTCCATTATGAGAACCCACTGAATTCAATCATCAATCAACCCTAGTCATGTCAAATTAGACCTACAATGCATAATTTTCCAGATTTTATATCAAGAGCATCAAAAGCCCCAAATCTGGAAATTTTCATACATAGGCCATATTGTCAATTTTACACTAGGCCACCATACATAGCCAGAAAATTTACTGATCTAACAACATGGTTTCATTCACAATGCCACCTAGAACAACATAGTTGACATGCATGACTTTTGGAAAAGCCTAAGGCCATGAACCAAGCAATGACCATTTACACTAAACCATATGATTTCACCATTAAAATCTCAAGCTAAATACATGAATCAGTCTCTAATACTGATCAGTCCATCATAGATGGCATGCAAAGCTTAAGTCAAAGTCTAGGTCAATGAACCAAGACTAGGTCATTTATACTAAACCCTACCAATTTCTTGTTAGAAATTGGGGTTTTTGCCTTTAGAGGGTTCCCAACACACTCTAAACTCACATATCAAACATGCAAGGCATTTGGACAACATTTGATTTCCACCATTCACAATGCCACCTAGAACAACATAGTTGACATGCATGACTTTTGGAAAAGCCTAAGGCCATGAACCAAGAAATGACCATTTACACTAAACCATATGATTTCACCATTAAAATGTCAAGCTAAATACATGAATCAGTCCTTAATACTGATTAGTCCATCATAGATGGCATGCAAAGCTTAAGTCAAAGTCTAGGTCAATGAACCAAGACTGGGTCATTTATACTAAACCCTACCAATTTCTTTTTAGAAATTGGGGTTTTTGCCTTTAGAGGGTTCCCAACACACTATAAACTCACATATCAAACATGCAAGGCATTTGGACAACATTTGATTTCCACCATTCACAATGCCACCTAGAACAACATAGTTGACATGCATGACTTTTGGAAAAGCCTAAGGCCATGAACCAAGCAATGACCATTTACACTAAACCATATGATTTCACCATTAAAATCTCAAGCTAAATACATGAATCAGTCCCTAATACTGATCAGTCCATCATAGATGGCATGCAAAGCTTAAGTCAAAGTCTAGGTCAATGAACCAAGACTAGGTCATTTTTACTAAACCCTACCAATTTCTTGGGTTTTTGCCTTTAGAGGGTTCCCAACACACTCTAAACTCACATATCAAACATGCAAGGCATTTGGACAACATTTGATTTCCACTACCCCTTCAAATCTGGGTTTCATACAATGCATGCATCAAAACAACACTAGTATGCATGAACCAAAGAGATTGAAGGAAGAACAATGAGGAAAAACATGCAAACCTTAGGGATTTTGAGCAAAATCCACCAACCCTAGGTTTCCTCTCCTTTTCTCCTCTCCAGCTCCTTTCTCTCTTTTCTGGCTAAGAAATGAGCAAATGAGCCTAAAATTACGTTTTGGTTGCTTAAATAGACAAGCTTGGGCCCACAACTAAAAGTTGCCAAAAACTATCAAAAAATCAATTTTCCTGCTGCAATACTTGCACTTAGATAGTCAATTTCTTGCACAATACCAGCAATTTAACATCGTAACCGTTACAACGTTGCACGAGTCAGTTACCAACATTCCGGTAAACTTTCAACTCAATCCAACGGTGGGATTGCGAGATCTAACTGTTTGATCAAAACTACGAAAGAAAATCCGAAAATCCGTGAAATAGTGTTTGGAGTCTTATAACTCATAGTAGGTAACTCCGATCAAGATCTCACCGTTCATTATGAAGATATATCATATAAGAATGAGCTGAAACATTTTCAGCTTAATTGGACCACGGATCTAGGAGATCTAACCATTGATGTAATTTGTGACAGAAATTTCTTCCTCCATGGAGCGAGCTCCACTGGATCCAAAACACCGTTCTCGACATGTTTTGACGTCGAACGGGTCTCCAATGGTTCTGAAACGTCATGCGCACTCTTTATGACCTAAAATCATGCAAAGTCACTCGAACTTATGTGCTTCGAGCATCAAAATACATATACACATACCTATACGAATATGTATACAGGTACACTATGGGTCAAAACGTCACTTCAAGGCACGGGTGCTACAAAAATGGTATGAGCAGTGCAAAATAAAACTAGGACAAATCACTACAAGAAAAAAGGTTTATAACAACGTGCAAAGAATGTTGTGTCATAATATAACAACATTGTCCCGCATCTTGTTACATTTGATGTTTTTAAAATTATATAATTTACCACCATCAATGCACGTTGTAATAGATGTACATAACGCTGTTATTTTGTTCGTGGACAATGCAATGTGCTAGTTGTGAATCTTTAAATATTATATAGACAACCACAACTTAGTTTGAACGTGGTAATAGGTTAAATATCAAACTGTATGTGTACGTTGTCTCTTTGTTAAAAACATTTCTCACTCTAAAAACATGTTGTGCTTGTGGGAATAATGTGAAATGACAACAAACTTTGGTCTGTTGTACATTAATAATTAACTTTTTCATTATAACAACATGCCTTTGCCTGTCATTTCTAGCCTTATATGCAGTGCGCTCTTGCGTTAAAAATTAAATAGAAATTGAAGTTAGCTTCATAATTTTATTTTTTTAATTTACAAAATTATTGGATAATTATTGATGTTTATAAGTGATCATCTTTTTTGAATGGAAAATTATCAACTACTAACATATATTGTAACGCACTAGAAATCATTTCATCTAGCCCATAACCCATTTGTATTTTTGCCCAAACTCTATGTGCTTGCCTTGGTGTGTATGTTTGTGTGTTTGATGTTTGATGTGTGATTATTGCTTATAAAAAAAAAAAGTAGTATTAGTGGTGGTGTTATTATAAAAAGTATTATTGGTGGCGTTATTATTTTTATTAATATCATTTGCCATATTAATACTATTATGAGTGGCTTGTTGGAAAAGCTTCATATAAGTAACTTGTTGAACAAGTCATCATCTTGACTTGTGACAATTATATTGGAATATGTTGTGTATATGTGTTGATTTTATGATAATTAATTATTGGTGCATTAAATGGACTTACGGATATTAGAAATCAGTCCAGAATGCTTTTTTACATAGAAATCGACTGGTCATACGCGAAATTCCGATGAGTATTGAGCCCGTAGTGACGAAACAAACTTTTCTGGGCACGTTTTTGGGTGAAAAATGGCCAATTTTCAGTGTTTTAAAGGGGGAAAGGTTAATACTTTTCTCATATGACTTAAGGACGAGGGAAGAAGGGAGGAAAACTAGGGTTTCCCAGGCAAATCTTCACCATCTACACCCTAAGGTAAGTATTTTTCTCTATTTCTTTCCATGAAATCACCATTAAAGGTGATGGTAAGCTTTCTAATGTTGTAGTTTTCTCCATGGGTCACGGTTTTGGGTGTTCCCAAACTAGGGTTTTGATGTCTTGAGCTTAGAATGGATGTGAAATGATAGAAATAAGGTCTCTTGACCTAGATCTACACCCAATGTGCAATTAGCAAGCACTTCACCACGTTTTTGGTTGGTGCATGGGTTAGGGTTTTGTTGGAAACCCGCAAGGCCGAGATGTATGTTAGGAATTTGGGTTCCTAAGTTGATTTGGAACCCAATGGCACCATTTTCCCCAATTTTTAGCAAGAAATTTGAAAGTTTATGTGTAATGGCCCTAAACTTAGAAAGTGAACTTAGGGTTTTCCTTTGAACTTGCATGTCAACTATGTTGAACAAATGACCCATCCTAAATGATTGGCACTGAAATTGAGGGGTTATGCATGTTGGAAACCCTAGTTGTAGTGTAAACTTGACCTGGGGCTTGACTTTGGGACTTTGCCCAAAATTGGGGCTTTTGACCTAAACCAAGTCATTTGATTAAATTGACTTGGGAATTGTCTAATTGGACCCTAATTGAGTTTGAATGCGGGTCCATGATGGTTATATTTGTATGGGATATGAATGAGTTCGTTCAATTTGACTTTATGCCCTATTGTAGAGTTTTTCCCCAACTTGGGGCATATGCCATGCATTAGCTTGAATTAGGAACTTATGTTGATTTTGATCAATTTTTCATGGTTTACAATGATTTGGGCTTGTGTTGGAATTGATGACCTAGAGTATGTTTTTGTCTTTGGTTTTGGAATTAGTTTTATATATGTGGATTGGCACGGATGTCGAGGTTGATCATGAGAAAAGGGAACTCATGATGGGACTTAGATGCACATGGACTTATTGAGTTGGGAATTAATCATGATTAGTGTGTTTATGTATGGATGATCATGGTAATTGATGTATGTGCATGGATCTATGGCTTACAAGATCTTGATTTGCTTTGGAATTCGTGTTGATTCGCATGTGGATAGCTTTGCTTACGTGGCGTGGTTGTGAGTAGTTGTTCCTCATGATTATCACTTGTGTCATCATATTCATTTATACTTGTATGTTGAAAGTTATGAAATATCGTTATGGAAATGCATGTGTTTAATGTGTTTTGAATTGGCATGCGTTGAAACTCTAGAAGCTTAGATGTTCCAAGCTAAGTTCTCCTAGATGTTCTAGAAAGCTTGTACATGTTGCCAAGCTAACTTCTCTAGAGGTGGATTTGAATGTTGCCAAGCTAACTTCTGTTGAGGCGGATTTTGGAATGTTGAAACTCTAGAAGCTTGGGATGTTGCAAGCAAAGTCCTCCTAGATTTTCTAGGAAGCTTATGCATGCTTCCAAGCTGACTTCTCTAGAGGTGGAAATGAATGGTTTTGAAATGCATGGAAATGAGAATGCTTATTTTATTATGTGTTCTTATGTTTCACATACTCATGAGCATTATTTCATGCATGTGCATATATGACTTTCATTGATGTATAATTGATGGCATAAATGAACACTATTCACTGTGCATGGTTAACTCACTCTCTCACTCTCTTTTTAGGTCTTTCAGATAAGGGCAAAGGCATTGCGTTTGCTTGAGGACCTAGACACTGCAAAGCTAGGGACATCCTAACGTGAGTCTAGGTTTTGTGTATGGTGATGGATGTCTTTTATTACATATGTGTATTGTTTTGTTTATTTTGATACATATGTAATCTATAACACATGTCAAACCTAGATGGTGAGGAGAGTTAATTAATTTTGTTGTATATTGGCCATGGGCCTTGGACATTTGATGATGACGAGTCTAGGCATGTTGCCTTAGACTATCTTGGTTTATCTTGAGGATTATGATCATTGTCTTATGGTTATTGGGAGATTATTATTATGTTGATTCATGTGGCTGTAAATGATGATTGTAGAACTGTTAAGCCTATCAGATGGTTGTTGTTGTGGTTCAAAAAAATAATTTTGGGGACTCTATGGAGAGTCTAGTTGAGGCTTGTAGGGTCCCGATCATCTCATGGGATGATTTGAGGTGATCGTGGATGCCTACGGCGGGCGTTCCGCCCTGGCATTTCGCACGTCGATCCATGAGGAATGGTTGTCTGGGGTGTGGGGTCGCCACATATACAATATATATTTGGTTGGCATTATCTACCAACATATACAAAACATGTTGTTCAATTGCAAATTGTCAACAAAAGATATGTCTACAAAAAATACTAATTGCCTATTGTTTAATTGTAGAGTTTCATAACTATCTCAACCTTTCACATTAGTGTTAAAACCCAAAAAAAAAAATACTGGTCTTCTTTCTTTGTCACCAATGAACTTATAACCTTGATTTGTTTTTCATTTTTCTCTACCAAACAAGAAGAAGAAAAAAAAAACACTCATTAATGAAAAGTAACTAAATATAAATAGGATAAGTAATAAAAACTTACATAGATTAACAAAAAATTATATGATCAACCAAATTTTTAGCAAAAAACTCCCTTGCTTTTGTCTTTTCCATGCAATCAGAATAAAATAAAAACAAATGGCTTGTTAGAAAAACTAAGTTTTGATAGAATTTCTATTTAATTTCCTTTACTCTTCTCTTTGTCAAAAGAATAACCAAAACAACTTCAATATCTCCCAATAAAGAAAAATATCAATGTTTCATTTCAACATCTTCTCAAATAACATAATAGTTTGAGAAAAAATTACTACAAAATATCAAAATACCACTTAAAATATGAAAATTTTATTTTCCCAAAGCAATTGAAATCCTACATCACCATAACATTACTAAAGAAATTTCAACATTCATGTGAATACAAGTCCTATTCATCACTACAAAAATTGAGCAACAAAGATAAAATCTCACAAAAAATTGATAGAGTTTTTATTTAATCATCATCATAAAATTACCAAAGCAAAGTCTTATCTCATCATCATAACGTTACCAAAGAAACTCTAACATTCATGTTAATACAAGTCTTGTTTATACCACAAAAATTTAGCAACAAAGTTAAAATTTCAATAAACTTGATGAAGTTTGTACTTAAGTTTTGACTTTCTTTTCTATCAGATAATCAAAGTACCATAAAGAAAAAACTTATCTTCCCAATGTAATACAAGTTTCATTCATCACTATAACATTACCAAAGTAAGTCCAACATTCATGTTAATACAGTCTTATTCAGCACTATAAAAATTGAACAACAAAGGTGAAATAAACGAATTCTCAAAAATTTAACAGGGTTTTTATTTAATTTTTAATTTTTTCCTAGATCACCTACAACAAAGAAACGTTATCTTCCCAAAGCAAAGTCCTATTCATCATTATAACATTACCAAAGAAATTCCAACATTAATCTTAATAAAATTCTTATTCATTACTACAAAAAATAGCAACAAAGCTAAAATCTTGAAAACCCTGATGGAGTTTGTACTTAAAAATTTAGTCTTTCTTCTCTATCAAAATATCAAAATACCATAAAGAGATTTTATCTTCTCAATGTAATACAAGTTTCATTCATCACCATTTTATGTTCAAGAAATTCCAACATTCATGTTAATACAATCCTATTCAGTAGTATGAAAAATGAGCAACAAAGATTTGACTTTTTCTTGTGAATCAAAATACCAAAATATTAGCTACTATAAACAAAATTTATCTTCCTAAAGCAATACAACATTCATATCAATGTTTATTAAATAGGTGATGAGATTTCAAATCATGACTTCAAGGCCTGCATTCATTTGTAAAACCATTAAGCCAAAGAGTTCAACCCAAAATTTATGTAAATGTAACCTGAGTCCACAAGTTTTCAAGAAAAAGAAGTTAAAAAGTAGCAAGATGAGGTTCAAAAGAAATCAAAGAAAAAATCTATTCACTGTTCTTCATCAAAAAGATAATTTAACTTCTCGACATAGATGAAATCTTATAACCAAAACAAAATCCAACAAATTTTCTGTGCCTCCAACATTTCCACATGCAATATTGATATACTCTTACTCCATTTCTACACTCTTTTATCAATCTACAAAATTAAACACTATAACTATGTTACATTAACATCAAATCTAGGACAATTATCAGTGAATAACTTATCATTTTCAATATAGGAATCAATCTTGATAAATATATCCATTCTTTATCCATCACGATTAACCAACCTGTGTGAAAAAAAATTACGTTAATCTGACAACATCTTCAATCCATCTCATGAAAGGTAACCTTATATAGTCCCTCTGACATTACCTTAGGTAACCCTTCGAAACACCTCAAAACTAAGTTTTTCAAACTCAAAACCTTAAGTTCTAATATATAAATCAACAACAAAAATCACCTAAAACAATTAATCTAAAACAAGAACTAGAGTAAAAATAGAAAAATCGTAGAAACAAGAAAAATAAATAAAACTACAAAATGAAACCCAATGACTCTAAATGCTACAATGGAAATAAAGTTAGAAAAAAAAATCTAAAACTTTTATCAGTATGAACACCCAAAATCAACAGAGATATAACTAACTTATAATATATAAATTAGATGATAGAAAAGAAAAAGGAAAAAAAAAATAGAACAAAAAAAATTTACAAGCTGCTACCTTATCTAGTAGCAAGTTAATTAATGATTAACATTTACTAAATATTTCTTTTTCATTAGTATATGCTATGCTCAAACTTAAGTAGTAGTACCAACGATACCTAACAATTTTCCCTTTCAAGAAAAGAAAAAGTTAATGCAATTGACGTAAAATAATTAAGTAATTAGCAAGTTTTCAAAGTGTATCAAATAGTTTTCAAGTACTACTAATCATTGTTAACAAAAACTTATAGTTTAGAGGATCGACCAATTGCTCTTCTTTCTCTGTTTTCAGCTATAATTGATGAGTTGAGTTTTATACATACTATTTTGTAGGAATTTTGTTAGGTTTGTAGATATATTTTACTAATTTCTAGGTGTTTTGGCTTAATTTGCATATTTAGTGTTTTAGGTGCATCTTAGCATTTTTGTGTGTTTTAGAGGTTAATTTTAGTTGTTTACATGAATAGAATACTTTAGGTCTGTTTAGGAAAATAAATATGATTTTTAGGAATTTTTCCTAAAGTTATTAGTAGCATTTGCATAATAGCATGTTCAATTTATGTCATAGTTTCATTTTAATTGTTGATATTTTGTTAGTTGGTTGATTTACTTACTTATGGTTGTTTTGTGTTATGTGATTTAGGCATTAGCATTAACTTAATGCCTCTGTGCATTTTCAGGGAGCTTGGACTTGGTGAGGTGAAACCTACCACAATCTCATTGCAACTAGCGGACCGATCAATCACCTATCCTTTGGGGATTATAGAAGATGTACTTGTGAAGGTGGACAAATTCATCTTCCCGGTGGATTTTGTAGTGCTGGATATGGAAGAGGAGGGAGATGTTTCTCTTATACTTGGGAGACCGTTCCTTGCCACCGAGAGAGCTTTGGAGGTCTTTGTGGAGCGTTTCGGAGAGACAAATGGCATGCATTATGTGGCATCTTCACCCACTAGGGTTCAGGGGGTTTTATAACTTCTCTTTATTCTATGCTTCTGTTTTACTTAGTCTTTCTTTGTTTATTTCATGTATTGAGGACAATGCTCGCTTTAAGTTTTGGGGGAGAGTTTTGAATTTCTGTCACGGTATGTTAGTTGAGTATGCATTAGTTTAGGTTAGGTAGTCACATTCTGTTACAACCGTAGACTTACTTATGGAAGGAAGGCCAATGACAAGAGAACACTTTAGAGATATGAAACGATAGGAGAATGTAGAGAGTTACTATATGTTTGTGTGCTTGATCCATTTTTGCTGAGCTTTGTTAGAGAGACTTAACTAATTATACATGATTTTGATCATTAGATTAAGATTGTTTGGAATGGACCTTTGCTTGCTAAGTCATATTTTAGATCTCTAGGGATTATATAACAAGTTTGATCACTACTTGAGGCGAAATAAAGAGAGAGCCGAGCAAAGAGAAAGGTACCAAGCTCGGTGACTTGAGACGAAACAATAAAGCGCAAATGACGAGACCCCTATAGTGGGGCAATGATCAATTGCAACTGTTAGATAGCATCGCAGCACACATCTCGAGGGAAATCTCACGGACACGAATGGATGAACCAAACTGACGTCGTAGACCACTGTACAATAGGTGACGTTATGCTTCTCAAGGATCATCACTTGACCGCAACGATCCAAGAAAATCTGAAGGTGGCAAGCTGACTTTGTACCGAGAAATTTAAGGGTCCGACCTCTTAACAGGAACCCGGACCCTGGGGGGTAGATGTTGAGCAATAATGATCGTCAGGTTGAGCTAGTTCCCAGTCGGCTCGACTTCATCCATGTGTCACCGGGAAAAAGGCAAATACGACATCCTGGCCGGCACAATTGAGTTGATGAACAAAATGACCAAAAAACTATAATTTATGCAGAGGACAAAGGTCAGAGACAGCTGCAGGCCGGTAGCTACCGACCTGTTTGGACTTCACAACACTTATCAGAAAAGTAACCCTCGACAAAAAGTATGACATCCATGAGCTTGGTATACCGAGCTCATTAAGTGTGTAAAAGGTAAATCGCAAGGCGTGCCAGATCCCGAAAAATCTACTATAAGACACTAAGCGTGTGACGCCCCAAAAATTATTTCATCTAGCCCATAACCCAATTGCACTTTGCCCAAACTCTATGAGTTGCCTTGATATGTTTGGTGTTTGTTTGATGGTTGTTTAATGTTTGTATAGTTGATGCTTGATAATGTATATAAATATGTGTATCATAAATTGTATATGGGTCATGTTAAATTAAATTATAATGCATATGTTATTATTTATGCATGGGCCCATTAAACCATGAATTGATATGAGTTAGGATTGATTGAATAAAAAGATAAATGAGAATGAAAATTTGGTGTATTAAATGGATTGGACATCTAAAATACATGGAAGCATGAAATTGGTTAAAGTACATGTGGTTGGTATGGGTAGTATGAGACCAAAACATGTGAAGGTTGGTGCATGAAAGTGGACAAGTGTCCCACGCCCTCAAGGAAGTGCTAGAATGAGTGGAGGGAATCAAGGAGAGAATCAAGGAGGAAATCAAGGAGAGAATCAAGGAGGGAATCAAGGAAGTGCTAGAAAGAGGTGAGTGGAGAGAAAGGAAAAAAGAAGAGAAAGAAAAGAAGAGAAAGGAAAGAAGAAGAGAAAGAAGGAGGGAGTTGCAGGAGGAAGATCTCTGCGACATTTTTATCAAAGAGCTGCATCTTCGGGATATATGGTCAGATTGAGCTCAAAATTTGTCAGCAAGTTCGTAGCTTATGGTTATTCATTCTGGTTGGTGGAGATCTTGATCAGAGGTTTCGTCTAAGAGATCTAACCTCTCAAACAAAGCTGGTCAAAAAGTCTGGATTTCTCGCACCGTTTCGCTCAAACTTATAGATCTCCTTAATCTACCGTTGGATGGATATAAAATTTAGGTACGTAGTGTACAACTGATATTTCTGCATTCGGAAGGGTGAAGATCTTGATTAGAGGTTTTGTCTGAGAGATCTAACCTCTGAAACAAAGCTGGTCGGAAAGTCTGAATTTCTCGTACCGTTTCGCTCAAACTTGTAGATCTTCTCAACCTACCATTGGATGGATATCAAATATGGGTATGTAGTTTATAACTGATATTTCTGTATTCTGGACGGTGGAGATGTTTATGTGTTTAGTATTTTGTGTGATATAGTCATCTGAGTTTGAGTATTTGCAGCAGGAAAGGAAAAATTGTCTGATTAGAGACTTGTTCATCAAATATACTTATCTTTTCGGTCCACCGTTGGATTGGGCTGATATTTGGACAGAAGGTTTGTTTCTTCACATAATTCAATCAGTATGGCTGATTTTGTGATTACATATTTCTGTTGGTATATTGATACATCTGAACAGAATAGTAAATGAAGAATTGGTAGGGTTGCTTGTATTAGACCTAAATTTAGAATATGAACTTAGACCTTTCCAAATAGCTTGCATGTCAACTATGTTGACCTAGTTGCCATTGTTAATGAACCCATGATGCAAAATCAGTGATATACATGGCTGAACATGATGACCTAGTGTAAATCGACAATATGGCCTAAGTATGGAAAGTTTCATATTTTAGGGCTTTTGATGCTTTTAGCCTAGAATCATTGAATTGATGCAACTTATGTTTAATTAAGCATGATTAGGGTTGATTATGCTACTGATTTGGTGGTTGTGACCATATCATGGGTTAGGCCTACTTGTGATCAAGTGACCCAATTTGGCGTGTTTATACCTAAGGAATTAAAAATCAGTATTTTTGATTAATAGAATGGTTTATGAATGAGAACTATGCATTAGAGGCCTAAGTCATGTGATTTGAGTTGAATGATGGGATTAGATGGGATTTAGGCCTATTGTTTATATGTGGGCAGATTTAGGGTTGATGTGTAATGTCTATGTGATTGAGCATAGAAATTGATGTATAGTAGGATATTGATGTATGTTTCAGGATCTTGATTGGGTTGATTCGGTTTGGTGGTCGTGTGTGGTTAAATACTCTCGCGAGGCTTGGTTGTGAGTAGACTTCATTTATGATTATATCTTTTATGTCATCATATCACTTATATATTGTATGTTGAAAGCATGAATGTGTTCTAATGTTTTGAATGATGCATTGATTTGAGAAAACCTTATGACTTTGGTTGGGCCCATCTATCTGGCTAATAGGGGGACTTAACCTTGTCATAAGAGGGTTTTAAAAAGGAAATGATTGGGGTCAACGGTACGGTGAAATAGACGTGCACTAGTAACCCAATGCATGTGGAATGTGGATCCAAATTGATAAGCTTTTACTTGCATCAAACTTATTATAAATGCTTGATATCTATATGTTATGAGCTTTTAATCATGCTACACATTGGCATGCATACATGATATTTATTGATGAGTATTGATAACATATTTGAATTCTATTCACTAGGCACCGGTGGCTCACCCTCATTTTCCTCTTTCAGGTCCTTCTGTCCCAAATAAGGGCAAAGGAGTAGTTATATCTTGAGGGCCTTGCCTGCGAGAGAATCCAAGGCCTCGATGTGAGTTGAGAGGCATTTTGATTGAACTGTGTTTTAAATTATGAAGTATTATATTTTGGATTATGTAATTATAATACTTACCACATTGTAGTATGGGTGAGTTGGGACTTGTTAGATAGACCATGTGGGCATATGACGATTTTTATTTGTACCCACAATTTTGGACTTTATGTGTATGTCAATTTTAATGGACTGTAGGGATTATGATTTTATTTATGGTTCATTTTTATGGATTATCTCTTGTCTTGGATGATTAATACGGTGGGTAGTTTTGTTTAGTACCTTTTGATATTATGTCGTTGTTTGAGATAAGGCTCGTAGGGTCTCAACCACCTCACGGGAGTTGAGGAGTGGTCGGAGATGCCTACGCCGGGCGTCCTGCCCCGGCATTCCGCATGCCATTCCCTGCAGGGTTGGTGGTCCAGGGCGCGGGGTCGCCACAGTTGGTATCAGAGCCTGATTTTACTAGGTTTGGTCTATGTATTGGACTTAGATGACTTTGACCTAGGAATTGGGTGAGAGATTTAGGTGATTAAAAAGCTTAAAAGAACTAACTTAAAAGCCTTACTATCATATTTTCTGTGTGTATTATATGATATGGGTAGTTCTGGGGCTTTGTTAATGTTTTAATTTCTTTAATGTGTGATGGTTGCTCGTATTTCTATTTCTCGATTGTAATGAGGAGGAGCGAGAGATTAGGACAGCCACATACAGGGCCATCCGATGATGACCGGATAGGGAGGATGAAGGAGATCATTTAGGCACAGGGCTGCTTGATGGCAGCCCAAACTTCACAGATACAGGCGTTAGTGCAGGAGGTTGAGACTATTATTCGACAGTCACCTCAAACAATACCTCAGGAGGCGGGCACTAGTGGGGCCGAGGCTAGTGGAGCTGCAGGGGCAGCAGGACCTCAAATGGCTGTACCTCAGCCTATGCCTACACCTGCTCCTATTGTTGTGGAGAACCCCACTGATCGGCGGATCAGACTGCTAGAGAAGTTCATGAAGCTAAAGCCTAAGGAATTCACTGGTGGGGTTGACTTGAAGAAGGCCGAAGATTGGCTAAAGAATGTCGAGAAGATCAGTCGCTCCTCAGAGCTTGATGACGAGTCTCAGGTCCTATGTGCTGCTCACACACTGGAGAGTGATGCAGATGACTGGTGGCTTTCAGTGTTGGATACACAGGGGGCAGTGAAGAGTTGGGACACCTTCAAACGGTTGTTCTTACAGGCTTACGTTCCAGAGACTGAGAGACAGGCTAAACAACTCGAGTTTTTGAATCTCACACAGGGCACCATGTCAGTCAGGGAGTACGAGCTCAGATTTAGGCAGCTCGCACTTTATGCCCCTGGGTTAGTTCAGACGCTGAGTGACAAGATTATGAGGTTTTCTTTGAACCTAAGGCCTGCGACCCGACAGGCCTTGTCTGTGACGAAGATGACTGATTTTACCACAGTGGTCCAGAGGGCCAAACAGTATGAGTTGGCTGAGCGGGTTGATGGTATGTCTACACGGGCAGTTCCAGGTGAACAGACTTCACAAGCAGAGTCTGGGGGACAGTTCCAGACTCCGTGGAAGAAGGGAAGATGGGAAAGGAAGAGAAAATTTTATGGAAGAACACAGTCTGATGGTGCTCAGAGTAAGACATCCCAGGTTCAGACTGGTATGATGGCCTCACCAGTGGTTTCCTCTCCTGTCTCGATTCCTATTCAGGCACCGAGTGCACCGAGACCCCCATTCCCACAGACTGCTGGCCGAGGCAGAGGTAGAGGCCGAGGAAGCTATGTGACGACATCTCAGAATGGATCATCTGCGCCCAGGGATCCGTTCTTATGTTTTCAATGTGGACAGGCTGGGCATAGGAAGTCCGAGTGTCTGAATTTTCAGAGAGCTCAGGGATTTATGCGGCAGTCCAGTGCCAGAGAGACAGCGAAGGCAGCTACTGAGCCAGACCCGACAGCATCCAGGACTTTGGTGGAAGGTACTCTTATTATTTGTGGTACTTCTATGCATGTATTATTTGATGCTAGTTCTACATTATCATTCATATCTGGACGTATGGTAGATAGTTTGTATTTGACTCCCATTAGGGCTAGTACATGGTTAGTGGTGAGTACTGTAGCTGGGGAAAGGATCTACTCTAACATGATCTGTAGTCAGTGTGTGGTTCAGATTGGTGATGTTGAGATGCCTATTGACTTTCGAGTCCTAGAGTTTTTAGAGTTTGATGCAATTCTAGGGATGGATTGGCTCGCGGCTTATCATGCAGTTGTCAACTGTTTCGCGAAGAGAATCATTTTTCAGATCCCCGGACACCCAGTGTTTACACTACAGGGTAGAGCTTCAAACCAGACAGTCACAAGGGGTAGATTTGTGACTGATGGAGATAGGGAGATTTTGGCTGGGTTAGTGCCTGATGAAGAAGAGACTAGTGAGGTGATACTCGAGGATATTGCCATTGTTAGGGACTTTCCAGATGTGTTCCCTGCGGATCTTCCAGGATTACCACCGAAGTGAGAGATCGATTTCATTATTAAACTAGTCCCTGGCACGAAGCCTATCTCCATG
The DNA here is from genome assembly GCA_035771175.1 of Paratinospora sagittata. Lineage (NCBI taxonomy): Eukaryota > Viridiplantae > Streptophyta > Magnoliopsida > Ranunculales > Menispermaceae > Paratinospora > Paratinospora sagittata. The sequence goes on from CM069596.1 coordinate 23,481,945, forward strand.
GCACCATATAGAATGGCGCCAGCCGAGTTGAGAGAATTACAGAAACAGCTCGAGGAGTTATTGGCTAAGGGCTTTATTTGCCCGAGCGTGTCACCCTGGGGAGCTCCAGTTCTTTTTGTGAAAAAGAAAGATGGGTGCTTGCGGTTGTGCATCGACTATCGCCAATTGAACAGGGTGACCATCAAGAACAAATATCCTCTCCCAAGGATTGATGACTTGTTTGATCAGTTGAGGGGAGCGAGGTATTTTTCGAAGATTGATTTGCGCTCCGGGTATCATCAACTGAGGATCAGGGAGGAGGATGTGCCTAAGACAGCATTCAGAACCCGTTATGGACATTATGAGTTCCTTGTGATGCCATTTGGTGTGACTAATGCACCGGCGATGTTCATGGACCTGATGCAGAGGATCTTTAGGCAGTATCTGGATAAGTTTGTCATCGTCTTCATTGATGACATATTGGTGTATTCCAATACTCGGGCTGAGCATGAGGAACACCTTAGAGTGACTTTGCAAACCCTGAGAGAGCATAGGCTATATGGAAAGCTGAGCAAGTGCGAGTTTTGGATCACCGAAGTGAAGTTCTTAGGTCATGTGGTGAGTTCTGAGGGGGATTTCAGTTGATCCGTCTAAGGTTGAAGCCATTATCAGTTGGCCTAGGCCTACCACAGTGACCGAGATCAGAAGCTTTCTTCGGTTAGCTGGTTACTATAGGAGATTCGTTCAGGGATTCTCCAAGATAGCTACGCCTATGACTAGGCTCACCCAGAAAGATGTGTCCTTTGCATGGACCGAGGAGTGTGAGAATGCCTTTTTAGAGCTGAAGAAAAGATTGACATCTACGCCAGTGTTAATTTTGCCAGAGCCTGATCAGGAGTTGGTTATCTATACTGATGCCTCTCGTATCGGCTTGGGTTGCGTGTTGATGCAGAAGGATACGATCATTGCTTATGCATCGAGGCAGTTGAAGGTGCACGAAAAGAACTATCCTGTTCATGACTTAGAACTGGCTGCAGTGGTTTTTGCTTTGAAGATTTGGAGGCATTATCTCTATGGTGAGAGATTCACTTTGTATTCTGACCATAAAAGCCTCAAGTACTTGTTCTCTCAGAAGGAATTTAACATGAGGCAGAGAAGGTGGTTAGAGCTCCTCAAAGACTATGATTTTACATTGGAATACCACCCAGGTAAAGCCAATGTAGTGGCTGATGCATTGAGCAGGAAGCGGGTAGAGACAGTTATGGTAGCACGCCAGATGTCTCATGAGTGGAGACTACTTGAGGCGGCTACGGTTATGAGTATATGTGCTACCCCTTCAGATCAGATTGTGATATGTGCTCAAATGAGAGCTCAGCCTACACAAGTCCAGGAGGTAATTGACCAACAAAGACTTGACGTTGATTATGGGATGTACAAGTCTTGGGCTGAGAGTCATGATTTTACTGATTGACACTTGTCATCTGATGGTGCCTTGAGATCTAGGGGACGTTTTTGGGTTCCCGCAGATCCATGACTTAGACAGAGTGTTCTCCAAGAGGCTCACAGATCTCATTATGCTATTCACCCTGGCGGAACCAAGATGTATAATGATATGAAAAGAATGTATTGGTGGCCCGACATGAAGAGAGAGATAGCTCAGTTCATTCAGAGGTGTGAGATCTGTCAAAGAGTCAAAGCTGAGCATCAGAGGCCTGGAGGGCAGATGCAACCGCTTGCCATTCCTGAGTAGAAATGGGAGCACGTCACTATGGACTTTGTTGTGGGATTACCCAACACCCCGAGGAGACATAATGTTGTTTGGGTTATTATTGATCGCTTGACCAAGTCCGCTCACTTTCTACCGGTGAACACTAGGGATTCTATGGACAAGCTGAGTAGACTCTATATGCGGGAGATAGTCAGATTACATGGAGTGCCAGTTTCGATTGTGTCAGATAGGGATCCGAGGTTTACATCGGTATTCTGGCAGGGGTTGCAGAGGCAGCTCGGCACTAGACTAGATCTCAGACTAGACTAGTCTGAGAGGTTGATATATGTTTTAGAGGATATGCTTCGAGCTTGTGTCCTCAAGTCCAGTGGTAACTGGGAGGAGTACATACATCTGTGTGAGTTCGCGTACAACAACAGCTATCAGTCCAGTATTGGCATGGCTCATTTTGAGGCATTGTATTGTCGACCCTGTAGATCTCTGATCTGTTGGACAGAGGTAGGGGATGTTGCGGTGATGGGACCAGAGTTTGTACAAGAACACACAGAGAAGATTAAGAGGATCAAGCATAATATGAAAGTAGCCCAAGACACGCAGAAGAGTTACACTGATGCCAAGCGGAAGACCGTGGAGTTCGAGGTGGGTGACCAAGTTTTATTGAAGGTCTCACCTCAGAAGGGCCAAACTAGATTTGGGAAAAAAGGCAAGCTCGCTCCGAGATTTATTGGGCCGTTCGAGGTTTTAGAACGAATTGGCCCCGTCGCTTACCGATTAGCCTTTCCACCTCAGTTAGCATCAGTCCACAATGTCTTTCATATGTCAATATTGAGAGTGTACAAGAGTGATTTTGATCACGTCTTGGACTGGAGGAACATTGAACTGAGGCAGGATGGGACTTATGATGAAGAACCTATTCAGATACTTGACCGGAGGGTCCAGAGGTTACTTAACCGCGAGATTCTGATGGTTAAGGTGAGATGGCAGTTCCATGGCGAGGAGCAGGTTACTTGGGAGCATGAGGACTACATGATGGAGCACTTTGCCGAGTTCATGGGCTTAGGTATTTCTTAACCCTAAAACTTCGAGGACGAAGTTCATTCTAAGGTGGGTGTGATGTGACGCCCCGAAAATTATTTCATCTAGCCCATAACCCAATTGCACTTTGCCCAAACTCTATGAGTTGCCTTGATATGTTTGGTGTTTGTTTGATGGTTGTTTAATGTTTGTATAGTTGATGCTTGATAATGTATATAAATATGTGTATCATAAATTGTATATGGGTCATGTTAAATTAAATTATAATGCATATGTTATTATTTATGCATGGGCCCATTAAACCATGAATTGATATGAGTTAGGATTGATTGAATAAAAAGATAAATGAGAATGAAAATTTGGTGTATTAAATGGATTGGACATCTAAAATACATGGAAGCATGAAATTGGTTAAAGTACATGTGGTTGGTATGGGTAGTATGAGACCAACACATGTGAAGGTTGGTGCATGAAAGTGGACAAGTGTCCCACGCCCTCAAGGAAGTGCTAGAATGAGTGGAGGGAATCAAGGAGAGAATCAAGGAGGAAATCAAGGAGAGAATCAAGGAGGGAATCAAGGAAGTGCTAGAAAGAGGTGAGTGGAGAGAAAGGAAAAAAGAAGAGAAAGAAAAGAAGAGAAAGGAAAGAAGAAGAGAAAGAAGGAGGGAGTTGCAGGAGGAAGATCTCTGCGACATTTTCATCAAAGAGCTGCATCTTTGGGATATATGGTCAGATTGAGCTCAAACGTTGTCACCAAGTTCGTAGCTTATGGGTATTCATTCTGGTCGGTGGAGATCTTGATCAGAGGTTTCGTCTAAGAGATCTAACCTCTCAAACAAAGCTGGTCGGAAAGTCTGGATTTCTCGCACCGTTTCGCTCAAACTTATAGATCTCCTTAATCTACCGTTGGATGGATATAAAATTTGGGTACGTAGTGTACAACTGATATTTCTGCCTTCGGAAGGGTGAAGATCTTGATTAGAGGGTCTTTGGCTGGCACCACACCGAGTAGGCAAGTCACCACATAAGCTGGTTCTAGCTTAGCACGTTCCCTCCACCTAATCATTATTTGGTGTTGGTCAAATCTTGCACCAACAAAACACATTTGAGACCGAACAATTTGAAGTTTAAACATGTGTTAAAACATTTTAGACTTAAAAACAAAGTTTTGACTTTTCTAGAAAATTGTTACATTTGAAAATAATGTTAATTTAAAACTATTTTAAATTCATGAATGACATTGGCTTACTAGCTTAGAAAGAATTCTATTGCACTAAAGAGATCTAAGCAATTACAAATGAAAAATATGTCTTGAATCCTCTTTGCTATGACCATCTTCATGCTTTTACTTTGACTTCCAAGTTGACTTTAAGGATTTGATCAAGTTAAAGCTGAAACAACTCAGTCAAAGTGATTAGTCACAATTGAAATTCTGTTTATAATCATCAAAATACACAAGGGTGAGGGTCATTATTGTAGCACCCGTGCCTTTAGGTGACGTCATTTTGACCCATAGTGTACCCGCAGAGTACCCGTATACGTATTCGTACACGTATGTGTATATGTATTTTGATACTCGAAGCACGTAAGTTCGAGTATCTTTGCATGATTTCAGGTCATAAAGAGTGCGCATGAAGTTTCAGAACCATATGAGACCCGTTCGGCGTCAAAACATGTCGAGAACGGTGTTTTGGATCCAGTGGAGCTCGCTCCATGGAGGAAGAAATTTCTCTCACAAATTACATCAATGGTTTGACCTCCAAGATCCGTGGTCCGATTGAGCTGAAATTTTTTCAGCTCATTATTATATGATAGATCTTAATTATGAATGGTGACGATCTTGATCAGAGTTACCTACTATGAGTTATAAGACTCCAAACACTGTTTCACGGATTTTTGAATTTTCTTACGCAGTTTTGATCAAACAGTTAGATCTCGCAATCCCACCGTTGGATTGAGTTGAAAGTTTACCAGAATGTTGGTAACTGACTAATACAATGGTTGACTATCTAAGTGCAAGTATTGCAACGGGAAAACTGATTTTTTGATAATTTTTGACAACTTTTAGTTGTTGGCCCAAGCTTGTCTATTTAAGCAACCAAAACGTAATTTTAGGCTCATTTGCTCATTTCTCAGCTAGAAAAGAGAGAAAGGAGCTGGAGAGGAGAAAGGGAGAGGAAACCTAGGGTTGGTGGATTTTGCTCAAAATCCCTAAGGTTTGCATGTTTTTCCTCATTGTTCTTCCTTCAATCTCTTTGGTTCATGCATACTAGCGTTGTTTTGATGCATGCATTGTATGAAACCCAGATTTGAAGGGGTAGTGGAAATCAAATGTTGTCCACATGCTTTGCATGTTTGATATGTGTGTTTAAAGTGTGTTGGGAACCCTCTAAAGGCAAAAACCCCAATTTCTAACAAGAAATTGGTAGGGTTTAGTACAAATGACCTAGTCTTGGTTCATTGACCTAGACTTTGACTTAAGCTTTGCATGCCATCTATGATGGACTGATCAGTATTAGGGACTGATCAGTATTAGGGACTGATTCATGTATTTAGCTTGAGATTTTAATGGTGAAATCATATGGTTTAGTGTAAATGGTCATTGTTTGGTTCATGGCCTTAGGCTTTTCCAAAAGTCATGCATGTCAACTATGTTGTTCTAGGTGGCATTGTGAATGAAACCATGTTGTTAGATCAGTAAATTTTATGGCTATGTATGGTGGCCTAGTGTTAAATTGACAATATGGCCTATGTATGAAAATTTCCAGATTTGGGGCTTTTGATGCTCTTGATATAAAATCTGGAAAATTATGCAATGTACGTCTAATTGGACAAAATTAGGGTTGTTTGATGATTGAATTTAGTGGGTTCTCATAATGGACACCCTAAGGGTGACTAATTTTGATCTAGGCTAAGTATTTGACATTTTTCATGTACTTTGGCAATTTTTCATGTAATTTGGGGATTTTGCCCAAATTGGGACTTTTCACCCAAAGCAAGTCAATTTATGAAATTGACTTGGGGATTGTTTAATTGGACCCAAATTGAGTAGAATCATGGGTTTAAAATGTTAGAACCTATGTTAAATTGATATGACTTAGTTCATTTTGACCTTATGTTTTATATTGGCCTAATTGGGGGTTTTGACCAAGACCTAGTCAATTGATGAAATTGACTTGATGTATAGTCTAATTGACCCAAATTATAATTGAATGTCATGTATATTAGTGGTTGGATCATGGGATCACCCTAATACATTCAATTTAGGTCAATCTTAGTTTAATTGAGTCTAAATGATCAAGTTGGGCAATATGGAAATTGGCTCAAGGGGGTAATCAATCTAGAATCTAATTGACTTTAGATTGGGTTTGAACATGGGGTTTTAACACACTTTATGACTGATTTTCAGTTGTGTGAACCATTTTATTTCTAGGTCTTGTGATTGATCTTGAACCCGTTTAGTCAATTGGAGAGTTTTGGCGATTGGATTGGCTAGACTTAGCCAATCAAGAGTGAGTGTTCTTTTACTTTTGGATTATTTATATGTGGCATTGTAATATAGAAATGTTTTAAATGTTTATGTATGATGGTATGCATGTTTTAATATTCCATGAAATACATTTGAGCAAAATTCATTGGGATGACAATTTGGGTTGAGGCTCCTAGTTGGAATTTTCCTTTTTTTGGGAATTCTCGTAAGTGGCGATCCCAGTTGCGTACCTGGCAGAGGGTTTTATGGCTTGTGTATGGGTAGGTTAGTTTAGGCCAATCTTACATGCTGCACAGCCCCAGAAATCCTATTAGGATACGAGTATTGTGTGTGTGTTCAGGTACTGTATGTAGCGCACCAGCCTTGAACCCCCGTACTCAGGAGGTGTTAGGATTGCATGAGCATGACTACAAATGTTATGCATCGTCTTATGTATGACTTGATCCATTATGTTAGCATGTATGTAATGTATTTCGTCATTATGATATTTCAACTATTTTATGATCTTACCATGTTTTATAAATGCACGTATATGCCACTTGTAAATAACGTTCACTGAGCTGGTTGTAGCTCACACCTCACTATCTTCTTTCAGGATCTGATAGAAAAGGAAAAGGGAAGGCTTGACTGCGGAGCGTCCCTTGTTTTTGTTTCATGTAGGTGTTGCACATTTAGTTTTGTCTTTTGATAATTATGTACATGATAACACCTAGTAATTGTATATTTAACACATAGTTGGGATGTGTTGGGTTTTGTATCATTTTGAAGACTCTGGAATTTTATATTTGTAAAAATTTGGAGCAGTAATATTTTATTTCATTATGATCATGTTAGTTGGTTATTAAGGATGCACTTTTATTTCTTTTTAGGGATTCTTATATGTATTCGAGAGCTGACGGGACGTCGGGTGTACCAACAGAGGGTATACTCAAAGGTTCCCGTGCCGGTCATGACATCACGTAGAGTGGGTCCTGACAATTATAGTAACATGTACTAATGAACTAATACTCCATCATGAATTATGAGTAAATGCATATTCATGAAAAATGTATTAGTAAATTCTAGTCATGATCAATTATATGCAGATACAAAAACTACGTTTACTTTAGAACCACCATTCCCCCTTACAAACAAGATAGAAACGGAGTGTTAAAGAAAGTAATGACAAACTTGGTGAAAGGGTTGGGAAAAGGGAAAACGAAGTTGGTCACAAAAACAAGATGAAGAGACGATGGCAATCCAAGACCTTATAAAGCTTTATTTTCTTCTTTAACTCCAAGGTATTGGCCCAATATTATAGTCCAAGAGGGGGGATGAATTGGACTTGGCGGATTTTCATGTTACCTTTCGATTAAACTAATTAAACAGATAAAGTGCGCCGTAGGCAACAATCAAAATAAACAAGTGCATGAAAAATAAATAGACACAACGATTTAGAGTGATTTGGTTCCCCTTGAACCTACGTCCACTACCCAATCACCACGATCAGGATTTCCTAATACACTATTAGCTAGTCAACATACGGGCGTGACTAGAAGCCGTTTACATTAACCAGCACAAGGGATTGGTTATAAGCCACACATACTAACCAACACAAGGGCTTGGTTAGAAAGCCACACACACTCACCGACACAAGGGCTTTGTTAGAAAGCCACACACTAGCCTACACAAGGGCTTGGCTAGAAAGCCACACTATAACCAACTTACGAGGATGGCTACAAGCCGTATAAGATATGATATAGTCCCGGTTGACTAACAAGTCAACAATACATAAAGATTACAAAATATAGAGAGAAGTGCTCTAAAACACTCTCAACAATATAAAGCATACAATATTGAATGAGTAAACATTGGTATTCCAACCACAATGTTTTAAATGATACAAAGTATTGAAATAGATGAAATCAAATACATGCAATCGATTCAAATGTAAATTATATGAAATCAAGAATCGAATATGCACATGTATTCAAATATTGATTCTAACAATGATATGTATAAAACTCAAGAATCAATATGCAATAATGATCAAGACTTGATAATTATAAATATATAAATTGTTAAGATCAAGAACCAAAAAGTTTAAGTAATGATCTATGAACTCGATTCAATATAGTATAAGTTTAGCACACGAATCGATACCACATTCTATGTAAAACCACTAAACAAGATAATAGAATATGAAGGTCAAATATGGTTTCTCAAGGAGTACTAAAATAAAAATGATTTTTCAAGATATAAACTCAAGCACAAAATCGATTTGCTCAAACAAAATAACAAGAATCTAAATAGATAAATTTACCCAACTTAGATGGTTGGGAGATATCTTCTTCAATGATGATCAAGAATCAACAAGATGTGAATGAATCACTAAAAGACGTCTTGATCGAAGGCTCAAGAGAAACACACAAGTTTCTCAAAGAGTTTGAAAGATTTGGAGAACTATACGGAAGTATGAATTAAATGAACAAATGTAGGTGAAATTTTGCTTTGAAAGATGTTTATAAACACTCAAGAACTTGTTTTGGACTTGTATAAATCAAAGTATGAAAAACAACACTAGTTCATGTATTTTACAAAAGTTGCTCTTCAAATGAGCAAGTGTGATATTTATAGAAAAATACCAGACCGAGGCACAGGAACGCATTCCTCAATGAAGGAGCGCGCTTCTGCTTTAAAATTTGAAACTTTTTAGATTTCCCTCCAATCAAGGAGTGCGTTCCTTAATGTGTCCGTTGGGCATAGGAGCGAGGCCCTTTATCAAGAACCACTGATTCTATAAAAAATTTTATTTTGCCCTTGGCTACAGGAGTGCGTTCCTATTAAGAGGAGTGTGTTCTATTGTGTACAAAACCACAAGTGCACGGTGTCAAGTTATAATATAAACCTATGAGAATCGAATATCGTCATCAGGGATTGACTACTACACTAATTACCACGTTTTTAACCCTAATTTTATTTAGAAAATAAGATTAGAGTTCAAGTAATTAAAAACAATAATTAAAACAGCTAAGTATTAAACTAACAATGCATTAGAAAACAAATAGGAAATCAATGGTAGAATGGTCTAGAGGTTCAATATCACCGTACTCTCAACTATGGCTTTTATATGTGTTTACTATTAATTTGGTTCTCTCGTTTACAAGTCAAAAATCATAATGTTTCTAATTCCCTCTTTTGGAGCACTAACTAGAGCATATTATTGTCACATTGGTTTTACTCTTTCGATGAAAAACTAAGATGACAATAACTCATCAAGTTTTTTGATTTTCACCTAATGACTTCAAAGGTTCTCGATCTCTTTTTGAGTCTCACGATAGCCTAGGTTATATTTTCCTTGTTCCAACCCAAGGTACACTCTTTTACAGTATCTACCTCAAGTCTATGATCATCCAATCCGTGATCAAGGGATCAAAAGCATTAAACCCAAAAAAATATAAATAAACTAAAGAACTTCATTAATAATAATCAAGAATGAAAATCTAAGGCGTAGTATCGAGATCAGATCAATCTACACCTCTAGATAGAGGATTTAGTTCATGAATAAAGACATGAAAGCATGAAATAATATGATGACCATGAATGTAAACCCAGAAAAACAAAAGAGAAGGTAAAAAAAGTGTTGGAGAATCTTCACAATCTTCAAGCTTGATCTTTTTCTTCGCCACAAACCCTAGCCATCTTCCTTGCTCTTCACAATATTTTCTCCTCTTTTTTTCATTCCTATTTCCTCTTCATAATGTTCTATTTATAATCACGAGTCCATAGAAACAAACTGCGTCCAATTTGGAGCTAAATTGAGAAAATTATGATCGAAACACCTAAATTAAAAACTTGCCAAAATTTGTCGAGGCCCGGCGCCGCAGAGCCGACTGTGGATGACACGGTGCCCCTTTGCTATCTCACTCCACCACCAGAGCCAGCACCTGGGTGCCATGGTGCCTGGATGCCGCCACTTGCTGGTTTGTGCCTTTTTTTCCACTCTTTTGGCTTGTTCGGTCCTTATACTTGCATTCTAACTTCTTGTACCATGTTTCCATCATCCAAATCTATGTTCAACACATATAAATACCTACAAAAAAAACCAAAACAAATGAGTAACACACTTATATAATCAAATCTATCAACTTATAAAATTCAAAACCAAAATAAAGAAAAAAATACCAAAACTTGACTAATCTATCAAATAACCGAATTTATGATAAACTAACCTAATATATGAACCAAATACCATAAAACATACCTAAAACATGCTCCAAAACATATAACAAATATCTACTTATCAAATACCCCCAAACTTAGGACTTTGAATGTCCCGAGCAAAGGAAAAACAAAACAAAAACTAAACTAACACATCAATCGTCAAACTACCATCCTATTCTCAAACAAATTATAACTTGATGTGTTAGTTGATGTGTATGACCAAGGTTCAAAGGTAAGGAAAATTGAAAAAAATTAAGCTCAAAATCCCATAAACACTTTGATCAATTACAAACATTCACAACATTACATTCAGAACAAAAAAGAACCCAAATTCAACACATATACCCACCTCAAATATTCCACTTTTTCATTCCATTCCCATTATTATTTTTGCTTTGATTCTTATGTCCAAAGAACAACTACAACCCCAAACTTGTTTTTTTTCACACATAGGCATAACATCCTTTTCTTCTTTTCTTTATATATATATAGCAAAGTTTGCAAATTCTCAATATACTTTTCTTCACCACCTTCTTTTCATTCTTTTTCTCATTCCCCCTTTTCTACCTTCTAAAGAGATAATACTCCAACATAATCAAAGTGTATAAGATGCATAGGTTGAAAACAAGGAATTTAAACATATAAGGCTCATGTTATCCAATGCAGAGGTAACAAAGAAAAGGTCATAAAACTCAAAATGGGTGACTAAGAGTATAATAAAAATATAAGGTAGGCTATATGACTCAAGCTTATCCAAACATGGCCTACACCATTTTCCTCATGGTATGCTCTCTATGATTTTGCCTTGAGTGATAATCAAACTTGTTCTAGGATTTCTAGAGATCTAATATATATAACTTTACTTGCATAAATTTAATCCAAGCAAGTCATGATTCCACAAAATCGGCCACACTAGACATGTAGAAAATTTTCAACAAAGCTTAGCTAATAGTTGAATCAAGCACACAGACTTAAAATATCTCTCTACATTCTCCTAGAGTCATGTTCATATGCATGTTCTCTTATCATTGGCCATTCAGAAAAATTAAAAAAAAATAGAATCAAACCAGAATTTGTGAGATCATAGGACATCCTAACCTAAAACTACCACATCTTTACCATGACAAGTCAAAAATCAAAACTCTCCCCTTAAACTTAAAACAAGCATTGTCCTCAATGCTTCACAATAAAAACATAAACAGAGAATAGATTGAAATTAATTAAGGAGAGGTTAAGAAAATCCCCTTGAACCCAAAGGGCTGAAGTCCCCACATAAGTTATTCATCCTCTTCATGTGCACAAGGACCCCCAAACTTGATTTAGAACCTGGGAAAGAGATAGCTAAAGACATAAACACAGAAAAGAGGCCGATGGGTTGCCTCCCAACAAGGGCTTAGCTTTAAGTCCTCAGCCTGACTACCACCTTTATCTTCTCAACGAGGATCCTCAAGGTATATGCCCTTCACATGCTCAGTCCTCTTGCCGAAAATACTGCTTCACTCGATGTCCATTAACTAGAAGAAACAGTCTTCCCTGCTATGTAACTCCACCATTCCATATGGAAACACCTTCTCAATAGTAAAAGGACCCGACCACCTAGACTTCAATTTACTCGGAAACAATGTCAACCTTGAATTATATAAAAGAACTAGTTGTCCCGGTTTGAACTCCTGCTTCACAATCATCTTGTCATGCCATTTCTTTGTTCTTTCTTTGTAGAGCTTGGAACTCTTATAAGCATCATGACGAAATTTCTCCATCTTATTAAGTTGAAGAAGTCTTTGGCCACCGGATGCCTTCAAATCAAAATTCAGCTACTTTATTACCCAATATGCATGGTATTCCAACTGCACTGGTAGGTGGCATGCTTTCCCGAACACCAAACAATACGGAGACATCCCAATGGGTGTCTTAAAAGCTGTCCAGTAAGCTCATAAAACATCATCGAGCTTCAAAGCCTAATCCTTTCTCTTAGTGTTCACGATCTCCTCTAGGATTTGCTTCACCTCCCGGTTATTAATCTCAGCTTGTCTATTGCTTTGAGGACGGTAGACCATGGCAACCTTGTGTTTCACCCCATATTTGGAAAGTAATGCATTAAAGAACTTGTTACAAAAGTGAGATCCTTCATCACTAATGATTGCCCGAGGAGTGCCAAAGTGTGTAAAGATGTTCTTTTGAAGGAACTTCAACACTACCCTTGCATCACTTGTAGAAGTGGCAATTGCTTCCACCCACTTTGAAACGTAGTCAACCGCCAAGAGAATGTATGTCTTTCCACATGAAGAGGGAAGCGGTCACAAGAAATCTATGCCCCAAACATCAAATAACACCACCTTCAAGATATTAGTCAATGGTTGCTCATGTCTCCTTGATGCAATAAATTTAGATTCGCAAGCGTACGAATCATCAAGTTATAATACCCATGGTGAGTGGGTTATCGTATCCAAAGAGAAGGTAATTTTACTAATCTTAATTCCCAATTCTACACTGATTAATGATTTTATCTAGGTGATAAAAGTGGAGTAAATTAAATGATAAAATGTAAATTAAACAAAGGCAAATAAAAACAAACAAGATAGCTAGAAATTGGAGAGAAATCAATGGATTTATAGTTCTAGAGTTTAGATCTCACTATGTTGTCAGTCATCATTTCTAATAATTGTATTAATGAATTAATTTTTGGAATTTATAAATCCTGAATCCTTTTTCATTCAAACCCCTCTCTCGAGTGATAGCTTAAATATCTACTCTCAATCTATCAATTCCTTCTCTCGAGTGATAAACCTTTAGATCAAGAATGCCTTAGATTCTATGACCATTTTAATGGATTTCAAAAGGTTTTGTAGGTCTCTCGACTTATTACTCTACCCTAGGTTACAAATCCCTTGCTCCAATTCGATATCCCCTTTCTCGACTGATAGAAACCAAATCTAAGTTTATTCAAAGAGTGATCAACAATTTGAAAGCATTAAGCATGGAGAATCATAAATAAACCCAAAAGATTGTTCAAAAACACACAAACAATGACTAAATCACAAGATTCAACAAAGATAAATCAAATCACTAGATTATCTATTTAGTTCATAATCAAATCCATTGATACAAGAGAAAGAGTTAAAGAAGAAAACATGGAAACAAACTAAGATTAGAAGATAAATGAAGAAATCCCCTTAGTCAATGGTGGACAATCCTTCTTCTTTTTGTCTCGAACCTGCAACACTTCTTCTTCTTCAATCCTTCACTTGCCTCTCCTTCAAAACCCTAACTACTCCTATTCTCTACGGCTACTGTTTTCTCTAAGCTAAGATAAGATCGATCCTCATAAAACCTTAAGAAGCCAATTTATAAATCCCAATGCAAAAGACCAAAAAAGCCCCTAAAAACCTCTCTCTCACACGAAATCGTAACGCCGCGGCGCTAAGAGTTTCAGCGTCGCGGCACTACTTCTCACTCTCTCTCTCAATACAAATCTCTCTGGGAGCGTCGCTGCGCTCTGATAGAGATCATATTTTTTCTCTGGGCGCTGCGGCGCTCAGACAGCATGTCTTCTGATCTTCTGGTCTTCTCAACTTCTGGGACTTAGCCATTTTTCTGGCTTTCTATGGCTCTTCTTTTGCAACATGGTCTCGTCGCCATTTGATCCACATTCAAAGCTCTTTATTTACCTACAAAACACAACTAAATAATCTATATTATGTGCAAGTATGTATTGACAAAATTAATATAAAAACGATGCAATTAACTTTAGAAAAAATACCTAAAAATCATTATTATTTTTCTAAACTAGCCTAATGTATTTTATTCATGAAAATCACTAAAACTAACTTATAAACTCCTAAAAATATCTAAATGAACCTAAAACACTAAATGAACTAATTAATGCAAATATATCTAAAAACTAACTAAATTCACCTAATAACCTATGAAATTAACATGTAAAATACTAATCTAAAACTCAACTTATCAAATTCCCCCAAACTTAGACTTTGTTCGTCCCGAGCAAAGAGAAAAATGAAAGTTGGACGCAAAACTTTTCACATACTCCAGAATGAGCAAAGGTTTGATTTTCAAAAATGGATTCAATTGATCTCAAAGATAACACACATTTTATAGGCATAACACAAGGAAATTTCGAAAGTTTAAACTTGTTGTCTATAATTTCAACCTACATGCCATGTCTTCTTTTCAATCCTCGTTGACAACCAAGCGTAAAAATCATTCACATGACCACTCATAAATCTTATAGATTGATGCAAGCAAGATAAAAATAATTTCTCATAAAACAAAACATGAACCTCATAGGCTTGCTTTTTACACTTCTCTCCACTAATGTAAGATTCACACCAATCAAGATCAATAGGTCTTTATTAGGATTGTAGTGTAAGGTAAAGGGTTCAAGGTACGTCAAAATGGATAAAAGTTAAGTTCAAAGCACCCAAAACATCTTTGATACATATATTTTTCACACATCCAATACCTTACACATGAACCAAAACCACATATTATCGAAGACTGGATTTTTCTCATTTTTCATTCACCTTACCCACATAAACACCCCCAAACTTACTTCACTTTCATACATAGATGAAGAAACATGATTTTTGTTTTCTTTTATTCTTTTCATTCTTCATCTTTTTATTTCTCACATGAAACATACATTTTGAGCTTTTTCTTATCACCTTCTCATACATTTTCATTCCATAGCCCATATTCACATACTTTCCCATGCAAAAATACTTAAACCCAACACAACTCACATTTTTTAAAGAGTTAAGAGTACTAAGGTAAAAACAAGGAAAATTCAATCAAAGGCCTTGGCTAATCAATTTTGGTGACAATAAACAAGGTAAATAGCTCAAAATAGGATGACTAGGGGAAATAAAATTTCTAGGAAGGTTTTATGTCTCAATCTATCCAAAAATGGCCTAAATCATATCTCTAATGGTGTGATTCCTAGGATCTCGCCTCAAAAAGTGATCAAGCAAGTTCTAAAGTTCAGTTTAAAAAATGAGATCTAAAGGTACATAACTTGCATAATCTCGATTTAAACAAACGAGTGGAACTCATGATCCCAATTTCATGCTTAAAAGTCAATGCAAATTTCCAATAAACATGACAAAATAGGTTAAGCACACAGACTTAAGAGTACACTCTAATTTTCCAAGGGTTATACTAAAAACAAATGAGTGCTAATCTAATCCTAGATCATTCATAAAAGATTAAATCAAATCAAAGCTCATAATGGAATACAAAATTATTCATTAATCAAAATGCATGAAAAACAAAAATTTTCACTAAAATTATCAAAATTTTTCACTAAAGACATGAAGAATTTAAAGTTCCCCCCAAACTTAAAGTTGGCATTGTCCTCAATGCAAAAACATCCACATATAAAAGCAAGATAAAAGGAAAAGTAACAAGATTCCCCTAGCCCATATGTGTAGCGCTCCACAATGGCTCTTGCTGCTGGCGTCTATAAGGACCCCCAAACTTGAATTGAAACCTGAGAAGGAACAAGAATGAATGTCATTAGTGGAAAGTAAAAACTTAAGATCTATACTACAATGACTAAAAATAAAACAAAACATGAAAACTAAAAGCTGATTGGGTTGCCTCCCAACATGTGCTTCTTTATAGTCTTTAGCTAGACGTTCTCTTCTTATTTGAACCACGTATGTTTCCTTATTATTTCGAGCATCCTCCCGTCTTCTTCATTTTTCAGATTTGATGACGGAATCACCAAACTTGTGCACTTCTTCCACAAAAATTGATATGACTGATCCGCCGGTGGAAACACAAAGTCCGATGAAGCATCACTCCCAACATGTGGAGGAATGTCATCGAAATATTCAATTGGTGCTTTCCAGCTGTTTAGGCATTGACCTTCAAGCACCTCTAAATGGCTTTCATCATTAACCAATCCAACTTCAACTTGTAGCCCTTGAGCAAATGGATCCTCAAAGTTAAAATTATATTTCTTGACATCCAAGCACTCTTCCACCTTGATAGGCACCTCTTCATCATATGGCATCATAGGATCACTCGATTGTATATCCATAGGCACCTCTTGATCATCACACTCAAGCACATCCACCTTTTGAGTATTCATTTCTTCTCTTTTCAAAGCCTTGTATCTTTGAATTTCTTCAAGGATAGTCAACTCTCTTGGTGGGGGTGGTGTCATGTCTTGGAATAGAAATTCATCCCCCTTAATATCGTCTCCATCATTGTTTGAAGCAAGTGGCCCTTTCTGAACTATGCCATTCATGATTGAACTTAACATCTCCTCCATACGCTTCGATGTTGATAGATACTCATCAACAATCTTGTCTATGGAAGGTTTCTTTTCAACTTGATCGTGGGAGTAGTTCTCATGCTCGCAAATTTGATCATACATGCTCCGTTGAGGTTGCACGCCATTCCATGAATAAGTGTAGGAGTAGTCCCCTTGTTTATGGCTACCCAGATGATAATGATAAGGTGAAGGATCACCCATATAATCATTTGCCCAATGGTAACTATATTGAACATGCTCCATACTTGGACAAATTCTTGCATAGCCCATGTTTGCAAGCGTACGAATCATCAAGTTATAATACCCATGGTGAGTAAGTTATCGTATCCACAGAGAAGGTAATTTTACTAATCTTAATTCTCAATTCTACACTGATTAATGATTTTATCTAGGTGATAAACGTGGAGTGAATTAAATGATAAAATGCAAAATAAACAAGGGCAAATGAAAACAAACAAGATAAATGAAAATTGGAGAGAAATCAAGGGATTTATAGTTCTAGAGTTTAGGTCTCACTATGTTGTCACTCATCATTTCTAATAATTGTGTTAATGAATTAATTTCTGGAATTTATAAATCCGGAATCCTTTTTCATTCAAACCCCTCTCTCGAGTGATAGCTTAAATATCTACTCTCAATCTAACATTTCCCTCTCTCGAGTGATAAACCTTTAGATCAAGAATGCCTTAGATTCTATGATTCATTTTAATGGATTTCAAAAGGTTTTGTAGGTCTCTCGACTCATTACTCTACCCTAGGTTACAAATCCCTTGCTCCAATTCGATATCCCCTCTTTCGGCTGATAGAAACCAAATCTAAGTTCATTCAAAGAGTGATAAAAAATTTGAAAGCATTAAGCATGGAGAATCATAAATAAACCCAAAAGATTGTTCAAAAACACAAACAATGACTAAATCACAAGATTCAACAAAGCTAAATCAAATCTCTAGATTATCTATTTAGTTCATAATCAAATCCATAGATACAAGAGAAAGAGTTAAAGAAGAAAACATGGAAACAAACTAAGATTAGAAGATAAATGAAGAAACCCCCTTTGTCAATGGTGGACTCTCCTTCTTCTTTTTGTGTCAAACTGCAACTCTTTTTCTTCTTCAATCCTTCACTTGCCTCTCCTTCAAAACCCTAACTACTCCTATTCTCTATGGCTACTGTTCTCTCTAAACTAAGATAAGATCGATCCTCATAAAACCCTAAAAACCCAATTTATAAATCCCAATGGAAAAGACCAAAAAAACCCCTAAAAACCTCTCTCACACCAAATTGTAGCGCTGCGGCGCTACTTCTCGCTCTCTCTCTCAATACAAATCTCTCTCGGAGTGCCGCGATGGGCGCCACGACGCTTCGATAGAGATCAAAGTTTTTCTTTGGGCGCCGCGGCGCCCAGACAACATGTCTTCTGGTCTTCTCAGTTTCTAGGACTTAGCCATTTTTCTTGCTTTCTGTGGCTCTGATTTTGCAACATGGTCTCGTCACCGTTTGATCCACATTCAAAGCTCTTTATTTACCTACAGAACAAAACATAAAACACAATTAAATAATCAATATTACGTGCAAGTATGTTTATGCAAGTATGTATTGACAAAATTAATATAAAAATGATGCAATTGACTTTAGGAAAAATACCTAAAAATCATTATAATTTTTCTAAACTAACCTAATGTATTTTATTCATGAAAATCACTAAAACTAACTTATAAAACTCCTAAAAATATCTAAATGAACCTAAAACATTAAATGAACTAATTAATGCAAATATATCTAAAAACTAACTAAATGCACCTAAAAACCTATGAAATTAACATGTAAAATACTAATCTAAAAGTCAAGTTGTCACTCTTCAAAATTTTACCAAGACGTTAGCATCGGTCACTTGTCTTCACATAAGCATAACTATTCCAAAACAATGTGGGCCAATAAAACCCACTTTGAAGAACCTTAGTCGCTGTCCTTGTAGTCCCAAAGTGACCACCATATGGAGATGAATGAAAATCATGGAGAATGGCTTTCACTTCCTCCTTTGGTACACAACTCCTAATAATTTGATCATTTCACCTCTTAAATAGCAAGGGCTCATCCTAAAGGTAGAATTGCAAATCATGTAGAAATTTCTTCTTCCTTGCATATGATAGATCCAGAGGTAATAGACCACTAGCTAAGTAGTTCACATGATCAAGATACTATGGAAGGTTGGCAAATAGCCCATATATTTGTTTATCCAGAAACATTTCCACAATGGGCACACCATCTTCTTTCTCATCTAGTTGCAGCCGAGATAGGTGATCCGCAACTACGTTCTCACTCCCTTTCTTGTCTCTAATCTACAAATCAAATTCTTGAAGCAAGAGGACCCATCGAATCAACTGAGGCTTTACATCCTTTTTCTCTAACAAGTAGCGGATGACGGCATAGTCGGTGTAAACAATCACCTTAGATCCAACGATGTAGGATCTAAACTTATCACAAGCAAAACCACCGCTAGCAATTCCTTCTTGGTTGTAGTAAAATTTTGTTGGGCCCCATCAAGTGTTCTACTTGCATAGTAGATGGCCCGGAACATCTTCTCTTTTCTTTGCCTAAGAAACACTCCTAAAGCATAATCACTCGCATTACACATGATCTAGAATGGTCCACTCCGATCTGGCATTACCATGATAGGTGTTGAAATCAAGGCCTTCTTTAGCAAACCAAAAGCTTCCTCACAATGCTCATCAAACACAAAAGGAGTCTTTTACTCGAGTAAGTTGCAAAGAGGTTTTGTAATCTTGGAGAAATCCTTTATGAATCCTCTATAAAAACCCACATTCTCCCAAAAGCTCCTTATCTCCTTCACATTCTTCAAATGTTGAAGTTTTTCAATAGTAACGATCTTAGCCTTGTCTACCTCAAGCCCCTTGGACGAAATCTGGTGTCCAAGAACAATCCCCTCATGCACCATGAAGTGACATTTTTCCCAATTAAGCACAAGGTTTGTTTTGTAACGCCCGTACCATAAGATGATGTCATGTTAACCCGTAGAGTACCCGAATACGCGTATACGTGTGTATTTGTACATGTTTCAATTTCATAGGCCCATGTCTTGTGCCCAAATGAGAAAGGAGATATTAAAAAATGAGTTTGGAATGCATTTTTACATAGAAATCGACATATTATACGTGAAATTCTGATGTGTATTGACTGTGTAGCTAAAGGATGAAAAATCATAAAAACTTGGAAAACTGAAACGCGTTTCACACTGGCCGAAAGGCTTCCAGGCCAAAAAATCCGTGAAATGCGTTCCATTGCCCTGGAACGCATTCCACTTGGGTAAAATGCTAAATTTTGATCTTTTTGGTAGGGCCACCACCCCACTTATAAAACCAAGGCACGACTTTCTTGTTCATTTGGAACTCATTCTCTTGTTTTCTCAGCTGGAGAGAAGTGAGAAAGAGGGTTTTGGAAGGAGATTGAGCTAGGATTGGAGATTCGAGCTTCCAAGGTATGGATCCTCACCTTTTAGCTCTTTCATATTGCTTCCATGGTTGTGTAACAACACATAGCTTGATTTGGGGGTTGTTGCAACTATAATTTCTGAGTTTTTAGACCAAGTTCTGGGTTGCATGTCTAGGGTTGGAGTTAGGTCTTGCATGTCATTTATGTAGTGTACTTTGTAGTTCTAAATCACACCCTAGTGTTGGTTTTGATCAAAGTATGGTCATTGTGGTTTTATGCTCATTTCTTTGGTCCAACAATGGGGGTTTTGCTTCTCTAAATTTGGGGATGAGTTGGGTTTTGAGTCCTTTGATGAGCATTGATGTATTTATGGCTAGATAAGGCTTATTTGATGTCTAATGAACCAATTTGAGTTTAGAATGCATTGTATTGATGTGGATTCAATGATGGAATCTGTCTTTCTTTTTCTTTTGGGTTGCATGGATCTAATTAGGTGTTTTATGGCTTGAATGAGCTGTAATGGCTGGCACATAAGTGCAACCATGTTAGAGTTAAGTATTAGCATGTAATTGGGGCTTAAATCATGATTTTTGACATGAGTATGGATTGTTATTGATGGATGAATAAACCTATATTGTATGTGGTTTGTTGGTAATCCAAGTGTCCCAACTGTGCCAATTGGAGGTTGAATTGTTAGGTTTAGTGTTGTTGTGCATTGAAGAGTATTTGGGCCATTCTAGTTCCTTAATTTGGTTGGCTTGGGATTGGCTAGTCTAGCCAATCAAATGTGAGTGTTTCTTTGCCTTTGGTTTCTATATATGACATTGTACTATATGAAATGTTTTGAATTGATATATATATATATATATATATATGTGTGTGTGTGTGTGTGTGTGTGTGTGTGTGTGTGTGTGTGTGTGTGTGTGTGTGTGTGTGTGTGTGTGTGTGTGTGTGTAATGCATGTTTTAATGATTCATGAAATGGATTTGAGCATAAGCATGATTGGGTTAGCAATAGGTTATCTGCTAGCTAAGATTTTAGGAAATCTCTTGTTGCTAAATTTGTGATCCCTAGTTGTGGACCTTGCAAAGGATTTTATGGCTTGTGTATATATATGATCGCCTAGGTATGGAATGTGTCCTGGGGGTGATCATATTAGCTACACAAACCTAGGAACCCTAATAGAATATGAGTATGTCAGGTCGAATCAGGTGCTGGGTGTCACGAACTTAGGCCCATGATCGCCCTTACTCAGGAGGTGGATTAGGATGGCATGTCGCATGTTTGAAAAATGGAAATGCATGGATAGATTATTGTCATGGATGCATTATATTTCAACATGTATATGATATTTGTATCTCATCATGTTATTGAACAGTTTTGATGATCTCATGCCTTATTTGTATAAATGCATATATATTGCCATTTGTGAAAAACATTCACTGAGCTTGTTGTAGCTTACACCTTCTCTTTGTCACTTCAAATTCAAATAGGAAGGAGAAGAGGAAAGCTTAACTGCGGAGCACTTCCTGTGGTCTTTTGTGATGTAGGTGTAGTTGTTCATGTACATTTGTATTTTTGAGACTATGTACATGATAACACCTATTATAAATATTTAACACTTAGATGGGTTGTAATTATTTGGGGAAGTTTTAAATTTTGATGATGTTTATGATATGGATTATGTTGCTTTAGGATTGGATATGTTTAGCAAGTTGTTTATGTTGAGGTTGAACAGGACACCGAGGCTATCGAGGGAAGATATACCCGGGGTTTTGTGCCGGTCATGACGTCACTAGTTGTGGGTCGTGACATGTTTCTTCACACCTTTTCAACAAAGGGGAGAGGTGTTGCATTAAATTCTAATTCGCAAGTGTACGAATAGTCAAGTTATAATATACCGACAGTGAGTCGGGTTATTGTATCCACAGGGATTATTTCACTCACCAAATACCGTTTTCATTAATTTCTAACTTTATCTAGCTAATCAAATGGTACTGTTTCAATAATTAAAAGGCAGTTAAAATTCAAATCAAACTAATAGAATATGGGAGATATCAAATATATGAGAATATCTAGAGACTTGACTTCACCTAACCTTCAATCATATAACTTATCAAATCAATTTCCTAGTCTATGGGTCAAAATCCGCACGTCTCTAATTCCCTCTCTCGAGTGCCGAATTAGAACGTATCATCAAGAACAGGATTCGATCTCTCAATAAAACCCTAATTCTCAATAATCCATTAAGTTTCATGATTTTCCTACAACCTCATGAAACCTTGTAAACCTCTCGATTCTACAACTATTTCATGTCATAATTTCCTTTATCCAACTTAGAAAACCCTCTCTCAAGTGCCGCCTTCCAAGTCTAGGTTCATTCATTTTGTGGCCAATAAACCAAAAGCATCAAGTGCATGGAATCATAAATAAATTATGGAGATTTCATTAATAATAAGCAAAATCTAAAATTAAACCATGACATTCAGGTTAGGATCCATCTCCTCTCTAGAACAATAAATTAGTTCATACTTTGAATGATCAAAACACAAAACATGGAGAAAAACTCTAAAGTAAACATAATATCAAACTCTAGAACTTGGAACTTGAATCTTCTTCCACGAAGGTTGAATCTTCGCGTTCTTTGTCTTTGAGCCGTCTTGTTCTCTTCTCCAATGTGCTCTCCTTGAAAAACCCTAAAATTTGATATATTATATCAACCCCTTCTTTTTTTCCGAAATCCAAATTAGAAAGTTTAAAACAAAGTTGAAATCGCAAAGGCAACCTTGGCTCCGAGGCGCCCCGTTAAGTAAATTGCAGCGCCGCGAGGGGCGCTCTGTTAAGTTGGTTCCAGCGTCGCGAGTGGCGCCGTGGCGCCCAGAACCTCTTCTCTGCGCCTAATTCTTGGACTTAGCCGAATTTCTACTCCTTTTTGCCTTCCCTCTTATGAACTTAGCCAATTTTCTTCTCATCCAAATCCATGACTAATGCATCCAAACACCTACAAAACAAAGCAAAGTAAGTTAATAATTCACTAAAGCATAGATTAAATCAAATTATAAACTAATGAACTAAAATAATGAATAAAAACTAAATTAATCCTAAGCTTACAAATGTATTAAAACTAACATAAACCTATCAAACTAATGCATGAACTATTCTAAAACACACCTAAAACATACTCTAAAACCTATCTAAATATGCAACTATCAAGAGGTTATTCAAGCAATGATAGAATGAGGACCCAAACACTAAAAAATCGTCATGTGTTTCAAATTGATTTCTCAACTTCAAGTCACTTGTGTTTTACTAATTCAATTTGATACTCTGTCATTGGCAGTGAATACAAAGTCCATTAAATGATCCAGCGTAAGTTATCCGTGACTTTGTTAAAAGTCTAGCCCGATCTCCCCCAAGGCATCGACTCAATACTGATCATAGAAAGACTCTGCAGTGGAACATTAAATGATGACTCAAATTCAACCAACAAACACACATGGTAAAAATCCACCTTTAATTCACATTTAGTAAGTTTACTGGAATAAGTGATCATTTCCTTGTAGGGAATTCACATCCTACTCGGTATATCCAAGATCTACTTTTCCACTATAAACCACTAAAAATCAACAAAGGGTTTTCTTCATCATATGCACACCATGAAATTCTCAATAAAACATTCATGTTCAAGCAATCAATATATATAGGATGATATAAATAAATAGCAAGATTGAAATTCTACTCACAACCAAACGGCCAAAATACTTTCCACACTATCAATTCATTCCACACCTCTATTCAAACCTGCACATATCACCACTTTCACATCAATACTATTACCCAACATCTCTTTCTATTCTCATAACCGACTTATTACATTTACACACAAAAATCCCCAATATTCCACCATTTCTACCATAGAGAATTTTCCAATTTCACATATAAACTTAATTACAAACCATACCATGTTAGAAACAGTAGAAATCATCAATTAAGCTAATTCTACATGTTCCCAACTTCATTTCCCCAATTTCTAGCTAGTTTTACACTTTAATTTAAGTTATTGAGCACCTCAACCACAAAATTGAAGGGTAAACTCTAGAAATTCATGGTTTTTTTGTGATTTAGGTTAGGGAATGCCAATCCCACCATTCCAAATGCTTTCCAACAAAGAACATCAAAACACTAAGTTGGAAATCACCCAAATCATCATCTATTACTAAATCTATACGGTTAGAAAGGTTCCTTTTGCTCTAAATAGCAATTTCATGGAGAAAAATTGAAAAAATGACTCACCTCGACGTCAATTCGGTGAAGATTTGCTCCAAATCCCTCTTTTCTCTTTTCCCGCTTTCTCCCCTTTCATTCTTGCTGAAGTGAGCAAATAAAAGTGGGTTTGGGTGTTTTATTTCGCACACGCTGCCCCACCGACTTTTATTTAAAAATTATATTTTAATGTGAGAAGTGCACTTCTCCCTTTAAGGAGCGCGCTTCTCCCTTTTCTGAAAATTCCTAGCTCTCAGATTTCACAAGGAGTGCACTTCTCCCAATAAGGAGCGGGCTTCTCCCTTGCCGAGAAATCTATCTTGTTTCTAGCACAGAGGAGCTCCTCTCTTCTTGGGAGTGTGCTCCTAAGCCTATTTTACCCTTTTTTCTTACTTTTTCACCTATTTCTTCTCCCGATTCTTCCAATCAAATTTACACTACTAAACACACATCAAACATCACAAAACATACAACACGCACTCCTAATCACATTAAAAATTTGGGGTCTCATTTTATGATATTGAAGGTCGTTACAACCTCCCCAACTTAAGAATGAATTTCGTTCGCAAAATTTAAAATTAGGAAGTATACATCAGTTCATAAATTCTGAAAAATGTTCATTCATGTAATCCTCACGCTCCCAGGTATATTGTTCCTCATCATGAAATTGCTACTTGACTTTGACCGTAGGAATTTCTTTATTCCTAAGTTCCTATATTTTCCTATCAAGAATTACTACTAGCATTTCATCATATGTTCTATCCTACCTCAAGTCTAGATGTCTCCAATCCAATACATGGGTAGGATTTGGATAATGATGTTGAGTAGGATCTGAGTGATACTTTCTCAACATCAAGACATGAAACACATTATGAACTGTTGCAACTGAGGTAGTAATCTAACCTGTAAGCAACTGGACCAATTCTCTCAAGAATCTCAAAAGGTCCAATGAATCTAGGAGTCAATTTTCTTTTCACCCCAAATCTAGTCCGCCCTTTCTATGGTGAGACCTTCAACAGTACACGGTCTTCCTTATCAAACTCTAGGCTCTCTTTCTGTTATCCACATAACTTTTCTATCTATCTTGGGCAGCTTTCATGTTCTGTCTAATCTGCTTTATCTTCTCTGTGTGTTATTGCACAAAAACAGGACCCATCAAAGCAATGTTTCCTACTTCAGTCCAACAAGCTGGTGATCTGCATGGTCTCCCATATAACGCCTCAAAAGGAGCCATACAGATACTAGATTGATAACTATTATTATATGCAAATTCACACAGATGTACATACTCTTCCCAATTCCCACCAAATTCTAAAATATACGATCTGAGCATATCTTCTAATATATGAATTAACCTCTTTGTCTGGCCATCAGATTGAGGATGGAAAGCTGTACTGAGATTCAACCAAGTACCGAGCTGCCTCTACAACCCCTGCCAGAATCTCTAGGTAAATCTCGGATCCCTATCTCTAGTGTTCGTCGGGAAAAGGTGCATAGATTTAGTTAATCTATCCTCAATAACCCTGACGGCATCTTGTCTCTGCTAAGATCTAGGAAGTCCCATCACAAAATCCATCGAAATATACTCCCACTTCCACTCAGGGATAAGTAGTGGTTGCATCTGCCCTCCAGTTTTCTGATGTTCAGCTTTCACTTGCCGACATATTTCACATTTCCTGATATACTCTGCTATTTCTTTTTTCATGTCGGGCCACCAATATGTTCGTTTCATATCTTGATACAACTTGGTAGCACCTGGATGAATAACATGTCTTGATCTATGTGACTTCTGAAGTACCTCTCGTATAAGTTGTAGATCTATAAAAATTCATAATCTCCCTCTAAATCGCAAAGCACTATCTGAAGTTAATGACAAGTCCTCATGACTGTCATCATCAATCTAAGTCCTGAACATCACATATTCAACATCTAACTGTTGCTGATCTATCACCTCCTGAATATGAATCGGCTGAGCCTTCATCTGAGCACATATAATTGTGTCTGTAGAGACGGGATGAATACTCATCATAGTAGCATCCTCTAGTAGTCTCCACTCACGAGACATCTGACTAACCATAATAGCAATCTCCACTCTTTTTCTGCTCAGTGCATCAACCACTACATTAGACTTCCCAAGATGATACTCCAAAGTAAAGTCATAATCCTTGAGAAGTTCTAACCATTGCCTTTGTCTTATATTCAAATCTTTCTGTGAAAATAGGTATTTCAGACTCTTGTGATCTGAACACAATGTGAATTTCTCCCTATAGAGATAATACCTCCAGATTTTTAATGCAAAGACAACTGCAACCAACTTTAAATCATGTACTGGACAGTTCTTCTCATGCACCTTCAACTGCCTCCATGCATAAGCAATGACCCTATCATTCTGCATAACTACAGAACCCAAACCTATATGAGAAGCATATGTATAGATTATGAATTTTTGAACAAATTTTGGTAAAATCAACACTGGTGCAAATGTCAACTTTCTTTTCAATTCAACCAAGGAATTTTCACACTCATTTGTACACACAAATGGTACATTCTTCTGGGTTAGCTTGGTTAATGGTGCAGCTAACTTTGAAAAGTTCTGCACAAATCTTCTATAGTAACCAACCAATCCTAAGAAACTCTGAATCTCTATCACTGTGGTAGGTCTTGGCCAACTGATAATAGCTTCAACTTTAGCCGGATCAACTGAAATTCCCACTGAGCTTACCACATGACCAAGAAATTTCACATCTGATATCCAAAACTTACACTTGCTAAACTTAGCATACAATTTATGCTCTTTCAAAGTTTGCAAGGTCATTCTAAGGTGCTCTTCATGTTTCTCGTGAGTCTTGGAATATACCAGAATATCATCAATAAAAATAATAATGAATTGATCTAGATATGGCTTGAACACTCTCTGCATAAGATCCATAAACATAGTCGGTGCATTGGTCACACCAAAAGGCATTACCAAAAATGCATAGTGTTCATATCTAGTCCTAAAAGTTGTCTTAGGTACATCCTCCTCTCTAATTCTCAGCTAATGGTAAGTTGACCTCAAGTCAACCTCCGAAAAGAATTTCGCTCCCTTCAGTTGATCAAACAAGTCATCTATGCGAGGA
Organism: Paratinospora sagittata; assembly: GCA_035771175.1. Taxonomy (NCBI): domain Eukaryota; kingdom Viridiplantae; phylum Streptophyta; class Magnoliopsida; order Ranunculales; family Menispermaceae; genus Paratinospora; species Paratinospora sagittata. The sequence goes on from CM069596.1 coordinate 23,509,511, forward strand.
AGAGGGCACTTGTTCTTAACTATCACCTAGTTTAACTATCTGTAATCAATGCACAACGTCAAGCTCCCATCTTTCTTTTTAACAAACAAGACTGGAGCTCCCCATGGTGGCATACTTGGGTTTATGAAACCCTTTGCTAACAGTTCTTCTAATTGTATTTACAACTCTTGTAGATCCTTAGGCGCCATTCTATATGGTGCCATAGAAATAGGTTTAGTACTAGGAATTAGCTCAATGATAAAATCAATCTCGCTTCTAGGAGGTAATCCAGAAAAATCTGCAAGAAACACCTCTGGGAATTCTTTCACAATAAGAACGTCATCAAGCTTAATCTCACTAGTGTTTTCATCTTCTAGTATCAAACCAACTAATACCTCTCTCTCATCATCTGTCATCAATCTACCTCTAGTAGTTGGTTTATCTTATGCTCCTCCTTTATACTCAAAGGTGGGAAATCCAGGAATTTGGAATATAATTTTCTTAGCAAAACATTCTACATAAACATGATAGGCTGCTAGCCAATCCATTCCTAGGATAACATCAAATTCTAAGAAGTCTATAACTCTAAAGTTCACAGGCATTTCATAATTACCCAATCTAACTAAGCAGTGTTCACAAATCATGTTAGGGTAGATTCTCTCCCCTGCTATTGTACTCAACATTAACCATGTACTAGCTCTCACAGGAGTAAGTTTTAATCTATCTACCACATGTCTAGAAATAAAAGATAATGTAGAACCAACATCAATAAGAACATACATAGGTATATCACAGATAGTGATCATACCTTCCACCAATGTCTTTGATGCTTTTGGGTCAAGTTCTGTCACTATTTTAGCTTTTTCTCTGCTAACAGGCTGAGGAGTGCTTCTTTGAGATACCATTGGTAGATTCAAACACTCAAACCTCTAGTGTCCAGGCTGTCCACACTGATAACAAATGTATGGTGCTCTGGGTGTAGAAGATCCCACTTGTGAATATGTGCCAGGTATTCTAAAACCCTGACTCTCACTCCCTCTGCCTCTACCTCTACCTCTACCTCTACCTCTGGCCTATGTCTGCTATACTGGTGGCTTGGTCGTAGTATTCTGATTCTGTATAGCAGCTGGTGTGGATGGAGTAGTCTCAAACTAAATCACTAGCTCACTTGGTACAGTAGGAAACTCACTGGGTGCACCTTTACTAAACTTTTGTCTCTTTCCCCCACCTCTTTTGACCCCATGAAGATTGTGGCTTACTACCAGAAGTTGCTTGTGTCTGTGGTGTCCCAATCAGAGTCACCTGCACCATAATATTACTCTTCTACTCCGCTAGCTTAAACTTCAAAGCCCTATTAAAAACTTGCCTGTACTGATCTACCTTAGTCACTGATAATGCCTGCTGAATAACTGGCCTCAATCTTCCACAGAAATACAAAATCTTTTCTTCCTCATCCTTAACCAACTTAGATGCATAAGCTGACAGTTGAGTAAAATGAAACTCATACTCACGTATTATCATGTAACCTTTGGTTGAGATTAAAAAATGCAAGCTTCTTCCTCTCTCTCTCTCTCTCTCTCTCTCTCTCGCTCTCTGTAGCAGGAACATACATCTCAAGGAAAAGTTCCTTGAATCTAGCCTGGGTCTTCACATGGCCTTCAGTATTCAATACTGATATCCACCATTGTGCAGCGTGAAAGACACCCAAGAAGGGGTTGAATTGGGTGTTTAGGCTAATTAAGACAATTTTTAATTTATCTTTTCTGCTCCTTAATTTGGTTGAGGCATTTTTTTTCAAATATATCATATATAATAATAAAATGTAGAAAATAAATGTAAAGAGACAAACATTTTTACGTGGTTCGAAAATTTATTTCCTACCTCCACGCTAAGAGAAACCTTCTCTTGGATTTCACTATCTCGAATTCTCTTCACGGGTGTGAATCAAACAGTTACAAAGGTCTTTTTACAGGTTCAAGGCGAACCTATCCTTTTATGGGCTCAAGATGAACCTACAACATCCTTTTGCAGGGTAAGGATGAACCAAACTTCGATCCCAATATTGGAATATCAAGTGAACCACAATCACTTGACTTGACTTGTTCAAACTTGAATCAAATCAAGGAGAGTAACCATAAAGTGGTAATCTTGTTCTAAACACTTAGAACAAGTACAATTGTGCTCAAAGATGCAGATGAACTCAAACACAATGAAGAATGAGAGAGGTTTTTCCTTACCGAACAAATCTCGAAAAACTTACAGAACAATATAGTTTCTTCCTAGATTTCTCAGCCACAAGTTTGAAGATAGTGCACAGCTGAAAATAATGCGGAAGACAAAAACACCTCGATTCGATCAAACACAAAAGTATGTAGTGTAGCTCGTGATCATGATCGACTTATGTGAAAGGTGAATGATCAAAACATTAGTATAACTTAATGAAAATCTCAGTTCTCCAATGGCGGCTACCTCCTTTTTGGCTCAGTTGCAAAGAATAAAGTTTAGAGAATGATATACAAAGTTCTTATGGTTTAGAATAAGGTTTAATGATTGTTTAAATAGAAAATCATGATTCAAAACCCTATACCTATTATGAGTGGCTAAGATTAAAAGATTTAATCAATTATTAGTGAAATCAATGGCCTACAATGGTTGCTCAAGTTTAAACTTTTAAATGAACAAAAATGCAAAAAACAGGCTGGAGTGCATTTCAGAAAAGTGGAGTGCGTTTCAGGAAGCCTGAGAGAAAACAACATATTTCCACACACCGGCTGAAACACGTTTCATGAGACCCTAGACAAAAATGAGTAATTTTTTCCAACCTAGCTGGAACTCGTTTCAGAAGGCTGAAACCCGTTTCAGTGAGCCCGAGGTAAAAACATAGTAAAAGGGGTTTTGTACAACTGGAACGCATGTTACTCAACTGAAACACGTTTCACCCAACCCAAGAGTTACGTACACTCTTTGCCTTGTACCTTAAACGTGTTTCTCCTTGCTGGAGTGTGTTTCAGCTTGTCATAGGCAAATGAGATGTATTTTTGCTATTAGAGTACGTTCCACAAAGGAAGAATGCATTCCACAGGTTCTTGGGAAACATATAAATGTCCAGAATACCATTTAAGTTCCATGATTGATAAAAGGGTGGAAACCATTTGGATCACGATTAAATCTTCAAGTAGATTCAAAAACTTAAAACCTTGAAAGAAGATATCATGAAGTGAGTTCCTTGAAAATAAGCATACATGCTCAACATATTTTCTCACCCCTATAATGCATTTGTTTTATAGTAAAGCTAATTTTGAAACAATTTTAATGATGCTCGCGTGAAAACTAAGTTAAAACAATGATAAATCAGTAAGCCAAGAATTATGAAAATCGAAAATCGAATTCATAAAGGTTTTGAGAAAAATCGATCAAAAATCAAGTGGCTGATCAAACAAGGAAGAAACCTACAACCTAAGAGAATCTAAAGCAATTACAATATGAAATTTAATTACAACCCATTGCTTGATCTCTGGTTGACTTCAGTTGACTTCTTCTTGACTTTTCTTAACTTGTCACCTTGCCTTTACTTTATGCAAGCCAAATATGTCCTCTTAACTTTAACTTGATATATTTGATCCTGAATGAGCTTGAGTCTTGCATTGGCTTTGATCTTGATCTTTGTGTTATCTCAATGAACCCCATGATACAAATGTTTTGATGATTCCAAATATCTCTGGTTTGTCTATCTATTGATCTTGTCAAGTGTTTTAGATTTATCAAGAATTAAGGTCAAGGAACTGTGCTCACAAGCCTATTGGACATCACAACTAAAGTTTCGATTCCTTCAGTGTTTAGAATGTAAAGTCTATCGATCAATTTACTCTCAGCAAGATTTAATCGTTTTCATATTTTGATCATCACAATTTAAAGGTATTTTTATGATTTTTAAAGTATTTGATTTGATCAGAAAATATCATGATTTTAATCATGTTTTATCGAGCTTTAATAAAAAATCATTTTTATAGAATCTTTCAGGACGCTAATGTTTTAGCAAAGCCCTCCTGAACTTGATGAGTCAGGACGCTGATAAAATATTAGGACGCTCAAGGTATAATTGAACTGATTCATTAGGACGCTTACTTGTAAGTAGCGACCTCCCTTTAGTAAATCTTTGAAAGTGTCAAGAGGTTGACTTAGTTTCAGCTCGCTGAAAGTTCTCTTAGCCTTAAATAATTTCTATCTAGGACACTGATAGTTTGAAGTTGAAAAACTGTCAGGACGCTATCTAGATAGGAACGCCCTCATCCTTAGAATCAACTTAATAACTTTCAGGACGCTTATTGTCCTTCAGCGCACTCAATATTGTTTTAAAATTTTTGGACGCTTAGTTGCGAGTAGCGCCCTCGTGCGTTAAAGTGATTTTAAAAGAAAACAGGACACTAACTGTCGAGTAACGCCCTCATGATTTAAGTCGTTTAATTGTCAAAGTAGATCAGGACGCTTACGATTCAGTAGCACCCTCACTTCATTGTTCGGTGGGACGCTTGATAAGTTGAGTTTTATACGTAGAAATTTGTAGGATTTTTATTAGTTTTTTAGAAGCATTTTCCCAATTTCTAGGTGTTCTTGGCATATGTTACATATTTTGTGTCTTAGGTTCATTTTAGTGTTTTTGTGTGTTTTAGAGGTCAATTTTAGTTGTTTTCATGAATAAAATGCATTAGGTTAGTTTAGGAAAATAAATATGATTTTTAGGAATTTTTTTCTAAAATTATTAGTGCCATTTTCATGTTATCACATTTCACGTTGCATTTTTAGTACATAGTTGCATTTCGAGTTTTATCATGTGATTAGTATGATGGATTTACTTGCTTTTGTGTGATGTTTTGTAGGTGAATAAGAGCTTCAAAGTGTGGTGAAATGTGGTTAAAACGATGAAGAAAAGTAGCCAAGAACGTGTGCGAGAAGTATACAAGGAAGTGCGCAAGAATGAAGAATAAACAAGAAAGAAAAAATGGCAAGATGCCGTTCTGGGCGCTGCAGCGCCTGGAAGGGCGTTGCAGCACCCAGAACACTGATTTTTAGTGTTAAAATTTTTCCTCGGAGCGCTGCAGCGCTACCGCAAATTTTTGTATTTTTCGGCTTTGTGTTTGGGCAATTTTGGCAATTCAAATCTTATGCAAAGTAGGGCATATTATATATCAATTTTAGGGTTTTTCGTGAGGGATCCATTGGAGAAGGAAGGAAGACGGAAAAGGTTGTTGTGGAGACAGAGATTGGCTTTGGAAGCTAGGCAGATCGAAGATCTACAGTATTTCTAGCACATTATATAGAGGATTTTGATGTTTTCTATCTCATTTTGTATTTTCTTCTCCATCATTATGAACTAACTTCTATTTTCTAGAGAAGAGATGGATCCTAATTTGAATATTATGGTTTAATTTTAGATTTAGTTTATTATCAATGAAATTTCTATAGTTTATCCATGATTTCATATAGTTAATGCTTTCGATTTCTTGATCACAAATCAAATGAAGTTAGACTTGGAAGGCGACACTTGAGAGAGGGTTTTCTAGGTTGGAAAAGGGGGATTATAACATGAAATTATTGTAGAATCGAGAGGTTTACAAGGTTTCATGAAGTTGTAGGAAAATCATGGAGTTTAATGGGTTATTTAGAATTTAGGTTTTATCGAGAGATCGAACCTTATTTTTAACAATACGTTCTAATTCGACACTCGAGAGAGGGAATTAGAGACACAAGGGTTTTGACTTATAAATTAGGAAATTGATTTGATAATAAGCATGTTTGAATTACATAAATGAAAGTTAGGTGAAATTGATTCTCTAGACATTTCTCATATATTAAATTTTCTTTACATTTTTTTGCTTACATTTAAACTCTAATTTTTAACATTTTTATTCTAGTGATATCTTCTATTGATCGTCTAAATAAAGTTTTAAATCTGTGAATTAGTAATTGAGAGAAAGTAATAATTCCTTGTGGATACCATAACCCACTCACCATGGGTATTATAACTTGATAATTCGTGCACTTGTGAATCTAAATTTATTGCATCAACGCTAATGCTCCATCAGCGCCCTCAAAGGAACAAAATCACAAAAATATATTTTCGTTGTTATGATACGTACGTCCTTTTTAGCCACTTTTTCAGAACAAATTTTCATACACAAATTAAATTTTTGGATTTGTCAGAGATATCCTCTGATTCATGAACCACGTCTTTTAGAATTTCCTTATTCGTGAATTTGGAGAGAATCAAAATGTTCATGAAATGTGCAGTTGCCATTTTTGTGATAAATTCTAGTAGTTGTGAGTAAACGTTCATATTTGAAATTCAAATTCAAATGAACAACAACTTCATCTCCACAAGTCTATAAATAATAACACTTAACCATTTGCAAAATAACTGAAAATTCTCTGAGCCAAAAACACTTTTGAAAGTTAGTCGAATTTTCATTTGATTCAAAAAGCTTAAGTTATTATGTTTTCAAAGCGTTTTCTTTGAAACTTTACTTATCCAAATGATTTCATACTAAGCTAAATTTATATCTTTATTTGAAAAATCATTTGAAAGATTGAACTATTTTCACTCAAATTTCTTAGCACTATTTTAACTTAGATCATTCTTGCTGAAAGAGAAATTTGAGAGATAGTTCATAGGATACAATTGTACTTCAATTCATGTGTTGTATACTGTATCAAGGTTGTAACAATAGTTAGATAAAGTACTGAGTTGATATTCTTGTATTCAACAAGTCTAGGTCCTCTCACACCCGTAAGTTGAGAAATAGTCTTCTCACACTCGTAAGCTGAGAAACAATCCTCTCACACCCGAAAGTTGAGAAGTGTAATGGTTGTTCTCACACCCGCAAGTTGAGAAAAGATGTAAAGGTTTGATTCTCACCCGTAAGAGAATTCCTTAGTGTTAAGGTTAAAAATAACTGAGGAGGTTAGGTAGTTGACGTAGGCAAGAAGCCGAACCACTACAAATCTACTGTGCATATTTATTTATTCATCACACTTATATTCTTGTCATTGCATTTAATTTTAAATTGTCTTAGTGTCCAATTCGTCCCCCTCTTGGACATACTTGGGCCAATACTTTGGTGCTGAAATATACTCAATTTAACCATTAACATCATGGTTATATTGTTTGTTAGCATCAAAACACTTAGGGGATTTCTCAGCAAAAAATCACTTAGGCCAACAAAACAAACAACACCTGAGTCTCTTCATCAAGCTTTAAGGATCTTGCATTCTTTTCCATGTTGAAGATCCAATCCTCTACCTGCTTAAGATTCACACCACCCCTAAATAGCATGGGTTTCATCCTCATAAACCTCAACATCATTTCAGACTAATGCATCATCACATCTCCTACTGATGTGGGTGTAGGAGATGGTTGTGGTAGGCTCTGTTGTAACCTCTACTCTACTAGTACCTGCCTCCACCCTACTAGGCCTAGCCTCCTGAGGTACTATTGGAGTTGGTTGGTGCATTCTAGCTTCTATCTTTGCCATTCACTCCTGCATCTGTGCATTCATAGCCGCATATAATCAACTTTGTTTTCAACTAGCTTTTCCAACCTCTTAATTCTATCTTGATTTGTATGCTCCATACGTGTGCTTCTCGGTCTACCTCTCCTTCTCATACAACTGAGAAGATAAAATGAGGCAACCATCACATATAGAGAAAACAAAAAAGATCATCTAGCATCATATCTACCATAATATATTACTACACAGAAAAAATAATATAGTAAGTCTTATTCATTATCTTGCAAAGCTTTTAAATTTCTAAGTCTTTCGTAACCTAGGCTCTGATACCAACGCTGTCAGGCCCCTTCACAATCCTACAGGGCATTCTGACCAGCATAGGAATCTAACCATCCTATCATCCATAGGACTATTAGATCACTGTTAAGCCTCAACCGAGACTCCGATAGAGTTTCCCCTATAAAATTTGACATCTCACACAAACCAATTACCTGATAATCCTTCTAATATATCATCAATCACTCTATTAAAATCAAACCTTGTTATTATCTAACAATATTTGGCTATTCAATACATCCATCTATTCAGTTATACATGTTGGGTGTTAAATACATATATTTACAAAATCAAAATAACAACACATGTATACTATTACCAAACCTACATCAAAAACAATTGTTTTGTTTCTTCTGACAAGGCACACTCTCATTGAAAAGTTATTCCCTTGCCTTTATTCGCAACAGAAGGAATTGAAAGATGGGAATGGGGTGAGCCAACGATGCCCAGTGAAATAGAATTCAATCATACCATCACTCATTCATCTAAACATCCATGTATGCATGTTCAATGACATGTAAGAAGCAAATGCAATATCATATGTAAACATCATAATTCAAGAACATATAATCAATGCATTTTAAAATTCATGCCTCTTATCCACCTTTACTCCACATATTGTAACCAGTGTACCAAGGTCATACTACTCATACAACCAATGGTAAGACGCTTTCAAATTGCATATAAAGTCCATTCAATGATCCAACGTAAGTTATCCATGATTTTGTTAAAAGTCTAGCCCGATCTCCCCCAAGGCATCGACTCAATATTGATTGTAGAAAGACTCTGCAGTGGAACACTTAATGATGACTCAAATTCAACCAACAAATAAACATGCTAAAAACCCACCTTTAATTCACATTTAGTAAGTTTACTAGAATAAGTGATCATTTCCTTGTAGGGAATTCATATCCTACTCGGTATATCCAATATCTACTTTTCCATTATAAACAACCAAAAATCATCATATGCACACCATGAAATTCTCAAAAAAATATTTATGTTCAAACAATCAATATATATAAGATGATATAAATGAACAACAAGATTGAAATTCTGCTCACAACCTAAATGCTAGAATACTTTCTGTTAATCTAAATTGCCCTCATGACCTGGATGAGAAAATATATTTTGATGATTGCAAACCACATTCTGATTATTATAATATATGCATTGCACATCTAATTTCACATGAAGATTCACCCGAAGACTCGCTGATGCATGGTGAAAAAGCTACCAAGATCAAATTGAAGACCATGATCGTTTGATGACATATCTTTATGTTATTAGACTATGTTTTGGTTGTGGAATCTATGTTATCATATGATTTAGTAAATGTGCATGATTTCATGGTTTAGTCGATTCAACCTCAAAGTAATTTTTCATTTTATCGACCACTCAATGAATTTTCAACGTTTGATTTGATTCAAAACACCAAGTTTTTAAGATTGTTTTTATCGAGCTTTAAAATGTTGAAAAAGGTCAAAACTGTTTTTAAGTGTCCATCAGGGCGTTGATACATCAATCAGGATGTTAATGCCTCAGCAGGGCTCTCCTGTACTTGGTAAGTCAGGACGCTGATGACACATTAAGACTTTGATATGGTTCTAGGTTGAAAATGCACTTTCCTATCAGAACGCTTACATCTTAAGTAGCGCCCTCATTGATTCAACCAAATGAACATGTCAGGATGCTGAGCACGCAGATTGAACTTAAATATTTCAAGCATCAAGACGTTTACAGTTTAGTAGCGCCCTTATGTCATTTTGTTTTAAAACAAATCAACACGTTGATTGTTAAACTTCAGGACGCTGATAGTGCATATGTTGGAGTCACTTATCTATCAGGACGCTTACGTTCGATTCGTGCCCTCACAAGAACCAACTATGTAACTTATTGGGACGCTGATTGATTAGTAGCGTACTCATCGTTTTTATGGTTTTAAAAGTCTTAAGTAAGTCAGGATGCTTATAGTCAAGTAGCGCCCTCACTTCACAATTCAGTAGGATGCTCACGTTATTTGAGCACCCTCAAGGAACAAAACGGCAAAAGTTGGCTTTACGTATCAGGACGCTAATCTAACACTATCATAAAGTTGTCAACTATACATTTTTTCAATTTACTTTGTCAGAACTTTTTGAACCTTTTCAAAACGTTTCAAAACTTTATCAGAACATTCTATTCTCATGAATGATCAGAAGATTCAGGTATTGTTGTCGTAATAGCACAGAGTGAATCAATCCTTTTTTAGAAAGATTGTATTCATTGATTTCGAAATAACTTTGTGCGCCAAAACTTTCTTGAAAAATGTTCAAGTCTAGAACACCATTGTTATCTCTATTTATATGCGGCCTTTAAGCATTTGAAAAATAGAACAAAAATGAGAAAATTGATAACGTATTTTTTAAATCTTTGAACAGTTCTCACTTTGTGCAAATACTCTTGAAAGTCATACTTCTATTCACTGCAAAAAAACTCTTGATACTCTGATATACTTGAAATCTTCTGGATTTGCCGATCTTTATTCAATATCTTTTCAAAATCCATTGGAAAAGAAGAAAGCTTTTCGAACCTTTCATTTCAGTTGCACTTCATTGTATACTTTGCTGAATCTGTGGTAACAGAAGGTTCAATCGGAAAGCTTTGTAAGTATTCCTTTGATTCTGAGTAAAGAGAATCATATCTCAATCTTCTATCTCAGTTATTGGTGACTGGTTAGTCACTGGAAATAGAGCAAGTGTTGCTTGGTTGTCAAGGTTGTTCTCAAGCTTGTGAAGTTGAGAAAGTGTAAACGATTTGGTCAACACTCGTAAGAAGATCCGTTAGTGGAATTTGGAAAAAGCCTAACTGAGGTGGTTAGGTAGTAAATGTAGGTGTGGCTGAACGACTATAAATCTCGTGTGCATTGTTAGCTAGCTGCTTTCATTATTATCATTGAGTTATCTTTCTCACATCTTGCTTAACCTGCTTTCATATTATTATCGTTTTAAAAGAAAAGTTTTAATCTGCTAAGTGTCCAATTCACCCCCCCTCTCGGACACATCTGGGCCAACAATTGGTATCAGAGCAGGTTAACTGTCAAAGTATCTAACAATTCTTTATTAAGTATGGAAGGACAAAGTGTTAAAATGCTCAACTCTCAGGTGAAGGGAACTCCACCAACCGGCCACCCTTGTTCAAGGGAGATAACTATTTACAATGAAAAACCAAGATTAGATTCGACCTTAAAGCCCAAGACTTAGAAATGTGGGATGTTGTGACAAACACTTGTCCAACACCTACAAAGATAGTAGAAGGTGTAGCTGTCCCTAAAGAATTAGATGAATTGACTACTAGAGAAAAGAAGAAGGAGTTGTTAAACAACCAAGCTGTAAACATACTATTTTGCAGTTTATTGGTTGAAGAATTCAATAGAGTTAGCGCGTGTGAAACAACTAAGGAAATCTGGGAAAGATTAGAGGTAACCAATGAAGGAAATTTACAAGTTGAAAAGGCAAAGCTCCAAATGCTAGTTGAAAAATATGAGACCTATAGGATGGATGAAACTGAATCTATAGCTGAGGCTATTGCTCAGTTTACAACAATCATCAATGAGATGAATACCTTAGGTAGAAGTTATGATAAAAAAGAAACTGTTAGAAAGTTTTTGAGAGGTATACCAAGAGTTTGGGAACCCAAGGTCACGACTATTAAAGAAGCTAAGAATCTGGCCGAGTATACCTTTGATGAACTATGTGGTTCATTAATGATTCATGAGATGAAATTAAAAGATAAGAAATGCCCAACCAAGGTTGAGGAAAGGAGAAGAAATCTATTGCCCTAAATGTTGAAATTGAATCTGAAAATGATTCAGATTCAGAGGATGACATTGCCATGATATCTGGGAAGTTTAATAGATTAATTGGGAGAAAAGGAAAGAATGGTTGAAGCTCAAAATTCCACAGAGGAAAGAAGTTTGAAGCTAAACCTATAGAGTTAATTTGTTACAGTTGTACCAAACCAGGTCATGTTAGGAGTGAGTGTCCAAACAAGTCTAAGATGAACGACTCAAGAAAGAAGGACAAGAAGGTTGTCAAAGCTACTTGGGATGACTCAAGCTCCAGCGAGGATGATTCAGATTCTGATCATAAGGCTGTTATTTTCTTGATGGCAAATACTGAGGTAAAATCTGAACCAATAAAGGAAACTAATATTCTTGATACTCACGTGCGTGATCTTGAACTTAGAATCAATAAAGAATTCAAGAAGAATGAGAAACTCAAAAAGAGTTTAGAGAAAGTTCTTGAGGAGATGGAGTCTCAACAAGAAGAATTAGATGAACTATCCTCAGACAATGTTCAGTTTAAGAAAGTGATAGAAAAACTTAAAAGTGAAAATTGATTTCTTAAGAGAGAAAAAGAAGACCTTAACAACACAGCGATCATGTTCACAAACGGTCAAAAGTTGTTTGATATGATGCTTGGATCAAAACGTTGTGCTTTTGACAAAACAGGACTAGGATACAAACATGGGTCAAAACAAAAAGAGTATAACACTCTACTGACTAAGAGACTAAAATGCCATAAGTGTCACAGGGAAGATCATACCATGTTGAGATGTAATGTCATAAATGTAAGAAAGAAGAAATATGCATGGATTGAAAAGAATGTTCTTGTTGATGCTAACATGCATGGACCTAAAACGACATGGGCACCAAAATCAAAAGTATTTTATGTTGTGTAGATGAACAAGAATAGAGATATATGGTATCTGGATAGTGAATGCTCAAGACACATGACTGGAGATAAGTCAAATTTCTTGTGTATTGAAAGAAAAGAAGGCAGGAATGTCACCTTCTAAGACAACAACAAAGGGGAGATTGCAGGCATCAAAACTATTGGTAACGATTTTTTATTTATTTCTGATGTACTTTATGTAAAAGAGCTAAAACATGAAAACAATGCTACTGCATTAATAGCATCTAGGCATAAAAATGTTTACTGCACAAATTTTGATGACATGAGAAAGCAAAATGTTACATGTTTAAGTGTTATATCTTATGATGATGCATGGCTTTGGCATAGGATATTAGCTCATGTTAATATGGATAACATATCTAGATTAGTCAAGAAAGATCTTGCCAAGGGATTTCTAAAAAGAATTTACTCAAAAGAAAAGGTATGTGACCCATGTCAATTAGGCAAGTATATCAGATCATCATTTAAGAGCAAGGAATATCAATCTACCACTAGAGCTCTTGAATTGATTCACATGGATCTTTTCGGACCAACCAAGACTCGAAGCTTGGGAAGCAAATCATATGTACTTGTGATTGTTGATGATTTCTCTAGATTTACATAAGTATTCTTTTTAGCTCATAAGTCGGAAGTATGTGAATTGTTTGTCAAATTTTGTAAAAGAGTTGAAAATTAAAAAGGCTACAAAATAAACATAATTAGAAGTGATAGAGGAGGTGAATTCGTCAAAAAAAATCTTGAAGAATTTTGTAATAATCAAGGTTATACTCACCATCTATCAGCCCCTAGAACACCTCAGCAAAATGATGTAGTTGAGAGGAAAAATAGAACCTAACTGGAAATGTGTAGAACAATGCTAAGTGAATATAACACTGCAAACTATTTCTCGGCAAAAACTATAAATACTACGTGTTATGTAATGAATAGAATACTGATTAGAAAAAATTTGAGCAAAACACCATATAAATTATGGAAAGGGTGAACACCCAACATCAATTACTTCGAGTATGCGGATGCAAGCGTTTTATCCTAAATGATAAAGATAAGTTGGATAAGTTTGAACCTAAATCAAATATCGAGATATTCTTAGGATATTCCTCACACAGTATAGCATATAAAGTTTACAACAAATCTTCTAAAACTGTAGAAGAATCAATTCATGTAAACATTGATGAGAATGAACATAAGAAATATGTTGAGGAAGGGATTAGGCAGATAACCATTAAAGATGATGAAATCCCCAAGAAAACCCAAAACATAGAAATTGAGAATGAACAATCTTTGGAAACTTCAAGAAACTCAGGATTGCTTCAAGGCCACCCTAAAGAACAAATTTTAGGAGATCCATAGAAGGGTGTATCCACTAGAGCTTCAATTCAAAGAAATCTAGAGCTTGTTACTTTCGTATCTCAATTTGAACCAACCAAAGTGGACGACGCATTGAAAGATGAGAATTGGATTCTTGTTTTGCAAGAAGAACTAAGAAACTTTGTGAGAAACAACGTATGAGAATTAGTTCCTAGACCATATCATCAATCAGTCATAGAAACAAAATGGATCTTTAAGAACAAAAAGAATGAACAAGGTATCATAGTCCGAAATAAGGCTGGATTAGTTGCACAATGGTACAACAAAGGAGAAGGCATAGACTTCGCAGAAGCCTTTGCCCCAGTAGCAAGATTAGAGGCAATAAGGATGTTACTTGCCTATGCTTGTTACAAAGAATTTACCTTATACCAAATGGATGTAAAGAGTGCATTTTTAAATGGCCACATCAATGAAGAGGTATACGTGGAACAACCTCCAGGGTTTCAGGATGCTTAAGACCTGGAATATGTGTTCAAACTCCACAAAGCCTTATATTGATTAAGACAGGCTCCAAGAGCTCTTGGTATGATAAACGGAGTTCATTTCTTTTAGATCATAAATTTCAAAAAGAAAAACTTGATCCAACTTTGTTTATTAAACACCACGATGATAATATGCATATTGTTCAAATATATGTGGATGATATCATATTTGGTGAATTTGAAATGAGTATGATGGGACAACTTACATACTTTCTCAGTTTGCAAATTAAGCAATTGCCAATAGGCACTATCATACGCCAATCAAAGTATGCTAGGGAAATGGTTAAAAAGTTTCAAACGCAAAATTTGAAATCAATTCATACTCCTTGTAACTCTGGAACCAAATTGGAAAAGGATGAAAAAGGGAAACCGATTGATCCTAAACTTTATAGAAGTATGATTGGAAGTCTCTTGTACCTAATAATAAGTATACTTGATATCATGTTCAGTGTCTGTTTCTGTGCAAGATTTCAATAAGAACCTAAAAAATCTCGTCTAAAATGTCTCAAACGAATCTTCAGATATATAAATGGCACAACCAACTTAGGAATTTGGTATTCTAAAGGTACTTCATTTGAACTGAAAAGTTATGTTAATTTCGACTATGCTAAAAGTCTAACTGATCGAAAAAGTACCTCCGAATTTTCTCACTTTCTCCAAAATTCTTTAATTTCTTAGTTTTGCAAGAAGCAACACTCAGTGGCTCTATCCATAGCCAAAGCAGAAGCTAGAAATTGTTGTTCTCAGGTCTTGTACGTGAAACAATAACTTCAGGACCATCAAATTGTTGTAGAATGTGCTGAAATTTTGTGTGACAATATTAGTGCTATTATTAACATATCAAAGAATCTTGTATTGCACTCTCGAACTAAACATATTCAAATAAGACATCACTTTTTGCAGGATCATGTGCAAAATGGAGAAGTTAAATTGTCTCACATTGGCACCAAAAAACACTTGGCTGATATTCTTGATGCGTGCAAACCGCAAGTGTACGGTTGCCAAGTTATAATATTTAACGATGAGAATCGAGTATCATCCTTAGACATTGATTTACTACACTACTTATATCGTTCCTAGCTCTAATTTTATCTAGAAAACCAAATTGTGATTATCAGTGAACTAAAATAATACTTAAACTAAAACACTAATTAAAATAGCAATTTATCTTAATTTTCTGGAGCAAAATCAATATTAAAAACATTTAGAGATTTAATTTTACTTAATTGTCAATTATGCAATATTAGACATGATTGTTATCAAATCCTTATTCAAGTTAATAAGTCAAAATCCTCTAGTTTCTAACACCCTCTGTCGAGTGCCACGTTAGAATCTATTATCAAAACACTAGTTTCGATCTATCGATAAAAACCAATATATTAGCAATGCATTAAGCCTTGTGATTTTCTTACAACTTCATAAAACATCGCATATCCATCGATACCACAATAACCTCATGTCATATTTCTCATGTTCCAACCTAGAAAACCCTCTATCGAGTGTCGCCCCCCAAGTCTATGATCAATTAATGTTTGGCCAAGAAATCAATAGCATTAAGCATGAAAAAAATATAAATAAACTATGAATAATTCATTGATAATAAATAAAATCTAATGTTATTGCATAATCTCTAATGTAGGATCCATCTCATCTCTAGACTAACAAGTTAGTTCATAACTTGGAATAACAAAAACCAAAACATGTAGAGAAACAAGCAAATAAACATCAAAACCAAACTATTTGCTATTGAACTTGTAAAATCCTCATTGTCTCCAAGTCCTCTTCTTCCAGTGTATTCCTCTCGAAAAGCCCTAAATTTTGATATATAATATGCCCCAAAGTCGTGTGGAATTCGAATTGGAAAGTGGGGAAAAATCCCATAAAAAATTGCTAAAAAAGCCAGTTCAACACACCATTCAGCGCCGTGGCGGTCAGAATCGACAATTCCCGTTTCACCACCACAGCGCCGTGACGCTCAAAGCATCACTTTTCATTTGTTTTTCTTGGGACTTAGCAATTTTCAGCCCTTTTCGACTTGAGTTCTTCATGTTCCTCTTTTGCAACTTCTTGTACATATTTTCATCATCCAAAACCATGACAAACACATCTAAATACCTACAAAACAAAGCAAATCAAATCAATAACACACTAAAATATGAAATATATCAAATCATAAACTAATAAACTAAATTAATGCATAAAAACCCAAATTATCCTAAACTAACAATTGCATAAAAACTAACATAAACACGTGAAGCTAATGCATAAAATGTCTTAAAACACACCTAAAACATTCTCTAAAACCTATCTAAATATGCAGCTATCAAATACCCCCAAACTTAAGACTTTGACCGAGCAAAGGGAAAACAAAACTAAAACTCATGATTAACATCTCCCTTCTAAAATCACATTCTCACACAAATAAAGACTTAATCATTGTAAACACATATATGCCCTCCAAGATTACACCAAAAATAATATTCACTTTTAGGAAGAACTTCAAGAGTGTAGAGTTGTCTAGAATTTCAACCCAACTCTTACCAAGCTCCACCTTTGATTCCTTCACACATAATTACATAGCTAATCTCATCAAACTAATCATGCAAGTCATGAGCAAATGCAAACAAGTATTAAGTGTAAGATCTCAAAATTTATTATTTAGATTGGAACTCCAAGGGCAAGTCTTTCACGCCACTCTCAACTGATGTAGATCACACACCATTCAGAATCAAAAGGTCTTGCATAGGTTGTAATGCAAGGCTTAGGTTCAAAGGTAGGAAAAAATAGGAACATTGTATGTCAAAAATACCCTAAACACTTTGAGTAATTGCTAACATCCACTACATTACATTTGAAACCAAAACCCCAATTTCAGTGCATATATCCTCTGTAAAATTCAACTTTTCATTTACTCCCCATTTTTTTGTTTGCTTCTTATCATCATTCTTTTTTTTTCTTTCATAGAATGCTACACCCCCAAACTTATTTCTTTTCAACACATAGATGTAACACCCTTTTCTTTTTTCTTTTTTTTTTCTTTTCTTTTTCAATATAACTCATAAGCAAACTTCACATTTTTTTTTCTTCTTTATCACCTTTTTCTTCACTTTTTTCTTTCCCATTGTTCTTCCTTCCAAATAATAACACTGCAACATGATCAAAGTGTATAAGGTACATAGGTTGAAAAACAAGGAATTTAAACATGACAAGCTCAAAGTTCATGATGCATAGGTAACAAAGAAAATGATATTTAGCTCAAAATGGGAACTATGGATATAATAAAAAGTAAGGTAGGCTATTTCGCTCAAACTTTTTCAAACATGGCCTAAATCATCTTCCTCATGGTGTGTTTTCTAGGATTTCGCCTCGAGAAGTGATAAAACTTGTTCTAGAATCCCAAGAGATCTAAAATATGACTTAGTAAGCAAAAGAATTCCCAACAATCTTAATCTAATGATTAAAACCATGTACAATTGGTTAAGTCTCTCCACTAAAACTCGGCAAAAATGGACCAAGCACACAGACATATGGGTACTCTCTACATTCCCCTTCGTTTCATATCTTTAAAGTCTTCTCATGTCATTAGCCTTCCATAAGTAAGTTTAAAATTGTATAAGAATGTGACTTCCTAACCTAAACTAATGCACACTCAGCAACTTACCATGATAAAAATTCAAAACTCTCCCCCTAAACATAAAGCGAGCATTGCCCTCAATGCATGACATAAATAAAAAAAAAAACAGAGGCAAATACAAAAGAAGAGAGTTTAGAAAAACCCCCTTAACCCAAATGGGCGATCTCATATGATGTACTCCAATTGCCTCTCCTAGATGCTCCAAGAGAACCTAGAAAGGAAAATAAATATGTCAATGGCACGAAACTCAAATATATTCTACAATGACTAAAAACATAAAACACATAAAATAAGAAAACTCCAAAACTGATGGGTTGCCTCCCAACAAGCATTTGGTTTTAAGTCCTCAGCTCGACTTTCAGTCATATCGCCATCACGGCTCCCCAAGAGTGTTGCGCTCATCCCACCGCACCTCTTTGCCAAAGTAGTACTTCTACCGTTGTCCATTAACTCGAAAGCATACACCACTCTCATTCTTCAGCTTAACCGCTCCAAAAGGGAAGACGCGCTCCAAAATGAAAGGTCCCGACCATCTTGATTTCAACTTGCCCGGGAACAACTTCAATCTTGAATTGAATAGGAGTACTTGTTGCCCCGGTTCAAAATCTCTCTTCTCAATGTTCTTGTCATGCCACTTCTTGGTCCACTCCTTGTAGATCTTTGCATTCTCATAGACATCATTCCTAAATTTTTCCATCTCCATTAGTTGCCTTTGATCTTCAGATGCCTTTAAGTCAAAATTAAGCGTTTTCACCGCCCAATAAACTCGATGCTCTAACTCAACCGGTAAGTGACAAGACTTACAAAACACAAGGCGGTAAGGAGACATCCCAATAGGAGTCTTCAATGCAGTCCGATACGCCCATAAAGCCTCATCAAGCTTCATAGACCAATCCTTCCTAGTGACATTGACAGTTTTCTCCAAAATTTGCTTAACTTCTTGGTTGCTCACTTCTGCTTGACCATTGGTTTGAGGATGGTATGCAAGTGCCACTTTATGTTTCACCCCATACTTGGAAAAAAGTGCATTGAATAATTTATTGCAAAAGTGGGTGCCTTCATCACTTATAATAGCCCTAGGAGTGCCAAATCTAGTAAATATGTGCTTGTGTAAAAATTTCAGCACCACCTTAGCATCTTTGGTCTACGTAGCTATAGCTTCAACCCACTTGGATACATACTCTATCGCCAAAAGTATATATGCCTTGCCAAACGAAGGAGGAAAAGAGCCCATAAAATCAATACCCCACACATCAAAAAGCTCCACTTCTAAGATATTTGTCAAAGGTAACTCGTGTCGCCTAGAGATGGTACTAAGACGTTGGCATCTATCACATGTCTTCACAAAGATGTAGCTATAACGAAATATAGTAAGCCAATAAAACCCACTTTGAAGCACCTTTGTCGCTGTCCTAGTAGCTCCAAAATGGCCTCCATAGGGGGAAGAATGGCTCATGAAATGGCTTGAATCTCTTCTTCCGGTACACACCACCGAATCATTTGATCACTGCACCTTTTGAAAAGTAAAGGCTCATCCCACATGTAGGACTTGACATCATTCAAAAACTGTTGGCCCCGACATGTCAAAGAGGGGGGTGAATTGGACACGTAGCAGATTTCAACCTTTCTTAAAAGTGTGCGGAATAATGAAAGCAGATTAAACAATGTATAGCAATTAAATACAATAAATGTAAATGGGACAATGCAAACAAGATTTATAGTGGTTCGGTCGCGCCTACATCGACTACCTAACCTCCTTAGTTAGGATTTGTTCAAACTCCACTAAGGATCCTCTTACGGGTGAAGATCAAATTGGAACACTTTCTCAACTTACGGGTGTGAGAATTACCGTTTCTCAGCTTATGAGTGTGAGAAGAACTATTCTCTACTTACAGGCGAGAGATGACCTATTCTCAACTTACAGGTGTGAGACGATCGTTTACAACTTTGAGCAACACTTACTCTAACTCAGTGACTTACCAGTCACCACAAACTGAATACAAGACGAGATATGATTCCCTTTACTGAGAATCAAAGTGATACTTACAAAGCTTTGGATTGAACCTTTTGTAGTCACAGATTCAGCAAAATATGTGTGATGAAGTTTATGCTGAAAACAGGTTCAAAGAGCTTTTGTCTTCTTTAATGGGTTTTTGAAATAATGAAGATGAAGACCAATCAACCCAAAATACTTGAGGTTTTTATTTCAAAAGATCGTAAGATCAAGCACAAGTGAAAGAATACTAACTTTCAAAAAGTGCTTTAGCGCAAACAAAAATTGTTAATACGTTTTGAATGAATACCAGTTTTGAATTTCATTAGTAGTTTTTCTGCACTAAGGAAACACATATATATAGGAATAACAAAGGCACAATAGACTTGGTAATTTTGGCACTCTAAGTTATTTCAAATATAACATTAACATTCTTTCCCTAAATGGATCAATTCAGCTTAATGCATATTACGGCGATAGCACCTGAATCATCTGATTCTTTCATGAAAGAGGAATGTTCTTATGAAGTTTTAGAACGTTTAAAACGTTCTAAAAAGTTGTTGTACAGTTATGAAAAGTTCTGAAAAGTATTCGTACGTTTCTCAAAAAGTTAACAGAAATGACAGTAATGTTAGAACAACCAAAATATATTTTCTGTTGTTCTGTTCCTTTGAGGGCGCTCATAGAACATCCGCATCCTACTGAACAATGAAGTGAGGGCGCTACTAAATAGTAAGCGTCCAAACTTACTTTGACAATGGAACGACTGACATCATGAGGGTGCTACTTAGCAGTAAGCGTCCTACTTTGTTTTAAAAAAATTGACACACGAGGGCACTACTCAAGAGTAAGTGTCCTAAACTAAAAAAAAATAGTTTTAAAACAATGTTAAGTGCGCTGACGGATGGTAAGCGTCTTGAAAGTTATTTAAGTTAATTCTAAAGATGAGGGCGCTCCTATACAAGTAACGTCCTAATAATTTATTCAACTTATAACTTATCTGCATCCTTAAAGATTGAAATCACTTAAAGATAAAAAGATCTTTCAGCGAGCTGAAACTGAGTCAGCGCCCTGACATTCTCAAAGGTTGATAAAAGAAATGTCACTACTAACAAGTAAGCGTCCTTATTAATCAGTTCAAGCCAACCTTGAGCGTCCTAACATTTTATCAGCGTCCTAACTCATCATGTTCAGGAGGGCGCTGCTAAAACATTAGCGTCCTGAAAGACTTTTATAAAAATTGTTTTTAATTTCTCTATTAAAGCTCGATAAAACGTAATGTAACCGAATTAAATCGAACATGAAACCGATCGATTGAAACATGGAGGCATGCATATTGCTGAATCACGTGACATAGAAGGTCCTACAACCTATCATAATCTTATCATACAAATAAACATCTTTAAACGATCATGGTCTTCAAGAAGATCTTTTAATACGTTTGCCATGCATCATTGAATCTTTAATCCATTCAAGTAAGATTAGATATGCCATATGTGCAGTAATATCATGAACAAAATGTAGTTTTGTAATCATCAAAATCTTTCATAATAGGGACATATTCTCGTAAGGGACATGAGGATAATTGGTTCAACAATCTCCCTCTTTTTGATGATTTCAAACACATTACTGTAGGATTTGAAGCAATCTAATAAAATGATGTATGTATGCATGAGATGCAGTACCAATGTTCCTTGTTTCATATGATATGAGTGTATTACCAAGGAATGTACAAAAAATATCACTAAGACTCCCTCTTAGTGTTAAACTCCCCCTGAGTTTATGATGCTTCAATGATAGTACTTTTTCCCTCTTTTGAAATATCAAAAAGAGTAAAGTAGCATGAAATATATCTCTCCCATATAGAGGTAAGCATGAAAGTGTCACAGATCGGTCTCAGAGAACATCCCAAGTTCTTTGCGAATATGAACGAACTGATTTTCCGGTACGGCTTTAGTAAATATGTCTGCCAGTTGTTCTTTGGTTCCAATATGAGATAATACGACTTCTCCATTTTGCACATGATCCCGTAAAAAGTGATGTTTTATTTGAATATTCTTAGTTCGGGAGTGCAGTACATGATTTTTAGATATGTTAATAGCACTAGTATTATCACACAAAATTTTAGCACATTGCATAAGTATTTGATAATCTTGAAGTTGTTGTTTCATGTAAAGAACCTGAGAACTACAACTTCCAGCTACAACATATTCTACTTCAGTTGTGGATAATGCCACGGAATGTTGTTTCTTGCAAAACCAAGAAATTAGAGAATTTTCAAGAAAGTGACAAAATTCGAACGTACTTTTCCTATCAGTTAGACTACCGGCATAGTCGGAGTCTACATAACTTCTGAGATCAAAAGTAGTACCTTTGGAATACCAAATTCCTAAGTGTGTAGTGCCATTTATGTATCTGAATATTCATTTGACACACTTTAAATGAGATTCTTTAGGTTCATATTGAAATCTTGCACAAAGACAGACACTGAACATGATGTCAGGTCGACTTGCTGTTAAGTACAAAAGACTTCCAATCATGCTTCTATAAAGTTTTGAATCAATTGACTTACCGTTTTCATCCTTATCTAATTTGATTGCAGAAGTACAAGGAGTATCGATCGATTTCAAATTGTGCATTTGAAACTTTTTTACCATTTCCTTAGCATACTTTGATTGGCTTATGAAGGTGCCTTTCGACATCTGTTTAATTTTGTAAACTGAGAAAGTATGTAAGTTCTCTCGTCATACTCATTTCAACTTCCTTCTGCATTAATTTTGAAAACCCATCACATAACTCTTTGTTTGATGCACCGAAAATGATATCGTCCACATATATTTGAACAATAAGCATGTTATCATTGTGGTGTTTAATAAACAAAGTTGGATTAAGTTTTCCTTTTTAAAACTTATGATCCAAAAGAAATGAACTCAGTCGATCATACCAAGCTCTTGGAGCTTGTCTTAATCCATATAAGGCTTTGTGGAGTTTGAACACATATTCCGGGTCTTGAGCATCCTGAAACCCTAGAGGTTGTTCCACATATACCTCTTCCTTGATGTAACCATTTAGAAAAGCACTCATTACATCCATTTGGTGTAAGGGAATATCCTTGTAACAAGCATAGCAAGTAACATTCTTATTGACTCTAATCTTGCTACTGGGGCAAAGGCTTCTTCGAAGTCTATGCCTTCTTCTAGGTTGTACCCTTGTGCAACTAATCTAGCCTTATTGCAGACAATGATGCCTTCTTCATTCTTTTCGTTCCTAAAGATCCATTTGGTTCCAATAACATATTGATGAAAAGGTCTAAGAACTAATTCCCTTACTTTTTTTCGCACAAAGTGTCCTAGTTCTTCTTGCATAGCAAGAATCCAGTTTTCATCTTTCAGTGCATCTTCCACTTTAATTGGTTCAAATTGTGATACAAAAGCAACAAGCTCTTGATTTTTTTGAATTGAGGCTCTAGTGGATACACCTTTTCGTGGATCTCCTAAAATTTGATCTTGGGAGAGATCTTGAAGCAGTCTAGAGTTTTTAGAAGATTCTAAAGATGGTTCAGGTTCAAGATCTATAACCTTGGCTGTCTTAGGTTCATCGTCATCAAAATTTAATTGCTTAAATTCATCCTCAAAACTTTTCTAATTAACACTTTCATCAAAGTTTACATGAATTGATTCTTCTACAGTTTGATTAGATTTGTTGAAGACTCTGTAAGCTCTATTGTGAGAAGAATATCCTAAAAATATTCCTATACCTGATTTTGGTTCAAATTTATCTAAATTGTCTTTATCATTAAGAATAAAACATTTACATCCGAATACTCAGAAGTAATTGATGTTGGGTGCTTTATCCTTCCATGGTTCATATGAAGTTTTATTCAAATCTTTTCTAATCAGAACTCAATTCATGACATAACAGGCAGTATTTATAGCTGCACCCCAAAAGTGATTTGCAGTGTTATACTCATTGAGCATTGTTCTACACATCTCTTGCAGAGTTCTAGTCTTTCTTTCAACTACACCATTTTGCTATGGTGTCCTAGGGGCTGATAGATTTTTATTGTGAGTGTAACCTTGATTGTTACAAAATATTTCGAGATTTTTATTGGCAAGTTCACCACCTCTATCACTCCTAATTTTATTGATTTTGTATCCCTTTTCATTTTCGACTCTTTTACAGAATTTTATAAATGTTTCACAAGCATCAGATTTATGAGCTAATAAAATACCCATATGAATCGAGTAAAGTCATCAACAATCACAAACACATATGATTTACCACCTAAGCTTTGAGTTTTGGTTGGTCCGAAAAGATCCATGTGAATCAGTTCGAGATCTCTAGAGGTTGATTGATGCCTCTTGCTCTTAAATGATGATCGGGTGTGCTTTCCAAGTTGACATGATTCACAAACCTTGTCATTTGCGCAAGTTCCTTTCAGAATACCCGTGGCCAGATCATGTTTAACAGTTCTAGATATGTTGTCCATATTAACATGAGGTAATCTCCTATGCCATAGCCATGCATCATTTCCAGAGATAGCACTTAAATATGTTACATTTTGTTTCTTCATGTCATTAAAGTTTGTGCAATATAAATTCTTAATTCTAGATGCCATGAATGCAACAGTTTTATTAGCATGCTTGACAATACACCTATTTGCCTCAAATGAAATGTCATAACCCTTGTCACATAATTAACTTATGCTCAAGAGATTATGTTTCAACCCTTTAACATAAAGTACATCAAATATGGATAGAGAATCGTTACCAATAATTCCAATGCCTTCAATATCACCTTTGCTATTGTCTCCGAAGGTGACTTTTCCTCCTTTCTTCTTTTCAAGGCTTAGAAAGTTAGATTTATCTCCAAACTTGTCTCTTGAGCAGCCATTATCTAGATACCATATATCTTCATTTTTCCACATCTACACAACAAAAAATATTTTTGATTTTGGTACCCATGCTTGTTTGGGTCCATGCATGTTAGCATCAGTAAGAACAGATTTTTCAATCCATGCATATTTTCTTTTCTTTCTACGTAAGACGTTGCATCTAAGTATTATATGACCTTCCCTATGACATTTGTTGCATTTTGGTCAGTACGGTATCGTACTCCTTTTGTTTATACCCATGAGTGTAGCCTAAGCCAGTCTTGTCGAGTGCACATCTTTGTGATCCTAACATCATGTCAAATTTCTTTTGACCATTTCGGAATTTAATCACTGTGCAGTTTAGGTCTTCCTTTTCTTTTCTAAGGGTTTCATTTTCATTTTTCAGCTTCCCAACAACTTTCTTAAGTTGTTCATTATTTAGAGACACGTCTAGCTCTTCTTGTTGGAATTCAATTTCCTCAAGAGCTTCTTCAAGACTATGCTTAAGTTTTTCATTCTTCCAAATCTCTTTACTAAGTTTTGACTTAAGCACTTGAATGTAAATGTTGAACTCATAAGGTTTGTCAGTAGGTTCAGTTTTTACCTCTGTGCTTGCCATTAAGCAAAATGCAGCAGTGTGATTTGAATACACTTCATCTTCACTTGAGCTTGAATCATCCCATGTGTCTTTGAGAACTTTTTTGTCTTTTCTGTAAGAACTGGTGTTCTTCTTATATTTTATGGGACATTCACTCTTTATATGATCTGGTTTATTACAACCATAACATATTAACACTACAAGTTTAGACTCGGGTTTTTTTCCTTTGCGAAACCTTGAGTAAGTGTTATTCTTACTCTTTTTCCTAAGTAACTTGTTGAACTTTCTAGACAACATAGCCATGTCATCTTCTAAGTCCGAATCACCTTCAGAATCAGTTTCAACATTGAAGGCAATAGATTTCTTTTCTTTTTCCTCAACCTTGATCGGGCTCATCTTATCTTTTAACTTCATTTCATGAACCATTAATAAACCGAATAGTTCATCAAAAGTGTATTCAGCCAAGTTCTTGGCTTCTTCAACGGCTGTGGCCTTGGGTTCCCATGCTCTGGGTAGGCCTCTTAGAAACTTTCTAACAGTTTCTTCATGGTCACAAATTTTTCCTAGGTTCTTCATCTCTTTGATATTTGTTGTAAACCGAGCAATAGCCTCAGCTATCAAATCAGTTTCCTTCATCCTATAGGTCTCATATTTTTCAACTAACAGTTGGAGCTTTGCCTTTTTCACTTGCAAAGTCCCTTCATGGGTGACCTCTAATTTGTTCCAGATTTCCTTAGCGGTTTCACACGCATTAATTCTATTGAACTCTTCGACAGATAAACTGTAAAATAAAATGTTTACAGCTTGGTTATTCAATAGTTCTCTTTACATTTCCTTGGTACTCCATTCGTCTATTTCCTTTAGGGCAGTAACACCATCAACTATTTTAGTAGATGTTGGACAGCCGTATGTCACAACATCTCACATCTCAAAATCTTAGGCTTTAAGGTAGTACCTAATCTTAGTTTTCCAGTGTGAATAGTTTTCTCCCTTGAACAGTGGTGGTCGGTTGGTGGAGTTTCCATCACCTGAGAGATAAGTACTTCTTTCGTTTTGTCCTACCATACTCAATCAAAGATGGTTAAATACTTTGATGGTTAACTTGCTCTGATACCAATTGTTGGCCCAAATATGTCAAAGAGATGGGTGAATTAGACACTTAGCAGATTCAACCTTTCTTAAAATTGTGCAGAATAATGAAAGCAGATTAAACAATGTATAGCAATTAAATATAGTAAATGTAAATGGGACAATGCAAACAAGATTTATAGTGGTTCGGCCGCACCTACATCCACTACCTAACCTCCTCAGTTGGGATTTGTTCAAACTCCACTAAGGATCTTCTTACAGGTGAAGATCAAACTGGAACACTTTCTCAACTTATAGGTGTGAGAATTACCGTTTCTCAGCTTACGAGTGTGGGAAGACCCATTCTGTACTTACAAGCGAGAGAGGACCTCAACACAATGCTCATCAAACTCAAAGGATGGATGCCTCTTTCTCAAGTAAGTTACAAAGGGGCTTGGCAATCTTTGAGAAATCTTTAATAAGCTGCTGGTAAAAACTGGCTTGTCCCAAGAAACTTTGAATGCCTTTTACATTCTTTGGATGAGGAAGCTTCTCAATGGCCACTTTCTTGGCCCTATCCACCTCAAGACCCTTAGAAGAAACCCGATGACCCAAAAAAATGCCTTCTTGTACCATGAAATAG
This sequence comes from Paratinospora sagittata, assembly GCA_035771175.1. NCBI lineage: Eukaryota > Viridiplantae > Streptophyta > Magnoliopsida > Ranunculales > Menispermaceae > Paratinospora > Paratinospora sagittata. Next base: position 23,536,726 of record CM069596.1, read on the forward strand.
CACTTCTCCCAATTTAGCACTAGGTTGGTTTCTTCACATCTTTGAAGCACAAGAGATAAATTCTGAAGGCAATGGTCAAATGAGGTCCCAAAAATAGAAAAATCATCCATAAATACCTCCATGATCTCCTCAATCATATCAGCAAAAATAGACATCATGCACCATTGAAAAGTTGTCGGCGCATTGCATAAACCAAACGACATCCTCCGAAAAGCAAAAGTACCATATTGGCAAGTGAAAATTATTTTTTCTTGATCTTTCGGTGCAATGGCTATTTTATTATAGCCCGAATACCCATCCAAGAAACAATAGTACTCGAAGCCCACCAATCGATCCAACATTTGATCAATGAAAGGAAGGGGAAAGTGATTCTTCCTCGTTGCTTTGTTCAACTTCTGATAATCTATGCATACACGCCATCCCGTGACTGTCATAGTGGAAATCAACTCATTGTTCTCATTCTTGACTACCGCCATTCTACCTTTCTTGGGCACTACTTGTACCGGACTCACCCAAGAACTATCTGATATAGCATACACAATTCCCGCCTTCAACCACTTGAAAATTTCAGATTTTACAACCTCTTTCATGGCTGGATTTAGCCGCTTTTGGTGTTCATTTGAAGGTTTGTAAGATTCCTCCGTCAAGATCTTATGCATACAAATCGAAGGACTTATCCCCTTTATGTCGGCTATGGACCACCCCAAAGCGGACTTGTACTCTCTCAAGATGCGTAATAGTTTCTCTTCATCCACACTAGACAAAGTCGATGATATGATGACTGACATAGTAGACTTCTCACCCAAAAATGCATAGTGAAGATGCTCTGGCAAGGGCTTCAACTCTGGTGAAGACTCTACTAACTCAGGTGGCGAAGTAGCTTCAATATCTTCTGTTTTGGGGATTGTACTCTCAGGATTGTGGGCATCAAGAGCTAAGGCATAATGCTGGACTTCATCATGAAAGGCCTCATCGCTTGATATTGAACTCAAGACACTTCTCTAAAGGATCTACTGGTGTAGCCTCACCATGTACCTCGATCACACATGTATCAACCACTTCTGCTACATCAATCCGGTGACATGTATTCCCCTCCGATGGGAATTTAAGAGTCTTGTATATGTTAAACAACACTTCTTCATCATTTACTTGCAAAGTAAGCTCACCACGTTTCACATCGATCAAACCTCTCCCGATAGCTAAGAATGGCCGCCCAAGTATAAGAGGAATATCGCTATCTTCCTCCATGTTCAAAACTACAAAGTTCACCAGGAAGATGAACTTGACCACCTTCACTAGCACGTCCTTAATGATACCCAAGGGTATGTAAGTGATCGATCCGCTAGGTGCAAAGATATTGTAGTTGGCTTCATTTAGCCAAGCCCTAATTTCCAGAAAATTGACAAAGGCATCAAGTTAATGCTTGCACCTAAATCACATAAAGCTTTAGTAAAATTTAAAGAACCAATGGTGCAAGGTATAGTAAAACTCCCTGGATATTTTAGCTTTTAAGGTAGCTTCTTTTGTAGTATGCACTACACTCTTCAGTAAGCTTCACCGTCTCATAGTCCTCTAGCTTCCTCTTCTTCGTCATCACATCCTTCATGAATTTAACGTAGTTTGGCACTTGCTCCAATGCATCTGCAAAAAGGATGTTAATGTGAATCTTTTTGAAAATTTCTAGAAATTTGGCGAATTGCTCGTCAAGCTTCTTCTTTTGAAAACTCTGAGGAAATGGAATATGAGTTGAGAGTTATCCGTGAGAGTAATAGAACCAGGCTGATAGGGCCTCTCATGTGACTTCTCCCCCTTTGATGACTCAACTTCCTTCTCTTTACTAGATTCTGTCTCAGTGCTTGTCTCTCCATGCTCTTTATTGGGTGGTGGTGGTGTACTTAGGCTCGAATCAGGCCCCTATACTTCCTTTCCACTTCTCAAAGTAATGGCTTGGCATTGCTCTTTCGAGTTTACCTCAATGTTGCTAGGTAGTGACCACCTTTGTTGGGTACTCATCTGTGACGCTAGTTACCCCACTTGCACCTCTAAATTCTTGATAGAAGGCCTTGTCTCCGTTATGAAAGAACTAAACAACTCATCACTAGTAGGCTTCTTATCTTGTTCTTGAGTGTAGATACCCGATGGAGGTTGTAAAGTATTCCTTGCATTGGCATAGGAGAAATTTTCATGATTACGAACACCCGGGTGGTATTGATTTGGCACACCTTGATTTCTTCGATAATTGTACCCCCGGTTGTTGATGTATTGTATTTGCTCCTCCAATGCTTCATTGCCTGAATAGCCCAAATTCAACGTCGCCTCTTTCTCAATAGATGGTTGTGCACTTTGAGTAGTAACCACAGCAAGTTGGATGGCAATGCTTGACATCTGTTCAGAGAGAGATGTGAATGGGTCAACTTCATGTAGATCGACCACCTTTTTTACTATTGATCTTGCCCCTGGAACTTCAAAGGTATCGGTAGCCATATCCTCCAACAAGCTAAATGCCTCAAGAGTAGTCTTGGACAACAATGAACAGCCGACAGCCGCATCTACTAGAGTCCTTGTAGAAAATGTCAACCCATTGTAGAAAAGTTGAAGCTTTAACCAATCTTGAGACCCATGTTGAGGACATTTCCTCAACAACTCCTTGAATCTCTCCTAAGAGTCATTTAAAGACTCTGATTCTTGTTGTTTGAATTGCCCAATCTCAACTCATAGTTGGGCAGTCTTGGCAGGAGAAAAGAACTTCTGTAAAAAGTTATGTACCATGTCCTCCTATGTTGCTATCCTATTTGATTGCAGGGATTGTGACTTGCCTTGTCTCGAAATGAGAACGGGAACAACCTCAGTCTAATGGTGTCTTTAGGAATACCATTCATCTTCACAGTGTCACACATCTCCAAGAAAGTGGTGATGTGGATAGTTGGATCTTCCATAGGGGAACCTCCAAATTTATGGTGTTGGACCATTGAGATCAAAGCCGCCTTCAACTCAAAGTTGTTCGCATTTATGTGAGTGCGAACAATGCTTGAGTAGTTGTCGTTAATGATCAGATTGAAATAATCCCTCAACGTCAACTGATTTGGATTATCCGCCATTGTTTCAGTGCCTACTTTTTTTCCTCTTCTTAGTCTTCCAAAAGTTCTCTCAATCTCGGGATCAAACAGTATTATCTCAAAACATTTCGATCACCTCATATACTTGGAAAACCTACAAGAAAGAAAAAGAAAGAAAAACTCAAGAAATAACATATAAAATATAAATTAAAATCAAAGCTTGAAAACACAATAATAGTGTAAACTAATATCTATCCCTGGCAGTGACGCCAAAAGCTTGATGCGTGCAAACCGCAAGTGAACGGTTGCCAAGTTATAATATTTACGGATGAGAATCGGGTATCATCCTCAAGGATTGACTAGTACTACACTACTTATATCAATCCTAGCTCTAATTTTATCTAGAAAACAAAATTGTGATGTCCAGTGAACTAAAATAATACTTAAACAAAAACACTAATTAAAATAGCAATATATCAGAATTTTCTGGAGAAAAATCAATATTAAAAATATTTAGGATTTAATTTTACTTTATTGTCAATTATGCAATATTATACATGATTGTTATCAAATCCTTATTCAAGTTAATAAGTCAAAATCCTCTAGTTTCTAACACCATCTGTCAAGTGTCGCGTTAGAATCTATTACCAAAACACTAATTTCGATCTATTGATAAAAACCAATATATTAGCAATGCATTAAGCCAAGTGATTTTCCTACAACTTCATAAAATATCGCATATCTATCGATACCACGATAATCTCATGTCATATTTCTCATGTTCCAACCTAGTGAACCCTCTATCGAGTGTCGCCCCCCAAGTCTATGATCAATTAATCTTTGGCGAAGAAATCAATAGCATTAAGCATGAAAAAAATATAAATAAACTATGAATAATTCATTGATAATAAATAAAAACTAATGTTATTGCATAATCTCTAATGTAGGGTCCATCTCATCTCTAGACTAACAAGTTAGTTCATAACTTGGAATAACAAAAACCAAAACATGTAGAGAAACAAGAAAACAACCATCAAAACCCAAACTAGTTGCTATTGAACTTGTAAAATCCAATTTGTCTCCAAGTCGTCTTCTTGCAGTGTATTCCTCTCGAAAAGTCCTAAATTTTGACATATAATATGCCCCAAAGTCGTGTGGAATTCGAATTGGAAAGTGGGAAAAAATCCCATAAAAACTTGCTAAAAACGCCAGTTCAAGACACCATTCATCATCGTGGCGCTCAATTTCAGCGCCGCAACGCTCAGAACCGACAATTCCCGTTTCACCACCACAATGCTGCGACACTACTTTTGAGCTCCGCAACGCTCAGAACATCGTTTTTTCTCTATTTTTCTTGGGACTTAGCCAATTTTCAGCCCTTTTCGACTTGGGTTTTTCATGTTCCTCTTTTGCAACTCCTTGTACATATTTTCATCGTCCAAAACAATGACTAACACTTCTTAAGACCTACAAAACAAAGCGAATCAAATCAATAACACACTAAAATATGAAATGGATCAAATCATAAACTAATAAACCAAATTAATGCATAAAAACCCAAATTGTCCTAAACTAACAATTGCACAAAAACTAACATAAACACATGAAACTAATGCATAATGTCCTAAAACACACCTTAAACATTATCTAAAACCTATCTAAATTTGCAACTATCAATTCTCACTAAAGCTTTACCTAAAGACCAGTTTGTTCACATTAGAAGAGAGCTTGGGATGTTCTCTAACTCTAACCTATGATATTTTAATGCTTACCACACTACAAGGGAGGAGTAATTCTTAATACTTTACTCTTTTTGATGTTTTCAAAAGGGGGAGAAGTAATATCTTTTGAAGAGGGAGAAACAATTTCTTTGAAGCGTCATAACTATCCATGAAGTCAGGGGGAGACTGTTTATACATCATAACATTAGTATTTCATGACATTTTTACCATGCATGCATATCATTGTTTAGTTTGCTTCAAAGCCAATAGCAATTGTGTTTGAAATCATCAAAAAGGGGGAGATTGTTAATCTAAATTTCCTTCATGACCCGGATGAGAAAATATATTTTGATGATTACAAACCACATTCTGATTATTATAATATATGCATTGCACATCTAATTTCACTTGAAGATTCACCCGAAGACTCACAGATGCATGGTGAAAAAGCTACCAAGATCAAACTGAAGACCATGATCGTTCGATGACATATCATTATGTTATTAGACTATGTTTAGGTTGTAGAATCTTTGTTATCATATGATTCAGCAAATGTGCATGATTTCATGGTTTGGTCAATTCGATCTCAAAGTACTTTTTGATTTTATCGATCACTCAATGAATTTTCAACATTTGATTTGACTCAAAACACCAAGTATTTAATATTGTTTTTATCGAGCTTTAAAATGTTGAAAAATGTCAAAACTATTTTTAAGTGTCCATCAAGACGCCGATGAATCAATCAACACGTTAATGTTCTCAGCAGCTCTCTCCTGTACTTGGTAAGTCAGGACGCTGACATGGTTCTAGGTTGAAAATGCACTTACCTTTCGGAACGCTTACATCTTGAGTAGCAGCACCCTCATTGATTCAACAAAATAAACTCATCAGGACGATGATTGAATATCAACACGCTGATTGAACTTAAGGATTTCAAGCATCAGGACACTTACAGTTCAGTAGCGCCCTTATGACATTTTGTTTTAAAACAAGTCAGCACGTCGATTGTTAAACTTCATGATGCTGATAGTGCATATGTTGGAGTCACTTATCTATCAGGACGCTTACATTCCAGTAGTGCCTTCACAGGAACCAACTATGTAACTCATTAGGAAGTTGATTGATTAGTAGCGTATTCATCGTTTTAATGGTTTTAAAAGTCTTAAGTAAGTCAGGTCGCTTACAGTCAAGTAGTGCCCTCACTTCACAATTCAGTAGGACGCTCGCGTTGTTTGAGCGTCCTCAAAGAACAAAATGACAAAAGTTGGTTTTACCCGTCACGACGCTGATTGTCTAATTCAGACGCTAATCCAGCACTGTCATAAAGTTGTCAACTATACACTTTTTCAGTTTACTTTATCAGAACTTTTTGAACTTTTTTAGAACGTTTCAAAACTTTATCAGAACATTCTATTCTCATGAATGATTAGAAGATTAAGGTGTCGTTGTCGTAATAGCACAGACTAAATCAATCCTTTTTTAGAAAGATTGTATCCATTGATTTTGAAATAACTTTGTGCGTCAAAACTTTCTTGAAAAATGTTCAAGAAAAATAGAACAAAAATGAGAAAACTAATAACGTATTCCTCAAACCTTTGAACAGTTTTCACTTGCGCAAATACTCTTAAAATTTATACTTCTATTCGCTGCAAAAAACTCTTGATACTCTGATATACTTGAAATCTTCTGGATTTGCCGATCTTCATTCAATATATTTTCAAAATCCATTGAAGAAGAAGAAAGCTTTTTGAACCTTTCATTTCAGTTGCACTTCATTAGATACTTTGCTGAATCTGTGGTAACAAAGGTTTAATCCAAAATCTTTGTAAGTATTCCTTTGATTCTGAGTAAAGAGAATCATATCTCAATCTTGTATCTCAGTTACTGGTGACTGGTCAGTCACTGGAAATAGAGCAAGTGTTGCTCGGTCTGTCAAGGTTGTTCTCAAGCCTGTGAAGTTGAGAAACGGTTAAGGTTGTTCTCAAGCCTATGAAGTTGAGAAAGTGCAAACGATTTGATCTTCACCAGTAAGAAGATCCGTTAGTGTAGTCTGGACAAATCCTAACTGAGGAGGTTAGGTAATGGATGTAGGTGCGACCGAACCACTATAAATCTCGTGTGCATTTTTAGCTAGCTGCTTTCATTATTACCATTGAGCTATATTTGTCATATCTTGCTTAACCTGCTTTCATATTATTACCATTTTAAAAGAAAGGTTTTAATCTACTAAGTGTCCAATTCACCTCCCCTCCCCCCCTATCGGAGACATCTGGGCAAACACTTTCCACACTATCAATTCACTCCATACCTCTATTCAAACCTGCACATATCACCACTTTCACATCAATACTATTACCCAACATCTCTTTCTATTCTCATAACCAACTTATTACATTTACACACAAAAATCCCCAATATTCCACAATTTCTACCATAGAAAATTTCCCAATTACACATATAAACTTAATTACAAACCATGCCATGTTAGAAACAATATAAATCATCAATTAAGCTAATTCTACATGTTCCCAACTTCATTTCCCCAATTTTCAGCTAGTTCTACACTTCAATTTAGGTTATTCAACATCTCAACCACGAAATTGAAGTGTAAACTCTAGAAATTCATGGTTTCTTTGATTTAGGTTAAGGTATGCCAATCCCACCATTTCCAAACGTTTTCCAACAAAGAACATCAAAACCCTAAGTTGAAAAAGACCCAAATCATCATCTATTATGAAATCTATACGGTTAGAAAGGTTCATTTTGCTCTAAATAGTTTTATGGAGAAAAATTAGAGAAATGACTCACCTGCGTAGATTAGGTGAAGATTTGCTTCAGAACCCTCTTTTCTCTTTTCCCCTTCTCTCCCCCTTTGTTCTTGTTGAAATTAGCAAATAAAAGTGGGTTTGGGTGTTTTATTTTGCACACACTGCCCCACCGACTTTTATTAAAAATTAGATTTTAACGTGAAAAGCGTGTTTCTCCCTTTAAGGAGCGCGTTTGTCCCTTTTCTGAAAATTCCTAGCTCTCAGGTTTCGCAAGGAGCGCGGTTCCCCCAATGAGGAGCGTGCTTCTCCTCTACCCAAAAATCTATCTTATTTCCAGCACAGAGGAGCGCGCTCCTCGCTCCTCCCCTCTTGGGAGCGGGCTCTTAAGCTTATTTCACCTATTTCTTCCCCCGATTGGTCACCCAATCAAATTTACACTACTAAACACACATCAAACATCACAAAACATACAACACATACTCCTAATCACATTAAAAGTTTGGGGTCTCATTTTATGAAATTGAGGATCTGTAACACTTGATAAAAAAAAAGAAGGAAAAATTTGGCTGAAACTCAAAATTCCATAAGGGAAAGAAATTTGGAGCCAAACCGAGTGAATTGATGTGTTTTGGGTGTAATATGTTATACCAATTACCTCCAAGGTTGGATATTTTGATGATTACAAATCACATTCCTTATTCAATTTATCATTTGACAAGAGTTCTCAAGCTTAAACGAACTGCAAGACACTCAAAGGAGAGCAGCAAGCTCATGTGCTAAATGAACCGTTAGTTTTTCATTTTAGCAGCGCCCTCCTTGAGCAACAGGATGCTCACTCAACTGTGTCATTAGAAACTGACTTTTCAAGTGTGTGGTGACAGTCCTGATTCAATTGTTATTTTAGTGAAAATGTTTTTTGACAGAAAACTTCAACATTCTTATTCATGGCATTTCCATGAAAGATTTTATCCGTTGAGTTTGAATTTCAAACGTCTTTTTTAGTTGTTTTTGTGAGATTGAAAGCTTAACACTCTTCAATAAAATGAACACTTTTGCATTCACCAAAAAAAGAAGAAAAACAGAGAAAAACTTAATATTGTTGAAAACTTGTGCCAAAAACTTTTTGAAACTTTGTCTCATGTTTTCGTGAAAATCTTGTGAAAGAAAACTATTTTTCATTTGTGATTTGAGAAAAGTTTTCCTCGGATTTAAGAGCTTAAACCTTCATTTTTTTAATCAAAATCCAAAGGAGGAAAGAAGAGCATAACTTTACTATTTTAACTGTTCTTAAACTCTTGATATTGTTTAACATACTTCTGTGGAGTTCAAATATTGCTCTGTAAGTGTTTCTTTGATTCGTGGAAAAGAATCAATTCATTATCTTATATTTCATTTGTAAAGTGATGGGGAGTCACTAAGTTGAGTTGGTGTTAGCTTAAAGAGAAACGGTTTTCTCACACCCATAAGTTGAGAAATTGTAACGGTTTATGCCTCACCCGTAAAAGGATTGTTTAGTGGAATTTAAAAATCCTAATTAGGGAGATTAGGTAATGGATGTAGGCGGGGCCGAACCACTATAAATAGTTGTGTATTGTTTCATTTTACTTTCACTATACTTTAATCTAATGGTGTTTATTTGTCTATTTGAGTGAAAGAATTAACCTGGAAATTTGTCCAATTCACCCCCCTCTTGGACACTTAATTGGGCCAACATAATAAACCTGGACATGTAAAGAGTGATTTTCCTAGCGAGTACAAGAAAAGCTACAACTCAAAGAAAAAGGACAAGAAAGTGCTTAAATCTACTTGAGATGATACAAGCTCAAGTGAAAGTGATTAAGATTCTGACAACAAAAAAGCTATCATTTGTCTCATGGATAATGCTGAGGTAAAATCCAAACCATGTAATGAATATGATGATCTTTTTTATTTTCTTGATTATAATGTTGTTAAGACAAATTTAGCTAGAGAAACCAAAAAAAGTGTCAAGCTCAAAAACAACTTAATAGAGGCTCTTGAAGAGACGCAATCTCAATAAGAGACCTTAGATGACATTTCCCTAGATAATTAACAATTGAAAAAGGAGAGTGAAAGGTTAAGGAATGAGAATGAGACACTCAAAAAGAGTGTTGAAGACTTGACCAAAATAGTCTTCAAATTCACTAATGGGCAAAAACGTTTGATATGATGTTAGGAGCCCATAAGTGTGCTTTTGACTAATAGACCTACTTGCCATCATTGTAACAGGCAAAGTAATACTACCCTTAGGTGCAAATTTAAAATAGTAAGAAAGGGTAAATTAGCATGGGTTGAGAAATGTGTTTTGAATGATGCTAACTTGAAAGAACCCAAAACCACTAGGGTACCAAAATAAAAAGTATTTTATATTGTGTAGGTTGACACAACTGGAAATTCTTAGTACCTTGATAGTGGATGCTCTCAAGGCACATGACTGGAGATAAGTCAAAGTACCTGTACTTAGAGAAGAATAAAGGAGGTTATGTGACTTTCGGTGACAATAGCAAAGGAAAAATTGTCGGCATTGGCACCATTGGTAATGAATCTCTATCCATTTGTGATGTTCTTTATGTTAAAGGTGTTGGCCCAGATTCTAGTCCAAGAAGGGGGAATGAATTAGACTATGTGGGTTTTTCGCAAAACCTTAAACGATAATTAATGGCAAGATAAAATTAAGATTAAACCAAAATAAAGTGCATGGAAATAAAGATGGACACGTCGATTTATAGTGGTTCGGCACCAACCGCCTACATCCACCACCTAATCTCCCCGATTAGGATTTTCCAAACGCACTAACTCTATTCAACTTATGGGTGTGAATCAAACCGTTACAACTTGATCCAACTTGCGGGTGTGGATTTTACCTAACTCGATCCAACTTACAAGTGTGGATCCTATCGGTCTTTGATTCAACTTACGGGTGTGAATCAAACCGTTACAAGATATAGAACTCCTTTGTGGAGTCTTCCCCAATTGGCATCCAATCCAATGTACATTCAAATTTACAAAAGTTGGAAATTGAAGCGTACAAGTTTGAATGAATACCTTCCAAGTGTGTATAGCCAAAAGATATGAATTGATGCACAAGCTGAAGCAAAATAAGATATACCTTGGGTTTTGATTGCAAGAAGATGAAAATGAAGTGCACAATCTTTACCTTTTCCCAATCACTTGAAATCTCCTGACAAGAATAATCTTCTAGAAAATGAAGATATGAAGTACTGGAGATTTCTTCTAGGTGATGTAGAGATATAAGTCTCTCAACTTGGAAAGCTTGTTGAAAATGATTGATAAACTTGAAGAACTTTGAAGCTTTTCTTCTCAAATGAACACTTGAGAAATTTTGAACTTTGTTCAAAATCACTTGTTGAAACACTTGATTTTCTCACAAAAAGGTGGAGAACAAAATGATGCACAGTGTTTCAAAGATTTTTCCAAAAGTTGCTCTCAATGAGCTAAGGATCATATTTATAGAAAAATATGTTGAAAAAGCAGGAACCATGTTTCTAAGAGTGGAACCAAGTTTCTATTTAATCCTCTTAGGAATTCATGCGGAAACGTGTTTCTAAAGGAGGGAACACGTTTCTGTGTGAACTTCCATAATTGGCCAAAAGTAGGAAACACATTTCTACAGAGGAAAACTCGTTTCTGTACGATTCCAGAGGGCACTAATTTCTGAAAATTTTAAAAAGCATGTTTCTATAAAGGAAACACGTTTTTGTACCATGGAGGGTTTTTCATCATTCTAGAAAACATAGGAAACATGTTTCTGAAACAAGAAACGTGTTTCTGAAGGGTCTAATGAAAATTCTTCTTCTGAACTTGTGAGAAATGTGTTTCTGCTTAAACAGAAACTAATTTTGATTTTTCAAGATTTATCAAAGTTCAAAATATGATTATTTGAAAAACTAAGTTCAAATGCAATTGTAAACACTGAAGTATAATAAAAATGAAATTCATGCAAGTGTTTAAATTAAATTTGATCAAAGTAAAAAATTTGACTAGTTTGATAATAAGCTTGAACATGCAAGAGCTTATGATTTTAAAATATGATGCATGTATGTAAGGAATTGGCTGACACAATTAGAAAGCACTGTACAACCCTATGGAATCTAAGCAATTTACATTACATGAATGGGATCTTGATTGTCCAATTGCTTTGATTCACTTCGAATTTTGACTTTGACTTTTCGGATATGATCAATTAAGTACTGTAACAACTCGATCATTGTCACGCCCGGGTTGCACCGCAGTCCCCCCTACCCAGGGTGATGAGTACCCCAATCTACAAGGCGTACCTCCCTGTGCTGTGGATTGTGCAGGGGGTAAAGGACACTACGCTGTAGAATGTACAGTGGAGACAATATTGTGGTATGTAATGGCTGGAGTACGCCTTGTAGATTGGGGTACTCATCACCCTGGGTAAGGGGGACTGCACTGCAACCCGGGTGTGACAAAAAGGCCTTAATTGGCTCAGTGGTTACTCAGATTGGGAAATCTAACTCTTTAAAGGAGGTTACGAGTTCGAATCTGGGGGAGGCCCTCCTTGTGCCGTGGATTTGTCACGCCCGGGTTGCACCACAGTGCCCCCTACCCAGGGTGATGAGTACCCCAATCTACAAGGCGTACTCTAGCCATTACATACCACAATATTGTCTCCACTGTACAATCTACAACACAATGGTTACTCAGATTGCGAAATCTAACTCCTTAAGGGAGGTTACGAGTTCGAATCTGGGGGAGGCCCTCCCTGTGCTATGGATTGTGTAGGCGGGTAAATGATCTGGCTGGAGAGTACGCTCTGCGGAGGGGATACCACCCAGATGAGACAATATTATGGGATCCATAATGGCTGGAGTACGCCTTGTACATTGGGGTACTCATCACCCTGGGTAGGAGGCACTGCAGTACAACCCAAGCGTGACAATCATAGTCATCAGTAAACATTACATGTTATTGGCAATCATCAAAACATACTAGGGTAAGAGTCATTATGACAACAAAGGGCCTCAAGCAAAATCTCTTGACCGTAAGTCAGTTATGTGAAAAGGGTTATGGAATATCTTTTGAAACAAATAGATGCATTGTTAGACATTCAAATGATTCTATTGCATTCATTGCATCTAGATGTAAGAATGTGTATAACACAAATCTTGATGACATTGGTGAACAAAATGTTTCTTGTTTGAGTGCTATGACTTGTGATGATGCATGACTTTGGCATACGAGATTGGCTTATGTTAGTATGGATAACATATCTAGACTTGCCAAGAATGAGCTTGCAAAGGGCATTCCCAAGGGAGTGTACCTAAAAGACAAGGTATGTGAACTATGTCAATTGGGCAAGCATACCAATTCCTCATTTAAGAGCAAAAATTATTTGTCTACTTCTAGAACTCTTGAAATGATTCACATGAATCTTTTTTGACCCACACAAACCCGAAGTCTAGGAGGTAAATCTTATACTTTTGTAATTATTGATGATTGTACAAGATTTACTTAGGTATTCTTTTTGGCTCATAAGCATGAAGTGTGTGATATATTTGTCAAATTTTGTTGTAAGGTAGAAAATGAAAAGGGATATAAGATAAATATCATTAGAAGTGATAGAGGTGGGGAGTTTATAAACAAACAAGGATACACCCATAATTTTTTAGCCCCTAAGACACCACAACAAAATGGGAAAGTTGAAAGGAAGAATAAGACTCTTCAAGATATGTGTAGAATCATGCTTAGTAAATATAATTTAGCAACATATTTTTGGGCTGAGGCAATCAATACGGCATGCTATGTTATGGATAGGTCATCAATTAGAAGAAGCATGAATATGATTCCCTATGAGCTTTAGAAGGGTAGAACACGTAATATTAGGTACTTTAGAGTATTTGGATGCAAGTGTTTTATTCTGAATGACAAGGATAACTTAGATAAGTTTGATCCAAAATCAGATATTGGCATCCTATTAGGATATTCTTTTCATAGTAGGGCTTATAGAATCTTTAATAAGTCTACTAAAGTTGTAGAAGAATCAATTCATGTGAACTTTGATGAAAGTGATCCTAAAGAAAGTTTGGCAGATGAAATTGAAAACATGAACAATGATGATGATGATGATGATCCTAAAGTGTCACAAAATCTTGAAATTAGTGACGAACCATTTTTACAAGTCCTTAAGAACACGAGATTGCTTCTTAGTCATCCTAATGATCAAATCCTAGGTGATCCTTCTAAAGGAGTGTCAACAAGAGCCTCTCTTCATAAGGACCAAGAACATGTAGCTTTTGTGACTCAAATTGAACCAACAAAGGTTGAAGAAGCCTTGAAATATGAGAATTGGATTCTTGCTATGCAAGAAGAACTAGGACTTTTGTGAGAAATAATGTTTTAGACATAGTTCCTAGGCCAACTCATCAATCTTTCATTGGCACAAAATAGGTTTTTAGGAACAAGAAGAATGAACAAGGTGTTATTGTTCAAAACAAAGATATATTGGTTGCCCAAGGGTATAACCAAGAAGAGGGAATTGATTATGAAGAAGCATTTGCCCCTGTAGAAATATTAGAGGCTATTAAAATGCTACTTGCCTACGTTTGCTATAAAAATACTCCCTTATACCGAATGGATGTTAAAAGTGCCTTTCTAAATGGCCATATCAATGAAGAGGTATATGTAGAACAACCCCCAGGTTTCGAGGACTCTCATAACCCGGAATATGTATTCAAACTCCACAAATCTTTGTATGGATTGAAACAAGCACCTAGAGCCTGGTACGATAAGCTTAGTTCATTTCTTCTAGAATGATTTTCATAAAGGAAAACTAGATCCTAATTTGTTCATCAAGCACAAAAATTCTGATATGTTACTAGTCCAAATATATATTGATGATATCATTTTTGGTGCTTCAAACAAAAGTCTTTGCAATGAATTTTACAAAATTATGCAAGATGGGTTTGAAATGAGTATGATGGAAGAACTTACATACTTTCTTGGCCTACAAATCAAGCAATTGCCTAATGGCACATTCTTTTCCAATGTAAGTATGCTAAGGAAATGATCAAGAAGTTTGAGTTGGAAAACTTGAAAACCATTGATACCCCTTGCAACTCTTCTATAAAGATGGACAAGGATGAAAAAGGCAAACCTATTGATCCTAAGTTGTATAGAGGTATGATGGGAAGTTTGTTATATCTAACAGTAAGTAGACCCGATATTATGTTTAGTGTATGCCTTCGTGCCTGATTTCAGTCGAGTCCTACAGAATCTCACCTGAAATGTGTAAAATGAATCATTTAGATACGTAAGTGGGACAACAGATTTGGGAATTTGGTATCCCAAATGTACTTCTTTCGAGCTTAGAAGTTTTGTAGACTCTGATTATGCTGGTAGTCTCATAGATGGAAAAAGTACCTCAGGATTTTGAGTATGTTGCAGCTGGTAGTTGTTGTTCTCAAGTTGTCTACATGAAGCAACAACTCAAGGATTACCAAATTTATTTTGATTATGTTGAGATATTCTGTGGTAATACAAGTACAATTAACATCTCAAAGAATCCTGTTTAAGAACTAAGCACATTGAGATTAGACATCATTTCTTGAGAGATCATGTGAAAAAAGGGGATGTGAAGCTTATTCACATAGGCACTAAGGACCAACTTGAAGATATTCTTATAAAACTTGTACCCAAAGATCAGTTTGTTCACATTAGGACATAATTAGGCATGTTTTCTGAGTCAAATATGTCAATTTTTTGATCACTCATTGTTGTTGTACGATATTTTGTTGTTATATCAATTACATTTATGATTAAGATATTTTGATTATTACAAACCACACTCCACATTAATTTAACATTTGATGTGAGTTCATAAGCTTAAATGCAAAGGATTATATTCAATCAAGCAGGAGCTCAAGTCAAAGCTAGTGAGGAACTCTTAATCAAGCAAGTGGACAATCTTTAAGGCAATAGATGACAAGATCTTCATTTTTGTGATTGCTTAGATTGTCTTTAGGATTGTAGAACTTCACCTTAGGAATGTTCATCAAATCCCAATCCATTCTATGAATGTTCTCAAAGCAGTTCTCAAAAAGTTCTTCAAGTTTTGAATCTATTTGGAATTCTCTTCAAAATGAGTTTAATTGTTCAAATTGATTGTTTCCAAATGACGGTCCAGTATTTTGAATGTTTTTGAAATCTTTGATTTGATTCAAAAATTATTTGAACTCAATTTGATTTGATGGATTTTGAAAAAGTAAAGTGTTTGAAAAATTCTCAGATTGAACAGGTCGCTCATAGTCCTGAAGGATGCTCGAGTAGTGGCCAATTGACTTAAACATTAGGCTAGTACTTCAGGACGCTCATAAAAAGGTTTGAAAATTTTTGGACAAGTCTATAGGATGCTCATGGCGTAGTAGCACGTTCCTGGTTTTACCTAAAATCAAATTGTCTCTCGGTTCGACGGGCTGCAAGATGCTCACCATATTGCAGGATGCTCATGTAGATTGAACCTTCTGGTTTTCAATGTAGTAGCGCCCTCCTGGAGCTATAGGAAGCTCACCTAGCAGTGTCAGAAGAGACTGTCATTTGAAGCGTGCCATGGCAATTCTTAGAAGTTTGTTATTTTCGTGTAAATGTTTTTTGACAAAATTCTTCAACATTTGTGTTATTTCCATTTTCGTGAAAGATTTTATCTGTTGGTTTTGAAATTTAAATGAAAGAGTTAGGTTTTTGGGAGATTGAAACCCTAATGTTCATCTATTTAAGCAACACTTTGGCTTTGCTTGAAATAGTGACAAACAATAAAATTATTGATTTTACACTCTTTGAAAGTTAGTCTATTATGTTGCAAAATACTATAAATTGATCTTTCATCTTTTAAGATTCCAAAATCATTCCTTGGATTTACGTGCTCTTCATTTACATCTTTCAATCAAATCCAAAAAGAAGCAAAAGGAAGAGAAACTTCACTTTTTTCAGTTGTGCTTAACATTAACCACTTTTGCTGAATATATCTTTCATGAAGTTCAAATTGCATTGTAAGATAATAAAATTCATTGAATCGTAAAGTGACAGGGAGTCACTAAGATTGAGCTTGTTAATCTCAAGTGTAACGGTCTTTCTCAAACCTTTGAAGTTGAGAAATTGTAACAGTTTGATCCTCACCTGTGAAGAGGATTCGTTAGTGGAGTTTGAAAAGTCCTAATTGGGGAGATTAAATACTTGTGTACTCTACTTTATTTCTATTTCACTTTTATTACTGCTATTTAATTTGTTAAAGGTATAAGCTGCAAATTTGTCCAATTCACCCCCCCTCTTAGACACTAATCTGGGCCAACAGATTCTAATTAGAATATACGAAGGAGTGATCAAATAGCCTATTTAGTGTGACAAGGTTCTCCCTAACTACCATAATTGTACGTGTTTGAACATAACCCAATAATACCCTTTAGCTTGTAGTAGGGAAAAGAAATAGTGGAAAGTGAAATTGAAAGACCTTCAAATCTTAAGGGATAATCCCTTCTTGGAAGCTAGATTTGTAATGCCCTGTACCCCAAGCTGACATCATCTTGGCACGTAGGATACTGAAATATACGTGTATGACTCGTAGAAACCCCACATATTTTGTTGGTTTGGAATTCTCTAGGCTTAGAAGCCAAAAGACCCGATTCAGTAACGTTCCAGTTGTCCATACCTTGGGAATTAGAAAGGCCAAATTGACTATGACCTTGAGATGCATGCCCCAAATAGTAACACGGACCTCACGGTTGCTTCTGGAACATGTTTTACATAAAAACATACATATAAGGTATGTCTTGCTTTGATTTGATAATGTCCGAGAGCGGTACAACGAAAATTTTAAATATACATATATATGGAGAAAAAGAAATTTCCATCACCGATTACATCAATGGCTTGATCTCCTAGATCCGTGATCCGATTAAGCTAAAATTTTGTAAAGTTATTCTTCTCTAATAGATATTCATTATGAATGATGGAGATCTTGATCGAACTTGTCTACTGTGAGGTATAAGATTCCAAACACTACTGCTCATATTTGTGGATTTTCTTGCACAGTTTTGATCAAATAGTTGGATCTCGCATTACCACCGTTGGATTGAGCTAAAATTTTACCAGAGGTTTGTAACTGAATCATAAAAGGTTTGAAAGGTTAAGATGTTAAATTGGTCAGTCGTTTGGAAGAAATTAATTATCCAAATGCAAGTAATTGCAGCGGGGAAACTATTTTTTTTATTTAAGTGTGTTTTACTTAAGTGTGGGCCCAACTTGTATTTTGGCTTTTATAAAACCACTTGCACGACTAATTTGCTCATTTTTGGGTTTGAAAAGAAGGAAAAGAGGTCGAGAAGATGAGAGAAGAAGAAAGTTAGGGTTTGGTGTGCTCTTGCTTGATTTTCTCTTAAGGTATGCATGATTCACCTTCTTTCTTCGTAATATCTCTTTGGTTTATACATATGAGCTCAATTTTGATCTATGGAATGCCATGAGCCAAGGTTTGGAAGTGTTCCAAACGTAGGTTTTGCTTGCTGATGGAATAAATTTAGATTCCCAAGTGCACAAATTATTAAGTTATAATACCCATGGTGAGTGGGTTATCGTATCCACAGGGAATTATTACTTTCTCTCAATTACCAATTCACAGATTTAGAACTTTATTTAGATGATCAATAGCAAATATCACTAGAATAAAAGTGTTGAAAATTAAAGTTTGAATGTAAGCAAGAAAATATAAAGAAAATTCAATATATGAGAAATGTCTAAAGAATCAATTTCACCGAACCTTCAATTATGTAATTTAAACATGCTTATTATCAAATCAATTTCCTAATCTATAAGTCAAAACCCTTACGTCCCTAATTCCCTCTCTTGAGTGTCGAATTAGAACGTTTTGTTAAAAACAAGGTTCGATCTTTCGATAAAATCTAAATTCTAAACAACCCATTAAACTTCGTGATTTTCCTACAACTTCATGAAACTTTGTAAACCTCTCGATTCTACAATAATTTCATGTCATAATCCCATCCCCCTTTTCCATCCTAAAAAATCCTTTCTCGAGTACCGCCTTCCAAGTTTGACTTCATTCGATTTGTGATCAAGAAGCTGAAAGCATTATGTATATGAAATCATGAATAAACTATCGAAATTTCATTGATAATAAACTAAATCTAAAATTAAATCATAATATTCAAGTTAGGATCCATCTCTTATCTAGAAAATAGAAGTTAGCTCATAATGTTGGAGAAAAAAATACAAAATAAAATAGAAAATGTGATAGAAATACTATAGATCTTTGATCCGCTTCTCTTTCAAAGCCAATCTCTGTCTCCACGGAAACCTTGTCGCCTTTCTGCCTTCTCCAATCGATTCCCCTTCAAAAACCCTAAAAAATGATATATAATATGCCCTACTTTGCCTAAGACTTGAATTGCCAAATATGCCCAAATACAAAACTGAACAAAATAGATTTTCGCAGTAGCGCTGTAGCGCTCGAGGGGGTAGCATTGCAGCGCTCTACGCCTTTTTTCTCTATCAAATTCTTAATGTTCTGGGCGCGGCAGTGCCATTCCAAGCGTTGTAGCACACAAAACGACATTTGGCCCCCTTTTTCTTCTCGTGTTTAATCTTTATTCTTGCACACTTCCTTGTATACTTCTCACACATGTTCTTGGCTTATTTCCACCATCATTTTGGCCTTGATTCGTCACACTCTCAAGCTTATATTACCTACAAAACAAAACAAAATAACCATAAGTGGTCAAATCAACTAACTAACAAAATATTAACACTTAACATGAAACTATTATCTAAACTGAACATGCTAATATGCAAATGCTAATAAAGATCATATTTATTTTCCTAAACAAACCTAAGCTATTTTATTCATGAAAACAACTAAAGTTAACCTGTAGAGTGCACAAAAAACACTAAGATGCACCTAAAACACTAATTATGCAAATTAAGCCAAAACACCTAGAAATTAGTAAAATTTATCTACAAACCTAATAAAATTCCTACAAAATAGTATGTAAAAAACTAAACTCATCACCTGCATGGGATCTTTTGAGCTTGTTAATGGTAGAAATGACTTTTCTAGATCTATAGAGTGTTTTCCACACTCAAATCTAGGATTTTATGGGGTGGTGGAAGAACACTTTTATGAGTTAGACCTTGCATGATAGATATGTGAGTTTAGGTGTTGTTGGGAACCCATACATGGTGAAACACCCAATTTCTAACAAGAAATTGGTGGGGTTGTTTGTATTTGACCTAGAACTAGAATATGGAGTTAGG
The DNA here is from genome assembly GCA_035771175.1 of Paratinospora sagittata. Lineage (NCBI taxonomy): Eukaryota > Viridiplantae > Streptophyta > Magnoliopsida > Ranunculales > Menispermaceae > Paratinospora > Paratinospora sagittata. Next base: position 23,556,595 of record CM069596.1, read on the forward strand.
GCTTTCCGATTGATATGCATGTCAACTATGTTGATTCAATGGTTCATTTTAGATGAATGATGGTGTAATTTACTGATTTTGCATGTTGAAAACCCTATGTGTAGTGTAAATTTGGCTAAGGCCATGATTTGGGACTTTGCCCAAATTTGGGGCTTTTGGCCTAGACTAAGTCAATTAATTAAATTGACATGAGATTAGTTTAAATAACCCAATTTGTGATAGAATGCATTGTATTAATGAAGGTTGGACCATGATATCAACCTTAGGCATTCTCTTGGGTTGTTGGTGATCTAATTTGGGTATTATGGCTTGATTGAGCTTTATGGTTAGCTCATTAGTAAAGCCATGTTAGAATCTAATGTTGGCTAGTAAATTGGGGCTTAATCATGGTTATTATCATGTAATTGGACTGATTTTGATGAATTAATGAACCTATGATTGTGCAGGGTTTGTTGTTGATCCAATTGTCCCCAATTGTGCCAATCGAAGGTTGAAGTGCTTAATTTGGTTGGATATGGGATTGCTAGTCTAGCCAATCAATAGTGAGTGTTTCTTTACATTTGGTTTCTATATGTGGCATTATAGTATAAAAATGATTTGAATGATTAACTAGTGTATTATGCATGTTTTTAATGATTCATGAAAATGGATTTGAGCATAGTCTAGTTTGGATAGCAATTGGGTGGATCTCCTAGTATGGAATTCTAGGGAATTCCATTAGGCTAGATGGTGATCCTTAGTTGTGGACTTTGCAGAGGGTTTTGTGGTTTGTGTAGATAGGATCGCCTAGGCATGGTATGTCACACTCCGCCCCTTTTAACCCAAAGTGAGGTGCAACAGTTAGGGTGTCGAGTGCTCACTCCACTCGATCATAGTCGCACATACAGAAGCATAGTTGCTCACATTAACAATAATACAATACAAATTATTAAGAAAAATACAGTTATATTTCACATATAAAGTTTGTTACATATAACATTCCTTATAGCAAAAAGAACCAAAAGGTAAAAAGGGCGAACCCCTACAAAAGTACCAAAATATCAAAGAGGAGTAGTCAAAAAGAGGCATCTAGAAGCCTGGAATCATCGCCACCATCATTAGATTGATCTGACAGGACCTGAGGAGAGTACATACACAAAAGTCCCTACATAGACCAGGTTTGGCTATAACCCCTAGAATAAATCCATTCGAACCCATCTTAATTCCTTGTAAAGATTAGCAACGGGGTGAGCTCAACAGCTTAGTGAGATCAAGCAGGGTAAACAAGTCTTACATGCATAATAATAAATACAAAACAACAATTATGCCACAATAATACAATAGAGCAATGATATGAATGAACCCTGGTCACACGGCATCACAAGCCAGGTACCATTCACTCGCAACCGGTGATCCGAGGCACCAGTAATTTAACTAGCAACTGAGTAGTCTCATGAGTTCCAGTGCTAACCAGTGACAATGTTACTCTGTCGGGGCCAGCATAACGGCATAGCACCTAATAATATAAACAGTGGCAGTGTCACTCTGTCGGGGCGAATATAACACCCAATAATATATCATTTTTAATAGATACCCTCATGCATGAAGTATAGCATGGTAACAAATATGATGCATGATGCTATGTTATTCAATATTAAACAGGTAAGAAATGCAAACCTAGCCTTCATTCCCCACCTTAACACACTTGTAGTGGTGTAGCATTTCCTTCTAACTTCTTGAAGTGTGCAGGGACGCAGGAGGGAGCAAAAAGGGTGAAGGACACAGAAGAGAGCGAGGGGGGTCGATGAGGTGAACTGAGAGGGGTCGGTCTTTTCCTTAGGACCATCCCACTATGGGGGTCTATACTTTTCTTCTTTGAGGGGGGCTTTTACTACTTATTGAAATTACACGTGGAGGGTTTTCAGGGTTTTCAGGGTTTTCAAGCGGTTGAATTAGTTTCTATAGTAGAAAAAGTGGGGGGTGTTACAGCCCACCCTCCTTAAAAGAATTTCGTCCTCGAAATTTAATAAGGTGGGATGTTTTTTTGAAAAACAATTTGGCATGTAAGTAACATACTTACTATTCATCATCTGAAATGTCAATGATCTCAATGTCCGTATTACTGTCCGCTTGGCTTGGAGACCTTGTATCGCCTGGCCACGGGTTGTTGGGCCCGTGTCCGCACTTTGAGCAGTAGATTCTCTAGAATGAGCTGACGGTAGGAAAATGGACTGAATCGGATTCCATTCTTTCCTAATTTGATAATTCAGGAAGAGAAGGTGGCATTGGGATGCGTCGTGATAGTCGTGGAAGAAACCCCAATCATTGAGATGGCAGCCTAACACATCTACCTGACTGGGCTGATGATTACTAGGTTTGCCAATTAGATGGTCTAGCTTCATCTGGTGCCGGCACCTCCGGAAGTCTGGGAAAAATTGGAACTGGATTCCACACGATGCGGGGGTTCTAGAAATAAGGCAATGGTTGTCGTATTGATTTCTGTGCGGTCTGGCAAACTCAAAAACCCACTTGACGCATACCTGTAATGTTTTCATCTTCTTGGTTAGATATTCCAAGACGAGATTGGTAATATACTGTTGGGTTGTGCATTGGGGTTTGGACTCGTGGCATTTCAGTAGATTGTGACCTCATAGGGGATGAAGATTGGGAGTAATAGTCAGTGCAAGGACTCCAGTCTGAAGGGATTGAGCTCATGTCATCATCCTCTATAATACTCATATTTGTATCCTAATTTGAATTATTGCTATGTTCGGATGGTTCAGAACTATAACTCGTTGAATCGTCAGACATCTGTGCCAAAGACAAAACAAGAAACCCAAGAACATAGAATAAGAACAGGAAGTATTTTATTATTATGTAAACATGCAGGTGCTATACAAACAAGTGAGGGTATTTTTGTTTGATCTGTTGTTCCAATTCCCACGTTGCTTCTTCTATTCCGTGATAGTTCCAAAGGATTTTTACTAACGGAATGCTCTTGTTTTCTCAAGTCTTGTGTCTTTCTGTTCAAGATTTGCACAGGATACTCTTTATACTTATTTCCTTCCTCGATTTCAACTTCAAAGGGTGGTATGATGTGTGAAGGATCGTGAAGATATTTCCTGAGCATGGATACATGAAAAACGTTGTGTACTTTAGACATGTATTGGGGTAAAGAAAGACGGTACGCAGATTTGCCGACTCGATCAATAATTGGAAATGGTTGGATAAATCTTGGAGACAACTTTCCTTTGACTCCAAATCTTTTCACACTTTAAATGGTTGGACCATTAAAAGAACCGAGTCGCCAACTTGAAATTCTAGAGGTTTTCGTCGCTTGTCTGTGTAACTTTTGTGTCTGCTTTGGGCGGTACGGAGTCGTTCTTTAACGAGCTTTATTTTCTCAGTGGTTTTATAATGAGATCAAGACCAAGCTGTAGTTGATCAGACATATCTACCCAACACAAAGGTGATCTACATGGTCGTCCATATAGTGTTTCATACGTATCCATCTTAATGCTTGTTTAATAACTATTATTATATGCAAACTCTGCTAAATGCAGGTACTTTGTCCATCTGTCATTAAAATCTAGGGCACAACAACGTAGCATGTCCTTCAGAATTTGTATAAGCCGCTTAGATTATCCATCCATCTTGGGATGAAAGGCAGTACTCATAAGAATTTTTGTACCTAGCCAGGCATGAAAGCTTTGCCAGAACTTGGTGGTGAATATAGGGTCTCGATCACAGATGATGGTGAGAGGGATTCAATGCAATCTGGTAATCTCTCGTTCATAGATTTCGGCTAACTTGGCTGGAGTATCGGTCAGTCTAACTGGTATAAAATGTGCAACTTTGGTTAACCAATCAACAATTACCAATATAATGTCTTGACCCTTGACGTTTTTGGGTAATGCAGACACAAAACCCATAGAAATATTATCCCATTTCCATTCCCCTATAGGAAGTGATTGTAACAAACTAGAGGGGAGCTTGCGATCGGCTTTTACTTGTTGACAAGTAAGGCACTTGGCCACGAATTCTGTTATGGCCTTTTTCATTCCATTAAACCAGAACTGCCTTTTCATGTCCTTATATATTTTGTCTCCCCCTGGATGTATAGAGAACCTAGATTTGTGGCACTCATTCATCAAGTCCCGCCTAAGTTCTGGGTCCTGAGCTACACACAATCGCCTTTTATATAATACCACACCATTAGAAGTGAGAGACCATTGATGCGGAGCTTGGTTTTGTGATAAGTTGAGTTTTATACATAGTAATTTGTAGGATTTTTATTAAGGTTTTAGAAACATTTTCCCAATTTTTAGGTGTTTTTGGCATATTTTGCATATTTTGTGTCTTATGTTCATTTTAGTATTTTTAGGAGTTTTAGAGGTTAGTTTTAGTGGTTTTCATGAATAAAATGCATTAGGTTAGTTTAGGAAAATAAATATGATTTTTATGAATTTTTTCAAAAATTATTAGTGTCATTTTCAGGTTATCACGTTTCATGTTGCATATTTAGTACATAGTTACATTTCGAGTTTTAGCATGTGATTAGTATGATGGATTTACTTGCTTTTGTGTGATGTTTTGTAGGTGAATAAGAGCTTTAAAGTGTGGTGAAACGAGGTTAAAACGATGAAGAAAAGTGGCCAAGAGCATGTGTGAGAAGTATGCAAGGAAGTGCTCAAGAATGAAGAATAAACAAGAAGGAAAAAAAATGGCAAAATACTGTTTTGGGTGCTGCAGCGCTTGGAAGTGCGCTGCAGCGCCTAGAATACTGAAAAGCAGTATTAAATTTTGCATCAGAGAGCTGCAGCGCTACACCCTCGAGTGCTGCAGCGCTACACCCTCGAGTGTTGCAGCGCTACTGCGAATTTCTATATTTTTCGGCTTTGTGTTTGGTCAATTTTGGCAATTCAAATCTTATGCGAAGTAGGGCATATTATCTATCAATTTTTAGTGTTTTTCGTGGGGGATCCATTGGAGAAGGAAGGAAGACGACCAGGTTGCTGTGGAAACGGAGATTGGATTCGGAAGCGAGGCGGATCGAAGATCTATAGTATTTCTAGCACATTTTATAGAGGATTTTGATGTTTTCTATCTCATTTTGTATTTTCTTCTTCAAGCTATGAACTAAATTTGAATTCTAGATAATAGATGGATCTTAGTTGTTTTTGATAGATTGATTGTGGATTTATTTCGTTGTTAATGTAATTTTCTATGGTTTATTCATGATTTTCTGTATTTAATGCTTTTGATTTACTGATCATGAATGGAATGAACCTACATCTAAGGGGCGGCACTCGAGAGAGGGTTCTTTAGGTTGGAAAATGATAATTGTGACATGAAATTTCTATAGGATCGAGAGATTTATAGGATTTTATTAGATCATTTAAAAATCCCTAGAGTTTAGAGCATAATTGAGAAAGGGATCTTTATCGAGAGATCGAAACCCAATTTCAATTATAGATTTCAATTCGACACTCGAGAGAGGGGATTGATGACCATTGGATTTGATCTATAAATCTGGAAAATGAATTTAACAATGAATGATTCCAATTAATTCTGATTTGCAACTAACTGAAAACAATTCTCTAGATCCATTCCATAATTGAATTTTCCTTACATTAAATTTTTTTAGTTTCATTTAATTTCCAGCTCTTTAATTCATTTAATATCTCCATTTGACTATCTAGATAAAGTTTAAAAGCAGTGAAACGGTAGTTGATAAGGTAACAATTTCCTGTGGACACGATAACTCGACTCACAATCTGTATATTATAAGTTGACTGTTGTGCACTTGCGATAAAATCACGAACAAGTTTTTGGTTCCATTGCCGGGGAATTTGTTTACATTCTATCAATATCAATAGTAATGGGTTTGAATTTTAATTTAGATTTATTTTTCTTAAGTTTTTCTGATTTTTCTCTTTGTTATTTCTTTTGTAAAGCAATGGCGTACAATTTCTTTCACTCAACTTTCCAATATAGTTTTGGGCTAGTTGATCCTATTCAAGGGTTGTCGGCATCAATATCTAACCTCCAGCAGCAAGTTTCTGAGCTTATTGTGGAAAGATCTCAATCTACTGTAAAGAAAATGGGAATTGCAAGCATGGGATATTCAGGAATGAGTTCATGTATGGAGCAGGTTCATTATGGTAACAATTGGGCATATAATTGGATGGGTGATCCTTTACCTTATCAATACCATTCGGGTATTTCCAGCCATGGGAACTACTCCTATGACAATTAATGGAATGTCTTGCAACCTCTATCGGGCATCCATAATCAAGTGGAAAAGAAGTCATCCTTAAAAGCTATACTTACTAACTATCTATTGGAAGCGAGGTCAGATAAGAGTGAGCCTAGGTTAAACAATCAATGGAATGAGCTGTAACCTCAAGCAGATGTCTACAATCAAGTGGAGAAGAAGCCGTCCTTGGAAGATCTAATTAATGATTTTGTGAAAAAAAAATGGAGGAAAAGATTAAGAGGGATGAGTGTCTCATGGACAGAATGAAAGCTTCAATGAAAAATATAGAGGGTTATATGGGGAAAATCATTTCATCTCTTAATGCTCAACATCAAAGAGATTCCTTCTCGAGTGATGAAAAAGATGTCAAGGGGGTTGATTCAGTATATCAAGACATGACACCACCACCAAGACAGTTGACTATTCTAGAAGAGATACAACACTATGAAGCCTTGAAGAAAGAAGAAATGAATATTCAACAAGATGTGCTTGAGTGTGATGATCAAGAGGTGCCCATGGATGGGCAATCAAGTGAGCTTATGATGCAATATGATGAATTGGCGCCTGCTAGTGTGGAGGAGTGTTTGGATGTCAAGGAATATGCATTCACTTTTGAGGATCAATTTGCCCATGTACTTCAAGAGAAAGTTGAGGAGGTTGATAAAAAGATTCAAAGCCATTTAGAGGTGCTTGGTGGTCAATGCCTAAACATTTGGAAAGCTTCAACTGAATATTTCGATGACATTCCTCCGTTAGATAGGAGTGAGGCTTTCAGTGGACTTAGTGTTTCCACCGGCAGATCAATCATCTAAATTTTTGTGGGAGGAGTATACTAGTCCGATGATTCCGTCATCAAGTCTGAACAACGAGGAAGACGTGAGGATGCTCCAAATAATAAAGAAACATACTCGGTTTAAGCAAGTAGATGAAGTTGGGCTGATGACTCTAAACCAAGCTCTTGTTGGGAGGCAACCCATCTGTTTCTAAATATGTTTTTAGTTCATTTATTGTGTTTCATTAGTTGTTTAGTATCTACCTTTACCAATGACTTGTCTTTTGTTATCTCATTCCTAGGTTCTAGATCAAGTTTGGGGGTTCTCATGCGAGCTACATGGAGAGGATGGAGAGCTGATGTGACTTCGACCCTTTTTGGTTATAAGGGGTTTTCTAACCCTTATCTATTTTATTTCCATCCATGTTATGCTATGGTGTTATTGTGAAACATTGAGGACAATGCCTGTCTTAAGTTTGGGGGGAGAGTTTTGAATTTTTTACTTGTCATGGTAAAAATGTGATAGTTTTAGGTTAGGATGTCCTATGATCTTACAAATTATGATTTGATTCTAATTTTCTAAATGGCCAATGATAAGAGAACATGTATATGAACATGACTCAAGGATAATGTAGAGAGTAATTTATAAGTCTGTGTGCTTGATTCAACTTTGAACTTGGCTTTGTTGGAAATTCTCTACATGTCTAGTGTGGTTGATTTTGTGGAATCATGACTTATTTGGATTGGATGAATGCAAGTAAAGTTATATATATTAGATCTCAAGAAATCCTAGAACAAGTTTGATTATCACTTGAGGCGAAATCCTAGAGAACATGCCATGAGGAAAATGATTTAGGCCATGTTTGGATAAGTTTGAGCATAGCCAACTTATTTTTTATTATATCCTTAGTCACCCATTTTGAGCTTTATGATCTTCTCTTTGTTACCTATGCATTAATTGGCTTTATGAAGAAAAGTATATTGGGAATTTGCAAAGTTTGCTATATTTAAAAAAAAAAAAAAAAAGAATGCTATGCCTATGTGATATGAAAAGAAATAAGTTTGGGTGTGTAGTATTCTTCGAAAAAAAAAATGCAAACAAAAGAATGAGGATTGAATGAAAAAGTTGAAGATTTGAAGTAGGTATCTGTGTTGTTATTGAAGGTTTTGTTTGGTTCTAAATGTAATGTTGTGGATGTTTGCAAATAATCAAAGTGTTAGGGTGTTTTGAGCCTAAATTGTTCTGATTTTTCCTTACCTTTGAACCTTGGCCATACATTACAACATAGGAAAGGCTTATTGATGCGAAATAGCATGTGATCTACATTAGTGGAGAGTGGTATGAAAGATTTGCCTATGGGATTCACTTTATATACATATATATATATATATATATATATATATATATATATATATATATATATTTGAGATCACTTACACTTTATACTTGCTTGCACTTATCTATAGATTTCATGAATGGTTTTATGAGATTGACTATGTGATGGTGTGTTTGAGAATTGAAGATGAGGTTAGGTGAAGGGTTGGATTGAAAATCTAGGCATATGTAACACTCTTGAAATTGTCTGATGAGTTATTATCTTTCAATGTAATCTTAGAGGCCATGATGAAAATATGCATGTTATATTTTGAATCAAAATTTTAATTTGTTTGAGAATAGGATGGTAGATTGATGATTGAGTTAGTTGAATTTTAGTTTTGCTTTCCCTTTGCCCGAGACGATCAAAATCCTAAGTTTGGGGCTATTTGATAAGTTGAGTTTTATACATAGTAATTTGTAGGATTTTTCTTAAGTTTTTAGAAGCATTTTCCCAATTTTTAGGCGTTTTTGGCATATTTTGCATATTTTGTGCCTTAGGCTCATTTTAGTATTTCTATGAGTTTTATAGGTTAGTTTTAGTGGTTTTCATGAATAAAATGCATTATTAGGAATTTTTCAAAAACTTATTAATGTCATTTCCATGTTATTACATTTCATGTTGTATTTGTGTGATGGATTTACTTGCTTTTGGGTGATGTTTTGTAGGTGAATAAAAGCTTTAAAGTGTGGTGAAACAAGATTAAAACGATGAAGAAAAGTGGCCAAGAACATGTGCGAGAAGTATACAAGGAAGTGCGCAAGAATGAAGAATAAACAAGAAGGAAAAAAAATGGCAAAATACTGTTCTGGGCGTTGCAACGCCCAGAATACTGAAAGACAGTATTAAATTTTGCCTCGAAGCGCTGCCGCGCTACACCCTCGAGTGTTGCAGCACTACCGCGAATTTCTATATTTTTCGACTTTATGTTTTGGCAATTTTGGCAATTCAAATCTTATGCGAAGTAGGGCATACTATATATCAATTTTTAAGGTTTTTCGTTGGGGATCCATTGGAGAAGGAAGGAAGAAGGCCAGGTTGATGTGGAAGCGAAGATTGGATTCGAAAACGAGGCGGATCAAAGATCTACAATATTTCTAGCACATTTTATAGAGGATTTTGATGTTTTCTATCTCATTTTGTATTTTCTTCTCCAAGCTTTGAACGAAATTTGAATTCTATAGAATAGATGGATCTTAGTTGTTTTTGATGGATTGATTGTGGATTTATTTCGTTGTTAATGCAATTTTCTATGGTTTATTCATGATTTTCTGTATTTAATGCTTTTGATTTACTGATCATGAATCGAATGAACCTAGATCTAAGGGGCGGCACTCGAGAGAGGGTTCTTTAGGATGAAAAATGATAATTGTGACATGAAAATTCTATTGGATCGAGAGATTTATAGAATTTTATTAGATCATTTAAAAATCCCTAGAGTTTAGAGCATAATTGAGAGAAGGATCTTTATTGAGAGATTGAGACCCAATTTCAATTATAGATTTCAATCCGACACTCGAGAGAGGGGATTGATGACCATTGGATTTGATCTATAAATCTGGAAAATGAATTTAACAATAAATGGTTCCAATTAATTCTAATTTGGAACTAAGTGAAGTTGATTCTCTAGATCCATTCCATAATTTAATTTTCCTTACTTTAAATTTCTTTTGTTTCATTTAATTTCCAGCTCTTTAATTCATTTAATATCTCCATTTGATTATCTAGATAAAGTTTAAAAGTTGTGAAACGGTAGTTGATAAGGTAACAATTCCCTGTGGACACAATAACCCGACTCACAATCGGTATATTATAACTTGATTGTCGTGCACTTGCGATAGAATCACAAACATTCTGCAGAATGAGCTCCTTCATCTTTCTAAACTCATCATCTTTGGCTTATGCAACGACTATTATTGTAATGAGGTCGAAGACATATGACTTTCTACTAAGGGCATCAACCACTACATTGGCTTTACCCGGATGGTATTTAAGTTCAAAGTCAAAGTCTTTGATGAACTCGAGCCATCGCCTTTGTCGAAGATTTAAGTCTTTCCGAGTATAGATATACTGAAGAATTTTGTGGTCGGAGAAGACTTCAAACTGTTCTCCGTACAAATAATGTTGCCAAAATTTTAAGGCAAACACTACTGCCGCGAGTTCTAAATCATGAGTAGGATAATTGACCTCATGAATTTTCAACTGCAGAGAGGCATAAGCCACGATACGATCTTCCTGCATTAGCACAGCTCCAAGTCCTTGAAGCGATGCATCCGTGTACAATGTAAAGCCATTCCCATCCCTTGGAGTGGTCAGAACAGGTGTTGAAGTCAGCCTTTTCTTGAGTTCTTGAAAGGCTGATTCACAGGCTTCACTCCAAATAAATAGTGTGTCTTTCCGATTTTGTAGAGTGAGTGGTTCAGCAAGTTTGGAGAAATCTTTGATGAAAAGTCTGTAATATTCAGCTAATCCGAGGAAGCTCCTAATTTCTGTGACATTAGTAGGTTGTTTCCAACTAAGTACCGCTTCTACCTTGGCTGGATCTACTTCAACGCCATCATGGGACACGACGTGACTGAGGAACTTAACCTTAGTCATCCAGAATTCTCACTTGCTTAACTTGGCATACAACTCGTGCTTCTAAAGGGTACTAAGTACAGTTCACAAGTGTCTTATGGAGTTCCTCAATGGGGGAGTATATCAGTATGTCGTCAACAAATACAACGACAAAACGATCCATGTATAGTTTGAAAATGCGGTTCATTAAATCCATGAACGTTGCATGTGCATTTGATAGGCCAAGTGGCATTACTGTGAATTCGTAATGACCATATCTGGTTTGAAAAGTTGTTTTTGGGATATCTTCTTCCTTAACCCGGAGTTGGTGATACCCCGAGTGAAGGTCAATTTTTAAAAAGAATCTTGCTCCTCTTAATTGATCGAACAGATCTTCTATTCGAGCCAAATGGTATCTGTTCTTAATAGTAACTTTGTTCAGCTTTTTATAGTTGATGCAGAGTCGAAGTGAACCGTCATTTTTCTTGACAAAAAGAACTTGAGCACCTCATGGTGATGTGTTCTTTCTTGTAAACCCCAGCTTCTCCAACTCCTTTAACTGTTTATCCAATTCGATTAATTTTACATTAGGCATACGGTAAGGTGGAATGTAGACAGGTCCGTGCCAGGAATCAACTTAATTACAAAGTCAAATTCCTGAGGAGGAGGGAGTCCTGGAAGTTCGTCTAAGAATACCCTTGGATATTCACGAACAACTGAAATATCTTTCAAGCTTGGAGGATGACTGGACACTACATTTGTTTCATCCTGATCAAGTATTGAAAGAGCTTGAATCTGAGATCTTATAAGGGACTCAGTAGAATGATGAACGTGTCCACGAAACCCTTGGATTTTCAGGTTATCACCATTAGGTAATGTCAGTCAAACTTGTTTCTTCTGAAAATTTATTTGAGCATGTACATGTGTTAACCAATCCATACCCAAGATAATATCAAAATCAGATAAATCCATTACTAAAAGGTCTACTACCAGCTGATGATCCAATATTTTAAGTTCAAAATTGGAACATATTTGATTTATTTCCATACCCGATCCTATTGGCGTGGATACCCGAATTATGACGGGAGTAGCCTTTGGTTGGAGTTCTAATTTCTAGACTACTTGGGTAGCAATAAAAGAATGCGTAGAACCCGAATCGAATAAGACATGTACCAACATGTTAAGAAAAATAAAGGTACCTTCCACCACGTTATTTTCTGACAGCGGTCGTTCAACAAGAGAGTAGGCATGTCCTTGCTGCCTAGGGCCTTATTGCTGTCTAGGTGCAGGTGGAGCTATCGGGGTTGCTTGCTAAACTGGTGCAGCTGGGGCTCCGGGTTGGCCAAGGGCTAGGAGAGGATAATTTTGTCGAATCTGACCCACCTAGCCACACTTGTAACACATACGATCTCGATCTTGTGGTTATTGATTTAGAGGAGGCAGGGGAAATCGTCGATTACTCCATTTCTTAGGCCTGCTTGATTTTGGCGAATACAAAGGTTCCTTTGGAAAATTTGTTGTGCTGGAGCAAGTGGAGCGAACTGGAGCCGAGGGTTTTGGAGGTTGCCCATATCGGGGCAAGAGTTTTGATTTGGCTGGTAAGGTCTCTTCCTACTAGATTGTTGTACTGGAGCATTGACTCGTTTTCTTCGGTTTCACCTTTGTTCTTGCTCAAGCTTCTCCTGCTCATAATTTATAACCATGTTCACCAATTTTCTAAAATTATCAAGCTCTAGAAAGGCAAGGTCTTGCCTAATGTTGGGCCTCAATACATTGAAAAACTTTTCAGCTTTGTCCCTCTCTGTGGAGATGGTAGAGAGAGAGAAAACTGAAAGTTCCGTGAATTGGCTGTGTATTCTCAAACTGTCATATTTCCTTGAAAAATTCTTGCTAATTCTTGTCACTTTTTTCTCTTGACAGCATTTGGAAAATACTCATTGATGAATTCAGCTTCAAATTATTGTCATGTCATGGTACTGGCATTTACTTGAGGGTCTTCCTTAACTGTTTTCCACCAAGAGTTGGCGTTGCCAACTAACTGGTAAACAGCAAAAGGAATCTTTCTCTCTTCAGACGCTCCCATTGCCTCGAGCGCCTTTCAAGTTTCTTCAAGCCACTTGTAGGCTTCGTCAGAGTCGAGTTTTCCATCAAAAGTGATGGGCTGTAGTCGTTTCTACTTTGTAATTTGACTGGCCATCTGATCCATCTTCAGCTTAGCCAGTTCCAAGTGCAGCTGAGGGACCGTAGTTTGATGATCAACAACACTCTGGACTGAACCTCTCATGGATGCCTTCATGTATTCAGTAAAGCCTTGGAAAAATTATTTCTTGCTAAACAATACTACTACTTCATTGGAAGGAGCTGCAGCAGTTTGTTCGGCTGTTGGGGCATTAACGTTGTCGTCCATCGTTTGTTCTGATGTAGGGGGAGTAGGTTCAGATCTAGCATCCTCTTGCTGCTGCATAAACACAGACGCTTGTTGAGAAGAGCTAAAGTCGTGCTGACTTCTTGTTTGTATTGGCATTGTCTGCAGATTGGCTTGATGTTAGCACAAAATGCGCGATATAAGTTCTGAGGAAGAAAAAAGGATTGATTCGTGATGCAATGCACATGCATAGTTCTTGAGTGACATGTCATAGGTTTTAACCTCCTAGTTTTCTAGGTTGGGTTATAGGGAAAATGAGAAGCCTTAGAGCACCGTGGCATTGTACCTTTAGGTTGGTCTAAAAACAAAACCAAAAGTTTGTTTTTAATTGTTTCAAAGACTATTATAGTAGTATTTGCGTTTTTAAAACACTTTTTGTAAAAACATTTCTTGTGTATTTGTGAGAATAGCTATGTTGTTGAATATCAATACATGCCACAGATATTTCCATGACCTTTTCCTCGTGTTGTCACCTACATTGACATGTCGCAAATCCCTAGCACTTGTTTATACTATGCTCACCTATCACCAAGACCTGACCATTCCTATTATCGTCCAAATTCATACTTCCCATTCCTTATGAATTTGGTGATAAGGGACATGGTCCAGTCAAGGGGACCTGTGTGCGGTCTTTTGCAGATTCCTGCAAAAAACCGTCTACCATTATTATCCTTCAAGTTCTCACATCCCATACCATGTGAACTTGACGATACTGATGGTAAGTCAGACTTCCGTCATGAACTGCTACACAGCAGGTCTGTAGGTTATGTCGTCTCGCATTTTTGTCAGTATTTGGAGAGTTCGTTGTGTCCTATACCACATCAAACCTATTAATTGTGAAGAAATTCATTGGACGAGTGGGCCTACCACAGGTAGTCTAGCACACAACATCACATAATGTTCAGTATATTATGAGCTGAAAATTTGACATGAAGTGTTTTTTTTTTTTACGAAGTTTTACAAACTATTTCAACTACTACAAGGATATCTAAATTACCTCCAAAATACTTCGACCTACTACGAAACTACGATAAACTACTGCAAGATTGGCCCAATAACTAATTACGAAAATATAAAAATAGATTCGTGAGTAAACGATTGAGGAGGTGCGAAATAAACTTTTTCAGAAGAGAATGGAGATACTGATTGTTCCATGCTGGGAGAGTATAGAGGAGTTTCCATAACTTTCCCAACAAATGCTCGGTTAGGAAACTAAGAGGCCCCAATGTTGAGGTTAAGATTCATCGACGAATCTTGAGCATGTTGGGAAGACTGTCCAAATTCTCTCTCACCTGAAACCGAGGAGCGATCCTTGGTAGAGTAGCGTAGCACTCTTCACGCCACTTAAGTAGTGAGTCGATAGCCTTTTTTTGTTCTCTGTGGCTGCGATTTTGTTCTTCGAGGCTACGATTTTGTACTTCAAACTGATCTCTCATGTTTTTCGTCATTCGTTCCTTGGTTGCAAGCATCATTTCTTGCATTTGATCCACAAGTTGTTGTTGGGTATTGGTTTCTTGTGTTGTAGTTGGAGAAATGTATTCTTCCATAGGTGATAAGTTAAGTTTTAGATAATATTTTACATGTTAATTTCATAGGTTTTTAGGTGCATTTAGTTACTTTTTAGACATCTTTGCATTAATTAGTTCATTTAGTGTTTTAGGTTTATTTAGATATTTTTATGAATTTTATAAGTTAGTTTTAGTAGTTTTCATGAATAAAATACATTAGGCTAGTTTAGAAAAATAATCATGATTTTTAGGTATTTTTTCTAAAGCCAATTGCATCGTTTGCATATTAATTTTGTCACATTTTACAAGTTTATACATAGTTTCATATAGAAAAATAGAATTATACATGTTAATACGCACTTGCATATAATTGTTATAAGTTGATTAGTGTAGACCCTTATTTGTATGTTTTGTAGTGTTTTGTAGAACAAGAAGGATCTTAAAAGAGGTACAAATGAAGCAAAAAATGAGACCAAGATTCTCTGAAAATCAGTGCATGAAGTGATAGAAAAGGCGGAGAAAGAAGTATTCAAGAAGAGCCAGAAAAATGGCTAAGTCCCAGAAACTAAAAAGAAAAGAACAAATGCTCTCTGGGCGCCGCAGCTCCCAGAAGAGCAAAATCTGAAGACTCTATCAGACCGCCATCGCGGCACTACTGCAAAACTTCCTGCACATGTTATTTTTGTATATATTTCGAATTTTGGTAATTTCTTGGTCCTTTTTTGTCTTTTTGGACAATGATGTATATAATCTCTTTTAGGGTTTTAATTAGGGGGATTATCTTTTATTTGTTTTTTCGGCTGGAACAGTGGAATTAACGAGGTTTTAGTTAGAAAAAGAACGAGGCAAAAGAAGGAGGAAAAAAGAAGAGTTGCAGGTTCAAGCTAGAACCAAGAAGGGGGTTTTCTCTCTACTTGTTTTTCAGTTAGAACTTGTATTTTATGATTTCTTTGTTGAACATCTCTCTTGTACTCATGATTTTGAATATGAGCTAAATATTTCTATTAGAGACGTTGATTGGTCTATGTTGAGACATATGGATTGATTTTCATTGTTTTTGTGTTGTTGAGCAATTTCATTGGTTTATTTTCAGTTTTTCATACTTAATGCTTGCAACTTGCTGGCCACTCGTTAGATGATTTTGAATTCAAATTCTTACACTCGATAGAGGTGTTTTCGAGTTTGAGCAAATGAATTGAAACATAGGGAGTTTGTATCGAGTCGAGTGACCTACAACCCCTTTGAAATTTTTTAAATTGAATCTTATGTCTTAATGCATGCATGAATTGTTAATTTACAATCGAGAGAGGGGATTAGTAATTGAAGCATAGGTGTTTGAATCTGCATTCGAGAGAAGGGCTTAAACAATTTGGGATTCATGATTTAGAAACTTAAGAATTGAGTCAACGACACTATCTTTTGCTACCCATATAGAACGACATAGTGAAATCAACGTCTCTAATCTCCTTTATTCATTAATTTTGTCTAAATCTCAGTTTAATTACTTAATTCAGTTTCTAATTTCAGCTATTTTAATTTTTAGCACAATTAATCATCAAATTTTGATAGCTTAGATAAGATCAAAGTTATAGTAGTTTTGGGTATTTTTAATAGTTAATTTGACTATCTCTGTGGACATAATAACCTACTCACCATGGGTATTATAACTTTACATTCATACGCTTGCGAATTTAAAATATTGCTTCAAGTTTTTGGCACCGTTGCCGGGGATAGTTCCAAATTTTCCTGTTATTAATACCATTACAAATTAGTTTTGATCTTAATTTAGGTATTTCTTTTTATTTTTTATTTTTGATTGGTATTCTCTTTTCTTATTAGATAGAGAGTGGTTGATGCGAAGGACTATAAGCGGTGAACTTGTGCCTCTTGACCCCGAAATTGAAAGAACTTTTGTGAGGTTAAGAAGGAAAAGAAGAATTGAAAAGCAAACCATGGCAGAAAGAAATGAACAGTTGCTATTGAGAGATTATTTCAGACCAGTGGTTAATAACAATTATTCAGGCATTGCAAGGCTACCTATCAATGTGAACAACTTTGAGTTGAAGCCCACCTTGATCACCATGGTCCAACAACACCAGTTTGGAGGAGCTCCACATGAAGACCCGACTGTACACATCAACACATTTTTGGAAATGTGTAATACTGTCAAGATTAATGGTGTAAGTGAGGAGCAAATTAAGTTGAGGTTATTTCCATTCTCATTGAGAGACAAAGCAAGAGCTTGGTTGCACAACTTAACTCCGGGGAGTATTACCACATGGGATGAAATGGTACAGAAGTTCATTCAGAAGTTCTTTACACCGGCTAGAATAGGCCAATTTCAACTGTTAGGGTCAGAGTCATTATATGAAGCCTGGGAGAGATTTAAGGACTTGTTGAGGAGGTGTCCCCAACATGGATATCAAGAATGGCTTCAAATTTAGATGTCTACAATGTCGTGACGGGGCCTACAAGGACTCTAGTTGATGCTGCAGCGGGTGGTTCTCTTATGGGGAAGACAACCCCTGAAGCACACATGCTACTTGAAGAGATGGCATCGAGCACATATGAGAATACGAGGGATAAGTCTATGGTAAAGAAAGTTGCTAGTTTGCATGAAGTGGATCATATAACAGCTTTATCAGCCCAAATGTCTACCATGTTTGTCACGCCCTGACCACAGCCAGAATGCGGGCGCACCACCGCAGTGGAGAACGCCAGTCCCGTATCTCACAATATTGTCATATCGCCATGTAGCAACCCAACCGCAGCTGGTCTACATCGAAACGATTATTTGTCTGCCACTATTCATGAATAGTGCAGGGCCTCCCTAGGAATCGAACTCAAGACCTCCCTTAAGGAGTTAGATTTCGCATTCCTAGTAACCACTGACCCTTAAGGAGTTAGATTTCGCATTCCTAGTAACCACTGAGCCAATGGGTCAGTGGCTACTAGGAATGTGAAATCTAACTCTTTAAGGGAGGTCTTGAGTTCGATTCCTAGGGAGGCCCTGCACTATTCATGAATAGTGGCAGACAAATAATCGTTTCGATGTAGACCAGCTGCGGTTGGGTTGCTACATGGCGATATGACAATATTGTGAGATACGGGGCTGGCGTTCTCCACTGCGGTGGTGCGCCCGCGTTCTGGCTGCGGTCAGGGCGTGACAAAAAGGCCTTATGTATACATAAGGCCTTTTTGTCAGGATTTCGTATACATAATATTGTCTCCCTATAGTGTCCTTTGTCCCCCTGCACACCGCAGCGCACAAAGAGGGCCTCCCCAGGTTCGAACCCAGGACCTTCCCCTCAGGGAGTCCTCCATCGCAACCGAGTAGCCACTGAACCCTGTGGCGACCCCGCACCCCGGACCACCAACCCCGCAGGGAGTGGCGTGAGGAATGCCGAGGCGGCACTCCCGGCGTAGGCATCTCCGACCACTCCTCAACTCCCGTGAGGTGGTTGAGACCCTATGAGCCTTATCTCAAACAACGACATAATATCAAAAGGTACTAAACAAAACTACCCACCGTATTAATCATCAAAGACAAGAGATAATCCATAAAAATGAACCACAAATAAAATCATAATCCCTACAGTCCATTAAAATTGACATACACATAAAGTCCAAAATTTGTGGGTACAAATAAAAATTGTCATATGCCCACATGGTCTGTCTAACAAGTCCCAACTCACCCATACTACAATGTGGTAAGTGTTATAATTACATAAACCAAAATATAATACTTCATAATTTAAAACACAGTTCAATCAAAATGCTTCTCAACTCACATCGAGGCTTTGGATTCTCTCGTAGGCAAGGCCCTCAAGATATGACTACTCCTTTGCTCTTATTCGGGACAGAAGGACCTGAAAGAGGAAAATGAGGGTGAGCCAACGATGCCCAGTGAATAGAATTCAAATATGCTATCAATACTCATCAATAAATATCATGTATGCATGTCAATGTGTAGCATGATTAAAAGCTCATAACATATAGATATCAAGCATTTATAATAAGTTCAATGCAAGTAAAAGCTTCTCAATTTGGATCCACATTCCACATGCATTGGGTTACTAGTGCACGTCTATTTCACCGTACCGTTGATCCCAATCATGTTTTATTTGGGGTTACTAGTGCACGTCTATTTCACCGTGCCGTTGAGCCCAATCATTTCCTTTCCTAAAACCCTCCTATGACAAGGTTAAGTCCCCCTATTAGCCAGATAGATGGGCCCAACCAAAGTCATCAGGTTTTCTCAAATCAATGCATCATTCAAAACATTAGAACACATTCATGCTTTCAACATACAATATATATAAGTGATATGATGACATAAAAGATATAATCATAAATGAAGTCTACTCACAACCAAGCCTCGCGAGAGTATTTAACCACACACGACCACCAAACCGAATAAACCCAATCAAGATCCTGAAACATACACCAATATCCTACCATACATCAATTTCTATGTTCAATCACATAGACATTACACATCAACCCAAAATCAGCCCACATATAAACAATAGGCCTAAATCCCATCTAATCCCATCATTCAACTCAAATCACATGACTTAGGCCTCTAATGCATAGTTCTCATACATAAACCATTCTATTAATCAAAAATACTGATTTTCAATTCCTTAGGCATAAACATGCCCAAATTGGGTCACTTGATCACAAGTAGGCCTAACCCATGATATGGTCACAACCACCAAATCAGTAGCATAATCAACCCTAATCAAGCTTAATTAAACATAAGTTGCATCAATTCAATAATTCTAGGCCAAAAGCATCAAAAGCCCTAAAATATGAAATTTTCCATACTTAGGCCATATTGTCGATTTACACTAGGTCACCATGTTCAGCCATGTATATCACTGATTTTGCATCATGGGTTCATCAACAATGGCAACTAGGTCAACATAGTTGACATGCAAGCTATTGGGAACGGTCTAAGTTCATTTTCTAAATTTGGGTCTAATACAAGCAACCCTACCAATTCTTCATTTAATATTCTGTTCAGATGTATCAATCTACCAACAGAAATATATAATCACAAAATTAACCGTATCGATTGAAGTATGTGAAGAAAAAAGCCTTCTGTCCAAATATCAGCCCAATCCAACGGTGGACCGAAAAGATAGGTATCTTGGATGAACAAGTCTCTAATCAGACAATTTCTCCTTTCCTGCTGCGAATACTCAAACTCAGATGACTATATCACACAAAATACTTAACACATAAACATCTCCACCATTCTGAATATAGACATATCCGTTGTAAACTACATACCCAAATTTGATATCCATCCAACGGTAGATTTAGTTGATCTATAAGTTTGACCGAAACGACGAGGGAAATCCAGACTTTCCGCCCAGCTTTGTTTGAGAGGTTAGATCTCTCAGAAGAAACCTCTAATCAAGATCTTCACCGTTTCGAATGTAGAAATATCAGTTGTAAACTACATACCCAAACTTGATATCCATCTAACGGTAGATTGATGAGATCTATAAGTTTGAACGAAATGGCACAAGAAATCTAGACTTTCTGACCAACTTTGTTTGAGGGGTTAGATCTCTTAGACGAAACATCTGATCAAGATCTCCACCGACCATAATGAATAACCATAATCTACGAACTCTCTGACAAACTTTGAGCTCAATCGGACCATATATCACAAAGATACAGCTCTTTGATGAAAATGTCGCAGAGATCTTCCTTCTGCAACTCCCTCTTTCTTTCTCTTCTTCTTTCCTTTCTCTTCTTTTCTTTTATTTTTTTTCCTTTCTCTCCACTCACCTCTCTTTCTAGCACTTCCTTGATTCCTTCCACTCACCTCACTTTCTAGCAAATTCTAAGATTCCCTCCACTCACCTCACTTTCTAGCACATTCTTGGAGAAGAGAAGTGGCATGGGACACTTGTCCACTTTCATGCACCAACCTTCACATGTGTTGGTCTCATACTACCCATACCAACCACATGTACTTTAACCAATCTCATGCTTCCATGTATTTTAAATGTCCAATCCATTTAATACACCAAATTTTCATTCTCATTTATCCTTTTATTCAATCAATCCTAACCCATATCAATTCATGGTTTAATGGACCCATGCATAAATAATAACATATGCATTATACTTTAATTTAACATGACCCATATACAATTTATAATACACATTTATATACATTATCAAGCATCAACTATACAAACATTAAACAACCATCAAACAAACACCAACCATATCAAGGCAACACATAGAGTTTGGGCAAAGTGCAATTGGGTTATGGGCTAGATGAAATAATTTTCAGGGTGTCACAATGTTACCCCATATGGCGGCTCTAAGTGACAAGGTTTCCAATCTTCAAGGAGGTTATTCGTCTTCATCATCGATTGAGTCCATTGCTGCTGCGAGCATAGCAAATCAAGGCTATGGAGGGAATGAGGAACAAGTGTAGTTTGTAAGCAACAAGCCATTCAACTATAGGGGTGTTCCAAGTCCAAATCACTACACCCCTGGCATTAGAAACCATGAGAACTTCTTTTGTGCCAATACGAGAAATGTGTTGCAACCGCCACCAGGGTTTCATAATCAAGTTCAAGAGAAGAGATCAAGCTTTGAAGAAGCAATGACCACTTTTTTTTAATGATTCAAACAAGAGGTTCACCAACAATGAATCAAAGTTGGATGAATTGGCGGCTCGCATGGCTAATCAAATGAGTTCCATGAGTCAAGTCATAACTCAAGTGAGCAACTTGGGTGCCTCTGTGAAGAATCTGGAGACTCAAGTGGGGCAAGTGGCTGTAAAAATGAGTGCACAACAGAGCAACAACACTTTTCCAAGCAATACAGAGATCAAACCAAGAGAGCAATGCATGGCCATAACCTTGAGAAGTGGTAAAGAGGTTCCACATTCCATTCCAACAAGTACATCTACAACCACTCCTATTTCTACACAAGCACATGAGGAAGTATCCTTATATCAGAAGGAAGGCCAACCATCAAAAGAAGAAGTAGATGAGGAGAAGTAGAAAGCAAAGGGCAAGGCATCTATGAAGGAAGACTTTGTTCCAAGGAGGATCACTTTCTCTGATAACCCTCATATTTTGAAAACTTCCATGCAATTTTCTCAAAGATTTCAGAAAAAGAAATTATATGAGCAATTTGCAAAATTTTTAGATATTTTCGAAAGAATTCACGTTAATATTCCTTTTGCAGATGCTTTTGAGCAGATGCCCAACTATGCCAAATTTATGAAGGATGTGATGAGCAAGAAGAGGAAATTAGAAGAATTCGAGACAGTAAAGCTAACAGAGGAGTGTAGTGCAATCCTTCAAAAGAAATTGCCTCAAAAGCTTAAGGATCCATGGAGTTTTACTTTGTGACTTGGGTGTGCAAGTATAAATTTAATGCCTCTTTATGTTTTCAGGAAGTTTGGACTTGGAGAGGTGAAACCCACTACAATTTCTTTGCAATTGGCAGATCGATACATCACTTACCCTTTTGGGGTATTATTGAAGATGTGTTGGTAGAAGTTGACAAGTTAATTTTTCCTGTGGACTATGTGATCCTGGACATTGAAGAAGATGATGGAATGCCATTGATACTTGGGAGGCCATTTTTAGCGACAGGAAGAGCATTGATAGATGTGGAGCTTAGTGAGCTGACTTTGAGGGTTAATGAGCACAAAGTATTGTTCAACATCTACCACACATCCAAAATTCCAGAAAAGGAGAACACCTGTTACCAAATTGATGTGGAGGATGTTACCGATGAGAGTGCCACCAAGGCTTTTCAAATGCCAACACAGAAAGATTCCTTGGAGCCCTATATGGACAAAGTATAGCATTTAGATGACCCTCTTCCTCTTCTTGTGTGGACGGATCCATATTTGATGCCTCATGTTGAAGAGGAAGATTTGTTGCATCTCATGATTGAGCATAGGAGGAAAGATGGATATTTCCTTTGGGCCAAAAGGAAACGATTAAAGGATGACTTCAGCACGGGTCTAAGAAATGCTAAGGGGGTGCTTCTGGATGATCCGCCTTAAAAGAAAAGAGATTGGGAGGCAACCCAACCCCTTTTCATCCATACTTTTATTTTCTTTTATTTTAGTCATTATAGTATAGCAATTGAATTTTCTGATCTTTGTCTACTAACAAGTTCTTATTTCTTTTTCAGGTTTAAAAAAAAAAAGTTGTCTGGGAGCCGCGACCCCCATTGCGGCGCCACGGCGCCGAGACGAAAGAAAAGAATAAAAAAGGAAGAATAAAACCCCCCAAATCGACGAAAACCTTTATCTTCCTCCTTCTTCTTCGGCGTTCTCTGCAACCCCTCCCCAAACCCATTTCTTCAACACTTTCTTATTCTCTTTTTTAGCCATCATTTCTTCATCTCCTCGTTACATCTTCATCTTTTCTCTTGGATTCCAAGAGTGGGTGTGATTCAAGGATGGATAGCCAGGGCATCACGAGATTTGGGGTTTTTCTTTTTTTCACAATTTGTATGTAAACTTCTCACTTTCTTTGTTGATTTGGAAGCAATTTACGGTGGTTATCATGCCCCATCTTTCAAGCAAATACCGTTTGCTTAGTTTTGATCTAAAAACTTTTTAGATTGTTCTTGTATTTTTGTGGGTTGCGATATTTCTTGTGTGAATATATTGTTGTTGTTTCTGTGAGATTGTTTTGGCTGTGGTGTGGAGCAATATTGGACTCAATCCTTGTGTGTTAGATTTGTGGTTTGTATAACAAGTGTAGAAATGGCACTGAAAACAAAAAGAGTGCGGAAATCTTCCTTTATTGCTTTGCCATCTTCCTCTTCTGCTCCCCCATTTGATCAACAAAGGTTTACTAGTGCTGAAATAGAAAAACAATATAATAAATCAGTGGTGAGGAGAAGCCTCGTACAGGAAAGGGTATGAATGATTCTTAGGCACACATTCCTCAAATTGCAGAAATAATTGCTGCTAGACAATGGCGAACATTTGTGCGCCAACCAGACCCTGTTGTTATTCCCATATTACGTGAATTCTATGCAAATGCTCGAGAACGTGATGATTACAAGGTGTTTGTGAGGGGGCACATTGTGTCTTTTGATCGTTCCACCATCAATGCATACTATGGATTGTAGAATATTGACAATGATGGTTACTCTACTTATTTAAATGAAGGAGTCGATACAAACGAGATCATTTCTACTTTGTGTCGCCAAGGAACAGTATGGAAGCTAAATAGGGGAGTCCCTTCGTCATTCCCTCTAAAGGGATTAACATGGCTAAGTAAGGCATGGCTTAACTTCTTATGTGGTAAGCTAATTCTCGCGAACCACTTATCTGATGTGACTAAAGACTGGGCCATTCTGCTTTATGCCATCATTTTCGGGAAATCCATTGATATTGGGAACGTAATTGCAAGCTCTATTGTAAACAACATCAATCCGTCAACAACGGGGGGCCTTACGCATCCTTCACTTATATGCAAAAATGCTGGGGTGATTTGGCGACCGGATGAGGAGATTTTATATCCAAAAGCCATTATTGATTCTGGAAATTTTAGTCGATATAAAGATGCGATCATTTCACCAAGTACAATGCCTAGTGAGGGGCCATCCTCTTCTCATCCACCTCAGGAGCAGCAAATCAATCTGGATAAGTGGTTGTCCCGTCTTGAGCACTTGATGGACATAACCAATCGTTTCATCAACTACCAAGTCCAATACAATGTTGTGTTAACACAGTTTGTGAATCTCAGCTGTCCACTTCCGCTACAATTTCCCAAACCACCAATATTTCTAGCACACCATTCGACTACAGATGATGACTCCTGTGAAAAAGATGATGATAAGGAAGAGGAAGACTGAAGCAGTTCAGTCATTTGCTAGCTCAGAAGAGAGATCAACAAAATCTTCATTACTTGAAGACTATGAGAGTATCATTACCTCTCTTCCTTTTATCTCTTTTTGTGGATGTTTTTGGGGAGTTTTTATTTTTGGTATTTTTGGTAATTTTAGTGAAAGTAAAAATTTTGTTTTTCATGCATTTTGATCAATGACTAATTCCATATTCCATTATGAGCTTTGATTTGATTTGATCTTGTATTGATGATCTAGGATTAGATTAGCACTCATTTTTTAGTATAACCCTTGGAAAACTAGATTGTACTCTTAAGTCTGTGTGCTTAACCTACTTTGTCATGTTTATTGGACATTCTCATTGACTTTTAAGCATGAAATTGGGATCATGAGTTCCACTTGGTTGTTTAAATAGAGATTATGCAAGTTAAGTACCTTTAGATCTCATTTTTTAAACTGAACTTTAGAACTTGCTTGATCACTTTTCGAGGAGAGATCCTACGAATCACACTATGAGAGATATGATTTAGGCCATTTTTGGATAGATTGAGCCATAAAGATTACCTAGCAAATTTATTTCCCCTAGTCACCCTATTTTGAGCTATTTACCTTGTTTATTGTCACCAAAGCTGATTAGCCAAGGCCTTTGATTGAATTTTCCTTGTTTTTACCTTAGCACTCTTAACTCCTTGAAAAATGTGAGTTGTGTTGGGTTCAAGTATTTTTGCGTGGGAAAGTATGTGAATATGGGCTATGGAATGAAAATGTTTGAGAAGGTGATATGAAAAGGCTCAAAATGTATGTTTCATGAAGAATAAAAAGAAAAAAGAAAAAAGAAAAATCATATTTCTTCATCTATGTATGGAAGTGACATAAGTTAGGGGGTGTTTATGTTGGTTAGGTGAATGAGAAATAAGAAAAATCCAGTTTTGGATAATATGTGGTTTTGGTTCATGTGTAAGGTATTGGATGTGTGAAAAATATATGTATCAAAGATGTTTTGTGTGCTTTGAACTTAATTTTTATCCATTTTGACATACCTTTACCCTTGACCTTACGCTACAAGCTTAATAAAGACCTATTGATCTTGATTGGTGTGAATCTTACATTAGTGGAGAGAAGTGTGAAAAGCAAGCCTATGAGGTTCATGTTTTGTTTTATGAGATAATATTTCTATTTTGCTTGCATCAATCTATAAGATTTATGAGCGGTCATGTGAATGATTTTTATGTTTGGTTGTCAATGAGGATTGAAAAAATACATGCCCTGCAGGTTGAAATTCTAGACAACAAGTTTAAACTTTCGAAATTTCCTTGTGCTACTCCTATAAAATTTGTGTTTCCTTTGAGATCAATTGAATCCATTTTTGAAAATCAAACCCTTGTTCATTCTAGAATATGTGAGGCATTGTTTGATCAACTTTCATTTCTCTCTTTGCTCGGGACGATCAAAGTCTAAGTTTGGGGAAATTTCATAAGTTAAGTTTTAGATAATATTTTACATGTTAATATCATAGGTTTTTAGGTTATTTTGTTAGTTTTTGGACATATTTGCATTAATTAGTTCATTTAGTGCTTTTGGTTTAGTTAGATATTTTTATGAGTTTTATAAGTTAATTTTAGTAGTTTTCATGAATATAATACATTAGGCTAGTTTAGGAAAATAATCGTGATTTTTAGGTATTTTTCCTAAAGCCAACTGCATCGTTTGCATATGAATTTTGTCACATTTTACAAGTTTATACATAGTTTCATATAGAAATATACAATTATTCATGTTAATACACACTTGCATATAATTGTTATGAGTTGATTAGTGTAGACCCTTATTTGTATGTTTTGTAGTGTTTTGTAGAACAAGAAGGATCTTAAAAGGAGGTACAAATGAAGCAAAAAATGAGACCAAGATTCTCTGAAAATCAGTGTAGGAAGTGATAGAAAGGCGGAGAAAAAAGTATGCAAAAAGGGCCAGAAAAATGGCTAAGTTCCAGAAACTGAAAAGAAAAGAAGAAATGCTCTCTAGGCGCCACGGCGCCCATTGCAGCCCCCAGAAGAGCAAAATCTGAAGACTCTATTGGACCACCGCAGCACCCCGATAGAGTTGCATTTGCGCCGCATCACGGCGCTACTGCAAAACTTCCTGCACATGTTATTTTTGTATATATTTCGAATTTTGGTAATTTCTTGGTCTTTTTTTGTCTTTTTGGACAATGATGTATATAATCTATTTTAGGGTTTTAATTAGGGGGATTATCTTTTATTTGTTTTTTCGGTTGGAACAGTGGAATTAACGAGGTTTTAGTTAGAAAAAGAACGAGGTAAGAGAAGGAGGAAAAAAGAAAAGTTGCAGGTTCAAGCTGGAACCAAGAAGGGGGTTTTCTCTCTACTTGTTTTTCAATTAGAACTTGTATTTTATGATTTCTTTGTTGAACATCTCTCTTGTACTCATGATTTTGAATATGAGCTAAATATTTCTATTAGAGACGTTGATTGATCTATGTTGAGACATATGGATTGATTTTCATTATTTTTCTATTGTTAAGCAATTTGATTGGTTTATTTTCAATTTTTCATACTTAATGCTTGCAACTTGCTTGCCACTCATTGGATGATTTTGAATCCAAATTCTCACACTCGATAGAGGTGTTTTCGAGTTTGAGCAAATGAATTGGAGTGCGTTCCTACAAAGAGGAGTTGATTTCACGAGTTCTTGGGAAACATGTGCATGTCAAGAATACAATTCTTGAACATGTCTTAGTTCAATAATCGATAAAACATTAAAATCACACTTGGAACAAGATTTTGAATGTAACACCCTACACTTTTTCTACTGTAAAACTAATTTAACTGCCTGAAAAGCCCACAGATGTAATTTCAACAATTGAAAGTAGCCTTATAAGCCCCCTTCGGAGAAAATATAGACCCCCATAGTCGGACGGTCCCAAGGAAAGGACCGTCCCCAAGGGGGAGGGTCTCCCACCTTTATAAATAAGGGGTGGCCCTCCCCCTCATTTCTCTTTGTGGCCCTGTCGCTCTTTTCTCTTTCCCTCGACCCTTTTTGTACTATCCTGCATCCCTGCACACTTCAAGAAGTTTGAAGAAAACGCTACGCCACTGCAAGTGTGTTAAGGTGGGAATGAAGGCTAGGTTTACATTTCTTACTTGTTTAATAATGAATTACATAGCATCATGCATCATATATGTTACCATGCTTTACTTCATGCTTGAGGCAATCTATCATAAATATTAAATTCATAAGCATGGGTGTTATGTCGTTACGTCGGACAATGGATTATCATAAATGTATTATTGGGTGCTATGCTATTACGCTGGACCCGGTGGTTAGCACTGAAACTCATGAGACCTCTCAGTTGCTGGATATTGTATCGGTGCCTTGGGTCACAGGTTACGAGTGCATGGTGCCTAGCCTGTGATGCTGTGTGAGTACATTTCATTCATATCATTGCTTGATTGTATTGTTGTGGCATAACTTTTTGATGATTGTTTGTTCTGTACTTGTTTTTATGCTTGTAAGACTTGTTTACCCTGCTTGATCTCACTGAGTTGTTGAGCTCACCCCGTTGCTAATATTTCCTTGGAATTAAGATGAGTCAGGTTAGAATTATTCCGGGGGTTATGGCCAAACTCGGTCCATGTAGGGACTTTTGTATATGTACTCTTCCCAGGTCCTATCAGACCGGTCTAGCTATTGTGGTGGTGGTTCCATGCTTCTAGACACCTCTTTTTACTACTCCTCTTTTGTTATTTTGATACTTTTGTAGGGGCGAACCTTTATGTTGTCTTTTTCGCTATAAAGGGATGTAATAATTAACAAACTCTGTATTTTTAATATAATAGTATTTTCCTTAATAGTTTCCATTGTATTATTGTTGATGTGGGCCACTATGCTTCTGTATGTGCAACTCTGATCGAGTGGTTTGAGAACTCGACGCGTTAACTATAGCATCTCGCATTGAATTAATGAGGCGGGGTGTGACAGTTATTATGGTATCAGAGTATGATCTTGGAGACTGCCCACCCTTATTTTTAAATAATACAAATTTTAATAAAATAATATTATTTATAATATCTACAAATTTATTATTAAAAATATATATATATATTTTTTACCTGGACAGGTGGGGCTGGGCCAGCCCCCTTGTTTTTTTTAAACCGCCCCATATATTTTTCTATAAATAAAGAGGGAGGAGGGGTGAGTGTTCCTTCACTCACCTTTCTCACCTCTTTTGCTTCCTTCTTTCTTAGATTTATACCTCTTTTCTACATCATACCTTCTATTCCTCTCCAAATTTTATCTCCGAAAAAAAAAAACTTGATGGAGCAAAAACCAAATAAGCCTAAGAAGAATGTTGAAGGTGAAAGTTCTCAGCCTCCTCGACTCAGATCTTTCTCTTCAATTCCAGTCCTGATTGGAATATTAGTAATTTTACCAGACAAATGCTACCCAATGTTGACAAACTTGCAGCCTTAGGTTGGACACCAGCCATAAATCTTGAAAGTTGCGTTTTTCGGTCTTCTATTGTCTCATTTTATGAAAATTTGACTGTCAAAAACTAAGATACTTTCACCATCACTACAAGGGTAAATGGGATCGATATAACCCTCACATCTGAAATATTGGCATAAATTTTAGAAATCCCTGAGAGAGGACCATTCTGTGATATTTACACGTCCAGAGGCAGGGTAAGTGAGGTCCCAAGCTCTCGAAATATGTTTAGGTGTCTTGCTTCCCAGTCTGACGTCACTGTCACCTGGATTTTTACCAAAGAAATCAAAGAGCAATATAACCTTCTTATTCAAGTAATCATGTCAAACATTTTGCCCCAATCTAGTAAAAGGTCTACTACCACTCATCCTTAATGTTTTTTGGCATACTGTTTAGTAAAGGAAATTCATGTGAATTTTCCTTTTTCATCTTGCGCCATATGGCACATTGCACTTGAGAACGGACCTGTCTTCCATATGAAGCACTACTAAACAAAGTGTTCCGTCATTTCAGAGTTTTTCCTAGCCTAATCAAGATAACATCTCCCTTGTATGGTGACATCACCGAAACCGTGTTGAACTCGAGTGGAACCAAGGGATGTCTCGCGGTTAAGAGGCGAGGAAATGTGCTGTAACACCTTAGAAATCATTTTATCTAGCCCATAACCCATTTGCGTTTTTGCCCAAACTCTATGTGCTTTCCTTGGTGTGTATGTTTGTGTGTTTGATGTTTGATGTGTAATTATTGCTTATAAAAAAGAAAGTATTATTGGTGGTGTTATTATTTTTATTAATATCATTTGCCATATTAATACTATTTTGAGTGGCTTGTTGGAGAAGCTTCATATAAGTAACTTGTTGAACATGTCATCATCTTGACTTCTGACTTTTTGAAAAGACCACATTAAATGTCCTCATTTAATGCACATTTTTTATATATGGGAAGGTTGTATCTCAACACATGGTAAATATGACAATTCTATTAGAGTATGTTGTGTACATGTGTTGATTTTATGATAATTAATTATTTGTGAGTCAAATGGACCTATCGATTTTAAAAATGAGTCCAGGACTCATTTTTACATAGAAATCGACTGGTCATACGCGAAATTCCAATGAATATTGAGCCCGTAGTGACAAAACGAAGTTTAGGGTGCTCTTGGTGAGGGAGTAGCGCACTCCTAGGCGGGAGTAGCGTGCTCCTCACTTTTCTGGGCACGTTTTTTTGTGAAAAATGGCCACTTTTCAGTGTTTTAAAGGGGGGGAAAGGTTGCTACTTTCCCCATGTGACTTAAGGACAAATTGGAGAAGGAAGAAAAGAGGAAAACTAGGGTTTCTAAGGGAAATCTTCACCATCTACACCCTAAGGTAAGTATTTTTCTCCATTTCTTTCCATGAAATCACCATTGAAGGTGAGGGTAAGCTTTTTAATGGTGTAGGTTTCTCCATGGGTCACGATTTTTGGTGTTCCCAAACTAGGGTTTTGATGTCTTGAGCTTGGAATGGATGTGAAATGATAGAAATAAGGTCTCTTGACCTAGATCTACACCCAATGTGCAATTAGTAAGCACTTCGCCATGTTTTTTGTTGGTGCATGGGTTAGGGTTTTGCTGGAAACCCTCAAGGCCGAGATGTATGTTAGGGATTTGGGTTCCTAAGTTGATTTGGAACCCAATGGCACCATTTTCCCCAATTTCTAGCAAGAAATTGGAAAGGTTATGTGTAATGGCCCTAAACCTAGAAAGTGGACTTAGGGTTTTCTTTTGAACTTTCATGTCAACTATGTTGAACAAATGACCCATCCTAAATGATTGGCACGGAAATTGAGGGGTTATGCATGTTGGAAACCCTAGTTGTAGTGTAAAATTAGCCCAGGGCTTGACTCTGAGACTTTGCCCAAAATTGGAGCTTTTGACCTAAACCAAGTCAATTGATTAAATTGACTTGGGATTTTCTAATTGGACCCTAATTGAGTTTGAATGTGGGTCTCTGAGGGTTAGATTTGTAAGGGAATTGAATGAGTTAGTTCAATTTGACTCTATGCCTTATTGTAGAGATTTTCCCCAAATTGGGAATATGCCATGCATTGGCTTGAATTGGGAACTTATGTTGATTTTGATCAATCTTTCATGGTTTAGAATGATTTGGGCTTCTGTTGGAATTGATAACCTAGACTATGTATTTGTCTTAGGTTTTGGAATTAGTTTTATATATGTTGATTGGCACGGATGTCGAGGTTGATCATGAGAAAATGGAACTTATGATGGGGCTTAGATGCACATGGACTTATTGAGTTGCGAATTAATCATGATTAGTGTGTTTATGTATGGATGACCATGGTAATTGATGTATGTGCATAGATCTATGGCTTATAGGATCTTGATTTGCATTGGAATTCGTGTTGATCCGTGTGTGGATAGCTTTGCTTACGTGGCGTGGTTGTGAGTAGTTGTTCCTTATGATTATCACTTGCGTCATCATATTCATTTATACTTGTATGTTGAAAGTCATGAAATATCATTATGGAAATGCATGTGTTTAATGTGTTTTGAATTGACATGCATTGAAACTCTAGAAGCTTGGATGTTCCAAGCTAAGTTCTCCTAGATGTTCTAGGAAGCTTGTGCATGTTGCCAAGCTAACTTCTCTAGAGGTTGATTTGAATGTTGAAACTCTTAAAGCTTTGGATGTTTCAAGTTAAGTTCTCCTAGATGTTCTAGGAAGCTTGGGCATGTTGCCAAGCTAACTTCTCTAGAGGCGGATTTTTGAGTGTTGAAACTCTAGAAGCTTCAGATGTTCTTAGCTAAGTCCTCCTAGATGTTCTAGGAAGCTTGTGCATGTTGCCAAGCTGACTTCTCTAGAGGTGGAAATTAATGGTCTTGAAATGCATGGAAATGAGAATGCTTATTTTACTATGTGTTTTTATGTTTCACATACTCATGAGCATTATTTCATGCATGTGCATATATGACTTTTATTGATGTATAATTGATGGCATAAATGAACACCATTCACTGGGCATAGTTGGCTCACCCTCTCACTCTCTTTTCAAGTCCTTTTGATAAGGGCAAAGGCATTGTCTTTGCTTGAGGACCTAGCCACTGTGAAGCTACGGACATCCTGATGTGAGTCTAGGTTTTGTGTATGATGATGGATGTCTTTTATTACGTATGTGTATTATTTTGATACATGTGTAATCTATAACACATGTCAAACCTAGATGGTGAGGAGAGTTATATTGTTGTTGTATATTGGCCATGGGCCTTGGACATTCGATGATGACGAGTCTAGGCATGTTGCCCTAGACTATCTTGGTTTATCTTGAGGATTATGATCATTGTATTATGGTTATTGGGAGATTATTATTATGTTGATTCATGTGGCTGTAATTGATGATTGTAGAACTGTTAAGTCTATCAGGTGGTTGTTGGGAACTGATGGTGTATATTTAAATTTGCAAGTGTACGAATATGAAGTTATAATACCCATGGTGAGTGGGTTATCGTATCCACAGGGAAGGTAATTTTACTATTAAAAAAATGTTCATTTCTATAATGCTTTTGATTTTATCTAGGTGATCAAAGTGGAGTAAATTAATGGATAAAATGCAAATTAAACAAACTCTAAGAAAACAATGAAAATTAAATTAAATTGGAGAGAAGTTAATGAATTTATATTTCTAGAGTTAAGATCTCATTATGTTTTCTCTCATGATTTCTAATAATTGTGTTAATGAATTAATTTCTGGAATTTATAAATCCTGAATCTTTTTTCATTCAAACCCTTCTTCCAAGTGATAGCTTGAATATCTACTCTCGATCTATCGATTCCCTCTTCTGAGTGACAAACCTTTAAATCGAGAATGCCTTAGGTTCAATGATTCATTTTAAATGGATTTCACAGGGTTTTGTAGGTGTCCCAACACGATACAAATTTCCTAGGTTATAATTATCTTGCTGCGATTCAATATCCCCTTTTCCAAGTAATAGATGTCAAATCTAAGTTCATTCAAAGAGTAATCAGCAATTTGAAAGCATTAAGCATGGAGAATCATAAAAAAACCCAAAAGATTGCTCAAAAACACATAAACAATGATTCAATCACAAGATCCAATATAGCTAAATCAAAACTCTAGATTATCTATTTAGTTCATAAACCAATCCATGGATACAAGATAGAAAAGATGAAGAACAAGGAAAGGAAACATTGCAAGAATTTAAGAAATAGAAATTAAACAATGAAAACCACCTTGAAGATCTTCTTCTTCTTCTTCTTGGAAAACCTGCAACTCCTCCAAACTTTCTCCTCTTCTTTCTTGCTTCCCTTTCTCTCCTCCCTTTTGCAAACCCTAGCCATCCATTTTCTCCTATTTTCTTGTCACTCCAAACCCTCTTATATTATAGCCCTTTACGTCTAGAAGAAGTAAAAGAAAACCGCATCCAATTCCGAGTTGTATAACCTAAGATATGACAAAAATACAAACATTGTGCAAAAGTTTTCGTATTAGCGCCGCGATGGGCGCCGCGGCGCCCGGAACGTGAAATGCCCCATTTTGTGCATTTTCTTCATGTTTTTGCATTTTTTTTCTCCATGGGACTTGTTGTGCAATGCCTTAGGACTTTTTCTCCTTCTTTTATGCCTCATTTAATCCCCTTAAAGCTCTTTATTCTCCTACAAAACAAAACATAAATACACAAGTAAGTGATCTAAACTAATACAGTATTAAAAGTCTAAATGCGAATATGTATTAACATGCAAAATGTGAGATTATCAATATGAAAATGCAACTAATGATTTAAGGCAAAATTCCTAAAAATTACGATTATTTACCTAAACTAATCTAATGCATGCAATTCATGAAAAAGACTAAAACCAACTTATAAAACTCATAAAAATATCTAAATGAACCTAAAACACTAAATATGAACAATTAATGCAAATATATCTAAAAACTAACTAAATGCACCTAAAAACCTATGAAATTAACATGTAAAACACTAACCAAAATTCAACTTATCAGGAACTCTATGGAGAGTCTAGTTGAGGCTTGTAGGGTTCCGATCATCTCATGGGATGATTTGAGGTGGTCGTGGATGCCTACGTCGAGCGTCCCGCCTCGGCATTCCGCTCGCCGATCCATGAAGGATGGCAGTCTGGGTGTGGGGTCGCCACAGTTGGTATTAGAAACCATGTTTACTAGGTTTGGTCTAGATGATAGATTTAGAAGACTTTGACCTAGAATGATTGAGATGAGAGCTTTAGGTGATTAAAACCTTAAATGATAACTTAAATGTCTTACTACTCTATTTTGTGTGTGTATTACATATTATGGGTAGTTATGAGGCTTTGGGGGTATTACTTGGATGATCATGTGTATGATTGGTTGTTTGTGTTGTGCTTCTCAGTGCCATGAGGAGAAGTGGAAGATAAAGACAACCACACATGGATGCATCTGAGAAAGATGTCCGAATGAGGAAGCTGGAGAACCTAGTTGCTGCACAGGGCCGCTTGATGGCAGCCCAGACTACTCAGATGGCAGCACATTCAGTTCGGATTGAGGAGCTAATTAGGAGGTTAGAAGACATAGAACCACAGCCACCTCCAGTTGTACCCTTGGAGGATGGTGCCGGTGAGATTGAGGTCGATCCTATAGGAGATGAGGTAGCAGCTGAGCCCCTTGTGGCTACACCACAGCCTGAGGTTGCACCTGCACCCTTTCCTATTCTAGCCAGAGGCCCCTCAGACCATCAGGTCAAGATGGTGGAAAAATTCATGAAATTAAAGCCTGAGAAGTTCTATGGGGGAGCAGAACTGAAGAAGGCAGAGGATTGGCTGAAGAATGTTGAGAAGATTGCACAGACTCTTGGCCTTGATGAGGAGGCCCAGATGCTTTGTTCTACCCACATGCTGGAGGGTGATGCCGATGACTGGTGAACATTTGTATTGAAGAACCAAGGCACAGTTCAGAGTTGGCAGTCATTCAGGCAGCTTTTCCTAGAGGCCTATGTTCCTGCGACTGAGGGGCAGAAGAAAAGGTTTGAGTTCATGAATCTCAAGCAAGGCACCATGATTGTTCGTCAATATGAGATCCAGTTCATGTAGTTGCCTTCTTATGCTCCAGGTTTAGTACAGTCGACTGAGGACCGGATCACACAGTTCATGATAGGGTTGAGGCCAGCTATCAGGCAGGCCTTGTTAGTGACTAAGATGGTCGAGTTTAGGATCGTGGCAATGAAGGCCGCACAGCTTGAGCTTCATGAGCATGTTGAGGGCCAGGCGAGACCCGCAATCCAGGCACCTCAGTAGATTCAGGCCAAGATAGGTAGGAAGAACTCTTGGAAAGAGAGGAGATGGGGGAAGAAGAAGAAGTTTCAGAAGGGAACACAGTCTTAGGGTGCTCAGAGCGAGTCATGTCACATCCAAACTGGTGTTAAATCTGTTGGTCCATCCAAGAGGGGGGGTGAATTGGGTGCGATGGTCAATTATAAAATTATCTTCCAATAACTTAGTGATGTACATTGGTATATTGGAATTGGATGCAAAATAGAACACAAAGTAAATTGCAAATGTGAAACACACAGATTTACAGTGGTTCGGCCAAGCTTACGTCCACTACCTAATCTCCCGATTAGGATTTTCTCAATCCACTAACTAATTTTGTTACGGGTGAGAACCAAACCGTGCAACTGCCCTTTTTCAGGTTAAAGGCAAACCTATCCTTTCACAGGCTAAGGATGAACCAAATTTCCTTTTTCAAGAATGAGAAAAAACCCATGTTCCTTTTACGGGATAAGGAAGAACCGTTTTCCTTTTACGGGATAAGAAAAAACCGTGATCCCTTTACGGGTTAAGGAACAACCGTTTCTCTTTTACAGGTTAAGAGATAACCTATCCTTTTACAGGTTAAGGACGTACCTATCCTTTTGTGGGATGAGGATGAACCGGATTGCTACTTGCAGGTGAGGATGAACCTTTTTCTCTTTTACGGGTTTAGAGATAACCTTACATGATTTCAATCCTAAAATCATTAAGTGAACTACCTTCACTCGTCCTGGTTTTTTCAGTCCAGAAACACACCAACATTACAACACAATAATGTTGGTTCTAACTGAGTAGAACACTTTACAATAAACTCAGGACATAACATTACAAAGATATGAAATATGAAATAGGTAATGTTAAGTTGAAATACACCTACAGTCATATACCTTTCAATGTTCGGTACTGCTCAAATGCAGTTTCTTAAAGCATGAATGATATGATATGAAAATCAGTGCTTCTTCGAAAATTATATATACCAAATAAAGATTGACTTATAAAAATGAAGGACTGGTGTAAATCAAAGACACGGACAATTTTCAAAATAGATATAAAATATAAGTATGAAAACTTCTGGTTCAGTGATCAGTAGTTAACACAACTACTGATATAGTTCAATACAATACTTAAGATATGAAATCAACTGCAATTGTATATCTTGAACTGTTTCTCAAATTCTATCTCCAGCAAGAGTGATACCAAATATGAATCAGTGCTGAGAATTTGAGTTGATACCAGATCAAATAGATTTTCAAAGATAGAATGAAAATAAGCTCAGTATGAAAATCATTTGAAGACGTATAGGTATCAGTAAAAAATACTTTGAAAGTTTAGATAATAAAAAACATTTTGACACAGGCTAACTCTCAAAAAATATTGGCACAATACAAAATGATTGGCGAGTTGTTTGATCCTAAGTGCTAGTATTTATAGACTTAGTGGGACATAGCAGTTAGACATTTGAAGTTCAAATAATATGAACGTTTACACAC
Organism: Paratinospora sagittata; assembly: GCA_035771175.1. NCBI lineage: Eukaryota > Viridiplantae > Streptophyta > Magnoliopsida > Ranunculales > Menispermaceae > Paratinospora > Paratinospora sagittata. Next base: position 23,593,647 of record CM069596.1, read on the forward strand.
AACGGCTAGAATGTTATATGACAATGGCAACTGCAATTTCACTAACATTCTGGTGTTATCTCAATGAACCCCATGACATGAATGTTTTGATGATTCCAAATATCTCCAGTTGGTTTATCTAATGATCTTGTCAAGTGTTTCAAATTTATCAAGATACAAGATCAAGGAACTGCGATCACAAGCCTATTGAACATCAAAATAAAGTTCTGAGTCTGTCAGTACTTAAAATGTAAAGTCTATCAATCAACTTACTCACAATAAGATTTTTATCGTTTGCATATTTTGATTGTAACATTTTAATCGTACCTTATGATTTCTAAAGTATTTGATTTGATTAAAAGAAACAACGATGTTTTATTGAGTTTTAGTTGAGAAATCAAAAATCGTTTTTATAAAGTCTTTTAGGACGCTAATGTTTTAGCAGCGCCCTCTTGGACTTGATGAGTCATGACGCTGATAAAATGTTAGGATGCTTAAGGTTGAATTGATCTGATTAATAAGGACGCTTACTTGGTAATAGCGACCTTTCCTTTATCAACCTTTCAGAATGTCAGGACGCTGACTTAGCTTCAACTTACTAAAAGATCTTTTTGTCTTTAAGTAATTTTTATCTTTAAGGACGCCAATAAGTTATAAGTTGAATAAAATATCAGGACACTACTTTAGAATCAACTTAAATAACTTTCAGGACGCTTACCGTCCGTTAGCGCACTTACCATTATTTTAAAATTCTTTTTAATAGTTCAAGACGCTTATTCTTGAGTAGTGCCCTCATGTGTCAAATGTTTTAAAACAAAGCAGGACGCTTACTGCTAAATTGCGTCCTCATGATTTAAGTCGTTTAATTGTCAAAGTAAGTCAGGATGCTTACTATTCAGTAGCACTCTCACTTCATTGTTCAGTATGACGCCGATGTTCTATGAGCGCCCTCAAAGGAACAAAACGATAGAAATGATATTTTGTTGTTCTGACATGTACGTCTTTTTCGCCACCTTTTCAGAACAACTTTTCATACAAAATCAATTTTCTGTATTTGGAAGATATATTCTCTGATTCACGAACCACGTCTTCTAAGACTTTCCTTATTTGTGTATCTGGAGAAAAACAAAATATTCGTGAATTGTGCAGTTGCCATTTTCGTGGTATATTCTAGCAGTTGTGAGTAAAAGTTCATATTTGAAATTCAAAATCAAATGAACAACAACTTCATCTCTACAAGTCTATAAATATAGACACTTAACAATTTGGTAAGACCACCAAAAATTCTCTAAGATAAAACACTTTTTGAAAGTTGGTCGAATTTTCATCTGGTCAAGAAAACGTTTAAGTCGATCTGTTTTCACAGTAGTTTTCTTTGAGACTTTACGTACGCAAAAGATTTTCATACTGAGCTAACATGTTATCTTTATTTGAAAATATATTTGAAGTTTTGAACTTTTTTCACTCAAATCGTTCAACACTGTTTTAACTTATATCATTCTTGCTAAAAGAGTAATTTGAGAAATAGTTCATAAGATACAGTTGTATTCAATTTAATATCCGGTATACTGCATACTATATCAAGGTTGTAACAATAGTTAGATAAACTACTGAGTTGATATTCTATATTCAACAAGGTTAGGTTTTCTCACACCCTTAAGTTGAGAAACGGTAGTTCTCACACCCATAAGTTGGGATAGGTTGGTACCACGCCTATAAGCTGAGCAGTGTAACGGTTGTTCTCACACCCGCAAGTTGAGAAAAGGTGTAACAGTTTGATTCTCACCCGTAAGAGAAACCCTAGGTGACAAGGTTAAAATCCTAATTGAGGAGGTTAGGTAGTGGATGTAGGCAAGTAGCTTAACCACTATAAATCGGCTGTACATATTTGTTTGTTTTCTAAATCGTATTTTTGCCATTGTTATTATTTTTTAAATTGTTTAAGTGTCCAATTCACCCCCCTCTTGGACATATCTGGGCCAACATCTAGTTCTTTTCAGATTTTATGAACAAGGAAAGTTTTAGAAAAATTGAATTCATGTATGAGAGAAGATCTCTGATAAGTCTGAAAAGGACTCTGTGCAAAAGTCCATTCTGAAAAAGTAAACTGATGTAGTGTACTTATTCGAACAGTGACGGTTGTTGAATTAACATCCTGATTCCATAATCATTGTCCTAACACATAATATCAACTTTGTCATTTCGTTCGTTGAGGGCGCTTATTACGTATAAGCGTCCTTCTGAACACTTAAGTGAAGGCGTTACTAACTTGTAAACTTACTGACTTACTTTGACACTTAAACGACCTAACCTTGAGGGCGCTAATGCACATTTAGTATCCTGCTATGTTTTAAAACAGTTAAGTGCAGGAGGGCGCTACTATCCGAGTAAGCGTCCTACCAGTTTAAAACATAAAACAAAACATGAGGGCGCTACAACTATGTCTGCGTTCTACCAATTAAAAACATTTTAAACAAAGACACAAGCATGCTGAAGGACAATCAGCGTCCTGAAAGTTACTAAGTTGTTTCCCAAAGGTAAGGGCACTCCTATCCAGATAGTGTTCTAATAGATTATTCAACTTATAACTATCAGCGTCCTCAAAGATACATTCTTTGAAGAATTTAAGACATCTTTCAGTGAGCTCATGCTAAGTCAGCTTCCTGACAACTTCAAAGGTTGACTAATAAAGGAGGCCGCTAATATACAAGTAAGCGTCCTAATAAATCAGTTCAATTCAACCTTGAACCTTATCAACGTCCTAATGAGTCATCAACGTCCTAACTTAACAAGTTCTCAGGAGAGCGCTGCTAAATCATACCCGTCCTGAAAGATTCTTTAAAAACAGTTTTGACTAGCAATTAAATATACGATAAATGCGAATAAAACCTCTGTAAATTTCAAATTAAACATATAAACTTAAATAATTTGAAATACAGTAAAACTTATGATCAAAACATGCAAGTATGCTAGTGATTTGTGCATGGTTTTGGAAAATGTTTGAGCAATGTCGATCAGAGAAAGATATACCTTAAACACTTTGTGTATTTCTCATTTCTCATAATCGTTAAATCCAACTCTTCGTTATGAGATCTTCGATGTGAACTTCGAGCTGAGTTGAATGTCTTGAACGTTGATCGAAAGATGAAGACTTGAATCTTGATCGAATCATTCGAGTAAAGTGATCTTGAAATCCATATGTGATCATTAAAGTCCTTTTGATTGAAACGAACTTGATCGTTGGATGTGATCTTTGAGTTCCTTGATCGAGTCATTCGTTGGCCATTTGCTTTTCCTTAGGTGCTGAGATAAGTTCTTGAAAAACGCACGTTTAGCACCGAAAAGTACTTTGTTTGTGATCATCAAAATATACTTCATCACAGCATATTTAGGGACGTGCTAAGTGATGAACCTTTTAGATTAACAGGGTTCCCTCTTATTCACAGCTAAGGCGGAGTATACTCCAGGAGGCTCACAGACCTCATTATGTTATTCATCAGAGCAGAACCAAGATGTATCATGATATGAAAAAGATGTATTGGTGGCCCAACATGAAGAGAGAGATAGCTCGGTTTATTCAGAGATGTGATATCTGTCAGAGAGTGATGGTTGAGCATCAAAAGCCTAGAGGGCAGATGCAACCACTTGCCATCCCTGAGTGGAAGTGGGAACATAATACCATTTATCTTTGTTGGCCCAGATATGTCCAAAAAGGGGGTGAATTGGACACTTAGACAATTTAGAATTAATTATAATGGCAAGATTAAAGTGCAGAAAAATAAGCAAGTATGCACAGTCAATTTATAGTGGTTCAGTTACTTGCCTAAGTCCACTACCTAACCTCCTCAGTTAGGATTTTAACCTTATTACTATAGACCTTCTTATGGGTGAAGATCAAGCCGTTACACCTTTTCTCAACTTGCGGGTGTGAGAACAACTGTTACACTGCTCAGCTTCAAGGCGTGAGACCAACCTATCTCAACTTACGGGTGTGAGAACTACCGTTTCTTCGTTGACAGAAGAATATCAATTCAGTAGTTTATGTAACTACTGTTACAACCTTGATACAGTATACAGGATATGAAATTGAGAACAACTCTATCCTATGAACTATCTCTCAAATTACTCTTTCAGCAAGAATGATATAAGTTAAAACAGTGTTGAACGATTAGAGTGAAAACAGTTCAAAACTTCAAATAGATTTTCAGATAAAGATAGAATGTGAGCTCAGTATGAAAATCTTTTGAATACGTAAAGTCTCAAAGAAAACTATTGTGAAAACAGATCGACCTAAACGTTTTCTTGACCAAATGAAAATTCGACTAACTTTCAAAAAATGTTTTAGCTCAGAGAATTTTTTATGCTTAACAAATTGTTAAGTGTCTGTAATTATAGACTTGTAGAAATGAAGTTGCTATTCATTTGAATTTGAATTTCAAATATGAACGTTTACTCACAATAGCTAGAATATACCACGAAAATGGCAACTGCACAATTCATGAATATTTTGTTTTTCTCAAGATACACGAATAAGGAAAGTTTTAGAAGACGTGGTTCGTGAGTCAGAGAATATCTTTTACAAATACAAAAAAAAATGATTTTGTACAAAAAGTTGTTCTGAAAAGGTGACGAAAAATACGCACATGTCATAACAGTAAAAATATCATTTATGTCATTTTGTTCCTTTGAGGGCGCTAATAGAATATTAGCGTCCTACTGAACAATGAAGTGAGGGCGTTACTAAGTACTAAGCGTCCTGACTTGCTTTGACAATTAAACGACTTAAAGCATGAGGACGCTACTTCTCAGTAAGCGTACTGCTTTGATTTAAAACGCAAAACATATGAGGGTGCTACTCAAGAGTAAACGTCCAAAACTATTAAAAGCAGTTTTAAAACAATGTTAAGTGCGCTAACAGACGGTGAGCTTCCTGAAAGTTACTTAAGTTGATTCTAAAGATAAGGGCGCTCCTACAAAAGTAGCGTCATGATAATTCATTCAACTGATAACTTATCAGCGTCCTTAAAGATAGAAATCACTTAAAGATAAAATGATTTTCAGCGAATTGAAACTAAGTTAGTGTCCTGACATTCTCAATGGTTGATAAAAGAAATGTCACTACTAACGAGTAAGCATCCTTATTAAATAGTTCAACTTAACCTTGAGCGTCCTAACATTTTATCAGCATCCTGACTCATCAAGTCCAGGAAGGCGCTACTAAAACATTAGTGTCCTGAAAAACTTTATAAAAATATTTTTTGATTTCTCAATTTAAACTAGATAAAACATCATTGTTTCTTTTAATCAAAACAAATACTTTAAAAATCATAAGGTACGATTAAAATGTTATGATCAAAATATGCAAACGATAAAAATCTTGCTGAGAGTAAGATGATCGATAGACTTTACATTTTAAGTACTGACAGACTCGGAACTTTACTTTGATGTTCAATAGGCTTGTGATCACAGTTCCTTGATCTTGATTCTTGATAAATCTGAAACACTAGACAAGATCATTAGATAGACCAGCTGGAGATATTTGGAATCATCAAAACATTCATGTCATGGGGTTCATTGAGATAACAATCTTGTGGTGGGATTACCCAATACCCTGAGGAGACATGATGCTATTTGGGTCATAGTTGATCGCTTCACCAAATCCGCTCACTTCTTACCAGTGAACATTAGGGATTCTATGGACAAGCTGAGCAGGCTGTATATGCGGGAGATAGTTAGGCTTCATGGGGTGTCAATTTCGATTGTATTAGATAGGGACCCGAGGTTTACTTCGATGTTGTGGCAGGGGTTTCAGAGGCAGCTCAGCACGAGACTAAATCTTAGTACCGAGAGGTTGATTTTGATTTTAGAGGATATGCTCCGAGCTTGTGTCATTGAGTCCAGTGGTAGCTGGGAGGAGTATTTGCACCTGTGTGAGTTCGCGTACGCAACAATTATCAGTCCAGTTTTGGCATGGCTCCCTTTGAGGCATTGTATGGCCGACCTTGTAGATCTCTGGTCTATTCGACGGAGGTAGGGGATGCCGCTACGTTGGGACCCTAGTTTGTACTATTAACTTAAAAGGTTCATCACTTAGCACGTCCCTAAGTATATTGTGATGAAGTATATTTTGATGATCACAAACAAAGTACTTTTCGGTGCTAATGAGCCTTAATCAAGATTTCATCCAAGCACCTCAGGAAAAGGACCTCAACGATCACATCATGATTTTAAGATCACCACTCGAACTATTCGACCAAGCTTCAAGTCTACATCTTTCAATCAATGTTCAAGATAAGACATTCAACTCTAGCAAGCTGTCAACATTGAAGACCTCATAATAAAGAGTTGGATTTAAAGATTATGAAAAAATGTGAAATACACAATATTTTAGGTATATCTTTCTCAAGACTGTTTTTCAAGAGTCTTTCAGGATGCTAATGAGTTAGCAACGCTCACCTGAGCTTGATAAGTCAGGACGCTGATAGTTCATTAGGATGTTGATAACGCAAGGTTAAATTGAATTGATTAATCAGGACGCTTACTTGTAAGTTGCCTCCTTTAGTCAACCTCTGAAGTTATCAGGACGTTAATTCAATATCAGCTTATTGAAAGATTGCTACAGTTCTTCAAAAATTCATCTTTGAGGATGCTGATAGTTAGAAGTTGAATAAACTATCAGGACGCTACCTGGATAGGAGCGCCCTCACTTTTGGGAATCAACTTAATAGCTTTTAGGGCGTTGATTGTCCTTCAGCGTACTTGTCTTTTGTTTCAAATGTTTTAAAATATGGTAGAACGCTTACAGAGTTGTAGCGCCATCGTATTATGTTTTAACTAGTAGGACGCTTACTCGGAAAGTAGCGCCCTGGTGCACTTATTTGTTGTAAAACATAGTAAGACATCAACTGTGCATTAGTGCCCTCAGGGTTAAGTCGTTTAAGTGACAAAGTAAGTCAGGATGCTCATGTTTCAGTAGCGCCCTCACTTTATTGTTCAGCAGGACACTTATTCGTAATGAGTGCCCTCAAAGAACAAAATGACAAAGTTGATATTATGCGTCAGGACACTGATTACGGAATCAAGATGCTAATTCAACAACCGTCACTGTTCGAACCAGTACACTACATCAGTCTACTTTTTTAGAACTGACTTTTGCATAGAGTCATTTTTGGACTTATCAGAGATCATCTCTGATGCATGAATTAAGTTTTTCTAAAACTTTAATTTTTCATATAATCTGAAAAGAACCAGGATATTAGTAAAATTTGCAGTTGCCATTTTTATACAACATTCTAGCCGTTGTGTGTAAACGTTCATATTATTTGAACTAAGTCTATAAATACTAACACTTAGGACCAAACAACTTGCCGATAATTTTTATTATGCCAACACTTTTTGAAAGTTAGCCTTTGTCAAAATGTTTTTCAAATATCTAAACATTCAAAGTATTTTTCACTGATACCTTTACGTATTCAAAAGATTTTCAAATTGAGCTTCAATTTTATTCTATCTCTGAAAATCTATTTGATCTGGTATCTACTCAAATTCTCGGCACTGAACTTTATTTAATATCAATCTTGCTGAAGAAAGAATTTGAGAAGTAGTTCATGGGAGACACAGTTGTACTTAATTATATATCTTAAGTATTGTATTGAACTACATCAATAGTTGAGTTAACTACTGAATACTGAACCAGAAGTTTTCATACTTATATTCTATATCCTTTTCGAAAACTGTCTGTGTCTTTGATTTATACTGGTCCTTTCAAGTCAATGTTTATTGGTATCATATTATTTTTGAAGAAGCACTGATTTTCATATCACATCATTCATGCTTTTTGAAACTGCACTTGAGCAATACCGAACATTGAAAGGTAAAGGACTGTAAGTGTATTTCATCTTAGCATTACGTATTCATATTTCATATCTTTGTAATGCTATGTAATGTGCTTAATTGTAAAGTGCTCTATTCAGTTAGAACCAACATTATTTTGTTGTAACGCTGGTGTGTTTCTGGATTGAAACAACCAGGACAAGTGAATGTCGTTCACTTAATGATTTCAGGATTAAAATCATGTTAAGGTTCTCTTTGAACCTGTAAAAGATAAAAAAGTTCATCCTCACCTGCAAGTAGAAAATCGGTTAATCCTAATCCCTTAAAAAGATAGGTGCGTCCTTAACCTGTAAAAGGATAGGTTATATCTTAACCTGTAAAAGAGAAACAGTTGTTCCTTATCTCGTAAAAGGAAAATGATTCTTCCTTATCCCATAAATGGATCACGGTTCTTCCTTATCCCATAAAAGGAAAATAGTTCTTCCTTATCCCGTAAAAGGAACATGGGTTTTTTCCTCATCCCGGAAAAAAGAAATATGGTTCATCCTTAGCCCGAGAAAGGATAAGTTTTCCTTTAACCTATAAAAGGGCAGTTATAACGGTTTGGTTCTCACCTGTAAGAGAATCAGTTAGTAGATTGAGAAAATCCTAATCGGGAGATTAGGTAGTGGACGTAGGCTTGGCCGAACCACTATAAATCTTGTGTGTCTCACGTTTACAATTTAGTCTAAGTTTATGTTTATGTGTTCAATTCCAATATACTCATGTATATCACTAAGTTATTGGAAGAAAATTTTAAAATTGACCATCTCACCCAATTCACTCCCCTTTTGGGTGGACCAACATGTACAAGAACACACAGAGAAGATTAAGCGGATTAAGCATGATGTGAAGATAGCTCAAGATAGGCAGAAGAGCTATGCTGATAATAGGTGGAAGGCCATAGAGTTTGAGGTGGGTGACCAAGTTTTGTTGAAGGTCTCACCTCAAAAGGGCCAAACGAGCTTTGGGATTAAGGGCAAGCTTGTTTCGAGATTCGTTGGGTTGTTCGAGATTTTAGAACGAATTGGCCCTGTTGCTAACCGATTAGCCTTGTCACCTCAGCTTGCAGTAGTGCATAATCTTTTTCATGTGTCGATGTTGAGAATGTACAAGAGTGATTTTGATCACATCTTCGATTGGAGACACGTGGAGTTGAGGCAAGATGGGACCTATGATGAGGAACTCGTCCAAATACTTGACCGGAAGGTGCAGAGGTTCCGCAACCAAGAGATTCCTATGGTCAAGGTGAAATGGAAATTACATGGCGAGGAGCAGGTTATTTGGGAGCGTAAGAACTAGATGATGGTGCACTTTTCTGAGTTCATGGGCTTAGGTAAATTCTTAACCTTAAAACTTCAAGGACGAAATTCATTCTAAGGTGGGTGTGATGTCACGCCCTAGAAATCATTTCATTTAGCCCATAACTCATTTGCATTTTTTCCCAAACTCTATGTGCTTGCCTTGGTGTGTATGTTTGTGTGTTTGATGTTTGATGTGTGATTATTGCTTATAAAAAAGAAAGTATTATTGGTGGTGTCATTATTTTTATTAATATCATTTGTCATATTAATACTATTGTGAGTGGCTTGTTGGAGAAGCTTCATATAAGTAATTTGTTGAACAAGTCATCATCTTGACTTATGACTTTTTGAAAAGACCACATTAAATATCCTCATTTAATGCACCTTTTTTATATACGGGAAGGTTGCATCTCAACACATGGTAAATATGACAGTTATACTGGAATATGTTGTGTATATGTGTTAATTTTATGATAATTAATTATTGGTGAGTCAAATGGACCTATGGATATTAAAAATGAGTCCAGAACGCATTTTTACATAGAAATCGACTAGTAATACTTGTAGTGACGAAACAAAGTTTAGGTGCTCTTGGTGAGGGAGTAGTGCGCTCCTCACTTTTTTGGGCACGATTTTTTGTGAAAATGGCCAATCTTCAGTGTTTTAAAGGGGGGAAAGGTTGCTACTTTCCCCATATGACCGAAGGACGAATTAGAGAAGGAAAAAGGGAGGAAAACTAGGGTTTCTAAGGGAAATCTTCACCATTTACACCCTAAGGTAAATGTTTTTCTCCATTTCTTTCCATGAAATCACCATTGAAGGTGAGGGTAAGCTTTCTAATGGTATAGTTTTCTCCATGGGTCACGATTTTGGGTGTTCCCAGACTAGGGTTTTGATGTCTTGAGCTTGGAATGGATGTGAAATGATAGAAATAAGGTTTCTTGACCTAGATCTACACCCAATGTGCAATTAGCAAGCACTTCGCCACGTTTTTTGTTGGTACATAGGTTAGGGTTTTGTTGGAAACCCTTAAGGCCGAGATGTATGTTAGGGATTTGGGTTCCTAAGTTGATTTGGAACCCAATGACACCATTTTCCTCAATTTCTAACAAGAAATTGGAAAGGTTATGTGTAATGGCCCTAACCCTAGAAAGTGAACTTAGGGTTTTTCTTTGAACTTGCATGTCAACTATGTTGAACAAATGACCCATCCTAAATGATTGTCACTGAAATTGAGGGGTTATGCATGTTGGAAACCCTAGTTATAGTGTAAAATTAGCCTAGGGCTTGACTTTGAGACTTTGCCCAAAATAGGGGTTTTTGACCTAAACCAAGTCAATTGATTAAATTGACTTGGGAATTGTCTAATTGGACCCTAATTGAGTTTGAATGTAGGTCTATGATGGTTAGATTTGTATGGGAATTGAATGAGTTAGTTTAATTTGACTCTATGACCTATTGTAGATATTTTCCCCAAATTGGGGCATATGTCATGTATTGGCTTGAATTGGGAACTTATGTTGATTTTGATCAATCTTTCATGGTTTAGAATGATTTGGGCTTGTGTTGGAATTGATGACCTAGACTATGTATTTGCCTTAGGTTTTGGAATTAGTTTTATATATGTGGATTGGCACGGATGTCGAGGTTGATCATGAGAAAAGGAAACTCATGATGGGGCTTAGATGCACATGAACTTATTGAGTTAGGAATTAATCATGATTAGTGTGTTTATGTATGGATGATCATGGTAATTGATGTATGTGCATGGATCTATGGCTTAGAGGATCTTGATTTGCTTTGGAATTCGTGTTGATTCGTGTGTGGATAGCTTTGCTTATGTGGCGTGGTTGTGAGTAGTTGTTCCTTATGATTATCACTTGTGTCATCATATTCATTTATACCTGTATGTTGAAAGTCATGAAATATCATTTTGAAAATGCATGTGTTTAATGTGTTTTGAATTGGCATGCATTGAAACTCTAGAAGCTTGGATGTTCCAAGCTAAGTTCTCCTAGATGTTCTAGGATGCTTGTGCATGTTGCCAAACTAACTTCTCTAGAGGCAGATTTTTGAGTGTTGAAACTCTTGAAGCTTCGGATGTTCCTAGCTAAGTCCTCCTAGATGTTCTAGGAAGCTTGTACATGTTGCCAAGCTGACTTCTCTAGAGGTGGAAATGAATGGTTTTGAAATGCATGGAAATGAGAATGCTTATTTTACTATGTGTTTTTTATGTTTCATATACTCATAAGCATTATTTCATGCATGTGCATATATAACTTTTATTGATGTATAATTGATGGCATAAATGAATACTATTCACTGGGCATAGTTGACTCACCCTCTCACTCTCTTTTCAGGTCCTTCAGATAAGGGCAAAGGCATTGCGTTTGCTTGAGGACCTAGCCACTGCAAAGCTAGGGACATCCTGACGTGAGTCTAGGTTTTTGTGTATGGTGATGGATGTCTTTTATTACATATGTACATTGTTTTGTTTATTTTGATACATATGTAATCTATAACACATGTCAAACCTAGACGGTGAGGGGAGTTATTTATTGTTGTTGTATATTGGCCATTGGCCTTGGACATTTGATGATGACGAGTCTAGGCATGTTGCCTTAGACTATCTTGGTTTGTCTTGAGGATTATGATCATTGTCTTATGGTTATTGGGAGATTATTATTATGTTGATTCATGTGGCTGTAATTGATGATTGTAGAACCGTTAAGTCTATCAAGTGGTTGTTATTGTGGTTCAAAAAAAAATTTTGGGGTACTCTATAACAAGTCTGGTTGACGCTTGTAGGGTCCCGATCATCTCATCTGATGATTTGAGGTGGTCATAGATGCTTACGCCGAGCATCCCGCCCCGACATTCCTCATGCTGATCCATGAAGGATGGCGGTCTGGGGTGTGGGGTCGCCACATGTGCCAACTCAATGAGAAGATTTTCCAGAAATAGAGGTCGACTCTCCTCCAGAAGACCTCAAAGACTTTAACCATGATTTCTTTGATACTCCAAAAGAGGAGGCAGACCCTCCTACAGAAGAATACTTTTCTCCATCCAATACACAAGAAACCAATATTGCCACCCAACAACAGCTTTTGGATCAAATGAGAGAAATGATGCTGGCAACCGAGGAGCGAATGATGAAAAACATGAGAGACCAGTTTGAAGAATACAATCGTAGCCTCAAAGAAAATAAAGAGGCCATCGACTCACTGCTTAAGTGGCACGAGGAATGCCACGCCGCAGTACCAAAAATTGCTCTTCCATTTTCAGGTAAGGGAGAATTTGGACAGTTGTCCTAACCCAGCATTTGTTGGGCAAGTCATGGAAACTCCTATATACTCTCCCAGCATGGAACAGTCAGTATCTCAATTCTCCTCTGAACATTTTGATTTCGTACCTCCCCAATAGTTTTTTCTCTCGATGAATCTGAAGTTTTAAATTTCGTATTTAGTTGTTGAAGTTGTCTTCAGTAGTTTAAATCAACTTCGTAGTAGGTTGAAGTATTTTGAGGAAAGTTTAGACATCCTTGTAGTTGTTTGAATAGTTTGTAAAACTTAATAAAAAAATAAAAAATAAAAAAATAAAAAAACTTCATTCTCAGCTCACGATATGCCAAAAGATATGTGATGTTGTGCTAGACTATTTGTGGTAGGCCCACTCGTATGGTGGATTTCTTCACTATTAATAGGTTTGACATGGTACGAGACACAACAAACTCACACAAATACTGACAAAAAACTCGAGACGAGGAAACCTACGGACCTGCTGTGTAGCAGTTCATTGCGGAAGGCCGACTTACCATTAGTATCGTCAAGTTCACATGGAATGGGATATGAGAACTCGAAGGATAATAGTGGTAGACGACTTTCCGTAGAAATTTGCACAAAGACCGCACAAAGATCCCCTTAACTGGACCACGTCCCTTATCACCAAATACATGCGAATGGGACGTATGAATTTGGACGATAATAGGAATCGTCAGGTCTTGGTGATAGGTGAGCATAGTATAAACAAGTGTAAAAGATTTGCGACATATAGATGTGGGTGAAAATAAAAGGAAAAGGTCATAGAAGTATCAGTGGCATGTATTAATGTTCAAAAACATAGCTATTTTGAAAAATACAAAAGAAATTTTCAAAGTGTTTTGAAAACCCAAATACTACGATAATAGTCTTTGAAAAAAAATTAAAGTCACACTTTTGGTTTTGTTTTAGACCCACCTAAAAGTGCTATGTCACAGTGCTCTAAGGCTCCTAATCTTCCCTATTACCTAGCCTAGGAAACTAAGAGGTTAACACCTATGAAATGTCACTCAAGAACCATGCATGTGCACTGGATCACGAATCGATCGTCCCTTCTTCCTCAGAACTTATATCGCAAATATTGTGCTAACATCAAGCCCAATCTGCAGACAATGCCGATACAAAAAAGAAGTCAGCACGACCCTAGCTCTTCTCGACAAGCGTCTATGTTTATGCAGTAGCAAGAGGACGCTAGATCTGAACCTACTCCCCTACCTCAGAACAAGCGACAGACGACAACACTAATGCCCTGGTAGCCGAACAAACTGTTGTAGCTTATTCTAATGGAGTAGCTGTACCGTTTAGCATAGAACAATTTTTCCAAAGCTTTACTGCATACATGAAGGCTTCAATGAGAGGTTCAGTCCAGAGTGTTTCTGATCATCAAACTGTAGTACCCCAACAGCAATTGGAACCGACTAAACAAAAGATGGACTAGATGACCAGTCAAATTATGAAGTACAAACGACTACAACCCATCACTTTTGATGGAAAACCCAACTCCGATGAAGCCTATAAGTGGCTAGAAGAAACACGAAAGGCGCTCGAGGCAATGGAAGCTTCTGAAGAAAGAAAGTTTCCTCTTGCTGTTTACTAGTTAGTTGGAAACGCCAACTCCTGGTGAAAAATAGTTAAGAAAGACTCTCAAGTGAATGCCAGTACCATGACATGGCAACAATTTGAAGTTGAATTCATCAATGAATATTTCCTAAATGCTGTCAAGAGAAAGAAGATATAGGAATTCGCAAAACTTTTTCAAAGAAGTATGACAGTCCGGGAATACACAGATAATGCCGAAAATTCACGGAACTCTCGATTTTCTCTCTCTCTACCAGCACCACCGAGGGAGATAATGCCGAAAATTTTTTCAACGGATTGAGGCCAAACATTAGGCAGACCCTTGCCTTTGTAAAGCTTGATACCTTTAGAAAATTGGTGAACTCTGGCTATAAATTATGAGCATGAAAAACTTGAGCAGGAACATAGGCGAAATCGAGGAAAATGAGTCATTGTGGCAGTACAACAGTCTAGTAGGAAGATACCTCACCAACCAAATCAAAACGCTCGCCCCAGCATGGGTAATCCCAAAAACCTCAACTCCAGTTCACTCCACCTGTTCCAACCCAACAAACTTTTCAAAGGAACCCTCGTAATCGCCAAAATCAAGCAGACCAAAGAAATGGAAATAATCTGTTATTTCCCCTACCTCCTCCGAATCAACAATCACAAGATCGAGATCGTATGTGTTTCAAATGTGGCCAGGTGGGCCACATTCCAAAAAATTTGTCCTCTACCAACCCTTGGCCAACCCGGAGCCCTTGCTGCACCAGTTTAGCAAGCCCCCTCGATAGTCCCACCACCACCCAAACAACAACAAGGCCCTAGGTAGCAAGGATACGCCTACACTGTGGTTGAACAACTGATGCTTGAAAATAACGTGGTGGAAGGTACCTTTGTTTTCTTTGAAATGTTGGTTCATGCCTTATTTGATTTGGGTTCTACACATTCTTTTATTGCTACCCAAGTAGTCAAGAAATTAAAACTCTAACCAAAAGCTACTTGATAGTTGCATATTTAGATAGGTTTTAGAGCATGTTTTAGGACATTTCATGCATTAGTTTTATGTGTTAGTGTTAGTTCTAATACATTTATTAGTTTAGGAATTAATTAGGTTTTTATTCATTATTTTAGTTTATTAGTTATAATTTGATTTAATTTATATTTAGGTGTGTTATTAACTTGGTTTGCTTTGTTTTGTAGGTGTTTGAAGGCATTAGTCAGGGCTTTGCATGATAAAAACATGTACAAGAAAATTCAAGGAAAGGCATAAAGAACCAAGTGAATGATGAATGGAAAAATGGCGAAAAAAGGGCTAAGTCCCAACACTATGCGGAAAAGTTCTTCTCTGAGCGCCGTGGCGCTTTCGCGGCACTAAAGAAGCCCTATCGGAGTGCCGCGATGCTGAAAAGGGTATTAACTCAGCATCTCGGCGTTGTGCTTTTATCAGTTGGTATTTTTTGGCAACTTGGTATTTTTGGGTGATTTTGAGAAAACTTTCTAATTCGATTTGCACGACTTGCATGGGGCATATTATATATTAGTGCGTAGGGTTTTGGGGAAGGAACACACTGGAGAAGAGAAGAAGACAGCTGGAATGAGAGGAACACGAAGATTCAACTTGGAAACAAGGGAGAAGATTCAAGTTCCAGGATTTCTAGTTTAATATTCATGTTTACTATTGAGTTTTTCTCCATGTTTTATGTTTTATTCATTCAAGCTATGAACTAATCTTTTGTTCTACAACGGAGATGGATCCTAAACTAGAGATTATGTTTTAATTTTGGGTTATGTTTGTTATGAAAGATATTTTCTTATTTTATTCGTAATTCTCCGTGCTTATTGCCTTTTGTGGCGACCCCGCACCCCGGACCACCAAAATATAATACTTCATAATTTAAAACACAGTTCAATCAAAATGCCTCTCAACTCACATCGAGGCTTTGGATTCTCTCACAGGCAAGACCCTCAAGATATGACTACTCCTTTGCCCTTATTCGGGACAGAAGGACCTGAAAGAGGAAAATGAGGGTGAGCCAACGGTGCCCAGTGAATAGAATTCAAATATGCTATCAATACTCATCAATAAATATCATATATGCATGTCAATGTGTAGCATGATTAAAAGCTCATAACAAATAGATATCAAGCATTTATAATAAGTTCGATGCAAGTAAAAGCTTATCAATTTGGATCCACATTCCACATGCATTGGGGTTACTAGTGCACATCCATTTCACCGTACCGTTGACCCCAATCATCTTTATTTGGGGTTACTAGTGCACGTCTATTTCACCGTACCGTTGACCCCAATCATTTCCTTTTTAAAACCCTCCTATGACAAGGTTAAGTCCCCCTATTAGCCAGATAAATGGGCCCAACCAAAGTCATAAGGTTTTCTCAAATCAATGCATCATTCAAAACATTAGAACACATTCATGCTTTCAACATACAATATATATAAGTGATATGATGACATAAAAGATATAATCATAAATGAAGTCTACTCACAACCAAGCCTCGCGAGAGTATTTAACCACACACGACCACCAAACCGAATCAACCCAATCAAGATCCTGAAACATTCATCAATATCCTACCATACATCAATTTCTATGCTCAATCACATAGACATTACACATCAACCCTAAATCAGCCCACATATAGACAATAGGCCTAAATCTCATCTAATCTCATCATTCAACTCAAATCACATGACTTAGGCCTCTAATGCATAGTTCTCATTCATAAACCATTCTATTAATCAAAAATACTGATTTTCAATTCCTTAGGCATAAACATGCCCAAATTGGGTCACTTGATCACAAGTAGGCCTAACCCATGATATGGTCACAACCACCAAATCAGCAGCATAATCAACCCTAATCATGCTTAATTAAACATAAGTTGCATCAATTCAATGATTCTAGGCCAAAAGCATCAAAAGCCCCAAAATATGAAATTTTCCATACTTAGGCCATATTGCCGATTTACACTAGGTCACCATGTTCAGCCATGTATATCACTGATTTTGCATAATCATGGGTTCATCAACAATGGCAACTAGGTCAACATAGTTGACATGCAAGCTATTTGGAAAGGTCTAAGTTCATATTCTAAATTTAGGTCTAATACAAGCAACCCTACCAATTCTTCATTTAATATTCTGTTCAGATGTATCAATCTACTAATAGAAATATGTAATCACAAAATCAACCGTACAGATTAAAGTATGTGAAGAGACAAACCTTCTGTCCAAATATCAGCCAGATCCAACGGTGGACCAAAAAGATAAGTATCTTTGATGAACAAGTCTCTAATCAGATAATTTCTCCTTTCCTGCTGCAAATACTCAAACTCAGATGACTATATCACACAACATACTTAATACATAAACATCTCCACCGTTCCGAATTCAGAAATATCAGCTTTAAACTACATACCATAATTTTATATCCATCCAACGGTAGATTAAGGCAATCTTTAAGTTTGAGCAAAACGGCGCGAGAAATCCAGACTTTCCAAACAGCTTTGTTTGAGAGGTTAGATCTCTTAGAAGAAACCTCTAATCAAGATCTCCACCGTTCAGAATGCATAACCATAAGCTACAAACTGGCTAACAAAATTTGAGCTCAATCTGACCATATATTCCGAAGATCCATCACTTTGATTAAAATGTTGCAGAGATTTTCCTCAAGCACCTCCTCCTTTCTTTCTCTTCTTTTCTTTAATTTTTTTCCTTTCTCTCCACTCACCTCACTTTCTAGCACTTCCTTGATTCCCTCCACTCACCTCACTTTCTAGCACATTCTTGTAGCACATTCTTGGATTCCCTCCACTCACCTCACTTTCTAGCACTTCCTTGGAGAAGAGAAGTGGGCATAAGAAACTTGT
Source organism: Paratinospora sagittata (assembly GCA_035771175.1). Classification (NCBI taxonomy): domain Eukaryota; kingdom Viridiplantae; phylum Streptophyta; class Magnoliopsida; order Ranunculales; family Menispermaceae; genus Paratinospora; species Paratinospora sagittata. The sequence goes on from CM069596.1 coordinate 23,611,570, forward strand.
CCACTTTCATGCACCAACCTTCACATGTGTTGGTCTCATACTACCCATACCAACCACATGTACTTTAATCAATCTCATGCTTCCATGTATTTTAAATGTCCAATCCATTTAATACACCAAATTTTCATTCTCATTTATCCTTTTATTCAATCAATCCTAACCCATATCAATTCATGGTTTAATGGGCCCATGCATAAATAATAACATATGCATTATACTTTAATTTAACATGACCCATATACAATTTATGATACACATATTTATATATATTATCAACCATCAACTATACAAACATTAAACAACCCTCAAACAAACACCAAACATATCAAGGCAACGCATAGAGTTTGGGCAAAGTGCAATTGGGTTATGGGCTAGATGAAATAATTTTCGGGGCGTCACACCTTTGATCTCTTGGCCAAGGATTAGTTGATCTTAAACTTAGGAGGCGGCACTCGAGAGAGGGTTTCCTAAGTTAGAACCAGGGAATTATGACATGAAATGGTTGTAGAATCGAGAGGTTTGCGAGGGTTTATAAAGTTGTAGGAAAATCGTGAAGCTTAATGGGTTGTTAGGAATTAGGGTTTTATCGAGAGATCGAATCTTATTCTTGGTGATGCGTTCTGGTTCGGCAGTAGAGAGAGGGAATTAGGAACTCCAGAATTTTGACTTATAGACTAAAAAGTGGAATTAATAATAAACACGTCTAAAATACGTAATTGATAGTTAGGTTAAGTTTATTCTCTAGATTTTCACGTATATTGATATTTTTCACACTTTACTCGTTTGATTACATTAACTTGATGTTTACTTTATTAAAATTCTACAATTTGATTCACTAGATAAAGTTGAAGATTAGTGAAAACGTTATTTGGTGAGTGAAACAATCCCCGTAGATACGATAACCCGACTCACCTCGGATTTATTATAACTTGACTATTCGTACACTTATGAACTTAAAATTTACACTATCAAGTTTTTGGCGTCGTTGTCGGGGATTGTTTCACTTTAGTTTCATCAATATCATTAGTAATTGATTTTGATTTTAATTTGGTATTTTTTTTATTTTTTTTTTACTTTTTTTGAATTTGTTTCTTTGTTTTTGTTTAGAATGATTGATTGAAGTTTATGCGGTGATCCAAAAGTGCTAAATTAGTACCATTGGATCCTCAGATTGAGCGCACTTTGGGACAGAGGCGAAGAGAAAGAAGAATGGTGCAAGAAGCAATGAAGCCTAAAAAAAATGAACGTCTTCTTCGGGACTACTTCAAGCCCGTCATCACTGATAATTACTCCGGGATAGTGAGAGCACCCATTGCTGCAAATAACTTCGAGTTGAAGCCGGTGTTAATCACAATGGTTCAGCAACATCAGTACGGGGGTTCTCCAATAGAAGATTCGATGACCCATATACAGTCATTCTTGGAGAAGTGCGATACAGTCAAGTTCAATGGTGTGGCTGAAGATGTGATTTGACTAAGATTGTTCCCATTCTCTTTGAGGGACAAAGCCAAGTCATGGTTGCAAGGCTTGCAACCTGGGAGTGTTGCCACATGGGAAGAATTGATACAGAAATTCCTCCAAAAGTTTTTCTCCCCGGCAAAGACAGCTCAAATACGAGTAAAGATTGGTCAGTTCAAGCAATTGGAAAATGAGTCACTTTATGAGGCGTGGGAACGGTTTAAGGAGTTGTTGAGGAAGTGCCCACAACATGGCTTTGAAGTATGGATGCAACTTCAAATTTTTTATAATGAGATGACAGTTGCCACACGTACTTTGGTAGATGTCGCAGCTGGTGGCACCATAATGAGCAAGGCGGCTGAGGGAGCTCTAAACCTATTGGAAGAAATGACTTCCATTAAGCTCCTAGAGAGAGATCTTTGGTGAGAAAAGTTTTTGGAGTGCTTGAGCTCGATCCAATGACTACACTTTCAGCACAGTTAGCCACATTGTCAAACCAAATTGCATCGATACAAAGTGCAAAACAACCATCCATTGAGAGTGTAGCGGCAGCAAGCATGGGATATTTGAGTGGAGGAACCATTAAAGAGCAAGCGAATTACGTGAATAACCGAGGGTACAACTATAAGAGCAATGCTCAAGTCCCAAACCAATATCACCCGGGAATAAGGAATCATGAAAACTTCTCATATTCTAACACTAGGAATGTTCTGAATCCTCCACCACCGGGTATATCTATGCCACCACAAGAGAAGAAACCTTCCTTGGAGGAGATTTTAAGTGGGTATATCGCAAAATCTGATTCAATGATAAATAGCTTGGAAGCTTCAATAAAGAATATGGAATTACAAATTGGACAACTTGTTTCAGCCATAAATGCACAACAACAAGGGTCATTTCTTGGCAACACTCAAGTCAACCCCAAAGAGCAATGTAAAGCTATCACTCTCCGCAGTGGAAAGGAAGTTGAATAGGCTGAAAAGAATAACAAAGATGAGAAGGCCATCATGAGGAGCAAAAGCAAGAAGAACCAACGGAAAGGCCATACTGACCGGGTTCCATCAATTTCTCGGATAACCCTCCAATATTGAAGCGTCCTCTGCCTTATCCTCAGAGATTCCAAAAGAAGAGATTGGATGAGCAATTTGCCTAGTTCTTAGAGATATTCAAGAAGATTCACATCAACATCCCATTTGCCGATGCTTTGAAGCAAATGCCAAATTACCTCAAATTTATGAAGGATGTGATGACAAAGAAGAGAAAGTTGGAAGCCTACAAGACAGTGAAGATTACCGAGGAGTGTAGCGCGATATTACAAAAGAAGTTTCCCCAAAAGCTCAAAGATCCAGGGAGTTTTACTATCCCTTGCATTATTGGTCCTTTAAATTTTAACAAAGTTTTATGTGATTTAGGTGAAAGTATTAATCTTATGCCTTTCTATTTTCAGGAGATTGGGACTTGGAGAAGTAAAGCCTATTACCATTTCACTTCTATTAGCGGACCGGTCAATGACATATCCTCGAGGAGTGATTGAAGTTGTTCTAGTAAAGGTAGACAAGTTCATATTTCCGGTGGACTTTGTGGTTTTGGATATGGAAGAGGATGACGACATACCTTTGATACTTGGGAGACCTTTTCTAGCTACTGGACGTGCATTGATAGATGTGCAACGAGGGGAACTCACCTTGAGAATTAATGATGAAGAAGTCTTGTTTAACATCTACAAGACTCTCAAGTTTCTAGCAGAGGAGAGTACATGCCATCGGATAGATGTTGTGGAAATTGTTGATGAATGTGTGAAAGAAATTCATGAGGTGCCTACATCGGAGGATGCACTAGAATGTTGTCTTGTACATTCAGTCAGTATAGATGTAGGTGAGAATGAAGAAATTAAGGAATGTGTTTTGGCTCTTGGAACACCAACGACTGATTCTTCACAAGCAAAAGTGGAAGATTTAGAAGAAACTTCACCAAGTAAAGTGGATGAACCGACACGGGAGTTGAAACCTCTACCGGATCACCTTCGATATGCTTTTTTGGGTGAAAAGTCTACCTACCCGGTCATCATATCTTCAGCCTTGTCTTGTGTAGAGGAAGAAAAGTTATTGAGAATTCTAAGAGAGCACAAATCAGCATTGGGATGGTCTATCTCAGATATCAAGGGAATAATCCCTTCACTTTGCATGCGTAAGATCTTGATGGAGGACTCCTACAAGCCTTCCATTAAACATTAACGAAGGCTCAATTCTGCAATAAAAGAAGTGGTGCGAGGTGAAGTTTTGAAGTGTTTGAAGGCCGATTTCATCTATGCCATATCGGATAGTGCTTGGGTGAGTCTAATACAAGTTGTGCCCAAGAAAGGTGGGATGACGGTGGTCAAGAATGAAAATAATGAGTTGATTTCCACAAGAACAGTCACGGGATGGCGTGTTTGCACAGATTATAGGATGTTGAATAAGGCCACAAAGAAGGACCATTTTCCCCTTCCGTTCATTGATCAAATGTTGGATAGATTGGCGGGTTTTGAATACTATTGCTTCCTAGACGGTTATTCGGGCAAAAATCAAATAGTCATTGCACCGAAATACCAAAAGAAGACAACTTTCACTTGCCCGTATGGCACATTTTCCTTCCAAAGAATGCCATTTGGCTTATGCAATGCACCGGTGACTTTTCAACGGTGTATGATGGCTCTTTTTGCTGATATGATTGAAGAGATAATGGAGGTATTTATGGATGATTTTTCAGTCTTTGGAACCTCATTTTACCATTGCCTACATAATTTATCTCTTGTGCTTCAAAGATGTGAAGAAACTAACTTAGTGCTAAATTGGGAGAAGTGTCATTTCATGGTACAAGAAGGCATTGTTTTAGGCCATAGGGTTTCTTCCAAGGGTCTTGAGGTGGATAGGGCAAAGATAGTAGCCATTGAGAAGCTTCCTCGTCCTAAGAATGTGAAAGGCATTCGTAGTTTCTTGGGGCACGCCGATTTTTATCGACGGTTTATTAAAGACTTTTCAAAAATTGCTAAGCCCCTTTGCAACTTGCTTGAGAAAGATGCACCATTTGATTTTGGTAATCCTTGTGTGGAGGCTTTTGAATTGATAAAGAAGACATTGATCTTAGCCCCCATTATGATTGTACCAAATTGGAAAGAACCATTTGAGATCATGTGCGATGCTAGTGACTTTGTTATTGGGGCGGTGTTAGGCCAACATAAAGAAAAGATGTTTCAGGCTATCTACTATGCTAGTCGTACTTTAGATGGAGCCCAACAGAATTACACTACGATCGAGAAAGAATTATTAGCGGTTGTATTTTCATGCGACAAGTTCCGATCTTATATCATTGGGTCCAAGTTCATTGTGTATATCGATCATGCGGCTATTCGTTACTTGTTTGAGAAGAAGGACGCCAAGCCTAAGTTGATTCAATGGATTCTTTTGTTGCAAGAATTTGATTTGGAAATCAAAGATAAGAAAGGAAATGAGAATGTTGTAGCCGACCATCTTTCCTGGTTGCAATATGAGGTTGAGGATGGTTTCATACCAATTCTTGAAACTTTTTCAGATGAACAACTATATGGTGTAGGCGTGAAAGTGCCATGGTATGCTGATTTTGTAAATTTCTTAGCATGTGGAACATTGCCTCCAGATATCTCTTATGCTAAGAAAAAGAAGTTTCTACATGATGTCAAGTCCTATATGTGGGATGAGCCACTACTCTTCAAGAGATGCAATGATCAATTGATTCGACGTTGTGTACCGGGGGAATACATCCAAGCCATTCTTCATGAATGCCATTCCTCCTTTTATGGCGGTCATTTTGGACCCACAAGAACGGTGGCTAAGGTCTTGCAAAGTGGATTTTACTGGCCCACCTTATTCCGAGTTAGCTACACCTTTCTGAAGAAATGTGATAGGTGCCAACGTCTTCGTAATATTTTGAGGCGTCATGAGTTACCTTTGACAAACATTGTAGCACCCGTGCCTTTAGGTGACGTCATTTTGACCCATAGTGTACCCGTATACGTAATCGTATACGTATGTGTATATGTATTTTGATGCTCGAAGCACATAAGTATGAGTGTCTTTGCACGATTTTAGGTCATAGAGAGTGCGCATCAAATTTCGGAACCATCAGAGACAAGTTCGACGTCAAAACATGTCGAAAACGGTGTTTTGGATCCAGTGGAGCTCGCTCCATGGAGGAAGAAATTTCCGTCACAAATTACATCGATGGTTTGATCTCCTAGATCCGTGGTCCGATTGAGCTGAACTTTTTTCAGCTCATTCTTATCTGATAGATCTTCATTATGAACGGTCAAGATCTTAATTGGAGTTACCTACTGTGAGTTATAAGACTCCAAACACTGTTTCACGGATTTTCAGATTTTCTTACGCAGTTTTTATCAAACAGTTGGATCTCGCAATCCCACCGTTGGATTGAGTTGAACGCCTCCCAGATTGTTGGTAACTGCCTCATGCAACTTTTGGTTGGTTAATATGTTAAATTGATGAGTAGTGTGCATGCAATGTACTATCTAAGTGAAAGTATTGCAACAGGAAAACTGATTTTTTAACAGTTTTTGGCAACTTTTAGTTGTGGGTCCAAACACTTCTATATAGGCTATTGACTCATTTTTTTCAGCTCATTTGCACATTTTGCACTTGAGAAAGAGGAGAGAAGTGCTGGAGGAGAGAAAGGAGAGGAAAAATTAGGGTTTGGTGGATTCTTGCTCAAGAACACCTAAGGTTTGCATTTTTCCTCCATTTCTTCCTTGAATCTCTTTATTAGTTGCATGATAGCTTTATTTTGAGCATGAGGGTTTCATTTTGATGCATGCATTGTGATGAACCTTGGATGGGTAGAAAACCAAAGTTGGAGTTGTCACATATGTGTGATTAGAGAGTGTTAGGAGTACATTAATGGTGAAACCCCCAATTTCAATTGTGTGAACCATGTTATTTCCAGGTCTTGTGATTGATCTTGAACCCGTTTAGTCAATTGGAGAGTTTTGGCGATTGGATTGGCTAGACTCAGCCAATCAAGAGTGAGTGTTCTTTTACTTTTGGATTATTTATATGTGGCATTGTAGTATAGAAATGTTTTAAATGTTTATGTATGATGGTATGCATGTTTTAATATTCCATGAAATACATTTGAGCATAATTCATTGGGATGACAATTTGGGTTGAGGCTCCTAGTTGGAATTTCCCCTTTTTGGGAATTCTCGTAAGTTTAGCGGCGATCCCAGTTGTGTACATGGCAGAGGGTTTTATGGCTTGTGTATTGGTAGGTTAGTTTAGGCTAATCTTACGTGCTGCACAACCTCAGAAATCCTATTAGGATACGAGTATTGTGTGTGTGTTCAGGTATTGTGTGTAGCGCACCAGCCTTGAACCCCCGTACTCAGGAGGTGTTAGGATTTCATGAGCATGACTACAAATGTTATGCATCGTCTTATGTATGACTTGATCCATTATGTTAGCATGTATGTAATCTATTTCATTATTATGATATTTCAACTGTTTTGTGATCTTACTATGTTTTATAAATGCACGTATATGCCACTTGTAAACAACATTCACTGAGCTCGTTGTAGCTCACACCTCACCATCTTCTTTTAGAATCTGATAGAAAAGGAAAAGGGAAGGCTTGACTGCGGAGAGTCCCTTGTTTTTGTTTCATGTAGGTGTTGTACATTTAGTTTTGTATTTTGATAATTATGTACATGATAACCCCTAGTAATTGTATATTTAACACATAGTTGGGATGTGTTGGGTTTTGTATCATTTTGAAGACTTTGAAATTTTATATTTGCTAACTTGGAGATGTAATATTTTATTTCATTTATGATCATGTTAGATGGATGTTTTTTAGGATTGTATTGTATTTAATTTTGGGGATTCGTATATGTGTTTTAGGCTGATGGGACGCCGGACGTACCAACGGAGGGTATACCCGGAGGTTTCCGTGCCGGTCATGACCTCACGTATAGTGGGTCACGACAACTATGGTATCAGAGCGAGTGTTTTAAGTCTAAAATCCTTAAAAAGAATAAAAGACTTATATGACATTATGATTGCCTTTATGAGTATGATTATAGGTAGTTATCTTAGGGGTAACTTTTCCTGGATTGTGATCCTGATTGAGCTTTTTCTTACTGTGAATTTCAGATATTTACGAGAGAGAAAAGAACAGGATCAACCATGGACCTAGAGGAACGCCTTAGGCGTATAGAGGCCACTCAGCAACAGCAGGCCCAAATTCTCGAGTTGCTAGGCCATACACAGGGTGTTAGGCCACCACCGCAGGGTGATGTAGCAGCGGTTGTAGAGCACAGTAGTGTGGCAGCAGTAGTAGGAGATCAGGCAAAGTGGGCAGGACGCGCTGAGGTCCAGCATGCCGTAGTTGGGGAGACTGAGGCTGAGCAGGCAGAGAATGACCACTATGAGAGGGTTATGGAAGCCTTCAAGAATCGGAATCCTGCTGAGTTTCCGGGAGGTCTTGATTTAGAGCTTGCTGAGGGATGGTTGACTCGGATAAAGACCATTTTCAGTGATATGAGGGCGCTTAAGCATGATAAGGTCAAGCTTAACAGGTTTAAGTTGATTGACAAAGCTAACAAATGGTGGGAACAAGTAGAGCGTCTCGAGGCGAGGTCCGGACTTGGACAAGATTCAAGGAGTTATTCTTTGTAGAGTTCTATCCACGAGCCGAGAGGGATCAACGTCGGATCCAATTTCTAAATCTGACCCAGGGCAACATGTTCGAGAGAGAGTACGAGCAAGAGTTCAACAGGTTGGCACTTTTCGCTCTAGAGATGGTTTCTACCGATGAGCTGAGGATGCAGAGGATACGGGATGGTTTTCGAGACCGTATCAGTCAGGGTTTGGCACTGGCTAGCGTGCAGACCTATGCGCAGGCTATGGGGCAGGCCGCAGATTTTGAGGATGCAGAGGCCAATTCTCAGATGAGATTACCTGCAGCAGTCCAAGCACCCGTAGCTTCTACAGTTCAGACTCAGCAGGCAGGGTCAGAGGCACAGTATTTTAGTGGCAGGAGAGGCCGAAGTAATAAGAGGTCGAGATTCAGCGGCAATGGATATGAGGCATCTATAGCCTCCGCTCCAGTATTAGTGGTACCACCAGCTGCGGGCCAGAGTGTTCAGATTTCTAGTTGATCTCGGCAGCACCAGTAGAGTTTTGTCAAATCTGGTGGACAGCAGACAGCCGGGGCCGAGTCGCAGGTTGTATCTTCTGCACCTAGAGTACCTAGGCCGACTGTTTGTTATGGTTGCGGGACTCCAGGGCATAAGAGGAACCAATGTCCACAGAGGATGCCTTTTGGTCAGTTTAGTCCTACAGCTGAACCTACCAGAGAGCAAGCCAAAGTTGTTACGCAGGCAGATCCTGAGGCCAGCAAGCAGCTAATAGAAGGTACAATCAGCATTTGCTATTGTTTGATGTATGTCTTGATTGATGCTGGTTCTACTCTGTCATTTATTTCTGGTGGTGTAGTAGATAGATTAAGATTGTCTACTGTTAGGACTAGTACGCCGTTAATTTTGAGTACGGCAATCGGTGAGAGAATTTACCCTAATATGGTATGTGTGGGATGCATTGTGAGATTCGATGACCATGAGATGTCTATTGACCTTAGAGTCTTAGAGTTCCTAGAGTTTGATGCCATTTTGGGTATGGATTAACTGGCGGCGTATCACGCTCACATTGATTGCTTCGGCAAGAGGGTTATCTTTCAGATACCCGGAGAGCCAGTCTTCGTCTTTCGAGGCAGGACTGCATCGAGACAACCTACCCAGGGTAGATTAGCCAATGATGATGAGGTTGCTACGATGGCGAGTTTGACGCCAGTGGATGATGTGGGTCAGAGTATTCAGCTAGCAGACATTCCTGTAGTCTGCGAGTACCCAAACATTTTTCCTGATGAGTTACCTGGCTTGCCGCCTAGGCGAGAGGTAGACTTTATCATTGAGCTGATGCCCGAGACTAAACCCATTTCCATTCCACAGTATCGTATGGCACCGAAAAGCTAAATGAACTCAAAGCCCAACTTGATGAGATGATGGACAAGGGATTTATTTCCCCTAGCATATCACCTTGGGGAGCACCTGTGTTGTTCGTCAAGAAAAAGGACGGGAGTCTTCGTTTGTGTATAGACTACCATCAGCTGAATAAGGTGACTGTCAAGAACAAGTATCCACTTTCTCGTATTGATGACTTGTTTGATCAATTAATTAGGGCCAAGTTCTTTTCGAAGACTGACTTGAGGTCTGGGTACCATTAGTTGAGGATAAGAGATGAGGATGTGCCGAAAACTGCTTTTCGGACGAGGACGAGGTATGGACATTACGAGTTTCTGGTGATGCCCTTCGGGTTGACTAATGCACCAGCTATGTTCATGGATCTGATGCAGAGAGTGTTCAGGCCGTACCTTGACCAGTTCATTATAGTTTTCATCGATGATATCCTAGTCTATTCTAAGACAAGAGAGGATCATGAACGTCATCTCAGAGTTACTTTGCAGACATTGTTGGAGCATAGGTTGTATGCCAAGGTGAGCAAGTGTGATTTTTGGATGACTGAGGTGAAATTCTTGGGTCATGTGGTTAGTGCAAAGGGTATTTCTGTTGATTCTGCTAAGGTTGAGGCGATCATTGATTGGCCAAGACCTACCACAGTGACCAAGATTCTTGGCTGGCTATTACAAGAAGTTCGTGAAGGACTTTTCCACGATATCTGCGCCGATGACTAAACTGACTCAGAAGAACGTGGCCTTCATGTGGTCGGATGCCTGTGAGAGAGCTTTCAGTGAGTTGAAAAAGAAGTTGACTACAGCTCTATTGTTGATTCTTTCAGAGCCTGGGAAAGAGTTGGTGATTTATACTGATGCATCACTCTTAGGTCTGGGATGTGTACTGATGCAGGAGGGTCGAGTGGTTGCATATGCATCTAGACAACTTAAGGTGCATGAGCACAACTACCCTGTGCATGATTTGGAGCTGGCCGCTATTGTATTTGCATTGAAGCTCTGGAGGCACTACCTTTATGGTGAGAGGTTCACTTTATTTTCTGATCACAAGAGTTTGAAGTACCTCTTTGATCATAATGAGCTGAATATGCGGCAGAGGAGATGGCTCGAGTTACTAAAGGATTATGATTTCTCTTTGGAGTATCATCCTGGCAAAGCCAATGTTGTGTCTGATGCTTTGAGCCCTAGACGAGCAGGGACTTGGGTGGTTGCTTTTCAGATGGCCCAGCACTGGCATTTACTTGAGATAGTGACTATGATGAGTATACTCTCGGACGCACCACTTACTGAGATATGTGGTCAGATGCACATGCACCTTGCAGATGCCCATATTCCGCGGGTTAGATATCTACAGGAACATTGTCCAGATTATGACATGTATCGTAGACAGTGTTGACCAGGCCGATTGGCAGATTGGTCCAGATGATGTCTTACGGTATAGAGGGAGACTATGGATCCCGTATGATGCTGAGTTGCGTGCTGAGACACTTCGAGAGGCTCATAGGTCTTAGTATACTGTTCATCCAGGGGCTGCCAAGATGTACCATGATATGAAGAGATATGTATGGTGGCACGAGATGAAGAAGAGTATTGCTGAGTATGTGCAAAGATGTGAGGCGTGCCAGCAGGTTAAGGCTGAACCCCGGAAGCCTGGAGGTCAGATGCAACCATTGCCCATACCCGAGTAGAAATGGGAACACATCACGATGGATTTAATCATGGGATTGCTGAGGTCTCAAGGCAGATTTGATGCCATTTGAGTTGTGGTCGATAGATTGACCAAGAGTGCGCACTTCCTTCCTATGAGCTCCAGGGACTCTGTGGATAGACTGATCAGATTATATGTGAGAGAGATCGTGAGATTGCATGGAGTGCCCTTGTCTATCGTGTCAGAATAAGATCCACAATTTACATCGAGGTTTTGGCAGGCCGTGTAAACTCGATTTGGGACCCACCTCTGACTCAGTACAGCATTCATCCTCAGACGGACGGTCAGTCCGAGAGAGTGATTCAGATGCTGGAGGATATGCTCAGGTCTTGAATTTTAGAGTTCGGTGGTGGTTGGGGTGAGCATTTGCCCTTTTGTGAATTTGCTTACAACAACAGTTATCAGGCGAGCATCGGTATGGTACCGTATGAGGCTTTGTATGGAAGACTCTGTAGATCTCTAGCTTGTTGGTACGAGGAGGGTGATAAGCAGTTATGGGGCCCTGATTCAGTTGTTGAGCAAACTGAGAAAGTCAAGCTGATTCGGTAGAAGCTGAAGTTAGCTCAGGACAGGCAAAAGAGTTATTATGATAACCGACATCGGCCGTTAGAGTTTGCAGTAGGAGATCTAATATTGCTTAAGGTCTCGCCACTCAAAGGTCAGATGAGGTTCGGTGTCAGTGGGAAACTTGCCCCTAGGTTTATTGGGCCATTGCGGATTGTTGAGAGGATTGGACCAGTAGCGTACAGGTTGGCTCTACCTTCTCAGCTCGAGGGTGTTCATGATGTATTCCACGTATCGATGCTGAGGAAGTTTAATGAGGATCCATTGAAGGAGTCGTATCCCGATCCAGCTCATGTGCTTAGTGTGAGTCATCTGCAAGTTGGGGAGGATACAACTTATGAGGAGTTGCCTTTTCAGATTGTGGCTCATAGGGTTCAGAAATTAAGAAATAAGGAAATCCCGCTTGTGCGAGTCAGATGGAAATTCCACGATAATGAAGAGAAAACCTGGGAGCGCGAGGATTAAATAAGGGAGCAATTCCCCGACCTCTTTACCGACTGAGGTTAGTTATCTTGCTTTTATTTTTTGAGGACAAAAATATTCCTAAGTTGGGGAGAGTTGTAGCACCCGTGCCTTTAGGTGACGTCATTTTGACCCATAGTGTACTCGTATACGTATATGAATATGTATTTTGATGCTCGAAGCACGTAAGTTCGAGTTTCTTTGCACGATTTTATGTCATAGAGAGTGCGCATGAAATTTCGGAACCATCGGAGACCCATTCAACGTCAAAACATGTCGAAAACGGTGTTTTGGATCCAGTGGAGCTCGCTCCATGGAGGAAGAGATTTTTGTCACAAATTACATCAATGGTTTGATTTCTTAGATCAGTAGTCCGGTTGAGCTGCAATTTTGTCAGCTCATTCTTATCTGACAGATCTTCATTATGAACGGTCAAGATCTTAATCGGAGTTACCTACTGTGAGTTATAAGACTCCAAACACTGTTTCATAGATTTTTAGATTTTCTTACGCAGTTTTGATCAAATAGTTGGATCTCAGAATCCCACCGTGGATTGAGTTGAACGTTTACCAGATTGTTGGTAATGGCCTCATGCAACTTTTGGTTGGTTAAGATGTTAAATTGGTGAGTAGTGTGCATGAAATGTACTATCTAAGTGAAAGTATTGCAACAGGAAAACTGATTTTTTAACAGTTTTTGGCAACTTTTAGTTGTGGGCCCAAACACTTCTATATAGGCTATTGACTCGTTTCTTTTAGCTCATTTGCACATTTTGCACTTGAGAAAGAGGAGAGAAGTGCTGGAGGAGAGAAAGGAGAGGAAAAATTAGGGTTTGGTGATTTCTTGCTCAATAACACCTAAGGTTTGCATTTTTCCTCCATTTCTTCCTTGAATCTCTCTATTAGTTGCATGATAGCTTTATTTTGAGCATGAGGGTTTCATTTTGATGCATGCATTGTGATGAACCTTGGATGGGTGGAAGACCAAAGTTGGAGTTGAGTCTTGCATGTCACATATGTGTGATTAGAGAGTGTTAGGAGTACACTAATGGTGAAACCCCAAATTTCTAGCAAGAAATTAGAAGGGTTAGTTCAAATGACCTATACTTAGTTTATGACCTTAGACTTTTTCAAAATCTTTGCATGTCAACTATGTTGACCTAGTGGCCATTGTGGATGATTCCATGTTGCAAGATCAGTAAAATTCATGGCTGAACATGTGGCCTAGTGTAAAATTGGCAATATGGCCTATGTATGAAAATTTCTAGATTTGGGGCTTTTGATGCTCTTGATATAAAATATGGAAAATTATGTAATGTAGGTCTAATTGGACATGATTAGGGTTGTTTGATGATTGAATTCAGTGGGTTCTCATAATGGACACCCTGAGGTTGACTAATTTTGATCTAGGCTAAGTATTTGACATTTTTCATGTACTTTGGCAATTTTGCATGTAATTTGGGGATTTTGCCTAAATTGGGACTTTTCACCCAAAGCAAGTCAATTTATGAAATTGACTTGGGGATTGTTTAATTGGGCCCAAATCGAGTAAAATCATGGGTTTAAAATGTTAGAACTTATGTTAAATTGATATGACTTAGTTCATTTTGATCTTATGTTTTATATTGGCCTAATTGGGGGATTTTGACCAAGACTTAGTCAATTGATGAAATTGACTTGATGTATAGTCTAATTGACCCTAATTATAATTGAATGTCATGTATATTAGTGGTTGGATCATGGGATCACCCTATTACATTCAATTTAGGTCAATCTTAGTTTAATTGAGTCTAAATGATCAAGTTGGGCAATATGAAAATTGGCTCAAGGGGGTAATCAATTTAGAATCTAATTGACTTTAGATTGGGTTTGAACATGAGGTTTTGACACACTTTATGACTGATTTTCAGTTGTATGAACCATGTCATTTCCAGGTCTTGTGATTGATCTTGAACTCGTTTAGTCAATTGGAGAGTTTTGGTGATTGGATTGGCTAGACTTACCCAATCAAGAGTGAGTGTTCTTTTACTTTTGGATTATTTATATGTGGCATTGTAGTATAGAAATGTTTTAAATGCTTATGTATGATGGTATGCATGTTTTAATATTCCATGAAATACATTTGAGCATAATTCATTGGGATGACAATTTGGGTTGAGGCTCCTAGTTGGAATTTTCCCATTTTGGGAATTCTCATAAGTTTAGCGGCGATCCCAGTTGTGTACCTGGCAGAGGGTTTTATGGCTTGTGTATTGGTAGGTTAGTTTAGGCTAATCTTACGTGTTGCACAACCTCAGAAATCCTATTAGGATACGAGTATTGTGTGTGTGGTCAGGTACTGTGTGTAGCGCACCAGCCTTGAACCCCCGTACTCAGGAGGTGTTAGGATTGCATGAGCATGACTACAAATGTTATGCATCGTCTTATGTATGACTTGATCCATTATGTTAGCATGTATGTAATTTATTTCATCATCATGATATTTCAACTGTTTTATGATCTTACCATGTTTTATAAATGCACGTATATGCCACTTGTAAATAACATTCACTGAACCTGGCTGTAGCTCACACCTCACCATCTTCTTTCAGGATCTGATAGAAAAGGAAAAGGGAAGGCTTGACTGCGGAGCGTCCCTTGTTTTTGTTTCATGTAGGTGTTGTACATTTAGTTTTGTATTTTGATAATTATGTACATGATAACACCTAGTAATTGTATATTTAACACATAGTTGGGATGTGTTGGGTTTTGTATCATTTTGAAGACTTTGAAATTTTATATTTGGTAACTTGGAGATGTAATATTTTATTTCATTTATGATCATGTTAGATGGATGTTTTCTAGGATTGTACTGTATTTAATTTTTGGGATTCGTATATGTGTTTTAGGCTGACGGGACGCCTGGCGTACCAACAGAGGGTATACCCAGAGGTTTCCGTGCCGATCATGACTTCACGTATAGTGGGTCGTGACAAACATATTTGAGGTTGAGCTTTTTGATGTATGGGGTATCAATTTTATGGGACATTTTCCCTCCTCTTTTGGAAAGATATACATACTTTTGGTGGTGGACTATGTGTCCAAGTGGGTTGAAGCCA
This sequence comes from Paratinospora sagittata, assembly GCA_035771175.1. Lineage (NCBI taxonomy): Eukaryota > Viridiplantae > Streptophyta > Magnoliopsida > Ranunculales > Menispermaceae > Paratinospora > Paratinospora sagittata. The sequence continues at coordinate 23,626,914 of CM069596.1, forward strand.
TAGTTACAGAAACGAATGATGCCAAGGTCGTGTTGAAGTTCTTACACAAGCATATCTTTACAAGATTCGACACTCCTAGGGCTATCATTAGTGATGAGGGCACTCATTTTTGTAACAAGCTATTTAATGTTCTTCTTGCCAAGTATGGACTGAAACATATGGTCGCACTTGCATACCACCCACAAACAAATGGCCAAGCCGAATTAAGCAATCGAGAAGTCAGGCAAATCTTGGAGAAGACTATAAATATTAATAGGAAGGATTGGGCACTGAAATTGGATGATGCTTTGTGGGCATACCGGACTGCCTTGAAGACACCTATTGGGATGTCACCATACCGGCTTATGTTTGGGAAGTCATGTCACCTACCGGTAGAGTTGGAGCATAAAGCTTATTGGGCGGTTAAGAAATTGAACTAGGACTTGAAGGCCTTCGGAGATCAAAGATTGCTCCAGCTCACGGAAATGGAAGAGTTTCGAAATGATGCTTATGAGAAGGCCAAGATCTACAAGGAGCGGACCAAGAAATGGCATGACAAGCACATTGTGAAGAAAGACTTCAAACCGGGGCAACAAGTTCTCTTATTCAACTCCAGGCTAAAGTTAGTTCCGGGCAAGCTTAAATCTAGATGGAGTGGATCGTTTACTATTGCTAAAGTCATTCCTTACAATGTAGTGGAGCTACAAAGTGGCGATGGTTCGAAATCGTTACACTTCTCAACTTTACGGTGTGAGAAAACCGTTAAACTTGAGCTTAACTAGCTCACACTTAGTGACTCCCTTTCACTTTACAAATCAAAATGTAATTCAATGAATTTGATTCTCTTACCAAGAATCAAGTAACAATATTTACAGTGCAAATTTGAACTTGCACCAGAAGACATGTTAAGCAAGAGTAGTTAAGATTGAGCATAGATGAAAGAAGGTGAAGTTCCTCTTCCTTTGCTTCTTTTGGGATTTGATTAAAAGATGTAAATGAAGAACACTTTAAATCCAAGGAATGATTTTGGAATCACAAAAAATGGTAAATCAATTTACAGTATTTTTGCTACATAATCGACTAACTTTCAAATAGTGCAAAACAAATATTTTCTTGTCTGAATCTTTTTCAAGCAATGCCAAAGAGGTGATTAACATTAGGGTTTCAATGTCCAAAAACTCTAGCACTTAACGCTTGAATTTCATAGCCAACGGAAAGAATTTTTCATGAAAATGGAAAGAACACAACTGTTGAAAAATTTTGTCAAAAAGCGTTAACATGAAAATAGTAAACTTTTCATAACTATCGAGCACACTTCAAGAGATAGTTTCATCTGACACAACTAGGTGAGCGTTTTGCAGCTTAAGGAGAAGGCTACTGCATTGAAACACAGAAGGTTCAATCAGCATGTGAGCGACCTGCAATCCCTCAAATTGAGAGATAATTTGATCTCAGTCAAAACGAGGAGTGCAGCCTGCACCATGAGCGTCTTGCGGACTTGCCCAAAAGTTTTTTAGCTATTTCATGAGCATCCTACTCATGTAGGAGCGTCTTGTAGTACTGGCCGATGATTAAGTGAAATGCCCACTACTCGAATGTCTTTCAAGACTGTGAGCGTCTTGCTCGAATTGAGAATTTTTAAATACTTGACTTTTTGTAAAATCTATCAAATCAAATCGACTTAAAATCATTTTGAATCAAATCAAACACTTCAAAGACATTCAAACACTTGACCATTATTTTGAAATGGTCAATTTGAACGATTAAACTCACTTTGAAGAGAATTCCAAATAAAATCAAAACTTGAAAAGCTTAAGGAACTTTTGAAAAACCATTTTGAGAAAATCCAAAAAATGGATTGGGATTTGCTGAACATTCCTAAGGTGAAGTTCTACAATCCTAAAGACAATCTAAGTAATCACAAAAATGAAGATCTTGACATCCATTGCCTAAAGGATTGTCCACATGTTTGATTGAGAGTTCCTTACTAGCTTTGACTTAAGCTCCAGCTTGATTGAATATAATCCTTTGCATTTAAGCTTATGAACTCACAGCAAATGCTGAATTGATGTAGAATGCAGTTTGTGTTGGCCCAGATAAAACGTGCAAGAGGGGGTGAATTGGACGAGTTGCAAGTTTTTCACCTTTCAAAAATAAATCGAAATGAACGCAAGTAAAGTGCAATGGCAGAAAGTAAAGCACACAAGATTTACCGTGGTTCGGTGCCAACAACCTACGTCCACGACTTGATCTCCCTGATCAAGATTTTCCCAAAACCTCCCACTAGTGGATCTTACTTCAGGGGTGAGGATCAAACCGGTTACAACACTTACTTCACAGGTGTAAATCAACCTTTACAAGAGCCTATTCACTCCGTTTTTTCTCACTTGTGACCTTAGTCACTTACAACACTTGTTGGAATACAAATACAAATTTTGAAGATGTTCTCTTACCAACAACACTTCATAAACTTACAGTTATAACACAGGATAGCCTCTGAAAATCTCAACACAAATATTCAAAATGAAGAACTTGCTGAATAGTGAGGTTATCTTGAAAACAGTTTTGCAGATTTAATTCGATTCAATTCAAAAACTTGTTTGTTCAATGCAAGAATCAAGATTTTCTTCTCTAGAAACTCTCTTTTGAAAGCTAAGAATAACTTGCAAAAATCGTGTGTAAAGTTATTTTCAAAATTAGAGAATACATGTATATGAAATGAGTGGTTGTTGTTCTTGAAGAACACAAGAGTATGGGTTGATTTAATTTCAAATATTGTTTAATCTAAAGTGATTATGGACGTGCCAAACATTTGGAATATTCAGATGTTGGGAAGGAATAAAACCGTTGTGGATAGCCTAACAAAACAAGTGGGAAATAAATAAAACAAGCAATTGGAGTCTTTCACGTTTTTTGTCAGAAAAATCTCAATTTTTTGTCTCAAGGCTCGATAGTGCGCTATCAGGTAGTGCATTATGCCAGATATTCACCTATAGGGGCTATTGGAGGTCTCTATTGTACAGACCCGAGAGCTCTGGAAATTTTGGCACAGCGATAGCGCGTTATTGCCTAAATTTCCAGAAAACTAAAATTTCGGTAATAGCGGGATAGCGGGCTATAGGGTCCTATAACACGCTATTGGTTCCTGATTTTGGAAAAATCAATCTTTTAACATTCAAGAACCATTTCATTGAATCAAAAGCACTTTGATATAAGTATAAACACTTTTAAATCATTTAAGACTCATTGAAAATATGATTGAAACCTTTTGAAAAACATTTTGTCAAAATCAAATGTAATATTGAGATGATTTTGAAAACTTTGGAACTTTGAATATTTTAGTGCTGAGATTGATCAAGAGGTTGGCCTACACACATAACATCAAACTAATGCAATACATATGAAATTTGTCTTCATTCTTCGAGCTTGATCTTGATAGACTTTGACAACTATGTAAATTTGTTCTTGGTGGATTAGCTGCAACACTTAGATAACCAATGCAAGTGATATCATGTTGTCTGTAATCATCAAAATCCCAACGTGAATAATTCTCAAAGTGAGAGCATTCACCGTGAGGAGCTTTGGTCCTTCAATCTCACCTTTTTTGATGATTTCAAACACTCGATATTGGCCTTATGTATCATGCATGATTTTTGAAAGTTTTGGCAGCATTTTGTTTGAAAATCTGATATCACCACAAAATAAGATTCAGATATACATGCAAAGCATCAATCATATTCATCATATCCAGCCATATCATGTATATCATTAAGTGAAAAATGAGACAACATATATTCATATCAAGATGAATATACATAGCAGGGATAAGTGTAATCAAAATGAAATCCAAAACAAATATAGCTCCCCTTATCACTATGTTATATTTCCCTCTACAATATGCCCAAAAGCTCCAATATCTGCTCCCCAATGCACAATATCTTCTCCCCTTTCTGTAATCACAAAAAGAGGCATACAATGCACTACAAGGGGGGCTAACCCTGAGCATGGATATCAGTAGCAAGATCCCAGAGAGTATCATCAACAGTCTGCGATCGATTTTGTCAACGTGAAGAATGGCCTGGAGCTCGATACGTGGAGGGGCCCTAACTACGCCTGAGGTGCGGTGGTGTAGACGTCCAAGAGGGTTATGGAGAATTAGTATCAATCGGAGGTAGCCTTGGTCGAGATGCTAGAATGGCCTCAATCCTCTAGAGATAATCAACTCCAATGAGAACTCGAGTCGAGGTGGTGTGCATAGATCTCGTGGCATGAGCAAACAGAGAAGCCATGGACTGGAGCTGAGTATCAAAAGACATAATGCTCGGCAGGGGCTGGAGTCTCGGCATATGGAGGCGGTGGTGGTGAGAATCTGTCACCTGCCAGAGATCCATGATAAGTCAGACAAGGAGGAGCACGAAAACTTGAACTAGGAATATCTACAAGAGGAGCAGAAGTCACATCTTGATCATGAGGGTCTGGAACCTCAGACGCATTCGGTGCTCTGGCATTCGACATGGTGACCTCTAAATCAGGTGGTGGAGGATCACCTTCCTTGGTTGAGGAGAAAGATTTAGGCTCGTTGTCCGTACATAACTGATCTCTATGCATCCAACTTCGCTTTGGCTTATAATACCAGTAATCCATGTGGTTGATTGTTGAAGATCCGATGCAACTTTTTAACCTCCCGTTCATTTTTCAAATTGATATCTGTGCAGTCATATAAGCGAGTGAGGTGCATCGCAAATGGAAGATTCCTTTTGGTGTTCTTGATGGAATCCATGTAATCCATAATCGCATAAGGGAGGTTGGCATGGGTCTTGGTGTAGAAATACCATGTTAGGAACAGACCAAAGATATTTACATTGGTCCTACTGCCTCCCTAAGCTGAAAGAGGCGGGTGATGATGTTATGAAGGATGTGGGGGATAAAGATAAGGTCGGAATTCTTGAGATTTTTGGGGACTGCATCATAATGTCTGGAGGACATCATATTTAGAGCAACAATGGGGTCAAAACCCAGAAAATGAACTACCGCATCGACCTCGTTTGCAATCGACTGACCCTCATTAGGAAGATCAAAATGAAGAGAGAGAACTTCTGGTGTAATCTCAAAATTTCTCCCTAAAACAACGGTTTCAAAACACACATCCATCAGCATGTTTCAAATTTAGAGTTATGTACAAGATGCGACTGAGAGTGGGATACCATTTGTTCATGTAAGTGACGAAGGGAATGCAATCTTGGTGTTCAAGATATTGTTCGATTGGAATCTTACACATTTGAAAGTATTCGAGATCAACCCAAGCACTGTTAGTTACAATGCGAGAGATGGAAAGGTCGCTAATTTCCTCATATATGTCGACTGGGGATGGTGTGCGAGGGATGGTTGATGTAGGATGAGTGGGATGGTCGTGCTTGGTCTTAACACAATGCTTCAGGTCAGGTTCTAGTGATGGAACTCTGGGATTTGACATTCTAACAGATTTGCGTTTGGGTGCCATGAACAGTGGTGAAATATGAAGAGCAAATCAAAGATAAAAACGAAAGATTTGAAGCAAAATCAAAGAGTTTTGATGATGGTTTATCGTGATTTTGCGTCGATTTGATCCAAGAATGATGAAAAACAATCAAGATTAGATCAAAAGTCATATTGGGGACCACCAATATCGCCCTAGCGTTGGCGTGTTTTCAGGAAGAAGAAAGGAAGAAATGAGTCATGGCCCACTATTTTATATTGTGTATAGGGCTTTGATAGTGTGCTATCAACCCCTGATAGTGCACTATAGTAGCTAAAAAGTTTACAGTTTTGTAAATTGTGATAGCATGCTATAACCTGTTTATGCACAGTACTATGAGCGAGCTATAGCTACTTTTTGTCTGTTGTTGCTTCATAAATGGTGATTGTTCCACGATTTCATCATTTTTATGATTAAAAGACATTCTAAATGTGATCAAATATTCCAAATCAAAGGTTTGATGCATTCAATTCGCTAAACATACCCAATTCCTGACGAATATGTATAAATTGATCCTTTGGTAATGCCTTAGTAAAAATATCGGCAATTTGATCCTTCGTACCAATATGAATCAATTTTACATTTCCTCTTTGCACGTGATCTCTAAGAAAGTGATGCCTAATCTCAATGAGCTCAGTCCTAGAATGTAACACATGATTTTTCAAAATATTTATAGCACTTGTGTTATCGCAAAATATTTTCGCACACTCAATGTCAATTTGGTAACCCTCAAGTTGTTGTTTCATATATAAGATTTGAGCACAACAACTACCGGCTGCAATATATTCCGCTTCAACCATGGATAATACCCATGGTGAGTGGGTTATCGTATCCACAGAGAAGGTAATTTTACTAATCTTAATTCCCAATTCCACAATGATTAATGGTTTTATCTAGGTGATAAAAAGTGGAGTGAATTAAATGATAAAATGCAAATTAGACAAAGGTAAATAAAAACAAACAAAATAAATGAAAATTGGAGAGAAATCAATGGATTTATAGTTCTAGAGTTTAGATCTCACTATGTTGTCTCTTATGATTTCTAATAATTGTGTTAATGAATTAATTTCTGAAATTTATAAATCCTGAATCCTTTTTCGTTCAAACCCCTCTCTCGAGTGATAGCTTAAATATCTACTCTCAATCAATCAATTCCCTCTCTCGAGTAATAAACCTTTAGATCAAGAATGCCTCAGGTTCTATGATTCATTTTAATGAATTTCAAAAGGTTTTGTAGGTCTCTCGACTCATTACACTACCCTAGGTTACAAATCCCTTGATCAAATTCGATATCCCCTCTCTTGAGTGATAGAAAGCAAATCTAAGTTCATTCAAAGAGTGATCAGCAATTTGAAAGCATTAAGCATGGAGAACCATAAATAAACCCAAACGATTGCTCAAAAACACACAAACAATGACTAATCACAAGATCCAACAAAGCTAAATCAAATCTCTAGATTATCTATTTAGTTCATAATCAAATCCATAGATACAAGAGAAAGAGTTAAAGAAGAAAACATGGAAACAAACTAAGATTAGAAGATAAAAGAAGAAACCATTTGTCAATGGTGGACTCTCCTTCTTCTTCTAGTCTCGAACCTGCAACTCTTCTTCTTCTTCAATCCTTCACTTGCCTCTCCTTCAAAAAACCCTAACCTACTTCTATTCTCTACGGCTGCTTCGTCTCTCCCTAAACTAAGATAAGATGGATCCCCTTATAAAACCCGAAAAAGCCAATTTATAAATCAAAATGCAAAAAGACAAAAACATCCCCAACGCACAAAGAGCACAAGTTTCCCCAGTAGCACCGCGGGTGGCGCCGCAGTGCTAATGCCCCTCTATCGAAACGTAGCGATGGGCGCCACAACACTCTGATTTGCTCTTCTGGGAATTCTGTGCTTCTCGGTTTCTGGGACGTAGCCATTTTTCTGGCTCTTCTGTAGCTCTTTCTTTGCAACATGTTCTCATCACCGTTTGATCAACATTCAAAGCTCTTTATTTACCTACAAAACAAAACACAAAACACAAGTAAATGATTTATATTATATGCAAGTGTGTATTAACATGTATAATTCTATATGCACTATGTATAGCTCGTAAAATATTGACAAAATTAATATAAAAAGGATGCAATTGACTTTAGAAAAACTACCTAAAAATCATTCTTATTTTCCTAAACTAGCTTAATGTATTTATTCATGAAAATCACTAAAACTAACTTATAAAACTCCTAAAAATATCTAAATAAACCCAAAACACTAAATGAACTAATTAATGCAAATATATCTAAAAACTAACTAAATGCACTTAAAAACCTATGAAATTAACATGTAAAATACTAATCTAAAATTCCATTTATCACTGAACCAAGAAATTAGTGAATTTCCCATGAAGTGACAAAATCATGAGATATTTTTCCTATCGATTAGGCTACTCGCGTAGTCAGAGTGTACAAAGCTCCTAAGCTCAAAGGAAGTACCTTTTGGATACCTAATTCCAAGATTAGTAGTCCCACTAATGTATCTAAAAATTCTTTTAACACATTTTAAGTGGAATTCTTTCAGATATGACTGAAATCTACCGCACAAACATACACTAAACATTATATCAAGTCTACTTGCTGTGAGATACAACAAGCTACCAATCATGCTTCTGTAGAGCTTAGTGTTTACGGGTTTCCCTTTCTCATCCTTATCTAATTTTATAGCTAAGTTGCATGGGGTGTCAATTGATTTCAAGTTCTCAAACTTGAACTTCTTTATCATTTTCTTAGCATACTTGTTTTGGCTTAAGAATGTACCATTCTGTAATTGCTTGATTTGGAAGCCAAGAAAGTATGTAAGTTCACCCATCATACTCATTTCAAATTCATCTTGCATGATCTTTGAAAATTCTTTGCACAGATGATTATTTGAAGCACCAAAGATAGTATCATCAACATATATTTGCACTAGCAATAGATTAGTACCTTTGTGCTTAATGAACAAGGTTGGCTCTAGATTTCCCTTTCTAAACTTATGCTCAAGAAGATATGTACTTAGCCTATCATACCAAGCTCTTGGAGCTTGCTTTAATCCATATAAAGCCTTGTGAAGTCTGTACACATGATCTGGGTTTTGAGGGTCCTCAAAACCTGGGGGTGTTCCACATATACCTCTTTATTTATGTACCCATTTAAGAAGGCACTTTTCACATCCATTTGATATATTGGAGACTTTTTATAGCAAGCATAGGCTTCGTCATAATAAATTCCTTCTTCTTGATTATATCCCTGAGCAACTAGTCTAGCCTTATTCCTTACAATCACACCTTTTTCATCCTTTTTGTTCTTGAATACCCATTTGGTTCCTATGGTTGACTGGTGAGAAGGTCTAAGCACTAATTTTCATACATTGTTCCTAGTGAAGTATCCTAGTTCTTCTTGCATAGCAATAATCCAATTTTCATCGGTTAGAGCTTCGTTGACCTTTGAGGGTTCTACTTGAGAAACAAAGGCTACATGCTCTTGGTCTTTGTACATCTTAGCTCTAGTAGTTACTCCCTTGGATAACTCACCTATAATTTGTTCCTTGGGGAGACCTATGAGAAGTCTAGAGTTCTTAATAGCTAGTATATCTTGGTGTTCTTCCTCAAGGTTCATAGTGTTCTTGGGGATCATATTATCATCATCATCATCCAAATTCAGTTTTTCACATATCCTTAACCTTGGATCACTTTCGTCAAACTTTACATGGATTGACTCTTCCACCACCTCAGATGAATTGTTGTACACTCTATAAGCTTTGTTATGGGATGAGTATCCTAAGAAAATGCCTATGGCGGATTTTGGATCAAACTTATCCAAATCTTCCTTAGTGTTTAAGATGTAACATTTGCATCCAAACACCTTGAAGTGCTCAATATTGGGAACTCTTGTAACACCTCGTATGTACGAGTCAAACTTGTACGTTGACTAATACGTATTGTCAGACATATTTGTACGCGTATACATATGTACATGACCTTTGGATAGTGTGAATGCATGTATTTTAGGGCTATTGGTACCCTAGGAGGCTAGTTGTATCATAAAATGCCCAATATTTAGTAAAACTTCATATTTGGGTGCAAGGAGCGCGCTCCCTAAAGGGAGAAGCGCACTTCTATGGAAAACCCGAAACAAGAATGTTCAGGAAGTTCAGAGAAGCGCGCTCCTCACGGGAATTCCCAGAAATCCAGTTTCTAGGCAACGAGAAGCGCACTCCCAGGGAGGGAGAAGTGCGCTCCTCGATGGACTTGCATTTTTTTTAAAAGACAGTGTGGCAGTTTATGCATGTATAAGCCACTTGTCTCACCCATTTTTAGTCATTTTGAGTTGGCTAAAGTCTAGAAACAGTTTATGCATGTATAAGCCACTTGTCTCACCCATTTTTAGTCATTTTGAGTTGGCTAAAGTCTAGAAAAACCAGAACAACGAAAGGGATGAAGGAGATTTAGCTTGAAGATCAAAATCAAAGGTGAGAATCTTGGTTTTTTAAGCTAAAAATTCCAGATTTGGATTCCTCTTTTCACCTTGTTTATCATATGTGACATGCATGTGATTTCAATGGCTAGATTGCAAGCAGGAAAAAAAAGTTTTCAGCTAGGAATTGAATGAATTGCTAGAAGAAACCTTGGGTAAGTAATTCATGGTTGTTTTGCAGTTCACTTGGTGATAATTGGACTGATTTTTCATGGATAGTGTGACGCCCCGAAAATTAATTCATCTAGCCCATAACCCAATTGCATTTTACCCAAACTCTATGTGTTGCCTTGATATGTTTGGTGTTTGTTTGATGGTTGTTTAATGTTTGTATAGTTGATGCTTGATAATGTATATAAATATGTGTATCATAAATTGTATATGGGTCATGTTAAATTAAAGTATAATGCATATGTTATTATTTATGCATGGGCCCATTAAACCATGAATTGATATGGGTTAGGATTGATTGAATAAAAAGATAAATGAGAATGAAAATTTGGTGTATTAAATGGATTGAACATTTAATATACATGGAAACATGAGATTGGTTAAAGTACATGTGGTTGGTATGGGTAGTATGAGACCAACACATGTGAAGGTTGGTGCATGAAAGTGGACAAGTGTCCCATGCCCACTTCTCTAATCCAAGAATGTGCTAGAAAGTGAGGTGAGTGGAGGAGAGAATCTAATAATGTGCTAGAAAATGAGGTGAGTGGAGGAGAGAATCCAAGAATTTGCTATAAAGTGAGGTGAGTGGAGGAGGGAATCAAGAAAGTGCTAGAAAGAGGTGAGTGGAGAGAAAGGAAAAAAAAGAAGAGAAAGAAAAGAAGAGAATGGAAAAAAGAAGAGAAAGAAGGAGGGAGTTGCAGGAGGAAGATCTCTGCGACATTTTCATCAAAGAGCTGGATCTTTGGGATATATGGTCAGATTGAGCTCACAATTTGTCAGCAAGTTCGTAGCTTATGGTTATTCATTCTGGTCGGTGGAGATCTTGATCAGAGGTTTCGTCTAAGAGATCTAACCTCTCAAACAAGGTTGGTCGGAAAGTCTGGATTTCTCGCACCGTTTTGCTCAAACTTATAGATCTCCTTAATCTACCGTTGGATGGATATAAAATTTGGGTACGTAGTGTACAACGGATATTTCTGCATTCTGAACGGTGGAGATCTTGATTAGAGGTTTTGTTTTGAGAGATCTAACCTCTGAAACAAAAGCTGGTCGGAAAGTCTGGATTTCTCATACCGTTTTGCTCAAACTTACAGATCTTCTCAATCTACCGTTGGATGGATATCAAATTTGGGTATGTAGTTTATAACTGATACTTCTGTATTATGGGCGGTGGAGATGTTTATGCGCTTAGTATTGTGTGTGCTATAGTCATCTGAGTTTGAGTATTTGCAGCAAGAAAGGAGAAATTGTCTGATTAGAGACTTGTTCATCAAATATACTTATCTTTTCGGTCCACCGTTGGATTGGGCTGATATTTGGACAGAAGGTCTTTTTTCTTCATAAACTTCAATCTGTAAGGTTGATTTTGTGATTACATATTTCTGTTGGTATATTGATACATCTGAACAGAATAGTAAATGAAGAATTGGTAGGGTTGCTTGTATTAGACCTAAATTTAGAATATGAACTTAGACCTTTCCAAATAGCTTGCATGTCAACTATGTTGACCTAGTTGCCATTGTTGATGAACCCATGATGCAAAATCAGTGATATACATGGCTGAACATGGTGACCTAGTGTAAATCGACAATATGGCCTAAGTATGGAAAATTTCATATTTTTGGGCTTTTGATGCTTTTGGCCTAGAATCATTGAATTGATGCAACTTATGTTTAATTATGCATGATTAGGGTTGATTATGCTACTGATTTGGTGGTTGTGACCATATCATGGGTTAGGCCTACTTGTGATCAAGTGACCCAATTTGGGCATGATTATGCCTAAAGGAATTGAAAATCAGTATTTTTGATTAATAGAATGGTTTATGTATGAGAACTATGCATTAGAGGCCTAAGTCATGTGATTTGAGTTGAATGATGGGATTAGATGGGATTTAGGCCTATTGTTTATATGTGGGCTGATTTAGGGTTGATGTGTAATGTCTATGTGATTGAGCATAGAAATTGATGTATGGTAGGATATTGATGTATGTTTCAAGATCTTGAATGGGTTGATTCGGTTTGGTGGTCGTGTGTGGTTAAATACTCTCGCGAGGCTTGGTTGTGAGTATACTTCATTTATGATTATATCTTTTATGTCATCATATCACTTATATATTGTATGTTGAAAGCATGAATGTGTTCTAATGTTTTGAATGATGCATTGATTTGAGAAAACCTTATGACTTTGGTTGGGCTCATCTATCTGGCTAATAGGGGGACTTAACCTTGTCATAGGAGGGTTTTAAGAAAGGAAGAGATTGGGGTCAACGGTACGGTGAAATAGACGTGCACTAGTAACCCAAAATAAACATGATTGGGATCAACGGTACGGTGAAATAGACGTGCACTAGTAACCCAATGCATGTGGAATGTGGATCCAAATTGATAAGCTTTTACTTGCATCGAACTTATTATAAATGCTTGATATCTATATGTTATGAGCTTTTAATCATGCTACACATTGACATGCATACATGATATTTATTGATGAGTATTGATAGCATATTTGAATTCTATTCACTGGGCGCCGTTGGCTCACCCTCATTTTCCTCTTTCAGGTCCTTCTGTCCCGAATAAGGGCAAAGGAGTAGTTATATCTTGAGGGCCTTGCCTGCGAGAGAATCCAAAGCCTCGATGTGAGTTGAGAGGCATTTTGATTGAACTGTGTTTTAAATTATGAAGTATTATATTTTGGATTATGTAGTTATAATACTTACCACATTGTAGTATGGGTGAGTTGGGACTTGTTAGATAGACCATGTGGGCATATGACGGTTTTTATTTGTACCCACAATTTTGGACTTTATGTGTATGTCAATTTTAATGGACTGTAGGGATTATGATTTTATTTATGGTTCATTTTTATGGACTATCTCTTATCTTGGATGATTAATACGGTTGGTAGTTTTGTTTAGTACCTTTTGATATTATGTCGTTGTTTGAGATAAGGCTCGTAGGGTCTCAACCACCTCACGGGAGTTGAGGAGTGGTCGGAGATGCCTACGTCGGGCGTCCAGCCCCGGCATTTCCCACGCCATTCCCTGTGGGGTTGGTGGTCCGGGGTGCGGGGTCGCCAAAGATAGAATCATGTTTTTCAGATGTTGTTAAACATGAGTTTGAGCTGAAAAATCTGAGATTTGTAGGGTACAATTGTAAGGTATTGTTCTCTTGATTATTCTAAGTTGATTAATGGTAAAATACTGATTTTCCATGGTTGAAGTTGATGTTCCAAAAATTTTGGGTAGGAGTTTTGGAAACTAAATTTCAATGGTGGATTGTTGTAATTTGTTGTGTTTTATGGCTGGAAATTGATAATGGATGGTTGGCAATGGTGAATTACAGAGATTTGAATACATAATTGGTGAATTCTAAAATTTGGGGATGATCACAAGAGAGGTGCTTGTGCTGTAACTGTAAAAAGATTAGAAAATTTGGCTAAGTGTTGTGAATTGTGGACTTAAGCATAAATCTTGTAGTAGTGAGTATTTCTAATTTGGTTTTTATGTATAGCATTGTTATATATAAACTCTGTTTTAATGAATTATGAGCATGTTTGATTGCCATGTTGCATTGTTTAATTAATGCATTAAACTCTTTGATTTGAAAATCGGATATACGTAGACTTACTTGAAGTAAGGAAAGTATATGATCAATTCCAAGGAGGAAAGTTTGTAGACTAGACCTCGGAATGATCAAGAAGATGATTTGATAAGTTGAATTCTCCCTATAAATGCATAATGGGGATATAGATTCACTTACATACCTAAGGGTGAGGATTATATCTTTATGCATTGTATGATATGTATAAAGTGGCAAGAAATGTATTTAAATCATGTATTGATAATTACATTTGAATTGCATATGAGTTTATAATGATGTTTTCAATGCGATGTTTTTTATGGATGCATATATAATTCCATTATTAGATTACTCACTGAGCTTGTTGTAACTCACCCCAGTCCCTTTTTATTATAGGTGTAGATTATAAAGGCAAGGGCAAGGCTCCAGAGAAGTGATCTGAGCCTATTATTTGCCAATGTGAGTATGTTGTGTGTACAGGAAGATGGGTATAGACTTTTGATTTTGGTATACTATGACATGTATAAGACAGTAGTGAGTTGTAAATGTCAAGGATACTTGTGAATGTTGATGTATATATTTCGAAGACTTGGTTGTATATAAGTCTTGTGAGAAAGAAAAATGGATTGTCGTTGTGTATATATATGGAATGACCGTATGTTAATAAATGTGGATGTGACTATGATATGGGATGTAATTGATTATGATATTGATAGTTTGTCTATATGTGTTTGGATTAGACTATCAGGTGTATGTGGAGCCTCAGATTATGAGGAGGTTCTGCCGAAAATTTTACTGATTTTTTATGTATTGTCTTAAAGGACGAGGCTAACAGTGTATCGTATACGTCTAGGTATGACGTATATGGTATTTTGTGTCGGTCATGATGTCACCCTATGGAGGGGGTCGTGACAACTCTACCTTTCCATATCTCATATGGAGTCTTTTTCATGTTTTTTCTAATTAAGGTTCTATTCATTACATAGCATGCGGTACTAATTGCTTCAGCCCAAAAGTGTGTAGCTATATTGTATTCACAAGGCATAGTTCTACACATCTCTTGAAGTGTTCTATTCTTCCTCTCAACTACCCCGTTTTGTTGAGGAGTTCTAGCGGCTGATAAGTAATGAGAATATCCTTGTTGATTACAAAAATCTTCAATCACTTCTAATGATCGTGATTTTGTATCTTTTCTCATTTTCTACTTTATAACAGTATTTCATAAATATATCATGCATTTCATGTTTATGAGCAAGAAAGAATACCCACGTATAGCGAGAATAATCATCAACAATCACAAACACATGATTTTCCACCTAAGCTTCGTGTTCGTGTTTATTCAAATAAGTCAATGTGTATCATTTCAAGAGCTCTACTAGTAAACATAATCTTTTTACTCTTGAAGGATGGCTTGGTATGCTTTCCAAGTTGACAAGGTTCACACACCTTATCGTTTAAGTACACTCATTTGGGAATGTCTTTTGCAAGATTATTTTTGGCAAGTCTAGGCATGTTATCCATGCTAACATGTGCTAATCTTCTATGTCATAACAATGCGTCATCATTCATAACAACACTCAAACAAGTTACATTTTGATCACTAATATCATCAAGCATAGTTGAGTACACATTATTATGTCTATGTGCTATGAATGCAATTAGACCATTAGCATGCTTGACAATGCATCTATTGGCTTTAAAACTAACATCATAACCCTTGTCACATAATGGATTTATGCTCAAGAGATTATGCTTAAGGCCCTTAACATATAATATATCATGAATCTTTAAGGAATCATTACTAACAATGCCAATGCCGGATATTTTGCCTTTGTCGTTGTCTCCAAATGTAACATTTCCTCCTGGCTTGCGTTGGATGCTTAAAAACACTGATTTTTCTCCACTCATGTGTCTTGAGCAGCCACTATCTAGATACCATCATTGTCTTTTGGATTCAACCTACATCACATAGAATACTTTTGACTTTGGTATTCAAGTTGTTTTGGGTCCTTCAAAGTTAGCTTCGTTCGAAACACTCTTTTCTACTCATGCAAGCCTACCTTTCTTATTTCTCTTATATGGGCATCTAAGTATGGTATAACCTTGCCTATTACAGTGATAACATGATGGTCTTTTGGTCAACAAGTTTGTGTGACTTTTCTGTTTTGACCCCTTAGTGTATCCTAGACCTGTTTTGTCAAAAACACATATTTGTGTGCCTAGCATCATGCCAAACATTTTTTGGTCATTTGTGAACTTCTTCACTATGCTAGGCATTGTATCAACACTCTGTTTTAGTGTCTCATTGTCTTTGGTCAAACTTTCTTTTTCTAAGGTTATGGTCTCTATAATTCCTTATAAAGATTCAATCTCTTCAAGGGCTTGCACTAACTTCTTTTTCAGTTTCGTGTTCTTTTTTACTTCCTTTTTAAAACAAAACTTAGTGAAATCAATATCATTAGAATCAAAACAATCATCATAATTAGTTTGGGGTTCACATTTTATCTCCATGTTTGCCATGAGACAAAACACCATTTTTTCTCCTTCGGATCCGGAATCCTCCTCCTTACGAGAGTAAGCCAACCCGACCGAACAGAATCAAACCTGACAGGTTGGGTTGGGTTGGGTTGGCTAGGTGTTTGGGTTGGGTTGGGTTGAAAAATCCCAACCTGAACCATTTAATAACCTTAACTCTAAAAATCCCCTTTCCCTCTCCTTCTATATGGAGATTGAAGCTTGGAAGTCGCTCAAACTCATCAACCTTTCGCATTATTAACAACTTGATGTTACTTTAAACTGTCTTGCATTTGTATTTGTGGTTGTAATGAAACTCTTTTGAAACTTTTTTGATGAAACTCTTCTCAATTTGTGTTTGTCATATTATGATATGGTGGTGGATGAATGTGATTTATTTAAAACATCTTGATATTTATGGTTAATTTTGAAATGGTTGTCAAATTTACATGTTGATATGATTGTATTTGAAATTGAAACATTACATGTTTGATGTCTATTAGCGTAGAATTTGAACATGAAATTTACAGGTATAATTTAACTCATGTCAAAATTATCAACCCGAATGACCAACCCAATCCAACCTGAACTAGTTTGGGTTGGGTTGGGTTAGGTTGGGTTGAGAGGTGGTTTGGTTTGAGTTGAGTTTAGGTTGGGTTGCGATTTGGCTCCAACCCAACCAAACCCGTTACACCCCTACTCCTCACTTGAGCTTGAGTCATCCCAAGTGGCTTTGAGCACCTTCTTGTCTTTTCTCTTTGTGTTGAGGCTATGTCTCCTTTTGTTAGGACATTCACTCTTGATATGTCCAGGTTTATTGCACCTAAAACATATTAACTCACTGGGTTTGGCACCAAACTTCTTTCCTTTGTGAAACTTTGAGCTAGCCATTCTTTTCCTCTTTATGAGGCGGTTTAGTTTTCTGGATAACATGGCCACTTCATCATCGGTGGACTCACTCTTACTTGATGAGTCAGCTGGATAGCGGGATATAGGGTCCTATAACGCGTTATTGGTTTCTAATTATGGAAAACTCAATCTTTTAACATTCAAGAACCATTCCATTGAATCAAAAGCACTTTGATATAAGATTAAACACGTTTAAAGCATTCAAGACTCATTGAAAACATGATTGAAACCTTTTGAAAAACATTTTGTCAAAATCAAACGTAATATTGAGATAATTTTGAAAACTTTGGAACTTTGAGTATTTTAGTGCTAAGATTGATCAAGAGGTTGCCCTACACACCTAAGATCAAACTAATGCATTACATATGAGATTTGTCTTCATTCTTCGAGCTTGATCTTGGTAGACTTTGATAGCTGCTGTAGATTTGTTCTTGGTGGATTAGCTGCAACACGAAGATAAACAATGCAAGTGATATCATGTTGTTTATAATCATCAAAATCCTAACGTGAATAATTCTCAACGCGAAAGCATTCACCGTGAGGGGCTTTGGTCCTTCAGTTTGTAATCATCAAAATATCTTAACCATCTTAACCATAGAGGTAATTGATATAACATATAAATCCATTTTCAATCAAGTTCTCCATATATATACAACAATAACATTTGTAAACAACCTTCCAATGCATCAATTTTGATCTTGACCTAAACAAGAAAAAGAATAAAAAAAATTAATAGTCAAAATAACAATGAAAAAAAAATAACAAGTTTAAACATGATCATTACTAAAAATAGTTTCATATAGGTTGATCTAAATAAAGATGTATTTCTATAAGGATTTTTGAGTACTCATCTCTTTAAAAATATATTGTGAAAAATTGACATAAGCTTGGTTCACAAAATTGTCAATGAATTGTATGAAAAAAAAATTCATGTAGAGCCTCCATTATTTTTTGAAATCTAAAAAATTGGGATGCTTGCAATGTGTAACAAAAAGATAGTCGTTTAGTACATTTAAACCATTTGAACATCTATCCACCTATCTCACCTATCCAGTTTATCATCCAGTATTCATTTATAACAATATTTAATTCAAAATCTTATAAAAGCATATAAATAGATTTTCCAAAATTAGGGAGACATTTGAATAAAATAAATCCAAACAACCATAACATGAAAAGATTACCTTAAGATCAATGATCCAAGCTACATCAATTGTTAATTTCATTGAATTCCTCCAATCGATCTAAAATAACCAAAATTAACATAAAAATTATAAGGAGTTTTAATCTCCATCATCTTATCTTGAATGATGTCCAAATCCATGGACATATAAGCTAATTATTAGATGTTTATGTCAACTACTCTAAATTTTCAATAGTATTAGCAACTACAAAGCTTATAGTCCATGTAAAATTAGATGGGAAGCAAAATATTCCTCATAAAACTTTTTAAATAGATCATATGCAACCAAAATAATATCAAAAAAATTAATTAAAAAACAAAAGAATATCATTATCCATGGAGCTCACCTATCCTACCTAACTAGAAAATATAAATTATTGGAACTAGGTTTCCATTTCCAGGCTAAATAAAACGTAAATGCATCTTAACGAATAAGACTAGATTAAATCATGACCTCGTCTATCTGTAAATAAAGAAATCAATAGCATGTGATGAGATTATTGGTGCTAATTAACAACTATCGCTATATCTATAATAAATGGCATGAACGAGGAAATGCAATCATGACAAAAAATCCTTATCAACGAACATAGTCGCTAATTGGGGCAAGAGACCAACAAACCTCAATATTGTTTGACTTCCACTGTCAAATATGAACGGAGTTAGTTTAGCTTTATCAAGGAAAACTACCTATAACCAACTCAGACGTGATATGTATTTAACCAAGGTGCTATGCACAAAAATAATCACAATGGATTTTGTTGAGACTCAAAGGCAGCAGATGGAGTTCTCCAACCCCTTGCATAAGAGAAGTTTAGTAGCATTGAAATGGCTACATTGCAGAAGCTAATACAATTTGATGTGACCTAACTGTGAACCACTATTCCTCGAATGGTTCAAACCAAAGGATTAGGGTCTAGAATCAAGACATTAAAACTCCCTAGGGACACAAGTATTAAAGTTTAATGTCCTTGAATTCTTTAAGGTCATGAGTGGATTTAATAAAGTTACTGGAAGGAAATATACCCAATGTAAGGCATAGGTTCACATATAAATAAAAGAAATGGGAAATGACTAAGAAGTATTGAGATAGTGTGCCAAATAAAAGAATAATAGTTAAGGTTGTCCGACAAAGATCTATCTTCTTTAAGCATAAGAATGAGCTTGTAAAAAGGGCCACAACTTACGAGCAAGAAAAGGTTGCGTAGGAGCCGAGGATGAACAAGGGAAAGCAAGTGGAAACTTTTAGATGGTAGGCAACACAATGCTCTATCAAACATTCCCCTATCCCTCCCGCCCCTTCTTGAAAACATGAACCTCTGACCCAATACGTTTCTATTGGCCCAGATATTTCCAAGAGGGGCGGTGATTTGGACGATTTAGCAGGTTATACCTTTTAAAATAAATGATTTACAGATAAAATAATGAACAACAAGAAATTATAAATGGCAGATGAATAAACAAAGTACACAATCAATTTATAGTGGTTCGGCCCTTGCCTACATCCACTACACTCGGTTAGGATTTGTTCAAACTCCACTATCGAATCCTCTTTCGGGTGAGGATCAAACCGTTACACCTTTCTCAACTTAACCGGCGTGAGAATAGTCGTTACACTTGAGCAACACTTGCTCAATTACTGTGACAAGCACAGTCACTTCTACAAATCAAATATAAGTTTGAGTATTTGATCTTTTTACCAAGAATCAAAGAAATACTTACAGAGCAAATATTAAACCTCAAACCAACACCAATTGCAGCAATAATTGAGTATTGAGCTCGGCTGAAAAGTAAGAGGTTGTTTGCTCTTCTTTCCTTCAATGGATTTGAATGATATGAATGAAGTTCAATCAATCCAGAAGGTAAATAAAATCAGAGTATAGTCACAATATTATTAAAGAGTTTGCAACAAGAAGAAACAACTAATTTTCAAGAGTCTATGCTCAAAACAAAATTTTGTGTGTGTTTCAATTGTTCAAAGAACTATTTATTAAACTTGCTCAGATTTTGATTCTCAAAAATTGTTTTGGCGCTCGTTTTGAATTTCAAATCAAACAGTCAAATTGTTTCACCAAAATGTGTATGTTAAGATTGTTCGAGAAATCACAAGAATAGCAAGTATCATAAACAACACAGGTTGACAGTCTTTTCAGATTTTTGTCAGTATTGCATCAGCGTCCTGAATTACACTGTTATGAAAAATAGACTTTTTGTCAACTTCTTCTGGGAAGGCGCTAATACTACACTAGCATCCTGATGGGTTAATATCTCAAAAACCCAGAAGTTTAGGGAGGGCGCTTATACTTGATCAGCATCCTGATGGCAACTGTTGGTTTTTCTAGGTTGGTTCGATGAGGGCGCTCATACTCAATCAGCGTCCTACTTTGAATGATGAACATTCAAACCCAGAAACCATCAGGGCCCTAATGGTCCATCAGCGTCTTGTGATCGTGACAATATCGTGTATCACAAGTGAACAATTATTAAGTTATAATATCCCAAGGTGAGTTGGGTATCGTCCACAGGGATAGTCAAAATTACTAATATAAATGCTTTTTACTATATTATGAAAATGATTTTATTTAGGTGAACAATATTTGGACGGATGATTGTTGAAAGTTAAAGTAATCAAAATTAACAATAATCAAAGCAACTTGAATTAAAACTGGAGAAAATCAATGATGATGGATTCTAGAGATTTAATTCACTATGTTCCATTTTATGGGTTTCAAAGATTGTGTTATTGAGTTAATTGCTGAAATTATAAATCCCTCTCCCGAGCGTAATTCGAATATCTATTCTTAAAACATCAATTCCTTCTCTTGAGTGCAAATCAAAGGAATAAAAATGCATTGAAAATCTATGATCCACTTTAACGATTTCGAAAGGGTTGCAGGTCTCCCGACTCGATACAAACTCCCTAGGTTACAAACTCATGGATCAAACTCGATAGCACCTCTCCCGAGTGTAAGAAATCAAATCTAATATCATTCAATATGTGGCCAACAAATTGAAAGCATTATGTAATTGAACTTGTAAATAAACCCATAAATTTACTCAAGAACACATAAACAATATTTAACCCATAAAGCCAAACATAGATCAATCAATCTCTAGATTAAACAAATTAGCTCATGTTCACAATCAAAGATCCAAAATAGAGATTTAGAGAAGAAAACATGTAAAAATAAGCTAGAATAGAAGAGAAATTGAGGAAAACCTCCTTTCACAAGTGAGAAACCCCTTCTTCTTCTTCTCTAAAACCTGCAACTTTTCTCCTCTTCAATCCTTCTCTTGCCTCTTTTTTTTCACCCTAAACCTAATTCTAATCTATCTAATCTGCAATAGCATGAGAGATAATCCTCTAATAAAACCCTAAAACAAAGTTATACACATCCAGGGATGAAAAGACAAAAAAGGGTACAAAAACTCGCACAAAAAACAAATTCCTGCATCTAGCACAACCCAGCGCCGCGGCCCCCATCTTCTGGCGCTAAATCTCAAGTCTTTCCTGAGATTCATCACTCTCTGGGAGCCGCGACGCCCAGTTACGGCTTTGGGCACTATTTTGTGCCTTGCATGTGTTGTGGACTTAGCCGATTTTCCACCATTTTGGACTTGTTTTTTTTTTTCATTTCTTCTCCACTTTTTGCACATGTTCTTGGCCTCATTTCAGCACCATTTGAACCTTGTTTCAACTCACTTTAAAGCTCTTTATTTACCTACAAAACAAAGTATAAACAAGTGTAAATTCTATGCAATTGATCAAAGTATTAACTAAAATGAAATGCACTCAAAGTATATGACTTCAATGATATTGACAAGTATCAAAATGTTATTTATTCATGATAAAAATCTAAAAAAAACCTAAAATAAAACCTAAGTGAACCTTAAAAAACTAAGTATACTAATCATGCAAAAACACTTAAAAACCAACCAAATAAACCTAAAAGTTTATCAAATTACATGCAAACTAACTACTAAAACTCAACTTATCATCCTGCATTGTTAGCTTGATATTAAGTGACTAGCCACTCTATTAGCATCCTGATGTCCCATCAGCGTCTTAATAGACACTGAAAAATAGTTTTCTTGAAAATTAATTTTTCCATAACTCGATCAAATCAAATTGATACTTAGGCTTTTTGGATTAAATTAAACACTCTGAAATCATGCAATTAGTTAAAAGATAAATCGAATGGATCGATTAAACTCATTTTGTACAAGATTGAAAATTGTTTGAAAACTTATGAGAAATTCATGAAGTGAATGATTTTTTGAATCAAATGATGGCTAACATTCTACAAGCCTAAATCATTCTAGAACATGAAATCAAATTTCAGAATATATGGTCTTCATCTCCATCACGAGCTTGACTTCCTTTCCATCATGCTTTAAGTAAAGTATACATGCATCATCATGTATTCAATATGCATAGGAATGTGGTTTGTTGATCATCAAAATATCTTTGCTCATATACAGGACATGAGGGTTATTGGAATAACAATCTCCCCTTTTTTTATGATTTCAAATACATTACTATAGGCCTTGAAACATAAAATTAATATGAATGCATAAACCTACAATGGATAGAGGAAAGGGACATGAATGTAATTTAATCCCTCCCCCTTAGTTTTGGATTTCATCTTTCATTTTCATGATTATGCCTCCCCCTGACTGATTACTTCATATGTTTCTTTACTGTACTTCTCCCCCTTTTGAAAACATCAAAAAGAAATGTTGTAATTCACGGGTATAAGCATCAAGGAGTGAATAGGTTTGACTCAGAAAATATTCATAACTCTCTCCTGATAAAAATAAACTAGTCTTTTGGTAAGGCTTTAGTAAAGATATATGCCAGTTGATCTTTAGTTCCAATGTGAATGAGCTTCACATCACCGTTTTGCACATGATCCCTTAAGAAATGATGACGTATTTGAATATGTTTAGTCTGGGAGTGCAGTATGGGATTTTTTTGATATATTGATAACACTTGTATTGTCACACAGTATGTC
This sequence comes from Paratinospora sagittata, assembly GCA_035771175.1. NCBI lineage: Eukaryota > Viridiplantae > Streptophyta > Magnoliopsida > Ranunculales > Menispermaceae > Paratinospora > Paratinospora sagittata. Next base: position 23,650,279 of record CM069596.1, read on the forward strand.
AGTGCAACCAACATGGATTTGGTAATCTTGGAGTTGTTGTTTCATGTATAAAACTTGAGAACAGCAACTGCGAGTTGCAACATATTATAACGCCACTTAATGTTGCTTTTTACAAAACCAAGAAATTAAAGAATTTCCTAAGAAATGACAGAATCCAGAAGTACTTTTTCTATCTATAAGACTCCCGGCGTAGTCAGAGTCTACATAACTTTTAAGTTCAAATGATATACCTTTGGAATACCAAATTCCAAAATTAGTTGTGCCATTTATGTATCTAAATATTCTTTTGACGCATTTTAAATGTGATTCTTTGGTATTGAACTGAGATCTTGCACATAGACAAACAATGAACATGATATCAGGTCTACTTGTTGTGAGATAATGTAAACTTCCAATCATACTTCTGTATAGTTTAGGATCGATAGGTTTTCCTTTATTATCCTTGTCTAATTTGATTGTTGAGTTATAAGGAGTATCTATAGATTTTAAATTGTTCATTTGAAGCTTTTTAACCATTTCCTTAGCATACTTTGATTGGCTTATAAGAGTTCCATCAGTTATTTGTTTGATTTGCAAACCAAGAAAGTATGTAAGCTTTCGCATCATACTCATTTCAAATTCATCTTGCATTAGCTTGGAAAACTCTCTACCCAAGTCTTTGCTTGAGGCACCAAATATGATATCATCCACATATATTTGAATAATAAGCATATCATCGTTCTGGTGTTTGATAAAAAAAAAAAGTTGGATCAAGTTTTCCTTTTTGAACTTCGTGATCTAAAAGAAATGAACTGAGTCTATCATACCAAGCTCTAGGAACTTGTCTAAGTCCATATAAAGCGTTGTGGAGTTTGAACACATGTTCCGGGTTATGAGCATCCTCAAAACTTGGAGGTTGTTCCACATATACATCTTCATTGATGTAACCATTTAAAAATGCATTTCTTTACATCCATTTAGTATAAGGGAAAGTTTTTGTAACAACCGTAGGCAAGTAACATTTTGATTACCTTTATTCTTACTACTGGAGCAGGAGCAAAGGCTCCCTCGAAGTCTATGTCTTCTTCTTGATTGTACCCTTGTGCAACCAATCTGGCTTTATTTCGGACTATGATTCCTTGTTCATCCTTTTGTTTCTAAATACCCATTTGGTTCCTATAATTTATTGATGAGTTGCTCTAGGAACTAATTCTCAAACTTTGTTTCTGACAAAGTGTCCTAGTTCTTCTTACATAGCAAGAATCCAGTACTCATTTTTCAATGCATCTTCCACTTTTGTTGGTTCAATTTGAGATACAAAAGCAACGAGCTCTTGATCTTTATGAATTGAAGATCTAGTGGATACACCTCTTGATAGATCACCCAAAATTTGATCTTTGGGGTGACTTAGAAGTATTCTAGAGTTTCTTGAACCTTCTAAGGTTGTTTCATTGTTTATTTCTAAGTTTTTAACTATTTTGGGATCATTATCATCATCAAGATTCATTTGTTTAAGTTCATCTCCAAGATTCATTTTGGCTTCACATTCATCAAAGTTGACATGAACTGACTCTTCTACTATTTTGGTAGTTTTGTTAAACATTTTATATGCTCAACTGTGAGAAGAATATCTTAGAAATATTCCTATGTCTGATTTGGGTTCAAACTTATCAAGATTATCCTTGTCATTGAGAATAAAACATTTGCATCCAAAAACTCTAAAGTAACTAATATTGGGTGATCTAACCTTCCAGAGTTCATATGGAGTTTTCTTCATGTTTCTTCTAATCAGTGTTCTATTCAGTACATGACATGCAATATTAATTGCTTCTGCCCAAAAATAGTTTGCTACTTTAGACTCACTGAGCATTGTTCTACACATTTCTTACAATGTTCTATTCTTTCTTTCAACTACACCATTTTGCTGCAGTGTCCTAGGAGCTGAGAATTGGTGAGTGTAACCTTGATTATTACAAAATTCTTTGAGGTTTTTATTAAGAAGTTCTCCTCCTCTATCACTTCTAATGATATTTATTTTATATCCCTTTTCATTTTCAACTTTTCTACAAAATTTAACAAACAAATCGCATGCTTCTAATTTGTGATCTAAAAAGATTAACCACGTAAATCTTGTAAAGTCACCACAATGACAAACACATAAGATTTACCTCCTAAACTTTGTATTTTGGTTGGTCTAAAAAGATCCATGTGAATCAATTCAAGAACACTAGTAGTAGATAAATATTTTTTGCTCTTAAATGATGATTTGGTATGCTTGCTTAATTGACATGGTTCACAGACCTTGTCCTTTTAAGTATATTCCTTTTGAAATTCCTTTGGCAAGATCATTTTTTACTAACCTAGATATGTTATGCATACTAATGTGTGCTAGTCTTCTTGTCAAAGCCATACATCATCAAAAGATATGACACTCAAACATGTAACATTTTGTTTTTCAATATCATTAAGATTTGTGCAATGTACATTTTTATGTCTAGATGCTATGAATGCAATTGAACTATCACAATGCCTAACTATGCACCTATTTGCTTCAAAAGAAATTTCATAACCCATGTCACATAATTGACTTATGCTCAAGAGATTATGTTTTAGGCCTTTAACATAAAGTACAACAGAAATAGAAAGAAAATCATTACCTATGATTCCAATGCCTGCTATTTCATCTTTGTTGTTGTCTCCGAACGTCATGTTTCCTCCTTTCTTCTTTTCCATGCATAAAAACTTTGACTTATCACTAGTCATGTGTCTCAAGCATCCACTGTCTAGATACCAGATGTCTCCATGTTTGTTCATCTACACAACATAAAATACTTTTGATTTTGGTACCCATGTTGCCTTGGGTCCATGCATGTTAGCATCAATAAGAAAACTCTTTTCAATCCATGCAAGCTTTTTCCTTTTTACATTTATAACATTACATCTTAATATGGTATGCAGTTCTCTATGACATTTATGACATTTGGGTCTCTTAGTCAGCAAAGTGTTATAATCTTTTTGCTTTGATCCTTGAGTATGACCTATGTCTACTTTATCAAATGCACACTTTTGTGATCCTAGCATCATGTCAAACATTTTTTGTCCATTTGTAAATTTAATCACTACACTATTTAGGTCTTCATTTTTCTTCCTAAGCAAGTCATTTTCATTCTCCAATTTTTTAAGCATTCGTTTGAGTTCTTCATTATAGAAAGACAATTCATCAAGATCTTCTTGTTGAGATTCAATCTCTTCAAGAGCTTTTTCTAAGTTTTTCTTAAGTTTTTCATTCTTCTTAATTTCTCTACTTAATTTGGTTTTTACTACATCACTAGCATGAGAATTAAGAACATCAAAATTATCAACAAATGGTTCGGATTTTACCTCGGTGTTTGCCATAAGACAAATTGCAGCTTTGTGGTCTGAATCCGAGTCGTTCTCACTTGAGCTTGTGTCATCCCATGTAGCTTTCAACACTTTCTTATCCTTCCTTTTTGAGCTGAAATTCTTCTTATACTTGTTAGGACAATCATTCTTAACATGACCTGATTTGTTATAACCATAGCAAATAAGTTCAGTGGGTTTAGCTTCAAACTTCTTTCCATTATGAAATTTGGAGCTTGAGCTTCCCTTTCCTTTTCTCCTAATCAACCTATATTAAAGTACCTAGAGAACTAATATTGTGGGAATTAGGGAAAAAAGAATTACTTTTTTTGTTTAGAAGAAACAAAGTATAGTATATTGATAGAAAATAAAGAGTTATTTACAGAAAAGACAAAATGGCACAAAAACCAGCAAAAACCATGAGCATACAATACCACCAACATGCTACTACTATTACAGCATACAAGATGACCAATTTCGAAACCATTTCAAGACCGTAAAACCTCCAGAAAACTTCGAAGACGCCGCCCAAATCTGTTGCCAAAAGAATAACTTCCTCCCAGAAACCCCACCAATCCTTCATTCTATTTTGGAATGTTCTCCTATTCCTTTCTAACCAAATCACCCAAAGAGTGGCCATTGATATCATTCTCCCAATTTTTACATTCTTCTTAGAGTGATGAAGGAATCGAGATCCAGAAAGACCTTCCACACACTTACATCCATCTTTGCCACAAGAAGGAAATCCATTCGCATTGTGCAAACAAATGATCTGCAGATTCCCCCTCCTTCTTACACAAACAATAATTAGGATTTAAAGCACAATAAGGAAAACGCTTTTGCAAGACATCTGCAGTCTTGATCTTCTTATTCAAAAGACACCGCCCAAAAAATTTAATTTTGAAAGGAACATGTGCAGCCCATAAAGATGATACAAAAGAAGAAAAACTAGTAAGGGAACAAACAACAAACGCATCAAAGAAAAAACAAGTGAAACAACCGGAAGAAGATAAGGACCATTTAATACAATCCTCACCTTGGGATACACTCACATTATCTAATAGGGCATTTAATTCATTCAACTAAACAATGGCCCTAGAAGACGGTTGTCTAAAAAAATGGAAGTTCCAATAGGAAGATGAGATTCCAACCGAGTTGTTAACGAAACATGCAATTGGTTCATTATGGAAATGCGACAAATGATATAAACAAGGAAACCTAGATGCCAACGGCCAACGTAGACTCCCTGCACCAAATATCTTCCCAAAAGCGAAAAGACATACCATTACCTAAGACTCGAGATAAAAAAAATGGGGAGAAATTGGGGGAAAGAAATTGAATATATTTCCAAGGGCTTCTACATAAGATGGCAGAAGATGTTCCAATGTCCCATCTTGAGTGCGAAGAACTGTGAGTGCTTCTAACAACTTTAACCCATAAAGGATTTTCCCATTTTGATGCCAAAACCTCATTTCTTTTTACTAAATTTTCAATCCCCAAACCTCCTTTGCCCACTGGTTTCTGCACCACCAACCAATTTACCAAATGACAATTTCTCTGTTCATCCACCCCTTTCCATAAGAAGGATCGAATTCTTTTCTCAACAGATATTGCCACTCCAATAGGAATTCAAAAAAAAAGAGAGGAAATAAGTGGGGAGGGCAGAAAACACTAATCTAATGAGAGATAATCTCCCACCTTTATATAAAAAAAACTTCTTCCACCCATCCAATCTCTTCGATATCTTTTCCAACACAGGATCCCAAAAATTTTGAGCATTTTGATTTTCCCCTAGAGGCAACCCAAGATATGTCATTGGCCAAGACCCAATCGAACATTGCACCTTATTTGCAATAGAGGCAAGGACATTCCCATCCACATTAATACCAACCACCTGACTCTTGGACCTATTAATTCTCAAACCTGACATGCTGCAAAACTCTGATAGCTCCCAACGCGTTTTCCTCATCTCCTCGAAGAACAAACAAGGTGTCATCTGCATACTGGAGATGTGATATCTCAATCCTGTCTTTACCTACGATAAAGCCTCCTGTAATCGAAGCCTCACAAGATCTTTCCATCAACCAGCTCAGAACATCAACAACCATAGTGAGGAGAAAGGGGGAAAGTGGATCCCCCTGTCTTAACCCTCTGTACCCTGAAAACTTGCCTCGAGGACGACCATTCACAATTACTGAGAAATTCACCGACCTAAGACACCCATTTATCCACCTCCGCTACCTTTCCCCCATACCTTTATGACTCGCAACAAAATCAAGAAAGTCCCAATTGACTGAGTCATATGCCTTTGCAAAGTCTACTTTAAAAACAATCCCCGCTTTCTTTTTCCTCCGATAATCCTCAACTGCCTCATTTGCAATCAGTGACTGTGTAGCAGGGATCTCAAACTACGGAAAAAAAGAATTACTAGGTACATTGGACTAATAAAAGACATGTATGATAGGGCAAAAATCATTATAAAATCAACCAATTGTGAAATTAACAAATTTTCAATTACAGTATGTTTACACCAATGATCTGCCTTAAGCCCTTACCTTTTTGCATTAATTATAAATGACATGACTAAATATATTTAAGAAGATATTCTATGGTGCACCAAGTTATTTGTCGATGATATAGTGTAGATTGAAGAAATAACATCTACAGTAAATGTTAAGCTAGAGGTTTGGAAGAGGTTTTAGAATATAAATTGTTCAAGATTAGTAAAACTAGAAATATATTAAATGTAATTTAGTGGAAGTAAAAATATAAGTGAAGAGATAGCAAAAATTAAAAGTCAAGAGATACCAAATAGTTCAAATTTTAGGTATTCAAGATCTATTATACATAAAAAATAAAAAAAATAAAAAAGAAATAGGCGAAGTTGTAAACCATTAAAATAAGATAGATCAAGTTAAAGAGTGTTTATGAAGTATTATATGTTTGGCGCATCCTATTAAAATTAAAAGGAAAACTTTATAGAGTTATTATTATTAGGCTGACCATGCTATATTTACATAATGTTGGGTAATTAAAAAACATGTTAAAGAAATGTAAATGCTAAGATTAATATGTAATAAAACTATAAAAGATAAAAATAAAAAATAAGTATATTTGAAAAATGGTAGGAATAACACCAATTGGAGATAAAATGACAAAGAACTGACTAAGGTGGCTTGGACACATGCAATGTTGGCCTTTAAATGCACCAATTAAAAAAAGTGACCTATTAACACTAAATGGTAGTTCACAAAAAAATAAATAAATAAAAAAGCACTAAATGGTAGAAGTAGACCTAAAACAATACGGATAGAAATAATTAAAAAAAAAATTAATTTCTTGTAATTTGAATGCCAACTTAGTTCTTGATAGAACAAAATGGCAGAAGCGAATTCATATAGCTAGCTAGACACATGTAGTTGAAAAAAAAATTGATTTGAGTTGAGTTGAGTTAGATAGGATTGTATGTACATTAAACCCTAATTGAAGAATATTAGACCATTTTAGATTGAATGACACTATACAATAGGTTTATATCAAATTTCATAGTTTAGAATCTTGTATACATTAACTTCAAACATATGCACACATCTAAAATGTTCCATCCCCTGGAGACAACTTCAAATTCAACATCTAAACAATATCTTACTGAATTAAAATTGGAGAGCCTGCCAATGACATCAATAAGAATGAAAGCAAATGAACATTCATCCTCCCTACTCTGTTACTTGAAAACGCATGAAGAAACGCTATTTTACAGAAACATGAGATCTTCAGGTGAGTGTGTATTATTCATCATCCTCGGGATCAATTACCATCTTCAGTTTTCTTCTTAACACAACACTTGTTGGCACGACAACCTCAACCTCATCTTCTAAATCAGCTAAATCATCGTCCATGTGTTGGTGCTGCACTTCATTAGCATTGTCCGAGCACACAGTACTTGCAGGTTTTACACCAACTTTTGCAAAGTCTTCCAAGTGAGTATTATCACTGAGCTCTACTATGTCTGAATCCGGTATGCTAGTATGGTAAGAATCGCCAAGTTCATCTCTGAGATAGAAACCAAGCTCATCATATACTTCAAAAGTTCAATTGAATCAGAATACAAATCTTCATATGATCTTCATGTCGAATGCTAGACCTTTTTTTTTATTATATTTTTTGGATTAAAATGCACAAGTTGATAACTAGAAAAATAATATTAAAAGTGATTCAAGCCTCTTTATTTTTTTCAAATTTTCCTTCAGTGCTTTTTCTTTCTTGTTCTTTGAATACCAATATCAAAAGAGATTCAAACATGCTTTAATTTTCTTATAGTACTACTTTTCTTATTCTTTGAGCGTAGAAGGCACAACAAATGTATGAGGTTGCCACCATTATGCATCCTTACCTCCACAATGGAGAAAAATTGTTTCCATAATCGAACCCGTGACCTCCAAGTCACAATGGAGCAACATCAACCATTGCTCTACAGCCCACCCGCCCTTCTTGTAAGAATTAATTGAATACCATTGTTTTGGACCAAGACAATGGCTTCAGAACTCAACCAAATTACTCCAAGTCAGGGTGCTGGGAACTGAAGTTCATAGTCTTTAACTCCAATCTTACCAACAATATGGGGAAAACAAAGCAAAACATAGGCTGATGAACTAATTTATCTTGGGTATCACTATATTTCCATGATACGGTTAGTAACTGCGCCAAAAAAAAAATGAAAATTTGGAACATCAATCTTCAAAACATCATACTAAATGTCCAGCCATTAGGCAATCTGGAATGCCACTAATAGCTTGGTTGGATTGATATAATAGAAATAAACCTACAGTTTATAATCACGCATTCTAGTTTTTTACTTCTCTTTTTTAATCCAACCAGTTTGTGTGGAGATTAAGGCTAAAACCCGGCTCAATATTCTTGAGAAACTTCAAACTTGAGAATTTGAATGCAACATACCTTTCTATTGTGTCTCGATGAACTCCAACTGCTGAATCATTTTCATTTAGTCTGCCCTGTGATCTTGCAATAAATTTTCTACCAGATTTCCTAAATTCAAAGGAATAAGTTAAACAGGAAACATGATAGAATTTATAGCAATCATAAGAGAAAGAAAGGAACTTACTCCAGAATAGAACTTAGAATTTCATCTTCGGAGTCATCTTGCAACAAGTTAGTTTTGGTATTTTGTTTGGGAAAATCTGCACTTGCTTCCTCTTTGAGTATCATATTCTTAATGTTGTCTTTGCTCCTACAGATTCAATACAATTCCAAGAACTCAACCACACAGATACTCTCCCAGAAAAATAAATAGAGGGGAGTGTGTTACACTAAGGTCAAAACCTAATTTCCTAATGAGCTCATAGAAATCAGGTAAATTGAGGATCAAGAACAATCACACTTACAAGCATGTAATGTTTACAAGATTTGGCAGTAATGCCTACATCAATTATTGGAGAGGTGTTATCTTATTGCTGAGATATTGCAATATACAACACCAGAAGGCTATATTCTGGACAATAGCTCACACCCATTAACTCAAAATATTGCACTCACATTTTCTACAATGTTGCCCAATTTATAATAAAAAAAAGACCTTTATTATGATGTGAAAATACTGAGGTTTGACATTCATTCTATTTAGGACTCTCACTTAAACACTCACTCAAGATATGACTCCTACATGAATTGGAATTTGAATTTGAGCCAAATTCTGATTATCTCAACCTAGGCAAAGAGGCGTTCAAGCTATTGATCACTTTTGAACAATCATTTGTTCTTGATCACATGCTTACACACTTTATTTGCAACCACTTTACTTTGATGCTCTATGTTGTAGCTACAAATGCACTATATTTGATGTAATGATTTAGCTGTACTTCAAGATTCAAAAGGGAAGTAACCTTAAATGGATCAGTTGAACTAAACAGCCCAAGTCCCATCACTTGTACAGCCTATTTTCTATATTAGCCTAAGTATGCAGTGCCTTTTCTCATTTACTAGACCTGATCAAATACAAGGAATGGCACATTTTTTAGATAAAGAATGAAAACATGATAGGTCATCGGTAGTCAAGACCTGGGTTCCTCGATCAAAGATGCCTAACAACTGGAATGATCTAGCTTTTGATTGGTTTATTGCTAGATAGGAAGACTCTTTTTTTTTTGAGAATAAATAAACAGATGTATTAGTCAAAGATAAAGTAGTTACAAAAGAAAGGAGTACCAGCAGTACTCAAAAACAAACAACAACAAGAGTCAACACCACCTACTCAAACCTTACAATAAACATTCTCCCCAATTCGTAAGCCAATCACTAATGGAGAAGTCCCGGTTGATATCAAACGCCAATAGCCAAGAACCGGCCAAATGAAAAACTTCATTCCATACTTCATCCTTGTTCCTAGACACACCATCAAACACGCGATGATTACTTTCCATCCAAATCATCCATAACGTCACAAGGTTCGCCGCCCTCATGTTATTAGCTTGGTTACCCCAAAGACCTCGAATATGAGCCACCGTCAAACAATCTTCTCACGAAACAAGATCGGAAAATCTATCCCCAATTCAAATCTGCCACTCATTCCAAATCCTCAAGGAAAAAGAACACCCAAAGAAAAGATGATTTGCACTATCTGCACTATTGAAACACAAGGAACAACAATGAGGGAGCAAGGAAATAAATGGAAGCCGTCTTTGAAGATCATCACCCATGTTAAGATTATTATGGACCATGATCCATCCAAACATTTTTATCTTAGATGGAACACGAGCTTTCCAAATCAAAGGGACCAAAGGGAAAGAGGGAAAAGACGGGTCATCAATTAGAAATTGAAAGAAGGATTTAAAAGTAAATTGCTCGAATGATGGAGAGTCCAAGTGAATCCATCGGGACCTACGGACAAACAGACTGGACTCAAAAGTAATAATAGGGAATCTAATTCAAATTGTTGGCCCACCGTGGGGGTGATAGAGGAAGAAATTCCATTGAGTGGTCTCCATATGGGGTTGGTTGGCAATGAAATGGGCAATGGGATGGTTAGGATAGGGTGTCACATGATAAAGTCTAGGAAAAAGTTCAGCCAGTGGGGTTTCGCTGAGCCACCGGTCTTCCCAAAATCTGATGGAGCTTCCATCCCCAACCATAGGTTGAAGATGAGGGAACAATTCTTGGAGCAAAGAAAGAACAAATTTCCAAGGACTTCTAAAGGATGATCTAATTAATGGTATAATTCTCCTCAATATTCCCAAATTTGCTAGTCATAACTCTTGCCCCAAAAAGACTAATTCTCCACACCCATTTAGCACAAAGAGCTTCGTTCCTCGACATGATGCTTCCAATGCCCAATCAACCCTCATCAATCGGTCTTTTGACAGTCTTCCAATTGATCAAATGTGTCCCACTACTCTTATCAGCGCCTTTCCATTAAAAAGCTTTAATTTCATTCTCTATCAACTTGGCAATGCAATCGGGCATTTTGAACAATGATATAAAGTAGGTGGGAATGGCTGATAACACAGAGTTAATAAGAGTGAGTCTTCCCCCCCTCGACAGGAAACCTTTTTTCCACCCATCAAGTCTATGAGAGATCTTAGCGACCACCGGTTTCCAAAAGCCTTTACACTGAGGGTTGCCACCTAAGGACATTCCAAGGTAATGAAGCGGGCAACAGCCAATAGAGCATCCAATTTTGCTGCCATCCAGGCCAACAAATCAATCTCAATATTGATCCCCACCATTTGACTTTTCACCATATTAACATTAAGGCTAGACCCAGAACAGAAACACTGAAGCAAGCAAATAACGTTCCCCACATTTTCCTCCTCTCCTTGAAGAAGAAACAGTGTATCATCGGCAAACATGAGGTGAGAAACCATAATACTATCCTTTCCAACAGTAAAACCCTAAACTGTAGAAGACAAGCAAGCCTTTGACATCATCCGACATAGGACATCTGCCACAAGGGTGAATAAGAATGGGGAAATAGGGTCACCTTGCCGAAGACCCCTCTAGGCATCAAATTTCCTAGAAGCATTTCCATTAATGATAAGAGAGAAAGACACAAATTTTAAGCATCCATTAATCCACTTTCGCCATCTCCTCCCAAAATTCTTCTTTTCCATCACATAATCAAGGAACTCACAATCAACTGAATCGTAAGCCTTTTCAAAGTCTGCTTTGAAAATCACACCATTGCGCTTCCTGGTTCTCTAATCCTCCACTACTTCATTGGCCAAGAGGATGGCATCAAGGATTTGGCAATCATGAACAAAGGCGAACTGTGACACCTCAATGGTAGTGTGTTTGAAAGACATTATTTATTGACACTTCTGTAATGTACTTTATTTTGTTAGTTTTTATGTTGCCTTGCCTCTATATATGGGTTCCTTTTTTGATTGAGTGGCCAACACCTGCCACACTTAAAGAACTCTGTGCTATCCTTGGGTTGACAGGATATTACCTGTCATGGGTTATGGTGCACTCTCTTGGCCTTTAATGCAGCTTCTTAAAAAGGATGCTTTCCAGTGGAGCAAAGAAGCCCAGGAAGCTTTTTAGAAGTTGAAAGTGGCGATGTCAACGGTACCGGTGTTAGCATTACCGGATTTCACAAAACTCTTTATTGTTGAAACAGATGCCTGCGGCTATGGATTGGGTGTCGTCTTAATGCAAGATCAGTGCCCTCTTGCCTACTTTAGTCAAACTCTTTCTTCTTCGGCGCAACGCAAATCTGTCTATGAGAGAGAGCTAATGGCAATTGTCTTAGCCATACAGAAGTGGCGCCATTATTTGGTGGAAAGACACTTTGTGGTGCGCACCGATCGGCGAAGTTTGAAATACTTGTTGGAACAGCAAGTTATTGATCCCACCTATCAGCGTTGGCTTGCAAAATTATTGCGGTATGATTTCGAGATCCATTATAAGCCCGGTTTAGAGAACAAAGCGGCGGACGCTCTTTCCCGTCTTCCTTCTCCTCCACAATTGGCCTCTATTGTGGTGTCGGGTAGCTTGGACACTTCTCTTGTAGGCTCTCAAGTGGCTGCTGACCCTTATTTGTGCCGAATTCATGATGCCATTGCAGCGGATAGTGCAACTTATCCTAAGTATTCTCTGCAGCAAGGACTATTATTCTACAAGGATCGGTTGGTACTACCTAACTCTTCTTCTCTCATTCCTTCCATTTTACATGATGGCCATGCTAGCGTCATTGGTGGGCATTCGGGTTTCTTAAGGACATACAAACGCATTACGTGAGATTTGTATTGGCAAGGGATGAAACGAGACATTAAGCATTTTGTTGACAAATGTGGGGTCTGTCAAAAAAATAAGGTGCTATCACCATCTCCAGCAGGGTTACTTCAGCCCTTACCTATTCCCGACTGTATTTGGGAAGATGTTACAATGGACTTCATCGAAGGCCTTCCTAAATCTGACAGATATGATTCAATAATGATGGTTGTTAATAGGTTGAGTAAATATACCCATTTTTCTTTGCTCAAGCACCCTTTTACAGCCAAGAGTGTGGCTGTCTTGTTTGTACGTGATGTAATTTCGGCTTCATGGGGTACCTCGCTCGATCGTTTCTGACAGGGATAGCGTATTCACTAGCCATTTTTGGATGGAAATCTTTCGTTTACAGGGTACTACACTTTGGCATAGCACCGCTTATCACCCGCAGACCGATGGGCAATCCGAAGTGGTTAACCGATATGTGGAGACGTTCTTAAGGTGTTTTTCATATGACAGGCCACGACAATGGTCTTTTTATTTACCTTGGGCTGAATATTGGTACGATACTTCGTTTCACTCTTCCACTAAAATCACACCTTTTTGGGATGTTTATGGGCGCGATCCGCCCCCTTTGATTCGTTATGGCACAGATTCTACTGCTAATTCGGCAGTGGATCAGTTGCTACATGGTCGTGACAGTATGTTAGAGGAACTCAAGCATCATCTTGGTCGAGCGCAATCCAAAATGAAGCAAGCGGCAGATGGCCATCAACAAGATATTCACTATGCAGTGGGGGATTTAGTGTATATCAAGCTGCGACCTTATCGTCTTCGCTCATTGGCCAACAAATCAATGAAAAGCTGTCCCCTCGTTACTTTGGACCGTATAAAGTGTTGCAGCACATTGGTCCGGTTGTTTATAAACTAGACCTTCCACCGTCATCAGCCATTCATCCTGTTTTTCACGTTTCTCAGCTCAAACGTGTCATTGGTAATACTGATATATGTCGGCCAATTCCCCCTGCCCTCGAAGCTGATCTTGAATGGGTGGTGGAACCTGTGGCTGTGTTGGGTGCAAGACAATCCTCTCATTTAGATCCCCCTATAGAGGAAGTATTGATTCAGTGGAAGGGCCTTCCAGCTTTTGAAGCCTCTTGGGAGCCTTCCAATATTATTGCCAAACTGTTTCCAGCTTTCCACCTTGAGGACAAGGTGTCTTTCATCCGGGGGGGTAATGATAGACCTCCGCTACGGGTATATACGCGAAGAGGCAAGTAGTTCAGCAGATTACACGGCAACGTATGATATGAAGGCATTGATAGTGCAAGACATTTTTGTAATTGACTGTGGTGGAGTGTAAATAGTGTAAGAAACACAAAGATAATTCATTCTTGTATTTTGAAAAAGGAAAATAAGAGAGAAACCACATTCTTTTCATTCTTTTCTATACTGTACTATACAATTCTTTACCAATTTTCTTGATTCTTGAATCGGATACCTATCAAATCACAAATAGTAAAATTCTAGAAATTTTTTGGAATCCACCATAACATTTAAAAGCCTTGGAATTCATTTCAAAAACTCTAATAGTTTTCTCCTAAATCAAATTGTAAATCGTCATATTCAAAGATTTGAATTGGGGATTCAGACAACCACGTGCCAGCATTAAAAGGAGCCATCATTATAACTTGAATACCTTAAAGATTGATATTTAAACCATTGAGAGAATGTACCTTTTCTTTAATACTGAAAGTGTCTCTTCATCTGAATCCTCTTCTTTTTCTACTGCAAACAAGTCTCCAGAATCCTCATCTCTCAAATGCATTTTTGCTTCAGAGAACCTCCTCTTTCGAGGCATTTGTAATCCAAGTTGCTTGATTTTGCGAGAAACTTGGGCTGCTGTGAATGTGTTATCTGCATCTAGTGCCTTCGCAATCAAGTAGCTACATTTCTCATGATCTTTAAACCTGCATAGCACAACCAAACTTTAGGTCATAACAAACATGATGAAAACAGACTCATGTCAATTCAAAAATGGAAGGCCACTTAAGAATCTAATGCCTGAAATGCTTCAAATCTAATAGGCCACCAAGTTAGCATGTTATTTCATACTCACTGCTCAAATAATTCTTTAAGCATCTCCTCATGCTCTTTACTGAAAGCATGTACTCTTTTCCAGGAACTACAGAAAAATACAGGAACATGTTAGGTATTTCACAAGAAAGCTAATACTATCCACTAAAACTCAGGAATATAAAATAAAATCTACGTGGTACATGCTTAATTGTTTTCTACCTTTTGTACAAAAGCTTCTTATAAGCTTAAATTTGCAAAAGGACCAGTTCTTGAAAATTCAACTTCTCAAGTCACATAATACCTCATAACACGGCTTTTGCAGCAAAATAATTAAGTTTGAACGCTATATAATACCAGCAAAGACATAGTATATTATGAACATAATTGCAATGTTCATAATGACCTTTTCAATGAAGAAAGTTTCTCCATCTCCAGCTCCTCTGCCTGGATCTCATTATCTCCTCCATGTGAAAGACCAACAGCATGAGGCATCTTTTTCTTTGTCGCAACTTTGAGTCCTAGCTGTTTAAGCTTACTAGAAACTTGAAATATAGAAATTCCTCCATTAGGATCAAGTGCGTCCGCAATAAGACGACTGCAATGCTGATCATTTCTGTACCTGGAATTGCCAGTCCAAGATGTATGCACTTCATTTAGATAATAGTAAGTGGGAGAAAAGGGATGAATCAATATCAAATGACCCTATGTGCAGTCCAAAATGTTGGCTCGACTGCTTCTTGCAGTGATGACATATATGGTCTCTTCAAATTAATATTTTGAACAAA
The DNA here is from genome assembly GCA_035771175.1 of Paratinospora sagittata. Lineage (NCBI taxonomy): Eukaryota > Viridiplantae > Streptophyta > Magnoliopsida > Ranunculales > Menispermaceae > Paratinospora > Paratinospora sagittata. The sequence goes on from CM069596.1 coordinate 23,665,728, forward strand.
AAATGAACTTTTTCAAGCAAATCCTTCTTAACATTAAAAAAAAAAAAAAAAAACTCTAAATGGCACATACTTCTCATATAGATTCCTAATATTTTCCTCCAGCTCTTTATCAAGTGTCAGCCTTTTCCTTCGTTTGGGTATCTGTTGAGATTTGGGTCCCAAGGAAGGCACCTCGCTGCAAAAGCCAACTTATTTTAATTTACTATTGCCAGTTAGAATGAAAGAAAAAGAACATAAATTAAATTGTTAACCAGTTCATACTTATGAGCATCATACGCATTACAGTTTTCTGCCTCATCGATCTCAATATCTGAAGTAGATGCCTTGCTGTTACCCACTTCATCAACACTCTCCCCATATCTTGGTGAAATCTTTGGATGCTTTACCCCATGTTGGTCTTGTTCCCTATACATACATGTCATGGAACAAATGTAAAAACTCAGCTCAACAAAGCCTTTTCCAACTACATAAGGTCAGCTAATCAATTACATAAAAACGTCAACTCTATTTCCACTGTAACATAACTAAAGGATTTTTTAACCATCTCATACCATTTGCACAACAAATTCTTGTCATTTGAAAATAAATAAATGAGTAAAAAAGACATATCCCCACTATGGATGATCAGAGAGGCAAGATTAAATACTTCACTGGTCATAAGTTAGTAAATCTAGGTTTTCCTATTAAAAAAAGCGGACTTTAAGACTGCATAAATGTAAATTGAGAAAAAATCCAAAGTAATAGTTGTCTTACTCTTGAAAACTGGGGTCATGAGGAATTGCAAAATCAGCTTCATCATCCCCAAGTGAATCTGCTATGCTTCTACTTGTTCTACACTTATCTTGACCCCTTTCTCCTTCACCCCCAGCTCCACTTCCTTTCGTTAAATTACCAAGTTCATGCAACAAAGATTCAGAGGTGATGCAGTGGCACTCTTTGCGTGTCTTCCAGAAGAGTATCTCCACAAAAAGAAAGGGTTGGCTTTTCATTTTTCTTAGCATTTTCCTTACTACACTGTTAAGAAACGAAACAATATTTGAATATTCCTTGCTAGGAGATGACTTCTGTTCGACCAGGATATCATAGAATATTGTGAGGAGTGACAGCTGCCAGTTACCACACATAAGTATACATCACAAGAATTGTAAAATTGCTTCCAATCACAGAATTTCAAGTTAATGAATAGGTCCTAGATTCTTACCTGATATAAAATTGGTGAAAGCTCTAGGTCCTCACAAATCCTACGAAGCATGCATAGTATATGGTGATTTGTATGAGTGGAGTTGCTTTTGTAGTACTTCAACAACCAGCATAGTTTATGAACAACATTATTGTTTGCAATGGTTGATACCAAACTAGAAACCTTAAAATCAACCTCAACTGTAGCAGCTGGCTCATCATCTTCACAAGAATCACCTGTTGCATATGCCAGATCATCATGCTTACTGCTAATGATCCTGTTCTTTGGTAAAGCTGATATGTCCCCAATATTGTCTGCAATTATAGAGAACATTCCATGATCCTCAACCAGAACTGAGCCAACAATTCCCTCACTGTTTCCATCAGAACTTGAGTGTCTTAATAATTCCTCTGCCCTCATGTCTAAAGGAGGACCTTTAGTAGAATTTCCAATCTCATTCTCTACATTAACTGGAGCTTCTTGCAAACTTTCATCCATAGTTCCCTTTATGTTTCCTGGTACGTTTCTCTTTCTCCTGATTCTAGATTTTCTAGAAACCTTGATCATCAAATCATTAGCAAGGATGAGAAAGCAGATTATCATGGAAATAATTTGTGGTCCAAGAGAGAATACCAACAATAACTACAATAAAAATAAAATCGTAAAATTAAATAAACCATATAAGAGCATCCATAACATGTAGAAAAAAAATCACAAATCAACAAGAAATCATACATACAAACAGCACAAGACCTTTGTGTTAATCCAATGACCCCCATGATGGTATTTTGATGATTACAAACAACATTCCTTCTAAGTACTAATCTTTATAAATGAGAGTTCCAGCGTAAGCTCATCATGATCATATTCACAAATCAAGCTTGAAGAATTCTCTCAAGATCAAGCATGAAGAAAAATTGTTAATCTATGTAATTGTTTAGATTTTCTTTAGGCTTGTAGAACCCATTTTAGGATTGCTCGGTCTTATCACTCCCAAGTTTTTCACAGCTTTCAAAAGAATTAACTTGTTTTGAAAATCCTTTCAAAACTCTCTTAAACTCATCTTTGAACTTGTCTTTTCTATTTTCAAGTGTTTTCAAATCATCAAAAGCATTGCATAAGTGCTTGATTTGAATCAAAAGAGAGTTTAAGTGATGTTTTTCAAAAGAAAAAATCAGGTTTGAGTGTGCAAGGCATGACTAGCACGCTCCTCAAGGTAACCAACGTGCTCCTTGCATGGTTTACTTAAAGTCTGGTTTCTGCCACTGAGACTAGCGTGCTGCCCTTGAGAAGTAGCGCGCTCCTTGAGCCCAAAAAAATCTGGGCACTTCTGTGATTTGGTCCAGCGAGATGGTAGCAGTGTCCAACGCGCTGCCCATGGCCCAATAATTAGTTAAAAACAAGTAAACCCTTGTCCATCCACAATTGATACATGCTATTAAAATCTCAAGCACGCAACAAATAAATGATATGAATACACCCAGGATAGTATTTTAGGATGGGCTCCTAGTTCTTCTCAAAGGAGTAACTCATAGGAACATAAGGTTCTAAAATAATAATAATAGTAATGATGACAACTATGGAAACACCCATATAAAAAATAAAAAAATAAAAAAAGAGAAAACTATTGGGATAATCCAAACAGAATATTCCACTTGCAAAATTTTGCGTTGTTCGAATACTCTAGGAATATTTCTAAGTGTCCAACTATTGACAAAATAACAATGATGTTAAGGAAATGCCTGTGCAATTTCCCCTATAAAGCAACTAGGCAAGGCCAACAATAAAAATTAACTAAGCATATACAACAATCCTTCATCAGTGAGAAAAAGGGGAAAAAAATCCGTAGAAACTAATGCAACATTCCACAATTTGACATTGCATTCCTACTAGTTGCTGACATCTACTACCCAGTCTCCTGAGGGTAAGAAAAGAAGATGAAAGAAAGGCCAATCTTCCATTTATAGCTCTTTAAAACATTATCCACAAATTATGAAGAAACCCTTGATTTCTACTCAATCAACTCAACTAAGCCTTTTCAAACTACACTAAAACCTCTCTATAGTAATACTCTATAAAGGAATAACATCTACATAATCAAAAAAAATTCCAGTCCCAACTTGGGCCAGTTATAAATAGGAATAATTTTTACATTGTAATAAATTATAATTTTTCTAGGTCCCATCTCAAAGAAACTTGCCTCTACATAGTAATAATTAACTATATATTGCAAAAAATAAATTACATTGAGAGAAAAGCATTAAAGAGAATGTAAAATTTTAGACATTTAAGATGACTTTTCATATTTCTAACACTTCCCAACACTAAAGAAATCTATGCACACTATTCCTTGAAACTATACAATAATTTTCCTAGGTACAACTCTTTTAAGTTATAACCTCCTCATAGTAGTAAATTTAACTTCGTCCCAACAGTATGAGTATAGAGAGGTTTTACTGTATATGGGGTTGGCTACATGAATCCACTTCCTCCACTCTACTCTATCAAGAGCTAATTCAACATTTGAAAATAACAAAAGAAGTTTCAGAGAAGACCCTGTCACCCACCCAACCAACCACCTAGGAAAAGTCTAATGACTCAAAATCACCTATGGCTAGGCACCTTGAAACACTCAAAAAGAGGTAGTTTGGTGCTTGCAACACTAGTACTGTTATAGTGTTATAGTTTTATAAGATTCTGACATTTGACTATTTCTTTAACAGAGACTCGGTTAAGTTGCTTCCCCAAACCATCTAAAGTATATAAGGCTTCTTTCTCCAATCTGATTAGCATTAAATAGACTTTAGAGACCTCTATTAATGCAGTCTCATATAATTGTGGCGAAATTAGATGGCTTTTTTCCCGTCAACAAAGAAAGGCATGGAAGATTCAAGTGGTTGTTTGAATTGTAAGACCCTAAAATTAAATCTTTGTCACAGTCACCAAATATCTACCAAATTATGGCAGATATATAAAACCGTTTGAAATATAGGTTTTGAAGTGAAGAATACATAGCTTCTATTTCCAAACAGGTTATCACCCTGTGCTCCCATCAACTCATTGACATCAACACCTCTTAAACATGCTTGTGACATTTAATTAATGATTCCACTAATATGCTCCCTAAATTCCCTAGCAGATTTTTTATTCATATTGGCAAGCTAAACTACCCAAAGGTAATGATTAGCAAATAAAATATTTATGTTCGTTGACAAGAGGTTGACTTTCATACAAGAAATAAACGTCTAAATACACAAACCTCTTAAGCAGTTTCATGAATTGTGGTGTCACGTCTTGAGGTACATGTTTGAAGCCTATTAAGCAATTGAAAATGCAAGACTACATTACATGCACTACCATTAGATACAAGTATAGGATATTTTAATCATATAATTATAAACTAAGCTCCTTTTGTTGTAATATTGCAATTCATCAAGAATGAAGATCAAGCATGATTGCCATTGTCCAAAAGGCAAAGGTAGCCTATCAAAGAAAAAGATGTTGTCAAGATATAAAAGAAAAAAATATTTATCTATGGCTTGAGAAAAATGAGTGCTCCTTAAATTATCAAGGCATGCTGAAGTGCATGCCTGAGTTATAAAATATTCTTTATGTGCCACTCAAAAGTTTTTCCGAAGGCACTTTCCAGGAAACTCCATATGATTCAGACATTCCCCTTGCCCCTTGCTATAGATGCCACTTAAAATCCAGCAATAGTCGAATTATGACAATTATCAAGTTTAAAGCATAAAATTTTAAACAACTTATTATAACAAAAATCTATATTATATTTCTAATAATAATCATTCTAGGACATGATATTATGATTCGGACATCCAACATTTTAATTTGGAGTTGAATTGCTATATAATTACAACTTATAACTAATAATATCAATTTTTTTGTATGCATCGTTGAACCTTCACTCACTTTTTTCTATGTTCTATTTGTTAGTGATGGCTTGATTTGCATTGTTGAGCCTTCACCTATTAGTTATAACTTTTAAGTCTAGTTTTTTCTTTTTTAATGAATTAACATTGTAGCCCAACTTTTTTTCTCAACCAATATGAGGTAAGAAGCAAATTAAATAAATCAATTTCAAGTTGAGAATGAAGGAATAAATGCAAGGGATGCTCAATCATTCAATTTCATACAATTTTCTATTGAAGTTTCTAAGATTTTAGTCCTAGTGGTCAATGACAAAGCTTTTATTCCTCACACAGCTCATCGACATCAACAAAAAAAAATTTCCCAACTATTTCAATTTGGTTATAAAAATTTTATTCCACCATTTGAATCTACCACTATATTTTCTATTAGGTTGAAGGAACTCATTTCTTTCTTCACTACATCAACCCACTTCAACATCAACCTTCCTCTTACCCTCCACACTTTCAATTCATCTCTAGTTTTTCACCAAAATAGTCATTAGTCTTCAACTCATACAACCAAATAACTTCAGCCAACTCACTGATTTTGCCATTTGTTTCTTGAGGATGGCTTCATTATTAATTCTACCCTCTCTAGCTTTGCCACTTATCCATCTTAACATTCTTGTTTAAGCCACATTCATCCACCACAAATGTTTTCTTCATGATCTCCTTCACCCTTCACAATATTTGATTATCACAGTAAGTTCCAAAGGAACCATTATGTTTTATCAACCCTCATTTATGGATGATTGAATTGGGACAATGGAAGCAATCATTCGAGAATCTCCTAATGGTCAACTTGAAAATATATTGGACCATGGAAGCAATCATTCGAGAATCTCCTAATGGTCAACTTGAAAATATCTTGTGTACGTTTTTCTCTTTAGGTTTTTTTTTATTTTAAAAAAAAAAATTATTATGCAGACCCAGTTTCAATTTATTACATGGACCATAACCCATGTCCTATATTTTGTACAAATGTTATTTCTGGGATTTTTGTTTGTATTAGTTTTTCGTCTATTAATATTTGGTTGATACAATTCCTATTCATTAGGCTTCTTATCTTTTTAGATTGTGTTATCTATATAAACCCATTACCATTGGCTATGCTATTAGTCAAATTCTCAATATAATCAATTATTCAACAATTATTTTGGCATGATTCCCTCGCATTTTTCATTTGGCAAAATGCAATTTTCCATTTACAAATTGTTAAAATAATAAAAGACACAAAGATATAACGTGGTTCGGCTTTATGGCCTACATCCACGGGAGAAGAGAAATGATCTTTATTCTTGTGTAATGTCTTAATGGAGGGACTCCATATATATAGACATACAGGGCTATGTACTTATGGCTACATTTACAATTTTAGTAACTGCTATATTCCTTAAAGGAAATAAATCCTTAAGGAAATAATTCTGTACAGGAAACAAATCTATCAACAATAGGAAACAAATCTCAACACTCCCCCTCAAGCTGGTGAATAAAAGCTGGTGAATAAAGGTTTACCATTCCCAGCTTGGACACATTTGCTTGAAATGCAGTATGATTTAACCCTTTAGTGAGCATATCGGTGAGCTGATTATTGGTAGACATATATGGAGTACAGATCAACCCACTATCAAGCTTCTCTTTAATAAAGTGTCTATCAATCTCTATATGCTTGGTTCGATCATGTTGAACTGGGTTATGGGCAATGCTAATTGCAGATTTATTGTCACAATAGAGTCTCATAGGGCCATCCCAGTGTATTTTCAAATCTGTTAAAATTATCTGCAACCATAATAACTCACAAACCCCTTGTGTCATTGCTCGGAATTCTGCTTCAGCACTAGATCTGGCCACTACATTCTGTTTTTTACTTCGCCATGTCACCAAATTCCCACCAAGAAACGTACAATATCCAGTAGTTGATCTTCTGTCAACTACTGAACCAGCATAGTCTGAATCAGTATATGCTTCAAGAACCATTCCTGTGTGTCGTTTAAATAAGATACCCTGTCCTGGAGTCCCTTTAAGATACTGTAGAACGCGATTAGCCGCTTGCAAATGAATATCTTTAGGATTGTGCATGAACTGACTTATTACACTCACTGCATATGCAATATCAGGTCTTGTGTGAGAGAGATAGATGAGTCTTCCTACTAGTCTTTGATACGTCTCTTTATTAACAGTCGGCGCTTCTTCAGCTTCTCCAAGCTTGTGATTAAGATCAATAGTAGTATTCATTGGTTTGCATGCTAGTTTCCCTGTTTCTTTAAGAAGGTCTGTAATGTACTTCTGTTGAGAGATAAAGATTCCATGTTTAGAGTGTGCCACTTCAATCCCTAGGAAGTATTTCAATCTCCCTAGTTCCTTGATCTCAAATTCTTCGGTCAAACACCGCTTCAAGTTTTGTCTCTCGTTCTCATTGTTCCCTGTCATGATGATGTCATCAACATACACTAATAGAGCTGTAACTCCCCCTGAAGTCGAGTGCTTACTAAACAAAGTGTGATCTCCTTGGCTTTGTTTATATCCCATACTTGTCATTACTTTGGCAAACCGACCAAACCATGCCCTCGGAGATTGCTTAAGTCCATACAGGGCCTTTTTTAATTTGCACACTTTATCTGTGGTGCCAAATCCTGGAGGTACTTCCATATAGATTTCTTCCTCTAAATCCCCATGTAAAAATGCGTTTTTTACATCAAATTGTTGCAGATCCCAGTCATAATTAGCTGCCAATGACAAAAGAAGTCTCACAGTATTCATTTTTGCAACTGGAGTAAATGTCTCTTGATAGTCCACACCATATGTATGAGTATATCCTTTGGCTACCAATCTTGCCTTGTAGCGCTCTAGTGACCCATCTGCTTTGTATTTTACTGTATAAACCCATTTGCATCCAACAGGTTTCTTTCCTGGAGGCAAGTCTACCAACTCCCATGTTGTATTTTTCTCCAGGGCTTCCATTTCCACATTCATAGCTTGTTTCCAATTTGTATTAGATAAAGCCTCGGATAATGACGTAGGAGTCTGGATATTATTTAGGCTGGTAAGGAAACTCTTATGGGTTTGTGAGAACTTCTCAAAGGATACAACATGAGATAATGGATACAAGGGATGTTTAGTGCATTCCCTTGTTCCCTTTCTAATGGCAATGGGAAGGTCATTGTCAGGTTCAGAGGCTAAAAGATCATTGTTAGTTTCAGGAACTAATGAAATTTGTAAGGAGGGTTCAGGGTTTGTTACCTCATTCTCAGGGATTGGTTCAGATTCTTGAGCTTGCATTAGTTCAGGAGCTGCGGCTTTATTCCTTGAGTACACTTGTCCAGTCATCCGATCCTTAGGTTCGTCATTGGGTACAGGGGTTGTGGGAGATTCAGGTTTGGTTTGTTGGAGAGTAAAGGGGTCAAAAGGGTCAAAAGGATTATCAAGGGAGTTCCGATCCTTATCTTCCATGATGACATTCTCCCCTGGAAGAGAAAGAGCGGTAAAATAGGGCTCAGGTTCATAGAAAGTGACATCGGCTGAGACAAAGAATTTCTTTGATGGCGGATGATAGCATTTATATCCCTTTTGAGTGGAAGAGTATCCGACAAAAACACACTTAAGAGCTCTAGGGTCCAACTTTCCCCTGTTGGGTTGGTGAACATGGACAAATGAAACACACCCGAATATTTTAGGTATAAGATTATTGGAGATTTTAAGCTTAGGATAAAATTGACGTAGCTTTTCCATAGGACTTTTGAAATCAAGGGTCCGGGATGGTAGACGATTAATAAGATGTGTTGCAGTAAGGACAGCTTCCCCCCAATAGGACTTAGGCATATTATGTTGAAATAAAAAGGCTCGGGTTGTATCAAGTAGGTGACCGTTTTTTCTTTCAGCAACTCCATTTTGTTGTGGAGTGTGAACACAGGATGATTCATGAATGATCCCCTCAGTTTGGAAGTAATTGGTCAATGTTTGATTAAAATAGTCTCGAGCATTGTCAGATCGAAATCTCTTGATTTTAGCACCAAACTGGGTATGTATCATGTTATGGAAGGTAGGGAGAATAAAGCTCACATCGGATTTTTGTTTTAATAAGAATATCCACGAGACTCTAGTACAATCATCAATGAATGACACAAACCATCGCGCTCCAGAAACATTAGGGATTGGAGAAGGACCCCAAATATCACTATGAATGAGATCAAAAGGATCTGAACTTCTGTCATTGCTAAGTGGAAAAGATATACGTTTGTGTTTCGCAAGTTCACACACTTCACAATGAAAATCTTCAACATTCAGAGATTTAAACAAAAAAGGAAACATGATTTTAAGAGATCGAAAAGAAGGATGGCCAAGGCGGCGATGATGGAGCCATAGCTTTTCTTTATTGGAAAGTTTGTGCTCAGAGAGAAATGAAGTGGTACTCTTGATAGGATGTACTGGTGTCTCAAGGTAATACAACCCGTCCTGTTCCTTAGCATGTCCAATCATCGTCCCCAAGTCCTGGTCCTGAAATGCACAGTAAGTAGGGAAGAAGGTCACATTACAACTCAGATCATGGGTCAATATTTTAATAGAGATAAGATTGGTAGATAGTTTAGGAACATGAAGAACATTTCTGAGTGTAAGGGTGGGGCTGATGTGAACATCACCTATACCAGCAACTGTGGTTAATGATCCATCAGCTGTGGCTATTTTCCGACTACTAGGACATGGGTTGTAGGTATGAAATATATTGGGAGAATTGGTCATGTGATCAGTAGCACCAGAATCTATAACCCAAGAGTTAGCAAAAGATTTATCCGAGACGTTAAATCCAATAGAAATAGGAAAATTACCTGAATGGGCCAATGAACAGGTACCTGAGGGTTTGTCAAGAGTGCCAAGCAAAGATTTTAATCTTTCAATATCGTCTTGGCTGAATCCGTCTGTCACCGGGGAGGCTGCAATTGTTGGTTCAGTAGACAGATGTGCTTGACCACTGGTTTTCTGCTGTCCTCCGTTGTAACCCCAGTCTTTACTGGAAGTTGAAGGCTTGCCATGAAGTTTCCAACACTTCTCCCTTGTATGTCTAGTCTTCTGACAATAAGTACACCTTAGATTGTCCCCATTGTCTCGATTTGGGACCTTTGATGATTCAGCGCGCGGAGTGTGTGTCCTCTGATCATTTCCCCGATTGGCGATCATAGCTGAGCCTTCCAACTTCTGAGTTGTGAGCATAACATTTCTTTTGCTTTCTTCAGTCCGGATAGCAGAGATAGTCTCATTCAGAGTTAGTAACTCTTTGCTGAGAGTTTGAACTCTTACTTGATCAAACTCTGCATTGAGTCCAGCCAAGAAGTCATAGACTCGATCCTTTTCAATATAGTTTTTTAAAATTACAGCATCTGCAGGGCATTTAGTCTCAATACACCTATAATGGTCAAGTTCTTGCCAGAGATTTTTCAAGACATTGGCATATTCAGTGACTGTCATGTTGCCTTGTTTTGTTGTTCCAACTTTTACTTTAATTTCATACACTTGGGCTGCATCATAGGCCTTAGAGTATGTCTGATGAACGGCATCCCAAATGTCTTTGGCAGTAGTTAGAAACATGCATGTATCGCTAATATTTGGCGCCATTGAATTCCATAGCCATGCCATTATAGAAGCATCTTCGTTATCCCACGCTCTAAACTTAGGATCTCCGGGTGTAGGTCCAGTGCCCAGAAGATGACTTAGTTTTCCTCTGCCCTTCAGAAAAGGACGTACCAGCTGAGACCACTTCAAATAATTTTTTCCATCAAGTCTGTAGGCGGCTTGAATGTTCGGTAGTTCTCCTTTCTCTATTTTATCAACTGTTTCTTCTATCTGCACTGTTTCGGAAGTAACCGACATTTTTTTTTTTTTTTTTTTTTTTTTAATATGTCGTTCTTCAAGGATGTGAAGAAGAAGAACCAGTTACAGACGAAGATAGATCTAAAAGTGAACAGTGAACAGTGAACAAAACCAGTGAACAGTGATACGTGATCGAAACCAATGAACAGTGATCAAAACCAATGAACAGTGGTCGAACCAGTGAACAGTGATCAAAACCAGTGAACAGTGCTCGAACCAGTGAACAGTGATTGCGATGAAGAAGAAAGAAGAAGAGATGCAGAATCAGTTTCAGAATCAGTCGCGATTTGCAGAATCAGTTGCAGAATCAGTCGCGATTTGCAATCCCCAGAAGAAAGACGATGACGATGACTGATTCTGAGATTAACGACTGTGGAGCAGGAGGAAGAAGACGATGACGATCAGGCACAGTCGCACGAACAGACGAGGAAGACGATGAATCGCAAGTTGCAGAGACGACGAACCAGTTGCAGATGGAAGATGATGAATCGCACGAACCAGTTGCAGGCGATGTGAATGAAACGATGGCGATGGAAATGGAAGATGATGAATCGCACGAACCAGACGAAGAAGACGATGAACAGTGAATCGCACGAACCAGTTGCACGCGATGTGAATGAAATGATGGAAGATAAGGATCGCGATTTGCAGGCGATCCAGTTGTCCAACGAAGAGGAAGTTGCCGAGGAAGAAGAAGATGACGGCGACGTGAAATCGAGTTGCAGCGGCAGCAGCAGTAGCAACAGCAGAGATGAATATTCCGGCAGTGCCGGCAGTGACAACAATGAAGGCCACTCAAGGGGATTCCGGCGATGAAGGCCGATAATGATGATTTCGACGATGAAGGCCGAAACAGATTTCCTAGTAATAATAACCTAGGGCTCTGATACCATGTTAAAATAATAAAAGACACAAAGATATAACGTGGTTCGGCTTTATGACCTACATCCACGGGAGAAGAGAAATGATCTTTATTCTTGTGTAATGTCTTAATGGAGGGACTCCATATATATAGACATACAGGGCTATGTACTTATGGCTACATTTACAATTTTAGTAACTGCTATATTCCTTAAAGGAAATAAATCCTTAAGGAAATAATTCTGTACAGGAAACAAATCTATCAACAATAGGAAACAAATCTCAACACAAATTACTAACAATTATAATTGTCCAAAAATACAATTGCAGAAAGATATTTACATTATACGAAGTCATAAAATTCTAAACTTAAGTCATGCGATAAGAAAATAGTCAAAATCTTGGTATCAAATTAGCACCTACATTGATTGGATTGTTAGAATAGATTATACCAATATTCTATAAGCACCAAAACCACACATGTACATGTGTACAAGAGAAGAAACTAACTTTCTCTTCCACTCTATGCATATCAAGTTATCAACTTAAATATCATTCAAGTCATAAATTGTCAAAATGAGTGTTAAGATCATTAAATCACTTCCATGTCAGAAAATTCTCTAACTTCTCCAATTTTCACTGAACTTTTGGTTTTTTTATCATCAAATAAAAAAATATATATGAGAAAAAAATTTTAAAAAATATCCATCAAGGTTTGGTTAAAAATCAAAACAATGTACAAAATTGAAATACAAATCAAATAAGATTTAAAAACCCTAATGTTGACATAAAAAGAAACAGAATAGCAATTGACAAACATGTCTAATAAAGCCATAAGATGTGTTATGAATATAAGATTAAATTAACATTTGTATGGTCGTTGACCCCACAATGGGCATTGAACATTACTGAAATTGGTAAATGTTACTTTCCAACATTACGTTAAGCATATAATCAAGTTTGTTTTTGTACATAATGAAAGAAATGTGGATCCTCTCAACTTTAAATGAAAATTCTCAATACTTTGTCTAAGATGTCAAACTTTTGTAGACATTCTACATGTCAAATTAATTTTGAATTTAAATAACCAACGTTATGGGCAAAATCAAATTTTCAATCCTTGGTTATCTTATCAATAACATTCAAAAAATACTTTGGCAATCAGCCCATATTTGAATGGAAAAGGTTCAAAAATTTGACATCACCCTAAGATTCAATAACTTAAAATCAATATTGTCAAGGCAAGACCTAGGACATTTGATCTACTAAGGCAAGCTAGTGCATAGCCGGTGACAAGGTAAGGCCTGGGTAATAGAAAATTAATTATTTAGGTCTTCAGATGGTATAATAAATAATTGCACAAACATATAAGCTATCCACAAATAATAATACATGAATATTAATTCAAAAAACTACCAAATTGACACTTTACATGATGCAAACAAAACTATATATTTTCAAAAGATTGAAAAAATATAAAACATAAAAATAGCAAAAATAAATTACGTTTTTGACAAAATAAATGTTTGCATTTTTTTCCAAAAATAAAAACATTTCAAAAATGTACAATAGATTTACTAGAATAGACCACAATTTAGTAACATGCTAAAACGTTTGCTCTATCTTACTATAACAACAAAATCGATAAAAAATAAAATAAATATACAGTCATTTTAAAATTAATAAGAGCACACTAAATAATATGTAAAAGTAATGAACTGGTACCATTAGTTTTTCTACAACAAGAGTTTATTAATTAATAAGAAATAAATTTTAATAAGAATCTTCACTCAATAAGCAACGATAAAAGAAGTAACTTACGAAAAAAAGAAAAGAAAAGAGCACATATATACAAAGCCTGCACCTTTTTAAGGACTTTTACTTTCCCAAATCAGTCTTATTATAGATCAATTTATGTTCTCTACAATGCAAGTTTTCTAAAGAAAAAAAATGGTAAAAAAAAAAAATGTCAATAATTAAAAATTCAAAAAAAACAGCTAAGTCCCTATTATCTGTCCTACAAACATCTTTTAAAATTCTGAGTAAGAATAATTTTTGACAAATTTTTGAAAAGTTCATAAAATTTCAAAAATCTCTCTACCCGCAACCTAAATAACCAATTTGTTCTTAGAACACCTATAGACATTGTCCATGTGAAACCTTGAAAACTTAGAGTTCAATTTGGAGGTTTATTTTATTTTTATTTTTTGGGTAAAAATTGGCCAACATTTTGAAAGCTTAAAGAAATTTTACATATTTTTCCTCCAAGGTAAAACAAAACAAGCAAGAAATACATCATTTCACGTTAAATAAAAATTAATAATAGTTGCCTGTTGTATTTGTGATATTAACAATGTCCAAAGCATAGTTTCTAAGGTTAGGTTTCTGGGTTGGGTCATTGCCTTCGGTATGCTCAACACTAGTGATGTTCTTCAAAAGAGGTCTCTAAGTTGTGCATCTCCCCCTAGATGTGTTGCTATTTAAGTAAGAGAGTTGATTGCCCATATTTTCTAATTGCTCGTTTACCAAGGAATTTGGTGCATGTTGAGCTCTCATTTTCCAGTAGTGACTCTCCAACGGGAAGGTTTTCAAGGGGGTGATGTTATATTCCAATTTGATCAGGGCCCTGAATGAGTGAAAGAAACATTGGACTGTGGTTTGTCTTGCAATACTTTGGTGTATTTGGAAGATAAAAGAGGAGAATTTTTTTGTGGGACAGAGTCATGCATGGAAATTCTATGGGAAAAATCACACTTTCTAGTGTCTTTTTAAATTTTGAATTGTAAATGATCCAAAGGCATAGTTTTTTTAATTGGATTAAAGAGTAACTTTGCTTGTTCTTAGGAATTTGGGGTAAAATGCCTGTCCTCGCCTTTGTCTACTCTATTTTGTGTTGTACTCCTCTTTTACATAGATTAATTAATCCTTAAATCCAATCAGGCTAAATTAACTAAGAATTTGGGGGAGGGGAAATCTTGAAGAAGTTCGAAGAGGTAACTGGGAAGAAACAAAATCCTTTGTGAAAACCAAATTGGGAAGAATAAAAAGAATTAGGTTTTACAATATTTGGTAATTTCATGATTAATTATTGAAAATTTGTAACATATGGATCGTATTCAATAGGGAGAAAAAATGACTACATATGTGAGGTCATGACTTACTACTTAAAATAATTATCGATGACCAAATGTCACAATATTGTGAAACGAATTCTATAACACAACAACACTTATCATTAAAATATTGAGCCTGCTATTTACGCTAGATAATTACCATACTAAATATAATAAATGACAAATTTATGGATTTAAGGTTTGATAGTTAGATTCATGAGAGTTCTAGTTTTTTTTTTCCAACTTATGCATGGGTTATAAATTGATTAGGTCTTTACTTTTATTCATTACTAGTCTGCTACTCTAGTATGTCATTAGAATTAGGTATTTCACTGTAAAATTTTCTCTCTTCTTACAAGTCACAAAATAGGAGTTTGCAAATATTTGTAATTTCTTCACACTTCCAACGAAAACGATTCATTATCAAAAATAAATATAAATTGAAAAATCAATAAATTATATTGTTCATTCTTTAAAAATTTATTACCATCTTGACTTATTTGATTTGTAATGTCCTAGAATTAAACTTCTTGAGGTGACTTCATATGACTATTTAATTAGTAAAATCAACCAAGGTGACTTCATATGACTAATTAGTAAGTGAAAATCTACCTATTCTCAAAGCATAACTCTTTATCATTCAATCTAACTCTTGTGAATCCAAATTCTTCTATAGCATCCATTCTCTCATATTTTTGGATTATGTATGGCCTGTTATCCCGAAGACTTCCAAATTTTCAAGAAAGCAATAGCTTCAAGGCAGATAGCATGAGCATATTCCCAAGAATATAGTTCAAAATTATGCAACTGTAAATGGAAACATACCCTTAATGTTCCTCTTGCTTGAAATTTTTCCATAAGTCGAATAAGCACATGAATCATTTCTATCAAATCTGCAAGATCGCTGAGAAGAAACAGGAGAGAACCTATAGTTAAAACTAACTACTAGAATATGACGTCACATTTGAAATAATTTGCAAAGGAAAAGGAGAATGCCAACATAAATAAAAATACTTTACTACAAAATGTAAATTGATATAAATATATGAACATGTAAGTGTAAGTTGGATCATGTATCTACATATAGAAATGGATATAAATATGGCTAAGGACATCTAATCATCCATCCATGATTGTATTTTCCATAAATGCATCTAGGGATGATATCCAACAAGATTCAGACATCAACGATGAAGATTTGTGATGTGTCCACCTAAAAATAATTAATAAAAGAAATTTCGGAATATCCAAAGAACAAACATAGCAATTTATCTAAAAAGAAAGCATACAAGTAATCATTTCAGTATTCAAAGTTGAAGATTGACCATATTCATCCAAGAAAATATTTGAAATTATTTGCCAAGATCAAATCAATCATTCTTGAATTATTGAATCAAGAAATTGAACTTATGGCATTAGATATTATAAAAATACAAAAAAATTGTGTATGAAACATAGATCCAATTTTTTATTACAAGAAGTTTTGATTAAATACAAGAGTTGTACTCCAAGTCTCCAACCTTCCACAAAGATATTTTCAAACATGAATTTATCAATTGTGTAATATGCCATCAGTAAAAATTGTTAATTATTGATTGCGAAGTATTGTGCCCAATTGTTGATAAGAAAAATAAAGTAACTATTTGTTCAACAAGAAAAATAATACTAAGTTTCAAACAGAAATTTCTTTAGTCATGCCACATTAGGCTGAAAAAGTGAAAGAAATAGTACATAGTTAAAAGTAAATAAATCAACAGAGGAAAAAAGGTAGTGGTATAATGATGACTCCATGAACTTATGATGCAATGATGAGTTGCATGAGACCAACTTTGTGCCCATTAGTAGCTGACCCATAGTGGTTATGGATGAGATGTAAACAAAATTTCACACATACTCCTTTCTTGTAAAATATGAGCCCATAATATTGTTAGCAATCAATTCCCCTCTTAAAAGTTTAATAGGAAAAAAAATTCTTAAAATTTGTCTCACATATAAACCTTTTGGGTTGCTTGTGAGTGTCAAACACTCTAATCAAGTTCATGAGGAACGGAGTCAGCCCTTGATTTGTTTGATCGTAGAATATCTTATACAAAAGTATGCGAGCTGTTTGAGCCTCTCTTGAATCCTCTGGCAATAGTTTAAGCACCAAGTCTAACATGCAAATCTACAAAAGATAAAAGGAAGCCAGGTTACAAAGAATGTAATCGAAGCTATTAGAAATCCATATTGAAAATTTCAATCAGGAGGAAATTTGGTTAAGAGTTCTAAAGGGCCATGACAAAACAACAAAATATCATATTGAAACTATGCAAGATATTGTCATTGGGTAATATACATCTAATAGCGAATGGAGTAAATCGATAAATCCTGACAATCAACCCTATGTACTATGTTAACCAAAGTAGCATATGAGATAACAATGCCTAAACAAAATGGTGAAGTGAATTAGTTTTGTGTGTGTGCGTGTGTGTACATATATAATAATATTGCGAAAGATGAATTGAAGGAAAAAGGGAGGAGTTACAAACAATTGGTTACACATCTTTCAAAAATACATAATTTTAGGATTTTATGTTGTGATTTTTTTTACTACAATTTTATTTTTACTAAAGTCTTATGTTTTATTTTAGTAGGATTTTAGTTCTATTATTTAGTAAGATTTTAGATTTTATTATTAAGTAGGATTTTAATTTTATTATTTATTTGTCCTGCATCAATTGGTATTAGAGCCCCAACTCAATCCCTCTCCACCTTTCCCTTTTTGTCCAAACTTGCTTCAGATACTCTCTTTATTCTCTTCAATTCTCTATCTCAACCTCACTTCCTACCTTTCTCTCGTTCTCGCTCTCTATTTTTCTTTCTCTGTTTGGTTTTGTCTCACTAACTCTCTCTCATTCAAATACCCATTCCATTTCTCTCTTCTCTCTCAAAAGCTCATTTATTCTCTCTCTCCACTTATCCTTTACCCCCATAGGGCACAATAGCCAAATCCCTTATGACAATGATGACATTTGCATACTTTACAGTTTGAAGGTATTGGAAAAAGATATTCTTCTTTGCTAAACTTGTTGCATCCCTTGGCATATGGCTTGCTTATTGACTTCATCACAAAACCTAGTCTTTGTTATGCGATGGGTCTGCCTTGACTATGTAATACCCTGTATTTCACAAAAAAAAAAAAAAAAAAAAAAAAATTACTATTTGGGCAACGCCCGAAGGTTCAGGCGCATGCCCGAACGTTCAGGCGCATGACAGAACGTTCAAGCGCAATGCATGCCCGAACGTTCTGGCGCCTGAACGTTCGGGCGTTGCCCAAATAGTAATTTTTTTTTTTTTTTTGTGAAATACAGGGTATTACAGACTATTTTGTGATCATTAATGAGCCACTAGTAACTACTGCCCAACCATCGGTTGTCACCTCCAATAATACTTGGTCGAGCAGAAAGATTATTTGTTCATTCTTTGGTGCATTAAAACTCGTGAGAGTCAATCTTATTAAGATGAAGACAATAGTGCGACACCAGAATAGAAAAATAAATGTAATAATATACTTAGAATTTTAATTTTATGATTTTTTATTTTATAATTTAGTAGGATTTTAATTTACAAATTTTAGTAGGAATCAAATTAGGTAAATTGGGCTTTTACGAATAAGGGGTTGCAATAAAGTTAAGACCATGACTGGTTGAATAGAAAACTATAGCAATCCTTGGAGATGGATAAGCAAGAAGTGGACTTCCTTACCTCAGGTCCTCCAATAAAGGAACATGACAATCCTCCAATTTGAGAATAAATTTATTGAGCTTTCCCAAATTTTCCATTGAGTTGGTGAGTATGGACGAACAAAATCCAAAGAAGTTTATGCTTGGGTTGAGGCCAGCCACAGACAAGTTGTGACCTTAGTAGGGATGCATGGCCTATAGTGATGCAGTGGATCATGCACAAAACTTTGAGTCAGCAGAGTGGGACACCCACAACCACCCACGCCTATAGTCATTTCTTCATAGAGTGCCCCAAGGGTAGTAAGGTATCTTTGTAGATCATTTTAAGGTTGACAGTGAATAATAGAAAAGAAAAGATCCCATATAGTCAACCACAACAAGCAATATAGTCAACTAGGATCCGAAGTAGTTGACCAAAAAAGGGCCTCGCAGTCGACTAGTTCATGGTCGAGAGTTGTAAAATCCCAATCCTCAAAAATAATCAATTCATGTGTTAGGTTGTCAACTAAAAGTCCAAAGGTAGTTTACCAGAATGCTAGAAGTATCCAACTAGATCGAGGCCAAGAGCAGACTATATCAATCCAACACAAGTTACAATAGACAACAAAGGATGAAGTGGTCAACTACAAGGAAAAGTAGTCGGCTACTTTATCATTCTAGTCGACTACTTCATGATTTGCATATATAAATTGAGCAAACAAGGATTCTAACTCCATTTCTATTCCTCACACATAGAAGATTGGGAGAAGAGAAGGAGTGGGTTTAGAGAGGAGCTCAAGAGAGCAAGAAAGGGTGGTCCAAGGGGAATATGGGATGAACCTAGCTTGATTCCAACACTTTTGGAGGTAAGATTTTCTAATCCCCAAGTTTCCTTTCTCTTCGAATGTCATGAAATGTAAGTGAAAGTCAGGGTTTTGGTTCCTAAGGGTTTCCTTAGTGAAAGGAAAACCTAGACCTTGAGAAACAAACGGCTCAATATAAAAAAAAAGGCCTTAATGCTCCAAATTCTTAGATCTAACGAGTTTTATGATGGGGTTGGTGCTAATTATATAATGTTGGACAATTCCTAGGGTTTGAGAAGGTCTCAAAGTGATTTCAAAGGATTTGAATGACATCTGGGTTGGTAAGAGAACATTATGAGTAGTTTCCCCTACATTATTGTGTGGCTTGCATTCGATGGCATGTCATGGATTTGCTCCTCATGGTTTGGTTTGCTTGTGAATGTTCTGTTTTAATGTGATTTACCTTTCCATGACTTGAATTTAGTTTACATTGTGACTTGGGTTACTTTGAAAGGTCAAATATGATTCTATTAAACATTTTGCTCATCTATGAGTTACCCTAGCCATGTTTGAGATGGATCAGTACCTTGGCATTTTAAAAGAGAGGAATAGACTACGGCTATGGTTCAAGTTCACTAGGCATTCTTTCGAGGTTCTTCCACCAAGATAGATCCAAGATCATTGGGCCCTCAACAAGGGCTTGCTCCCAATGTATCTACCAGGTTGGTTACCTTACTTGGGGAAGCCACATTGAACCTAATTCAGGATCTTTGGTTTTCCAATTAAGATCTACCGCACTAGGTTAAGTTCAAGATCTTTGGGCCCTTTATAGAGGATTGCTCCTACTACTCTGCCAGATGATCCCATTTCGGGTTGCCACATTTGAAGAAGTCTCCTTAGACCTATAATACCATTTTAGGAAGTGTTTACGGCAATACGATTCCCACAGATAACACTTGGTCTTTGATTGGGTTTAGTATCTATTTGGTACATATTTTTCTGATTGAGTACCAAATGTCTATGTATACATGTATGTATGCATTCATTCATGCATCACATGGGTTTGGAATTTTATCTAAGACACTGTGATTATTCATATGTATTGTCAGCAGTTTTTCTTAGATGAGTATATGGGTGTAATGTAGACTTTACTACTCATTGGACTTGTTAGCGCACTTATCTGATTTATTTTTAGGTTCTTCTAGTTCCCAACACAAGGGCAAGAAAATAGTCCAGTTGCCACCATAGCGACTCCCTCCACTTCAGCTATACATGTATGTATGGACAAGGACATCGAGCGTCATTTTGATATTTTGTATTGAGATTTCCTAAATTAACTTGTAAAAGTCATTAGAAATCATATTTTGGCTTTCAAATTTAAATTGGCCGGTATTCTTAACAGTTTATTATGGTCTCCTTTGTCAGTTGACTTGTTCAGTGAGAATTGAGTAAAGGTCACAGATGCTTTAGTATTCTTTGATGGAATAACAGGATGATAGCAACAGCGTGGGTGGGCGTTGGAGTTCAGCCTTCAAACTAATGTACCAACAAAGGATGGAGGCTTGGTTCAGTCCATCACAAGAATTCATGCATTGTATATTGATTTTAATTGATCAAGAAATTATTTTAAAATTTCAAATCATTTGTCAATTATTTGTATTTTACATTACATTTGTTTAATTGACATCATATGGCACCTGTCAGGTAGATGTAAGATATTCACTAGGCTATTTAGCTTAATTTTTTTTCAAGTTAGGACAAAGGGAAGGAAGTTGTTGATAAGTAGTTATTTAGTATATGTTTTGGAGCATGTTTTAGGTGAATTTGATGGTGTTTAGTTCATATATTAAGTTAGTTTATCATAAATTTGTTTATTTGATAGTTTAAGTCAAGTTTTGGTATATTTGCATTATTTCGGTTTGAATTTTTATAGGTTTGTACATGTGATCATATAAACATGTTACTCATTGAGTTTGCTTTTGTTTTGTAGGTGTTTAGATGTGTTGAACATGAATTTGGATGATGGAAACAAGTTACAACAAGTTGGAATGCAAGAACATGAAGAATGCAAGTCATAGGAGATGATAAAATGGCTAAGTCCACAAGAAAAGTGGTGAAAAAGTGTGCAAAAACCCGTAACTGGGCGCCCCGGCGTTCAGAATGGGCGCCACAGCTCCAGGAGTTTCTATTTTGCGCGACTTTGGGATTTTGGTCATAACTTTCTCAATTTAACTTCGAATTAGACGTGGTCTGTTTCTACTTCTTCCTTACTTGAAATACTACAAGATGAGTGGGTTTTGAGGGAGATATGGAGTAAAGAACAAGAGGAAAAAGGGTGAGGAAGAAACCGGTGCGATAGAATTAGAAACCTTCTAATTTTGTTGAGAACTTTCCTAGTTCGACTTGGAGTCTCTTATTACGACTTCCTATGAACTTGTGGCTCTATAAAGACCATTGTTTAAGGTTTTCAAAGCATCATAGAGGGGAGAACGAAGGCAAGACGGCTAGGGTTTGGAAGCGAGGAGAAGACCAAGATTGAAGACATTGAAGATTTCTCCTACACTTTCCCTTCCTTCTACTTTGTTTTTCTGGTTTTAGATTTATGTTCATCATGTTATTTCATGCTTTTATATCTCTAGTTATGAACTAAATCCTCTATAGAGGTGTAGATTGATTCGAACTTAATACTATGTTGTAGGTTTTATTGATTGATTATTGTTAAAGAAGTTTTCTAGTTTATTTATATTTTTCTGAGTTTAATGCTTTTGATCCCTTGGCTACGGATTAGATGATTATAGACTTGAGGTAGATGCTCCAAAAGAAGGTACCTTGGGTTGGCACAAGGAAAATATAACCTAGGCTATCGTGAGACTCAAAAGGAAATCGAGAACCTTTGGAGTCGTTAAAAGGAAATCACAGAACTTAATGAGTTATTATCATCTTAGGTTTTCATCGAAAGAGTGAAGCCAAGATGATAATAATATGCTCTAGTTGTTGCTCCAAAAGAGCGAATTAGAAACGTGAGGATTTTCGACTTATAAACGAAAGAACTGATTTAATGATAAATATATATATAGGCATAGTTGAAAGTAAGGTGATATCAAACCTCTAGGCTATTCTATCTCTGATTTTCTATCTATTTCCATTGCATTGCTAGTTTAATTTCAGTTTATTTAATTAATGTTTTTAATTTTACTTGAACTCTCGAATCTAATTTTCTAGATAAAGTTAGGGTTAGGAACGTGATATTTAGTGTGAGTGCCAATCCTAGAGGACGACAACCCGATATCTCATCGGTTTTATATTATAACTTAATACCGTACGCTTGTGGTTTGCATACAACAGTTGCAAAATAGTTTTTAGGATAGAGAGCTGCTGAATTTTGGTACAAATAATTCGTACATCTTTTATTGGAGTAGGTTGTGTATGAGTAGCAGATGTGTCCTTTTGCTTATGTATATTATCATTTGGTGCAACAAATGTACAATATATGTAACAAAGTAATATGAATGGTGGCAAAATAAATAGTAATTAGAGACTCATATATAAAATATTACATGAAACAGTGGATGAGTCTTTAGAAAGGCCTACTATGTGATTAATGTGATAGGGTTTGGTTATATGTTGAGAAGTGGTTAAAATATTGGGAATTATTTGAGCATGTTATATACGCAAGACTCTAAAAACACACATGAATGTCAAACATAATACAAAAGATCTATATCAATATTTTTGGGCATCCTCATGAAGCTAGTTACTCATAGAGAGTATGAACCCATAGTTTGATCCTCTGTTATTTCATGCGTTTGATAGGGTTATCAAAGATTTGACACCTATTCATGAGCATCAAGATTTTAGTTACCTCAAGCACCATTTTGAATTATAAACCTAGCTCATGGGTATAGAAGTTGGGGTCTTAACATAAATGCTATGAGAAGGATTTGATGTACCCTAACTGATGGTTTGATACAAACAAGTCCACATGTTTGCTACAAATGTCAAAAAGGGCAAAAAGAAGGAAAAAAAAAACGAATAGAAATAACAGGAAAAATAATTATATTCAAGCAATCAATTTCATGCATCAATATCATAGTTGAAGTATACAAGCATTTAAAAAAATTTATTGAGTAGGCAGGAGAAGTAATAGGTGTAAAGGCAACAAAATTCAAAATTCTGACAATCTTAACATTATGAAGTCATGCATTCGGCTAAATAAAGTAACATAAGATTCACCATTGTTTTCAAAAGGGATCCTGATGCAGACAGAAACTTGTAGTTGTTTGTCTCCTTCAAGCCATCAAAAGCATTACGCCACTTAGACAACACTAATAAAAACGTGGCCTCATTCATTGTAGTAGCAATTGGTCCACAGATGTTCCCTTGATATAAAGTACTGTCAGCATATTTGTTAGTGAAGCCTTCAGTTGCATTAGTTTCCATTTGTGGCTGTAGCAAAGAGGTAAAAAAAGAAAGAAATAAATAAATTGACATCACACTCTGATGAAATTAACAACAAATAACATACCTTTATGAAAAAACAAAAAAGGAAATTTAGGGGAAAAATTCATCAAATATGAAAAGGGAGAGAACATAATATTGTGTATAAAAAACCATAAGAAACAGGAATTAGGAGAATACCAAGACCAACCATTTAGCAAAGCACCCGTGATAGAAGAACCATGCACGTCTATTAACATGTTGACATGAACCATGTTATGTTTATATGTCAAAACATTTTTCTCTTTGTTAGAACCCAAAAAAAATGGTATCGAGATCATGTTGAGACCTAGTATTAACCACAATAGCAGGGGGTCTCCAATTGGGGACCACATCCATAGGTTTCATTCAGCAAGCACTCAACCCAAGCCTAGTGACCTAGTCCAGATTACTGAAGCCCTATAAGCAAGCTCAAATATGCAGCATCCATATTCCCTTATGGATATGCTATCTTTTTCTAATAACATACCTCAGGTTGTGGTGACGACAATGTGGTTAAGACAACAATCTAAGAAAGGCAAGTAACTAAATTATGGTTTAAGCTAAAAGAGGATTTTAGCTAAGAAGCAGCATAATGCTACAGAGCCTAAACCAAAATGCATGTGTACTCAACGATATGTATTTTTTCTTTCATAACCAAGAAAGACTTCGTTAGAGTTTTGGCAAAAGAATAACCATGATAAATTTGAGATCCTTGTGCAAGTCATTACTAGAAAAGAAAAGAGAATCCAACTAAACAGCATCAGTTTCTTTGTTTGCGATGCTTTAGCATGACCTATGCATGTTGTATAAACAATTGAGTATTCAAAAGTGAAACAGTAAAGAAGACAGAAAACAGACAATAAGCACTTTCTAACCTTTGAAATTAAGAATTTGTGATGTTGAAAAGCTGTAATGAATTGAACAACATTGAAGAAAACAAGAACATCACTGTTCTCTATTACATGATGCTCCTTTTCAATGTCTTCACGAATAGACTCCATTAAACCTGTTAATTATTAGGTTCAATAGATAAAACACACATCACCATAATACGAAAATTGATGGATAAATAATTAAGAAAAGCTTGCAAAATCTCAATACTATATGCATACCATTGTAACTTCCTGATAACAACTGGTTTAAAAAATCATGGAGCATTTCCAAAATGTTCTCCTTGGAAGAGGATAATTTCCCATGGTCCCACACAATTCTTTTAATTGGGCCTCTGTGAACTTTATGAGGCTTCAGCAAGCTATCATGCGAAGCACTAGCAGGGTTTCCCTTGAATAATGATTTAGAGCCATCCTGTTGAAAAGAACACATAAAAGTAAATTAAATTTTCAATAATGTCAAAGATCAGCAACAGTGGCAACCACATACCATGGCAAGCCTCGTAAATGTTCCACTGAATAGTGAATGGCGATCTAAATTCCGTAGTCTAGTACGCCTTCTATTATCTTTCTCCTCTTCCATGATTGATCTGAGAGAGCTAAGAGATTCTTTGACAGTTTCATCCACCTACAAAGTAAAATGTCATTTTGGATGGAGGCTTCACATGCATGCTTAATACCTATGTATCCTTATAAGATGCCATATGTGTTTATAATGACTGTTAACTGGATTAACTGCAAATATACTATATCCTTATAGCTATAGGACTCCAAGACAAACAAATGCATGTGAGGTATCTCACCTGGTAAGATCAAACTTTGCTTTAAATCTTAAATACCGAACATTAGCTTCCCTAATGGAAGCACACATTTAATAGTAGTTACATTGTCTACAATGATGTATAAACATCTAACAAGGCAAATCTTTCAAGATTATTCATATGGCATTATATTACACATTTTGTTCACAACACGAGACCTATCAGGGTTTCGAAAATAGCAAATATCAAGCAGAGTATAAGAAAGTCACAAGATGGGGAATTATTCAGTACATAATACTATTTGCCAATAAAGAGTGAGTCGTAGCACAACGATTGAGGTTATTCCGTTGTGACCAGGAGGTCATGGGTTTGAATCCAAAAGCAGCCTCTCTACAATGTAGCGGATAGGTTGCATGCATCATTTGTTCCCTAGACACTGCAATGATAAGAACTTTGTGCACTAGGCATACCCTTTTTTACAACACCATTTGCCAGTATGAATATGCAACTATGCATTATGCTTGCATAGATGTAATGATATGATATGTTGAATTATCCAATGAGATCATGACCACTATACCTGTCACACCCTGGGTTGCACAGCGTGCCCCCTACCCAGGTGCGGGCGCACCCCCTCGGGGCGAACGCCTAGCCATTATGGATCCATAATATTGTCCCATCTCGGCCAGCCACGCCACACAAGGACGCCGGTCACCGAGATCATTTATCCCCCTGCACAATCCACAGCACAGGGAGGGTCTCCCCCAAGTTCGAACTCGCAACCTCTTCCTCATAAGGTTAGATTGGCTCAATGGGTCAATGGGTACTCAAGTTGCGAAATCTAACCTTATGAGGAAGAGGTTGCGAGTTCGAACTTGGGGGAGGCCCTATATTATTCATGGGAGTGTGAATAATATGGATAAATGATCTCGGTGACCGGCGTCCTTGCATGGCGTGGCTGGCCGAGATGGGACAATATTATGTGGTACTATGGCTAGGCGTTCGCCCCGAGGGGGTGCGTCCGCACCTGGGTAGGGGGCACGCTGTGCAACCCAGGGTGTGACAAAAAGGCCTTATTTTGTCACACCCTGGGTTGCACAGCGTGCCCCCTACCCAGGTGCGGGCGCACCCCCTCGGGGCGAACGCCTAGCCATAGTACCACATAATATTGTCCCATCTCGGCCAGCCACGCCACACAAGGACGCCGGACACCGAGATCATTTATCCATATTATTCATGGGAGTGTGAATAATATGGATAAATGATCTCGGTGTCCGGCGTCCTTGCGTGGCGTGGTTGGCCGAGATGGGACAATATTATGGATCCATAATGGCTAGGCGTTCGCCCCGAGGGGGTGCGCCCGCACCTGGGTAAGGGGCACGCTGTGCAACCCAGGGTCAATGGGTACTCAAGTTGCGAAACTAACCTTATGAGGAAGAGGTTGCGAGTTCGAACTTGGGGGAGGCCCTATATTATTCATGGGAGTGTGAATAATATGGATAAATGATCTCGGTGACCGGCGTCCTTGTGTGGCGTGGCTGGCCGAGATGGGACAATATTATGTGGTACTATGGCTAGGCGTTCGCCCCGAGGGGGTGCGCCCGCACCTGGGTAGGGGGCACGCTGTGCAACCCAGGGTGTGACAATACCCATCAACCAATTGATGGAAACATAAAGGAATGTGCCTCGTGTGTGATATAAATATGAATGCAAATGAAGTGAATAATTTTAGTGAATACAACAGTCTAGACACGAGAAATACCAATCTTTGAGCCAAACAGTTTAAGAAAACTACCACTTAATCTAACGGTTAGGCCTTGATGGGAGGCTCCACAAAGAGCTCACTACCAGCCAAATACATAATATTCCAATCTATTGGAACTAGATGATGTCTTTGTGAACTGCCTGAAAATCTACACCATGATTTGGGGCTTTGATTGTTAGAGTTTACAACATTTTCCAGTGAACTCTCTTATCAAAAGCTGGCTTCATCATCCTGAACTTTTTCTTTGCAATCTTTGTAATATCATCCTTTTGTGAACATCAATTATAAATATTTGAAAGTGAAACAAAGACACAACTGCAAAATTTGATGACTGATAGAAGTACAATGCATCCAAAATGTAAACGCTTGAGCCCCCATAAACAATATTGGAAGCCCATAAGGTTTCAGAATCATTGTTCTTTATTGAAGATTCCACTTAATGTTCAAGTTAGCAAAACAAGAAGTTCTTAGATTAAATATATTAAAGCAAAGAATAATGGCAATCACCCAAAGTTAGTTCAAATGAAAATATGTGGACGATTAAAGATCTATTCAGTCAAATGGCCACAAAAGAGCATCCACAACAATGTGTTATAAAAAAGTAAAATAAGAAAAATAACCTTAAAGTTGTTCTTAGATGCTTTGGCAATCAGCTCGGGATCTTGGCCCAAAAATATGTAGTAGAAAGTCTCTAACAAAAGCAAGTTATCTTGACGAAGGTAGCCATTAGAACCACCAACGTGTTGGGCAAGAACTAAGATCAGATCCATGACATTCTCTAGGAACAAAAGCTCGAGAAATCTATCTCTCAAAGACAAAAATTGAGTGGCAGACCCAGAGGCCTTTATCTGCATTGATATGTCTTGTATAGCTAGAACGTTCCGAAACAAAGTAACCACCAGCTGAACCAAGTTCCAGTCTTCCTCTGTGAATGCCTCACTGCATGGCATTAGATTAGATATGAAACAAGGATCAAAGAAGGGAATTAAAATTGAAGCCACTGGAATTATGAAAAACAAGGCACAACAACACTGGAAGTAGATTGGTCAAAAACAACGAAGAACAATTCGATAACCATTGGAGTAAGGAAACAAAAAAAAGATGAGGGTATAAAGTAATTCAATTAGAAAGCATAAGAATTGATTCATAGAATGCTCGCGATTAGATTTATGAGTAGTAAATAGCTATTTGAAGTGGATGTCAATTTTGCAGACTGTTGGTAAGAATATATCCAAACGTTTCTCAAAAGAATGTTCTCCATTCTGCAGTCATCAGTATTTTGGGGATCCTTGTAGTTATACCGAATAATTTCACAACTAGGTCTATGATGGTTTCATTTTGTAATCCTAGCCTTATATGGGACCATCATGAGTTGGAGAGAGCTGCAGATTCTATTTTAAGCTGCTTTGTGTTTGTTATCGCAGGTTTCTTATTACGGTAGGTTCTCCTAGGTGGGATAATAAGTGTCAATTAGGGGGTCAACCAAAGCCCAAACAAAGCCAGTTAACAAAAAAGCATGAGCTCATTAATGACATACTAAACCCAACTCCAATTCAAGGTGCTCCCCACCCCACCCAACCCCATCCAAAAAAAACGTGTGCTATTAAAACAAGAAGGAAAAGAACTTGGAAAAAGATTGGAGTACCTTTGATCTAAAAGCTAGAGTTGTTAGGTTGAGGCCCACCTATGTATATCAAGCTATCACTAACTGTAAAATGCACTTGTGAGGACATATATATAGTTAATATAGCACATCCAGCTCGTCCGAGATATCAACCTGTCCCAACCATAGTTCTAACATGGCTCTAAAGCTAATTACCATAGCATATTCTAAATAATAGGGTTTTAAGGTCATCTGAAGAATCAACCTACCTTTTTGCTCAACAAACTAATTACCATAACATATGGCCTAAAATTCCCTCAATGTCATCAAGAAAGTAAACTACACTTAAATGGAAAGTATGAGTTGAATAGCATTAAGTTAAGGTCCATCAAGTACCTGAACTGAGCAATATTAAGGAGGAAATATTTCTGATTTCTTAAATAATTTAAACCAAGAGTCGCCCCTATATAATCATGCTAGCTAAACAGTAAGCATATTGAAAAAGAAGCCACTATCAAATTTCACTCCCGAACCTTTGCCAAAGTGATCGAGAAAGAACTCACAAATAGTTGGCCCCCATTGCAATTAGGGATTGAAAACAAGCAACTATAGCAAGTTCACTATGGCCTGGCACAAACGAGTGTTCTAAATTCAAGCCATTGTTTCCATAGACATGAAAGGTTTATAATGCTAGGATTACGAAATTTCTCTAGTATATGTTCATGGCATAAGGCCTAAAAGGGTTAAGGGGAAGAATGTGCATCCCCAATGCCTTCCCTTTGTTGTAACTCGAAAATTATGTCCAAACATAAAAATTCTCATGATACCAACTTCAAAATATGGATTTAAAGGTCCAACATAAAAATTCTAATGAATTCAGTTTTAGAACAAGGAATTAAAGGCCAACTTGTATTTTTTCCTTTTTTTAAGCCAAACCCTTTGTTAGACCAATGACCCTCTATGATGGATATTTTGATGAAAACAAACATCTCTTGAGTACTAAATTTCAAAATGAGCATTTCAGCTAAGCATATCAAGATCACACCAAGAAAGTTGGACATCCAATCACGATCAAGTATGATGATTCATATTTTTATCTTTTGTATTGTGCTTAGATCTTACTCAGGTTATAGAATTTCCCCTTGCATTCTCAACAAAGTGAATCAACATGTTTTATACCTTCAAAGTTTTCAATCATATTTGATAAATTTCTTAAAATCTGATTTAAAATGTTTTTGAACTAGTACTAAGGCTTTCCAAATGATTTTTAAGTCTTTAGAATCATATCTAAGTATTTGATTCCAAGAAAATGAGTTTGATCTTCAAAAATCTCGAGTTTAAATGTTTGGGTCCTCTAGCGCGCTAGCCAAGAGCTATAGCACACTAGCTTTCTTGTTTGATTTTGATCTAGCCTCTGGAAAGTGACCAGCGCGCTTGTACAGTGTCCAGCGCACTAATGTGAACCCAAAAAATCTTTGGGGCTCTCTATCATTTTGTCAGAGCGTTGGTAATAGCATGAACCCAGAAAATTTCTAGGGTCTCTGGTTTTTTGGTCCAACGCGCTAGCACAGTGACTTGCGTGCTAGTGCATTGCTCCTATCAAAAACCCAAAATTCTCGGAAGTGCGCCAATACAGTCCACTAGCGCGCTAGTGACCTCTGTCAGTGCGAACTGACTTTTTTGGGTTTCTCAAAAGCGACTTCTTGGACCCATTTCTTATTTCATGCTTCTCCTTTCTTCCACAAATTTGCAACGGATATGTTTCATATCATTTCCATGATAAAGCTTGTGCATTGAACCAAAGTTTGAATTTCATATTTTGAACTTTCTAGGAGATTGAAACCCTAATATCAGTTTTCTT
The DNA here is from genome assembly GCA_035771175.1 of Paratinospora sagittata. NCBI lineage: Eukaryota > Viridiplantae > Streptophyta > Magnoliopsida > Ranunculales > Menispermaceae > Paratinospora > Paratinospora sagittata. The sequence goes on from CM069596.1 coordinate 23,696,536, forward strand.
GTGCACGTTTTGAACTTTCTCCTAAATCTCTCTAAGTTTTCAAAAGCTTTCTCATTTTGAGTTTGAGGATTACAAACTTTAATCTTTTGATTTTGAACTTCATCAAGTCCTTTTTCAAACAAATAAATAAGGTATCCTCACTTCAGTTGTGCACATTCTTTATAATCTTTGGTTGAGCATTCAAGGGGAGTATTCAAGATTTATTGTAAGTATTTGAAAGATTCTTGGTAAGAGAATCCATATCTTTATTCTTTTCCTATTGTAAGTGACTTGTTGGTCACTAGTAAGCTATGAGAGAGAGTGAATGTAAAGGTTCCTCATACCTGAGAAGTTGAGATTGTAACCGGTTTGATCCTCACCTTTGAAGTAAGATCCTTAGAAGGATTTTGAAAAATCTTGAACAGGGAGTTCAAGTCGTTGACATAGGCTTGAAGAGCCAAACCATGTAAAAATATTGTGTACAATCTCTCTTTATTTTCTTGTTCTTTACTTTTGTTTGATTTTGAAAGGTTATAAAATCCTGCATAGAGTCCAATTCACCCCCCTCTTGGACTCTAATCTGCGCCAACACCTTTGTCATCATATCCCTCTAAGATCATCTGAACAAGTCATTCACCTCCATCTAATCTATACAAACTCATCCCCTCTTTTAATTTAAGTGTTTATTTGTAATCTTACAAGTAGAAGGGCAATAGTTGAGGCTTGGTGCAACAATTGAGATTGTATTATTGTGAGCTAGAGGTCACAAGTTCGAATCCAGAAACAATCCCTCCGATATAAAGTAAGGCTACATACATCATCCCTTCCCTACACCCTGCAATGGCAAGAGCCTCATGCAATAAGTACCCCTTTTATTATTTGTAATCTTACAAGTCCTTTGATAGCATTTTGTAGCAATCTTCTCACTCTACAACAATCATCAGCATGAATGTTCCTTCACCATTTTAGTCCATGCGTAACATAATCAGACCTTCTAAGTTCTAGAAGTAGAACTAATGTTTGAACATTTAAACCAATACATATATATGGATAAACTTTTTTTTGTCTTGCCTATTATTTCAACATAATTCATCTTGCACATGTTTATTCTTCACATTTTGTAACACCCCACATATAGGGTTGTAAGATACTTGAAGCATTTTCAACTTTAAGAAACACTCGAGGAGAAAATCTTCAGTGCATCCTCATCAAGAACCAGTTTTTCCTAGCACCCTCTACAAACTCTCCCTCTTTATGGTCTATAGAATATAGGTAATTCCAAGAGATTTGTTTTATCTCCTAATAATTAAGTTGTACATGCACATCAAGTCCTTGGGCTTACACATCACTGACAATTAGCATGTATTAAAGGTAAACTTTTCATAAAAAATTAGAGATGTTTTGCTTTTGTTTTCTCAACTCATCTTTTATATGAGATGAATTTTTAGCATCTTGCATTTAATCTCAAAACTCATTTGGAAGAGGCATGTCTGTGAGTATTGTATTTTTTATTTTTTTTTTATATCAATATACAATATTGGGCCTCCACTTGATAGTTATTGCTTTTGGATAAAATGGCTACTAACATGGTATCAAAGTTTTGATCATGTAAGAGAGCTTGGGTTCAAGTCTCTTTGATAGCATTTGCATGTTTGGTATTTATTCCTTCTATTAGCCTTCTACATTCCATGTGCAGAATGAACTACAATTGATTAAGGTCGTAATTTCCTCGAGCAGTTGTTGCACTTCTCTATTTTGATCTGCCAATTGTCTTTTTTTTTTTTTTGGACTTAGGGTGAGGTAGTAAAGTTACCCTGAAATAGCAAAGGAGACAGAGATAGAAAGGAACCATATTTCTGTAAAGATATTGGCTGGATACAGATGGCTGAATAAAGTAACATTTAAGTAAAGAAATCGAAGAGCTCAGTCCAGAAAATATTTTCACCGAGTGTCCTGGCATTTATGTAATACATTTAACTTTAGGAACAAGGGATGTGAAATGACAAGCAGTTACAAGCTAAAATCCAAAATTTGGATATAGTCCCAGCATACCTTTCCAAGTTTTCCAATGGAGCTTCTAAAAGAGAGACAATCACCACTATAGCGTCATTATGGGTGATTGACGCCTTTAATCCCCACAAATACTCTATTTGCTGCGGTATATCATTTGATGCGGGATCAATAGGCATTGTGAGAAAAACCAAAACCTTGACTGCAATGAAAAGAACAAAAACAAATTCACCTTCGGAATTCAGTTTTCCATTAGCTCAAGGATATGTATATAAGCAAAAAAATAAATCCTATGAACCACAAGGATATGTATATAAGCAAACAAATAAATCCTTTGAACCCTCAAAGCGTGCTTACCAGCGCCTATCACCAAATTCCTATCATCTTGGCAGTGTTCAATGATCGGTATTAAAGCTTTCGATGCTGTGTTCCACTTGCAGACTTGCTTGAAAACAGATCGCGTTTGTGGGTCATCGCGTCTAAGAAATCTCTGTAAGTCCTTCAAATTATCTGTAAAATCATAAGCATTAAAAATTAAAAATTAAGAAATGCAAGGCAAAAAAACAAAAAGAAAAAGATACAAGATATGAGCAGAAGCGACTGGGGATTATACCCAAGCAGAACTCGCTCTTTGTATAACCGATTCTGTTTCCATTATCGTCTTCTTCGATCACTCCGAGACCAGCGCAAATAGTTGATAATCCGTCAAGATTCATGTTTTTGAAACTCAAATCAGTAAAATTAGGATTTCGAGAAGATGATATTGTGTTCGTCCACTTGAAGTGAATCAAGAAAGGAGAGAATCAGAAGAAAGAGGACGAAGGGAAATGAGATTCGATCGATATGTCAAGCGACTGGAGTCTGTATTCTTCTGATCAATGGCGCCAAATCAGTAGAGCATGGAACATTTTTCCCGCGCTTGCGAGTGAACGTGGATCCGGTTCGACCCGACCCGGATCCAAGAAATCCCCATTTTATTTTTTTGTTTTTGACAGCAAGAAATCCGCAAAATTGTTTCCCAAAAACTAGCTTTTGACTAGCAGATAACGTCAGTGACCGCCAACGTGGGTTGGTTTAGAGGAATCTTTCGCGAATCGTCTTTACTTACGAAATTAAAAAATGTTCTTTATTGATGGGCAATTAAGCATCACATTAAAAGCCTCTCCAAATCAAAAATAAATTATATTTTGAAAAAAGGTATTATACTATTAATGTCGAGGTTTATTTTTTACATAATATAAAATTAAACCTCATAGTCAATCGAGTTAAAAAGTGATATCTGATACTTTTATGAATTATACACATTTTGATCAAATATTAAATTATTTTTTCCTTTTTTTTAATGGTATAGTTATAGTAATTTGATGAGTCAGCAATGATTATCCAACAGACCGTCTAAAAATAGATGGTCATGTTAGCAGCCTCTTTTTTTTTTTTAACAACTCTACTTGACAATGAATTTCAATAGTTACATTGGAGAAGATTTTTTTTATATAATATTTATTTATCCAATGTGATAATTAATTTTTTTATAATTCACATTTATATTAAAAATGCTCAGCCTTCTTTAAAGCTTGTGACATAACTTAACCTTAAAACAGGGTAGTCTCCCCTCACTTAAATTTTATTTTATTTAAAAAAAAACAATACAAAATAAAACAAAAAAAAAAGTAATGCCCATTTACAACGATCATTTCAAAATATATATTTATTTGTTTGTTATTTTTTATTTTTCATTTTATTTATGTAAATTTATTTAATTTTAATGGATTAACGTTGTTTATTACTTAGTTGTAAAATGCATGTTGATTTACTTTTTAAGATTTTATAAATATATCTAACTAGAGTTTTTTTTTTCTTAATGTATAAAAGATACTTAGTTAATCGATATATCATTTTATATGATAAATTTGTTTTCGTCATAACTTTCGGACATTGCTCTTTAACAAATGTAAAAGGCTTTGACCTATAATAATAATTATTGATATAGATACTTTAATTATTAATTAATATTTTATATATGCTACTTTTTTCTTCTATTTTTTTATTGTGAATAATATGTGCTAATATTTAAAAAATATTCAATAGATAATAATAATAATAATTTACAAAATAATGGTGCATAGTATAGTATTGACTTAAGTAGTTATTCACTTAAAATTCTCACTAGTGTTTTGATGCTAACAAATAATATAACCACAGTGCTAATAGTTGAATTGAGCGTGTTTCAGCACTAAAGAAAAGTCAAAAGGCCAATACAAGAATTAAATGATCTCAAGTCAACTCAAGTGGATGAAACAAAGTCAAAGACAAAAGCTTTGACGAGTTGACTCAAAAATAAAGGACGAGAGCTTACAAATATAATTAGAATTAGGTTGTAATCTTTCTTATTTCATATTGCTCATTTATTTTCAAATCATTTCATGCATGCATTCATGACTTTACTAATTCAAAATGTCTTAAATAAGTCAAACTAATTTTCATTTTAGTCAAACTTTTGATTTTTACTCAAAATGATTTAAATATTTGTTTGAACTTCAATTTAATTGTTTTCAAATGTGTTTAATGTTGATTTATCGAGAAAACGTGTTTTGAGCTTGAAATTTTCAAGAAAAACCAAGTTTTTGCTTTTTGTGCACATAGAAACGCATCCCCATTTGGGAAAACGTGTTTTCACTGTTCAAAAATGAAATTTTCACTTAAGCAGGCAAAAACTTGTTTCCACATGAAAAAATGTGTTTCTATAAAAACTGGCAGAACACTGAACAGTGGCAAAAACGTGTTTCCTCATGCAAAAATGAGTTTCGTGAATAGTGGCAAAAACGCATTTCCTCATGCCGAAACGCGTTCATGAATAGTGGCAAAATGTTATTTTTTATATTTTAAGGAGAAACGAGTTTCCTGCTTTTTCTAGATATTTTTATGTAAATACATGTCTTAGCTCAATGTGAGCAACTTGTACAAAATCTTTGAAACATGGGCTTGTGTGTGTTCTCTGTTTTTTTCGGATTTCTCTTCAAACTTTAATTTCAAATCTTATTTGAGAGAAACCTCTTTGATTTCTTAGGAAAAATGAGTGTTTGATTTTAAATCTAAAAGTTCCCTAGAGTTTAAGTGTTTTTGTGAGAAAATGAGAGAATGAGTTTTAACCTTTATCTTCTATCTCTTCTCATTTTCAAAACACTTAGAGAGAGCATTTGAATGGGAAATCATCTTGGTGATTTTGGAGCTTCAATTTTTGCATCGATCATGCACATTTTTCAACAACATTCAAACGGGCAATATGGATTAATGAAAGCATATGGTTGTAAGTTTTTCTCAATCCATGAGCTTTAATTTTATATATTGTATTCATTGGCTTGTAATATTTGAGTTTCATTGTAATAATTCCAAGGATTTGGAACAAACATTTATGGTTTAGTTTCTTTGATTTGTTTCTAGTTGAAACAAGTCAAGTTGAGTGATTTTCAATTAATTGTGATTCCAAGGTTGAAATTTTTAGACCAATGTCCTTCGTGGTCGAAATTAGATGGTGAATTTTGATGATTACAAACAACATGTTTATTTAACTTTAGTTTATGTCTCAAAGTTTTAATCTTTCAACTTGATTACAAAAAATCATGGAGAGGAGACAATTAAAGTCAATCCTAGAATGAGATTAATTAAAGTTATGTTGCCCAGTATTATAGTCCAAGAAGGGGGGTGAATTGGACTTAGGGAATTTTCGCGCTACCTTTCGGTTAATTAATTTAAACAAAATATATGCGCAGTAGGTGTTAATTTAATTACCCTCGTGTCCCGTACAAGAAAACATATTTTGATGATACAAACTATGTTCTTATTAAGATATTGTTGCATATATATTGTACATCCAATTATGCATGAAGATTGCTCAAGTTCGATGATGCATGGTGGAAGAGCTATCAAGATCGTATTTAGACTGAAGACCACGATCGATCGAGACTTAATCTTTATGTTTTTTTGAGTCATTTAGGATTGTAGAATCTCAAGTGTTACTTGATTCAATAAGATACTACTTATAATGCATATTTGCATGATTTTCAAAAAGAAAATGTTTTTGATCGATTTGTTTTTGAAGGATTTTTTATTGTTTTGATCACTTTTGATGAATCTTTCAATGATTATTTTGATCAGAATTTACTGAGCTTAAAACTAATTAATCAAGCTTTGAAAAGATTGAAAAATATCAAAATCAGTTTTCAGTGCTCCATTAGGATGTTGACAGCTCATCATGACGCTCATGTGATGATCAGTCATTTAGTGATGAACCAACATGGTAGGACACTAATGAAATGTCAAGACGTTGATGGTGTATAGGGTAGAATGTGTTCTATTAATGTCAGGACGCTATTCGTCTAGGAGCACCCTCATCGAACCAACCTAATGAAACGTCAGATCGCTAATTGTGCGTCAGCGTGCTCACGCTTTTTTGGGATTTTTGTGTTTTAAACGCATCAGGCTACTTGCGGATTAGTGCCCTCATTGGTTTTTGGATTTTAAAATCTTCAAGTCCATCAGGACGCTCACAGTCTAGGAGCACCCTCTAAGGTAGAAATGACAAAATTGTGTGTTGTGCGTCAGGACGCTAACGCCCTATCAGGACGCTCACACAATACTATCAAAAAGCTGATAATTGTGTCAACCTGTGTTGTTTTCTGAACTTTCTAGTTTCGTGAAAGCACAGAGGATTCAGGTGTTGTTGCAATATCTGAATCAATCCATTTCTGTGAAACAATTTGACCGTTTAATTTGAAATGGATTTGAGCGCCAAAAACTTTCTTGAAGACCGAGATTAAGTATCATCTATATATACTGCACTTCAAGCTTTTGAGCAAAAGACAACTGATATATACAACAAAGAAATATACAACTGAGCATTTTTGAAATTATTATCTGTGCGAAAACTTTTGAAAGTTCTACTATCATTTTCACAGTAAAAACTCTGATATGTTTTTCCTTCGGGATTTATTGATTCTCATTATAAATCTTTTTCAAATCCATTAAAGAAGAGAAGAGCTTGGAACCTTTAGTATTTCAGTCGATCTTCATTAAACATATTCTGCTGAATTAGTGTCAATTGGGGTTCAAAGAAAACTCTGTAAGTATTTCGTTGATTTTTGGTAAAGGAATCAAAACTCTATACTTGTATTTCTGATTATTGAGTGATTGTGCGTGTCACTTGGTTTGAGCAAGTGTTGCTCATGATATAACGATTTTCTTGAGAAGGTGTAAGGGTTTTCTCATACCCATAAGTTGAGAAAGTGTAACGGTTTGATTCTCACCCATAAGAGAATCAGGTAGTAGAGTTTGAACAAAATCCTAACTGGGAGGTTATGTAGCGGATGTAGGCGAGGCTGAACCATTATAAATCTCGTGTGTACTACTGCATATTGTTTCTTATTGCATAGACTGTCATAACCTGCTAAATATTAATAATTATTTTTAAAGAAAGGAATTAACCTGTTATTGTCCAATTCACCCCCCCTCTTGGACATATTTGGGCCAACAATTGGTATCAGAGTAGGTTATGTAATACCCTAGGTTTGCACAAAAAAAAAATAAAAAAAAATTTTGAACTTTGTTTTTCCTATTTAAGGAGCCCCCCTCTCATTTCTCACACCAAATCACTTCTCCTTGTGATTTTTCTTCTCTCTCTCACTCTCCTTGAGTTTTTCTTCTCTTTTCGTGACTCTTTTCGCGGTGCAACGCGGTTCTACTAGGGAGAAGGCGCCAGTTCTCAAAGGAGTTATTATCTGAAGGTGGGGAACGAAACATATGTTTGCGTGTCTTATAACTTTTATTAAAGTTTACATTCATTTATCATTATGTCTACTATTCATTTACACTGCATTATTGCGTATAATGTTTATACTTGTCATACTTATGCTTGTATATTTGGAATTCATGTATTACACTGTTGTGATGCCGGATTAGTGGTCAATCCGACTCAACCAGACTCAGTCTTGTCCTCAGTAACTTTAAATAGTGAACGGGAGGCAGCGTGCTGCTCTAGATGATTGGTATTTAAGTAGACCTTGAGTCTCACCTCTCAAGCTGGAAACTGATCTGGTTGGTCTTATTTGAAAGCTATCAGCTTGTATAAGTAATACTGAATGTCCTAACTTTGCATGTGGTGATACCGACCCTGATAAGGAGCATCAAATGTTGCCAAATCTTGTCTAATGTTAGTAAAGACCGGACCTGTTCATGCATTAGCATCATACATAAGCACCACCTAAGGACTTATGTGGTTTATGATTCATAGAATAGTTAGAAGCAATGCTCACTATTTATTATATTTCTCTGGAGAGGGACGTACAATGAGAACCCGAGATTACCTGGGGAGGGACATCTATACGTGAATCCAGGGCGTCGTTCCTAAGGAAGGACGTACAATGAGAACTCGATTACTCCTGGGGAGGGACATCTGTACGTGAATCCAGGGCGTCATTCCTAAGGAGGGACGTACAATGAGAACCCGACTACTCCTGGGGAGGGACATCTGTACGTGAACTCAGGCGATGTACAAACATGAAACCAATACGAGACGGTGTCATGCATACATAGATGTTGTATTGAATATGATGCTTTGATGTGTATTTATGATATTTGATTATGAAGTTTGCTTTATTAATTGTTTATATTCACGAACTATTTTACCCATTGAGCGTGTAGCTCACCTCGTTGTTATCCAATTTTTCACAGGAGATTAGGGTGGACTAGGTGCAGGTTTTTGGGCCCACAATTTTATACCCTTTGTATTATTCATTGGGGATTTTGGGAGGATGTTCCCTTAACTATTTCATGTACAAATATATTTTGAAATTAATGAAATCAGACTTGTACTTCATCATTTTTCCGCGCATTCGATTATTGGTATAATACATTCGCGCCCCATTCATGAGTGTCCTACCAGTTTAGGCGCGTCCGGGCGGGGTGTGACGGGTTATCTGTCAAAGTATCTAACCATCTTTGATTATACATGGCAGGAAACAGTTTAAAGGATGTCACTACCTTCGGTGAAGGAAACTCCACCAATAGACCACCCCTTTTCAAAGGAGACAACTATCTCCATTGGGAAACTAGAATTAGGTTTTACCTTAGTGCACAAGATCCAAAAATGTGGGATTTTGTGACGAATGGGTGTCAAACACCTACAAAAATAGTCGACGACACCACTGTTCCAAAGGAACTAGAAGAGTGGATTGCTAAGGGGAGAAAGAGAGAGTTGTTGAATAACCAAGCCGTGAACATACTGTTTTGTAGCTTATCCAGTGATGAGTTTAATAGGGTTAGTGCTTGTGAAACAACTTAAGAAATTTGGAGAAAACTAGACGTAACCCATGAGGGAACTTTGTAAGTAAAGAAGGCAAAACTCCAAATGCTAGTTGAGACCTATGAGACTTATAGAATGAAAGAAACTGAGAATATATCCGAAGCCATAACTCGATTAACAAAGAATGTGAATGTAGCACCCGTACCTTTAGATGACGTCATTTTGACTCGTAGAGTACCTGTACATGTATATGTTTACATATGCGTATGCGTATTTGATGCTGGACGCGTGTAGGTTCGAGTGTCTTTACATGCTTTTATGTTGCTTTGGTGTGCGTGTAAAGTTTCTGAACCATTGGAGACCATTCAGTGTCGAAAATGTCAAAAATGAGTTTTGGAACCAAGGAGCTCGCTCCATGGGTGAAGGAGCTCGCTCCATGCACTTATCTGAGACAATTTTTGTCTCAGTGTATGGAGGAGCGTGCTCCTTGGGCCAGGCTGAGATGAATTTGTTGATTATATCTTTCTTCCTCATTTTCTTCATTCTATCGCTTTCATGTGTGTTTACAAGCTTTATTTTGACCTAGAGTGTATATGAATCCCAGACTTGGTGGGTTTTTGACCTAGGGTTTACATGCTTTAGCTATTTTATGCTTGTTTATGATGTTAGAGACCTTCCCTAACCTAGAAAAACCCCTAATGATGTGTTTCCACCCATGAATCCCAAAAATTGTGGAGGGGGTTGGAAGAAAACATCTTGGAGTTAGGGTTTGCATGTCATATATGTATGATTAGAGGCCACTGAGATTATTGAAGGTAAAACCCCCAATTTCTAGCAAGAAATTAGAGTGGTTATGTGTATTGACCTAAACCCTAGATTTTGGACTTAGGGGTTGCCATTAGATTTGCATGTGATGTATGATGAATAGATGGGTAAATGTGGAGTTATGGTGGTCCAATTTACTGATCTTGATGGCTGAAAACCCTAGGTGTAGTTCAATTTTGGCCTAGGCCATGTAATTTGGAAAATTGCATGTGATTTGAGAATTTGCCCAAATTTGGGGATTTTGACCTAGTTGATGTCAATTGAAGAAATTGACTTGTAATTAGTCTAATTAACCCTAATTGTGATTGAATGCCATGTATTATAGTGTTTGGATCAACCTATTGCATTCAATTTGGTTAAATGTGGGTTAATTGGGTATAAAATGGTTGAATTGAACAATATGAGATTGGCTCATGTGTAGGACCATTTTAGAATATTAATTGGTATTTGATTTGGGTTTAAACATGGTTGATTAGCATACTTGGACTGATTTTCAGTTTTGCATAAACCATGTTGTTTTCAGGATTTGTGATTTGATCTAAGTTACCCAATAGTCCAATTGGAGATTGTGGTGCATTGAGGTGATTGTGGCATTCTAGTGCTCTTTCTTGGAATTGGAAGTTACATTGGCTAGGTCTAGCCAATCAAGTGTGAGTGTTTCTTTACTTATGAATTCTATATGTGGCATTGTAGTATAAAATGTTTTAAATGCTTGTATAATATAGTAGGCATGATTTATTGAATTCATGAACTGTATTTGAGCATAGTCAGTTGGGAAAACAATTGAGTTATGTTGCATTCCTTAGGCTTGGGATTCTTATGGAATCCCATTGGGCCGATCGGGAATCTTCAATTGTGGACCTTGCAAAGGATTTCTATAAGTTGTGTATGTTAGGATCAGCCTAGACATGGTACTTGTCTTGGTGGGCTGATCCTATGGTTCATACAATCCTAGGAATTCTAATAGAATACGGGTAAGAAATCGATCGGGCATTAATTTTGCGCACACATGGCCCTTGTATTGATTCTTACTCAGGAGGTGTTAGGTTGCATATGCATGTTTATAAAATGGTATGCATTGTTTTGTTTATGACATGACACATTATATTGACATGTATGTAATATTGCTTACACCCATGATTATTTAAATGGTTTTAATGATTCTTGCAATGTTTTACTTAAATGCATATATATGTTGCCACTTGTATAGAACATTCACTAAGCTTGTTGTAGCTCACCCCTCATCCTTATCTTTTCAGGATCTGATAAGAAGGGAAAAGGGAAAGCTTAGCTGTGAAGTGTTCTCGTACTGTTGTTGACGTAGGTGTTTAGTAATTTTCCGCAATTTATTTTGATAAATTGTATTATGTAACACCTAATGATTATACTTAACATTTAGATGGGTTTGTACTTATGGTTAAGTATATTTTGTACTTTTGAACACTATGGAGTTGGAGAAAAAGTTTTTGGTTGTCATTTTGAATATATTTTATATGATGATCTTATATTATGTCCATGTGTTTATTGTTGTGTATTTTGGATTATAGTATGTGTTAAAAGGCTTATCGGGACGCCGTGTATGTCGATGGAGGATATACATGGGGTTCCGTGCCGGTCATGACTTCATGGATAGTGGGTCGTGACAGTGAATGAGATGAAAACCTAAAGCTTGAAAACCTAAGGCCATGGCTATTGAAGAAGCCAGAAACTTGGCTGAGTACACTTTTAATGAACTTTGTGGTTCATTAATGGTCCATGAGATGAAATTGAAAAATAACCAAGTCCAAACCAAGGTTGAGGACAAGGGAAAGAAGACCATAGCTTTGAATGTAGACACTGAATCCGAAAGCACCTCAGATTGTGAGAGCACGGATGGGGATCTAGCAATGTTGTCTAGAAAGTTTAACAAGTTAATTAGGAAGAAGGAAATGGGAGGTTCAAGTTCTAAGTACTATAAAGGGGAAAAAATTGGAACTAAACCCACATAGGTCATATGTTACTGGTGTAACAAACCTGGACATGTGAAGAGTGATTGTCCCAACAGGTACAAGAAAAGTCATAGCTTAAAGAAGAAAGACAAGAAGGTTCTTAAAACTACATGGGATGACTCAAGCTCAAGCAAGTGTGAATCAAATTTTGAACACAAAGTTGTTATTTGCTTAATGGCAAATACCGAGGTAAAATCTGAACCATTTGATGAAGATATTATTCTTGATTCTCGTATGCATGATATTAAACTTAGACTTAGTAAAGAGGTCAAGAAAAATGAAAAACTCAAAAAGAATCTAGAAGAAGCTTTTGAGGAAATAAAATTTCAACAGGAAGAGATTGATGAGTTATCATTAGATAATGAGCAACTCAAAAAAGAGATAGAAAAACTGAAAACCGACAATGAATCTTGCAAAAAGAAAAATGAAGACCTTAATAACACTGTGATTAAGTTCACAAATGGTCAAAAATTATTTGACATGATGTTAGGATCACAAAGATGTGCTTTTGACAAAGCTGGTTTAGGCTATACTGAAGGGCAAAACAAAAAGAGTATAACACTCTACTGACCAAGAAACCTAAATGTCATAAATTTCATAAGGATGGTCATACTATATTAAGACACAATGTTATGAATGTAAAGAAAAAAAAACTTGCATGGGTAGAAAAGAGTATTCTTATTGATGCTAACGTGCATGGACCCAAAACAACGTGGGTATCAAAATCAAAAGTATTTTATGTTGTGTAGATGAACAAAAACAAAGAAATATAGTATCTGGACAATGGATGCTCAAGACACATGACTGGTGATAAGTCAAAGTTCCTGTGCATTGAGAAAAAGAATGACGGAAATGTCACATTTGGAGACCACAACAAAAGTGAAATTGTATGGTATGCTTGCCCAATTGACATGGTTCACACACCTTGTCTTTTGAGTAAATTCCTTTTTGGAAAACTCTTGGCAAGATCATTTTTAGCTAGCCAAGATATGTTTTCCATACTAACATAAGCTAACCTCCTATGCTAGAGCCACGCATCATCACAAGATATAACACTCAAACATGTAACATTTTGCTTCTCCATATCATCAAGATTTGTGCAATAAATATTTCTATGCCTAGATGCTATGAATGCAACAATATTGTCTGCATGCTTAACAATGCACCTATTTGCTTCAAAAGAAATATCATAACCCTTGTCACATAATTGACTTATGCTCAAGAGATTATGTTTCAACCCTTTTACGTAAATAACATCATAGATGGATAAGAAATTGTTACCAATGGTTCCAACGCCTACATTTTCACTCAAGAGGTATCAATTTACCACTAGAGCTCTCAAATTGATTTGCATGGATCTCTTCGGACCTACCAAGACTCAAAACATAGAACCTGATAATTACAAATCTTTAGAAGTATCAAATAACTCTAGATTGCTTCAAGATCACCCCAAAGAACAAATACTAGATGATCCATCTAAGGGTGTATCCACTAGAGCTTCAATTCATAGATATCAAAAGTTTGTTGCTTTTGTATCTCAAATTGAACCAACAAAAGTGGAAGATGCATTAAAAGATGAGAACTGGATTCTTGCTATGCAAAAAGAACTAAGAAACTTTGTAAGAAATAAAGTATGAGAATTAGTTCCTAGACCATCTCATCAATCAATCATAGGAATCAAATGGGTTTTTAGAAACAAAAAGAATGAACAAGGAATCATAGTTCGAAATAAAGCTAGATTGGTTGCACAAGGGTACAATCAAGAAGAAGGCATAGACTTCGAAGAAGTCTTTGCCCCAGTTGCAAGATTATAGGCAATAAAGATGCTACTTGCCTACGCTTGTTACAAAATTTTTCTCTTATATCAAATGGATGTAAAAAGTGCATTTCTAAATGGTTACATCAATGAAGAGGCATATATGGAGCAACCTCCAGGGTTTAAGGATGCTCACAACTCGGAACATGTGTTCAAATTCCACAAAGCTTTATATGGATTAAGACATGCTCCTAGAGCTTGATATGATAGACTGAGTTCATTTCTTTTAGATCATAAATTTTAAAAAGGAAAACTCGATCCAACCTTATTTATTAAACACCATGATAACAATATGCTTATTGTTTAAATATATGTGGATGATATGGTATTTGGTGCATCTGACAAGGAATTGTGTGATGATTTCTCAAAAATAATGCAAAAAGAATTCAAAATGAGTATGATGGGAGAACTTGCATACTTTTTTGGTAAGCAAATTAAGCAAATGTCAAATGACACATTTATAAGTCAATCAAAGTATGTTAAGGAAATGATCAAAAAGTTTCAAATGAACAATTTGAAATCAATAGATACTCCCTGTAACTCATCAATTAAACTAGATAAAGATGAAAAAGAGAAATCGATTGATTCAAAATTGTATAGAAGTATGATTGGAAGCTTACTTTATCTTATAGTAAGTAGACTTGACATCATGTTCAATGTTTGTTTGTGCGCAAGATTTCAATCAGATACTAAAGAATCACATTTAAAATGTGTCAAAAGAATCTTTAGATACATAAATGGCACAACTGATTTAGGAATTTGGTATTTTAAAGGTATGTCATTTGAACTAAAAAGTTATGTAGACTTTGAATATGCTGGAAATTTAATTGACAGAAAAATATCTCTGGATTTTGTCACTTTCTCAAAAATTCTATAATTTCTTGGTTTTACAAGAAGCAACACTTAGTGACGTTATCCACAGCTGAAACAGAATATGTTGCAGTTGGAAGTTGTTGTTCTCAACTGTTATACATGAAACAACAACTTCAGGATTACCAAATCTTTGTTGACTGCGCTGAAATTCTATGTGATAATACTAGTACTATTAACATATCAAAGAATCTTGTATTGCACTCCAAAACTAAACATATTCAAATCAGACATCATTTCTTAAGGGATCATGTGCAAAATGGTGATGTTAAACTCACTCAAAGAATCCTGTATGGCACAAAAGAACAACTGGCTGATATCTTCACTAAAGTCTTACCAAAGGAACAATTTGTTCATATCAGAAGAGAGCTTGGGATGTTTTCTGCATCTGACCTATGCTATTTTGATGCTTACATCATTTAGGGGGAAAAAAAATACTATATGGCTACTTCACTCTTTTTGATGTTTTCAAAAAGAGGGAGAAGTAATATCTATTGAATCTATTGAAACATCATATTATCCACCATGTCAGAGGGAGAATAGGGAGATATGGAGAGTATGAAAACAACATTCTCATTGGTCAACTCTTATCATATAAAAATGAGGAAAACATTGGTATTGCATGGTATTCATGTGTATTGCATGTCATTCATATCATTCTTATTCATTGTAGGATCAAACATTCATGTCATTTTTTTAGTTTGCTTCAAGGCATACAGAAATGTGTTTGAAACCATAAAAAAGGGGAGATTGTTAATCTAATTACTCTCATGTCCCGTACAAGAAAAGATATTTGATGATTCCAAACCACATTCTTATTAAGATAATATTGTATATATATTGTACATCCAATTATGCATGAAGATTGCTCAAGTTTGATGATGCATGGTAGAAGAGCTATCAAGATCATATTTAGATTGAAAGCCACAATCGTTCGAGACTTAATCTTTATGTTTTTAGAGTCATTTAGGATTGTAGAATCTCAGATGTCACTTGATTCAGCAAGATACTACTTATGATGCATATTTGCATGATTTTCAAAAAGAAAATGTTTTTGATCGATTTGTTTTTGAAGGATTTTCAATTGGTTTTGACCACTTTTGATTAATCTTTCAATGATTATTTTGATCTGAATTTATCGAGCTTTAAACTGATTAATCAAGCTTTGAAGAGATTGAAAAATATCAAAATCAATTTTCAGTGCTCCATCAGGGTGCGGATAGCTCATCAAGACGTTCATGTGATGGTTAGTCACTTCGTGATGAACCAGCATGGTAGGACGCTAATGAAATGTCAAGACACTGATGGTGTATAGGTTGGAATGTGTTCTATTCATGTTAGGACACTACTCGTCTAGGAGTGCCGTCATAAAAACAACTTAATGAAACGTCAGGATGCTAATTGTGTGTCAGCACGCTCATGCATTTATGAGATTTTTGTGTTTTAAACGCATCAAGACGCTACTCGCGGATTAGCACTGTCACGCCTGGGTTGCACACAGTGCCCCCTACCCAGGGTAATGAGTACCCCAATCTCCAGGGCGTACTCCAGCCATTATATACCATATAATATTGTCACATCCCAGTACACAGCACGTCTAGTACCCCAGGGATCATTTGTCCACACTATTCATCAGTGAATAGTGTGGACAAATGATCCCTGGGGTACTAGACGCTGCGGTGTGCTGTGTACTAGGATGTGACAATATTATGTGGTATATAATGGCTGGAGTACGCCTTGGAGATTGGGGTACTCATTACCCTGGGTAGGGGGCACTGTGTGCAACCCAGGCGTGACAAAAAGGCCTTATGTATTGTCACGACGCCCCTGACGTAGGCTGACGTCATGACCGGCACAGTGTACTATACACTGTATATACCCATATACGGTACACAATACACTGTTAGCCTTCACATAATCTCACAATCCTTTCCAAAATTTTCAGAAATTTTCGACAGCACCTCCCCATAAAATGGGCAATTCACAATTTTTCCTGATATACCACAAATCAAATCAAATATATATATAGATAATCATTCCACTCACATTCATTCCATTCATTCCATCAAGTAAATTCTCACCTGATAAATATCTATGATCATCTCATTCCATCATCCCAAGCATTATATAATATTACCACACAACCCATCTAGATGATAATACATATATAATGTGTGATATATATTCATTTGAAAATAAAGATAATATAATCCATTTCCTTCGCATACATACACATACCAGACGAAGGTTCCCGTGATTATCACTCACTGATTTTTCCTTTTCCCTTCGACTCAATACCTGAAATATTGGAGGAAATGGAGTGAGCAATCAACAAGCTCAGTGAGTATAGCTCTTGACATGACCATCGCATGCATTTAGGGAAACATGGCATTTAAAATCATTTCAAACAAGTATTAAACAAATGCATCATTCAACAAATATATAATACATGTCAACAACATAATTTCATGGGTTTTGAAGAAAACAATGCATTCTTTTTTTCCACAAAAGCCACAATCTCCCTCCTTCAAGGCAAGAGAGCGGGTCTAACCCTTGTATGGACGTTACAAGGTAGCCACAACCTCTCATTACCCAATTCACAGTCATTTCAAGGATCTTCAATCCTTGTTAGGACAGGCCTACTAACAATGAGGTTACGCATAACACTCATCCGGGTCTAATTCCTAACGAAATGACACCAACTTGCCTTTGCAAGTCTTACATGCTCCAATGCTAAAAAGAAATCATTTATGAATGCAAATTAAAACCCAATGCAACATTATATGCATAACATATTTACATTCAAACATTTCATATATTTAAAATGCCATACAAGAACCAAAATCAAGAAAATATACTCACAGTACAACACTTTCCAACTTAAACCCAATCATCGTTGCTTTCGAGTCCAGCTCCAATTTAAATCCATAAATCCAACTATTTCAACCTGTCACAACCACTCCATAATTCAATTTCATTTATTCATATCTATTTACATCTTCAATTCTCAACTCACGTCAAATCACCAATAATAAAAATTAATCTTAAAAAGATTACACGCATTTTGTGACTTTAGATTCCAACTCATTTTAGGGCTCATAAGCAGTTGAAGAAACTACTATATCGTTTCTGTGGTCAATCTAGATATTTCCACAAGAAAGAACAGTGAAAATAGAATTCTAATTCATATTTTCACTAATACTCAGTTTATTTTTCTACTGGAACATATATCAATTTTATTAAAAATATAGAACATTCCTAAAATTATTTTGTTCACATCGAGACGTGTAAAATCAGTCATTATATCCTTCTACTACCTTCAATAGGTATTTCACTGAGATTTTACATGCTCGCGGAAGCATCCAAAGTGAATCTTACTTACAAAAATCATATGTTTAGCTACTAAAAAATATCAAATCATATCCAAAAATCACAATCTTAGCATCGAAACGTCCGAAATTCAATTCTCTACGATTCTATGATCTCAAACCGGAGTTTCATTGTATTCTAATTCCATTTTATTCATTGGATATGATCATAGTACTATTCACACACTGTTCACATTATCACTATTCATTGGAAACATGTAAATTTTTACTAAAATTGTCAAACGGTCTCCAAAAATCATGAACTTAGCATCGATGGACTCGCAACAGTTCATTCTACCATTCTATAGCCTTTAACTGGAGTTTCATCGGGTTTTAATGGTCTCCAATCGAAACTCAAAATTCCATCAAACTTCCAACGGCTATAAAAATTCCAAATGAACACATAAATTCAATCTAACCATATATTTAAGGTTCCTACAGCCTAGGAAGTGTTTTTCAACCTTCCTAGCGGATTTTCATTCACGTCGGGTCAAAACCCCAATTTTTGAAAACGCCATAAAACGGCTCCCACAACAAAAATTACTCCGAAAGAAAGGTTACATCTAGCTTAGATATCAAGTTCACGAAGAAATAGAGTGAAAATCACTTACCGTGAGTCTCAATTTTGCGCGAATCTCGCGTTTCTCCCTCTTTTTCCTCTCTTCCCTTCTTTCGTTCCGTTCGTTCTTCTCTCTCTGTTTTTTTCTTTCCTTCATTCAGCAACTCATTTCTTCTCTCTCTTCTTTTATTTTTTTTTTTACTTTTTGTTTGGACGTTGGTGAGAGAGATTGAGAGTAGAAATGAATTCTTTTGTTTTTATTTAAACATTTGAGAAAGTGTGAGATTAGACATGAGAGATGATAATTTTATATACAAAAGGATCCAATGCACCTCATGCTCAATAGTTAACCAACTCACCCCATCTTAATATTTAACTTTCATTCATTCAATCATATTATTCATTAATTCATTAAATCATACTACAATCCACATATTTAACCAACCTCATAAATTAATCAATTTAATTCAACTCTATTTTTTTAACTTGTACGCACCCATATAGGATCATCCCATATCATCTTCATTTCATAATTTTATTTATTTACTAATTATACACGCGTATATTTGGCTCATACATATAAAATACGTGTATTATACATCTCGATATACGCATAATTCAACGTATGTATTTAAATTAAAACTACAGGGTGTTACAAGCACCCTCATTGGTTTTTGGATTTTAAAATCTTCAAGTCCATCATGATGCTCACAGTCTACGAGCGCCCTCGAAGGTAGAAACTACAAAACTGTGTGTTGTGCGTCAGGACGCTAACGCCCTATCAAGACGCTCACACAATACTATCGAAAAGCTGATAACTGTGTCAGCCTATGTTGTTTTCTGAACTTTCTATTTTCGTGAAAACACAGAGGATTAAGGTGCCATTGCAATATTTGAATCAATCCATTTTTGTGAAACAATTTGACCATTTAATTTGAAATGGATTTGAACGCCAAAAACTTTCTTGAACATCGAGATTAAGTGTCATCTATATATATTATACTTCAAGGTTTTGAGCAAAAAACAACTGATATACACAACTGAGCATCTTTGAAATTATGTGTGCGAAAACTTTTGAAAGTTCTACTTGTTGGTCCAGGTATGTCCAAGAGGGGGGTGAATTGGACACTTAGATAATTAAAAATTAATCCAATGTCAAATAATAAAGTGCAAAATAATAAATCAATTGACATAATCGAATTATAATGGTTCGGCTACTTGCCTACCTCCACTACCTAACCTCCTCAATTTGGATTTTAAACCTCTTCACTAAGGGATTCTCTTACGGGTGAGAACCAAACCGTTACACTTTTTCCTAACTTCTGGGTGTGAGAACCACCGTTACACTACTCAACTTACAGGCTTGAGACCGACCTATACCTCTTGACTTACAGGCTAGAGAACTACTTATCTCAACTTCCCGGTGTGAGACTAACCTAATGCCTTCTCAACTTACAAGCTTGAGAAAAACCACTGGTTTGAAAAACAAATGAAATATTCAGCAGTTTATATAACTATCGTTACAACTTGATACAGTATACAAGGTATGAAATGAAGTGCAACTGTATCCTATGAACTATCTCTCAAATCTCTTCTTTAGCAAGAATGATGTATGATTAAAAACTGTGCTGAAAATTTGAGTAAAACAATTCAACAAATTTCAAACAGATTTTCAATGAAAGATATATGATAAGCTCAATCTAAAAATCCTTAAAGCACGTTTCAAAGACAACACTTAAAAAAATAGTTTAACTTGAAAATTGATTTGAAAATTCGACTAACATTCAAAAGTAATGGCTCGAGAATTTTCGATGTGTGTTTGGATTTTAAGTACTGGTATATATAGACTTAGTAGGGTAGAGCTGTTAATCATTTGGATTTTGAATTTCAAAAAGAACGTTTACACTCAACAACTAAAATCTTTCAGGAAGATGGCAAAAACCATCTTTATGAACATTCTGATTCTCTTCAGGTTACATGAAAAAGGAAAGTCTCAAAGAACGTGATTCATGCATAAGACGAAATATCTGCCAAGCCTGGAAAGGGTTCTGTGCGTAAAAAGTTCTGAAAAGATAGACTGAAAAAGTGCAAAGACACAACTTTATGACAGTGTTGGGTTAGCATTCTAATTTGACAATCAACGTCCTGACGCGTAAAGTCAACTTTGTCATTTTGTTCCTTGAGGGCACTTATAGTCCATAACCATCCTGCTGAACAACGAAGTAAGGGTGTTATTTGAACGTAAGCATCCTAACTTACTTATCGTTCGAAATCGACTAAAGTTGTGAGGGCGCTATTCAAAAATAAGCGTCCTAACTTGTTTTAAATCGTTTAAAATCACAAGAGCGCTATTGAAGGCGTAAGCGACCTAATATTTAAAGCATGAAAACATAAGGGAGTTACTAAAGGTGTAAGCATCCTGATGTTTTTAACATTTAAAACGACCGAAAACATAAGAGCGCTACTAGACAGTCAGCATCCTGATGTTTAAACACGATCAGTGAGCTGATGTTAAATCAGCGTCCTGATAAGTTCCTTGGTTAATTCAATGAGGGCGCTACTGTTAAAGTAAATGTCCTGATAGATATGATATTTTCAACCTTGAACATTATCTGTGTCCTAATGTATCATCAACGTCCTGACTTACCAAGTCTAGGAGGACACTACTTAAGCATTACCGTCTTAATCGAATACTTAAAAACTAATTTTGAAATTAATTTTAACTTTCAAAACTCGGTTAAATCAGCTAGAAATTTGATCAAACTAAATAATGAAATGATTAAAAGATTAAATCATTTGAGAAAACCTTTCAAACACATAGATCAAAACATGCAAATATGTTAATTTTGCCGAGAAGCATTTTATCTAAAGTTTTACATTCTAAGTGCTAGAAAACTCGAGACATTGATCTTTCAATATACTTGTAAGCTCTATTTTTTTTATCTTGGTTCTTGATAGTTCTGAAAGTCTTAACATGATCATCAGATACACAAACATGAGTAGTTTGGAATCATTAAAACATTCTCATCATGGGGTTCCTTGAGATAACACTACTATCATTTTCGCAGTAAAAACTTTGATCATTTTGCAAAAACTCTGATACATTTTTCTTTCAGGATTTATTGATTCTCATTACAAATATTTTTCAAATCCATCGAAGAAGAGAAGAGCTTGGAACCTTTAGTATTTCAACCGATCTTCATTAAACATATTCTGCTGAATCAGTGTCAACTGGGGTTCAAAGAAAACTCTGTAAGTATTTCGTTGATTCTTGGTAAAGGAATCAAAACTCTATACTTGTATTTAAGATTATTGAGTGATTGGGTGTGTCAGTTGGTTTGAGCAAGTGTTGCTTATGATAAAACGGTTTTCTTATACCCGCAAGTTGAGAAGGTGTAACGGTTTTCTCATACCTATAAGTTGAGAATGTGTGACGGTTTGATTCTCACTCGTAAGAGAATCAGGAAGTGGAGTTCGAACAAAATCCTAACTAGGAGGTTAGGTAGTGGATGTAGGCGAGGCCGAACCACTATAAATTCCGTAAGTACTGTTGCATATTGTTTCTTATTGCATAGACTGCCATAACCTGCTGAATATTAATAACTATTTTTAAATAAAGCAATTAACCTATTATTGTCCAATTCATCCCCCCCTCTTGGACACATCTGGGCCAATAGTAGGTAACAATCAAAATAATCAAGTGCAGCAAAAATAAATGGACACAACGATTTATAGTTGTTTGGTTTCCCTTGAACCTACGTCCACTACCCGATCACCCATGATTAGGATTTCCCAATAGACTATTGGTTAGTCAACTTACGGGCGTGACTAGAAGCCGTACACATTCACGAACACAAGGGCTTGGTTATAAGCTGCACACATTAATGAACACAAGGGCTTGGTTGTAAGCCACACGCTAACCAATACAAGGGCTTGGTTAGAAAGCCACACACACTAACCAACCAACATAAGGGCTTGGTTAGAAAGCCACACACACTAACCAACCAACATAAGGGCTTGGTTAGAAAGCCACACACGCTAGCCTATACCAGGGCTTGGCTAGAAAGCTACACTGTAACCAACTTACGAG
Organism: Paratinospora sagittata; assembly: GCA_035771175.1. Classification (NCBI taxonomy): domain Eukaryota; kingdom Viridiplantae; phylum Streptophyta; class Magnoliopsida; order Ranunculales; family Menispermaceae; genus Paratinospora; species Paratinospora sagittata. The sequence continues at coordinate 23,719,338 of CM069596.1, forward strand.
CATGGTTACGAGCCATACAAAGATATGGTATAGTCCTAGTTGACTAACAAGTCAACAATACATCAAAATTACAAATGATAGAGATAGATGTTTTAAAACACTCTCAACAATATTAAGCGTACAATCTTGAATGAATAATCACTACTATTTACCACAAATATTTTAAATGATGTGAAGTGTTGAAATAGATGATTTCAAATACATGCAATCGATTCAAATATTAATGATATGAAATCAAGAATCGAATATGCACATGTATTCAAATATTGATTCTAACAATGATATGTATAAAACATAAGAATCAATATACAGGAATGATCAAGACTTGTTGATTCTAAATATATAAATGGTTAAGATTAAGAATCAACATACTCAAGTAATGATAAATGAAATCGATTCAAAATAATGTAAGTTTAGCACATGAATCTATACCACATAATATGTATGAAACCACTAAAAAAGATAATTTAATATGAAGATCAAATATGGTTTCACAAGTGGTACTCAAATCAAAAACGATTTTCTAGATATCAAATCAAGCACAAAACCTATTTACTCAAATAAAATCACAAGAATCTTAATGCAAAGATTTTACCCAACTTAGGTAAGGATGAAGCTCAGAAATTCTTCAAGTGTGATGATGGTTGAGAGATATCTCCTTCAATGATGATCAAGAATCAACAAGATGTGAATGAATCACTCAAAACGACTTGATCGATAGCTCAAGAGAAATGCACAAGTTTCTCAAAGAGCTTGAAAGATCAGGCGAACTATATAGAAGTATGAATCAAAGATATAAATACAGGTGAACTTTTACTTTGAAAGATGTTTAAAATCACTCAAGAACTTGTTTTGGACTTGTAGAAATGATAGTATGAAAAATAGCACAAGTTCTATAATTTTGCAAAAGTTGTTCTTCAAATGAGCAAGTGTTGTATTTATACAAAAATACCAGACCGAGGCACATAAACGCATTCCTCAATGAAAGAGCGCGCTTTTGCTTTGAAATATGAAAATTTTCAGATTTTCCTCCAATCAAGGAGTGTGTTCCTTATATGAGGAGCGTAATCCTTAATATGTCCGTTAGGCATATGAGCGAGGTTCTTTATTAAGAACACTTACTCTTTAAACATTCATATTTTTCCCTTGACTACAAGAGCACATTCCTTTCTTAAGGAGCACGTTCCTTAAACTCTGATAAGAAAAATCAGAGTCTTGGGAAAATGCACAGAAGCGCGTTCCTTGAAAGACGAGCGCGTTCCTTCACGTTGAAGTGATAGAAAACCTGATTTTTCGATCAAACAGAGTTTAAGACATTGTCAAACATATAAACCAACTTTGAAAATATTTTTGACAAGATTAAAACACAATTGATAGAGATAAACACGTGTAAAATGATCGATTAAAACAAATGATCAAAACATTCGATACGATACACGTAAAACGATAAAACCATGCAAAGTTGGTAATACGAGTGCATGATAATCAATGATATATATATGTGCATGATAAACAATCTTAACTATATGATTGCGTAATAATCATGATAATGCGCGTGCATGCATGATCAATATAATAATAGTGCATATGTATGAGTATGATAACCTATATGCATGATTTTCAAAAGATGCAAATCATATTGTGGTTGGAACGAGTAAGAATTATTCTACAGCACTAAGATTCTAAACTAAGGATTACAAACATGAAGCACTTGAATCTCCGTGCATTATTGTTCCATCCACATGCTTTGACAGTATAGTTGAATCCATCTGATATAGCTAGTTAGCACTAAAACAATTACGTCAAAGAAATCAGTGATCACAAGCATGTTGTTTGTAATCATCAAAACAAAACTTGGTAAGAGTCGTTACATTAACAAGTTTTTGAATGTTGAGTGTACTATTTCTTTCCTCTTTCGTGTAACACCATTTTTCCATGATTTTCAACATTTATTTGCAATTCTAATTAAGGAAAAATGCTTTGAAAAACTGAAACTAAAATTTAAATACTCAAATGTGATTGGTTTGTAAAAACCCTAAATTTCAAAATAGAGAATCATTTTTCTATTTAATCAAAGGGGTTTGCTCATTTTGAAACTTATGAGCTTAATTTTTTTTTTGAAAGTTAGCCTATATTTCAAACACGAAAATTTTCAAGTGCTCACAAGTGATTTGAAACTTTGAGAGATTTGATTTTTGCATTGCATATACTCTAATTTTCATCATCAAATTTCAACATTTTTGAGCAAGGGTTTGCTTCATATTGTGGTAACCTCTTCAGCAAGTGATCTTCATTTCATATTCTATTTACTGGGTTCCAAGAGGACAATCATAAGCAAAAGTTGTAAATAGAAGAGTTCTTGGTAAGAAACTTCTTCAAGCTACTTGATCTTGTTCTACATTTTACTCTCATACTTGTTGTATAACTGTATCTATAACAAGTGATCCGTGTATCACTGGTGAGCTGTGAGCGGTGTGCTTAGGCTCGACGGAGGTTGCTCGCACACCTGGAAGTGATTGGTTTTGTAACCAGTTTTGATCCTCACTCGTAAAGTAGGATCCATTAGTGGTTGGGTTTGGAAAATCTTGGCTAAGGACGACCAAGTCGTGGATGTATGTGGATTTTGCCGAACCACGTTAAATTGTTGTGTTCCTTTTCTTGCCTTTGCCTTTACTTGTTCTTTAAATTTTTTATACTTTATTTTGAAAGGTAGAAAAACTTGCAACCGTCCAATTCACCTCCCTCTTGGACGTGTATCTGGGCCAACAGGAATCATAGAGATAGTTTCACACCTTATCTTGAAAATGGTCAAGTGGTTCATCCTTAGCCCGATAAAGGGATTTTAGGTTCTTTCTTATCTCGCAAAAGGAAGTAGAAGGTTCGTCCTTAGCCCGTAAAATAATAAGTTTGTCTTGAACCTGTAAAAAAACATTTGTAACGGTTTGATTCACATCCAGTAAGTGAATTTGAGATGGTGAAATCTTATAGAGGTTTTCTCTAAGCGAGGACATAGGAAATTGGATTTTCGAACTACGTAAAAATTTTTAGTCTTTGCATTTAATTTCTGCAATTTTTCATTATACATGATATATTTGATTAAATGCCTCAATCAATTTAAGGATTACACAAGATTAACATAAGATAATTGAAAATTGACTTAATTAGCCAAGACACCCAATTAACCCTCCCTCTTGGGTGTCCACCACATAGAACTAAAAACTTGCATAGCTTAATAATGCTTATCTCTCTTCCCTTGCACATATTTTTGTTATTTATTATTTTAAAATTCAATTATAAACCTAATCTTTAATCTGGTGCCGTGGAAAAAGTTAATTTATGTAGTTTCTCTTATTAATTGAGAAAATACTTTATTAACTTCAATAAACTTGAGTAGAAATAAATAAGTAATTTTTTATTGGTATTAATATTAATAATGTCTACACACTCGCATTGCAATTTTTTTATTATATATTAATTAAAATAAACAATTTTTCATGAACAAAAATGTGTATTTTATATGATTAAAATAGTAAAAATTTTAAAAAATAGCGGTAAGGATAAATAAAAAAAATGTTAGAAGTTAAAAAGGTAAAATAGGAAAATAAGAATTATAAAAGTCAAAATGTTAATATGTATGTAAAAGTAAAAGCAGGTAAAATACGAAATTATTACTTTACCCCTATTAATAATAAAAGTATTTTTTTAAATAAAAAGTATGATAAATATTTCAAGGGCATTTTGGGTAAAGAAGCAGTAAAATAAAAATTACAATTAAAAACCTAAAACGCATGAAACATGTGTGCAAAAGTGATAAGTAAGCCTAAGTACAAAAGAATAAATTTGGTTTTACCTTAGCCATTAAAAAGATAGTAAAAAAACATTTCAGATATACTTTAAGTAATTGATTAAATTTTTTGAAATGAGTTATTAGACAAAATCATAATTAATTGTTATGATACACGATGAGCAATTTAAGACAAAGAATCTTCTATGTATTTTTAATTGACTTCACAACTATGCTACTTTTGTATTCAATCCTCATCCTCTTCAAGCATCCAATCAAGTGTTATTGCCTCTGCTTGATCATCTTTATATCAACTCTTGATACTTCAATTTATATTATAAAAACTTTAGGCATTGACATATAGTGGATGAAGCATTAACACAATTATTGTGACTTAGTTTGTTATCATTAAAACTCTTGATTAATAAGAAAACATATTGGTTAACATCCTTACATCCATTTTCTCTTCAAATTATGAAAGATGAAACAGTAGGTCAGTGTTCAAGTTCCGCAAGGGTTCCCTTGTGGATTTGAAAACTAAATCATATTTCTCCATTAAATGTAGGTTAGGAAAGGCATTGTACGTGTCCATGAACCCCCAATTGTCATGCTTACTGGGTACCTTAAACCAGGTTTATTAATTAGTGTTGAAAAAATGGGTAACAAACATGATTTTTGTTTATTTTGAGCTAAATATTTAAGTGAGTCCCGCATGTAATTTTAGATGGGACCACGTTGAATATTAATTTCTAATATGTGGAGATTAGGAATATATAATTATTTAGCTATGCCCATTTTCATATGAATGAGAAATTGAGTCTAAAGTGGCCTACTTGATAAGTGTAAAGTGATGAAATTGGATAAATAAAGTTTAGTCCCACATGGAAAAGTTAGAAAAATGTGTTTACTTATAATTGTAGCTATAACTCTTCACTTGAAATTGAGCTCACCACACACACAAAAGATAGGCTTAGGAGTGGTTCGTGCACGCACTCGCGCTTGTGTGCGAGGGTGATTAAGTGACTTAGACACACAACACTTTATACTTTGCACGTGTGTCGCGAGGAGCTGGGGAGCATTTCATTTTCAGAAATTGAGGCAGATAGGACGAGTGAGATGTGGCTGTGGAGATTGAATCTGGGTCTTTTGTTGAGGATGTCTAGATGCAATGAATGTGGTTGATTGGAGGGAGTTGTCCAGGTTGGATGTACGCAGTCTAGAGCAGTAGGATCGTATTTGCATCGATCGTGCGCGATCCAATGATGTGGAATTAGATGCATTGATTGCAGCCGTCAGATCGTGCCTACATGTATCGGGCTTGATACAACGGTGCGCGATTGGATGTGATGATCAAGACCGTCAGATCGTGCTTTCATGGATCGTGCGCGATCTAATGATGTACGATCAAAGGTCTGATGATCGCGACCTTCGCATCTGGTTGCGATAGGACTCGATACGATGGTGCACAAAAAGACACCATGTACAGCCACGACCCTTCAAAACTCTGAAAATCCATCCCAAAATATCTTATTTTTCAATATTCTCTCCTCTTTCTTTCTAATATACTTTAGCATTGTGTTTTCTGAGAGATTACAACCTTTATTGATTCGACTATTCTTGTAATTTGAAGTACTGCTGTCACAAGAAGGAGAATGATAAGTAGGAATTTAGTATATGTTTTAGAGCATGTTTTAGGTGTGTTTTATGGTATTTAGTTCATATATTAGGTTAGTTTACCATAAATTTGGTTATTTGATAGTTTAGTTACATATTGGTGTTTTTACATTATTTCGATTTGGATTTTTATAGGTTGGTTCATGTGATCATTAAAGCATGATACGCACTTGATTTGGGATGTTTTGAAGGTGTTTTCATGGACCTAAAGTGGATTTGGAAGTTGGAAACAAGTTGCATGAAGTTTGAATGAAGATACATGTGCACATCAAGATAAGCAAGCATGAAAAATTGGCTAAGTCCACAAAAGAAGAGAATACAAGGGAGAACAAGGCTTGATGGCTAGGGTTGCACGAAGAAGAAAAAGGTCAAGTTCGAGAGAATGAGATCATCAATTTTAAGTTCTATCTTTCCTAGTTTGATTCCTTGATTCATGTTCATGTTTTCATTGTTATTTACTGCTTTTATGCCATTAGTTATGAACTAAATCCTCTTTCTAGAGGTGTATATCAATCAAAACTAAAAACTATGCCATGTTCTTAAATTTTTGATTATTCATTAATAGAGTTTTTAGTTTATTTATGTTTTTTTACTCTTAATGCTATTGATCCCTTGGCCAAGGATTGATTGATCCTAGACTTGGAAGGCGACACTTGATAGAGGGATTTTCAGGTTAGAACATGAGAAGTATGACATGAAATGACCATAAAATTGATAGATTTATGGAGTTTTATGAAGTTTTAGGGAAAATCAAAGAACTTAATGAATTTTTGGGTTTTATCGATGGATCGAACTTAATTTCCTAAAATATGCTCTATTGAGGCACTCGAGAGAGGGTATTAAAAATCTTAGGATTTTTGGCTTATAAACTATACTCTAATTGATGAATATCGCATATTACTAGGCATAGTTGACAGTGAGGAGAGATTGAACTTTTAGATGTTTTTCATATTGATTTTCATCCAAATTCTCATAATTTGATGTTTTAATTATATTTCTTGTTTAATTACTATTTTTAGTTTATTAATCATTCAACTTTGATTTTTTAAATAAAGTTAGGGTTAGTGAAACGATATTTAGTGTGAGTGTCAATCCTAGAGGACGACAACTCGATATCTCATCGGTTTTATATTATAACTTGACACCGTACGCTTGCAGTTTTTCACATAACAAAAATCGTTGTATCCTGGGAGATAATTATCATACACTGTGAGCACCAGTGCGAGACAAAATTATCTTTAGGACATAGAGTTAAACTCTAATCTCGATCTATTGTTGCTACACTGTTACTCTGCTGGAATAGTGATTGATCTAGTTTAACTAGACAAAGTTGTCCCTGGTACCTTTGAATAGTGAATGAGAGGCAACTTGCTACTCTAGAAGAATGATATTTAAGCGAGATCATTGTGACTCCACCACTCAGCCTGGGGACTAGTCTGGTTGATTATTTCAAAAACTATTTTATGTGAAGCCTGCTGCCATACAGACAACATTCTTAAGATAATTTTCAATGGAAAAAGATCCCACACCTACTCCAACTATTGCTTCTGTGAAACCTGAGAAGCCAGAGTAATTCATTGGCACTAACTTCAAAAGGTGGCAACAGAAGATGTCGTTTTACCTGACCACCCTCAACTTGGTCAAGGTATTGAATTAAGAAGAACCTAAACTCAGAGATGATAAGACTGATAAGCACGTGATTGCTGCAATTCAAGTACTGAGACATTTAGATTTTCTATGCAAAAATAATATTCTAAATGGACTTGAAAATATATTATATAATGTGTATCATACAGTCCGTATTGCCAAGGAGCTGTGGAATTCTTTGGACAAGAAGTACAAGACTGAAGATGTTGGCCATAAGAAATTTGTGGTCAGTGGGTTCCTTGATTACAAGATGGTGGACTCAAAGATTGTGTTGGATCAAGTTCAAGAGCTGCAGATCGTTCTCCATGAGATTCATGCAGAGAGAATGTCTTTGAGTGAATCTTTTCAAGTGGTCGCAATTATTGAGAAGCTGCCACCTTCTTGGAAAGATTTCAAGAACTATCTCAAGCACAAGCGCAATGAGATGGGTCTTGAAGACCTTATTGTCAGATTGCGGATTGAAAAAGACAATAAGAGGTCATGACAAGAAGACTGAAGGCTAATCCACAGAGCCTAAAGCTAACCTTGTGAAGGGAAAGCCTCACAAGCACAACAAGAAGCGCAGACACATTGGTGATGGTTCGATCCAACAGAAAGGCTAATCATAGAAGTTCAACGAAAGTGTTTTGTTTGTCAAAACAAGTGCACAAAACAAATGATTGCCAATTTAAGGGAAAGTCCAAGAAAGATCAAGTCAATGTGACTGAGGAGAAGCTGTCCGAAGAAGTTTTTGAAATAATGTTGTGTGATTTGGTCTTTGAAGTGAACATGGTAGATGATCCCAAAGAGTGGTAGATTGATACTAGAGCCACTCGACATGTCTGTGCTAATAAGAGTATGTTTTCCTCTTATACACCAATAAGAGGACGTAATCTAATAATGGGAAATTCGACAACTTCAACAATTGTGGGCCTTGGGAAGGTGGTTTTCAAGATGACCTCGGGAAAGAAACTCACCTTGATCGATGTGCTGCATGTACTTGACATCCGCAAGAATCTTGTTTCTGGCTCATTATTGAGCAAAAGTGGCTCTAGGATAGTCTTTGACTCTAACAAATTTGTACTCTCTAAAAATAGTGTATTTGTGGGAAAGGGGTACTTGGAAAAAGGTTATTCAAAATAAATGTAATGCCTGTAATTTGCAATTTCGAAGATAATAAAGATTCATCTTCTGTTACTTGTTGGAGTCTCCTTGTTTATGACATGATAAATTAGGACATGTTAATTTTAATTCATTACAAAAATTGATGAATTTAGAATTATTACCTAACTATCTAATTGATCAACATTATAAGTGTGAAATATGTGTTGAGGGTAAGTTAGCTAAAACACTGTTTCATTCAATTGAAAGAAATATTGAATCTCTAGAGTTAATTCACAGTGATATATGTGACTTGAAATTTTTACAAACTAGAGGTGGGAAAAAATATTTTTTTACTTTTATTGATGATAGTACGAGATGCTGTTATGTATATTTGCTTAAAAGCAAAGATGAGGCCTTAGAAGTATTTAAACACTATAAGAATGAGGTTGAAAATCAACTTGGTAAAAAGATAAATGCAATAAGAAGCGATAGAGGTGGTGAATAAGAAGCACCTTTTGGTGCATTCTATTAAGAACATGGTATTATTCATCAAACAACCACTCTTTATTTGCCTCAATCAAATGGCATTGCTAAACGCAAGAACCGAACATTGAAAGAAATGATGAATGTCATGTTGATCAGCTTGGGGTTACCACAGAATATGTGGGGGGAAGCAATTCTTTCTGCTAACTACATTCTTAACAAAATACCCTGTAAGAAAATTGATGTTACTCCTTATGAGTTGTGGAAAGGTAAGAAACATTCCTATAAATATTTGTAAGTGTGGAGGTGTTTAGCTAAGGTAGCAATACCTGAACCTAAAAAGGTTAAGATAGGGCCTAAAACTATTGATTGTACATTCATTGGTTATGCTCATAATAGTAGTGCATACAGGTATCTTGAATATAAATCAGATATTCCTGATATGCATAAGAATACAATTATGGAATCAAGGAATGCATCATTTTTTGAACATATTTCTCCCAATAAAAATATACAAGAGCTAAGTTCAAATAAAAGAACTTATGACACTGCAAGTAGTAGTAGTAATCCCCCAGCTAAAAACTCAGAGGATGAACTTAGACGCAGTAAAATGACTAAAATAGCAAGGTATTTTGGTCCTGATTTTCTAACATATATGTTAGAAAGTGAGCCTCAAACCTTTAAAGAGGCAATGTCAACACCTGAAGCTCCTTTTTGGAAAGAAGCAATAAATAATGAAATTGAATCAATCATGCATAATCATAGATTAGAATTGGTTGTTTTACCATAAGGTATGAAGCTTTTGGGGTGTAAATGATTTTTAAAAGGAAATTAAAAGTTGATGGTTCGATTGATAAATATAAGGCTAGGTTGGTAGCCAAGGGCTTTAAACAAAAAGAGGGTCTTGATTTCTTTGATACATGTTTACTAGTAACTAGAATAACATCCATAAGATTATTAATTGGTATTGCTGCAATAAACAATCTTGAAATTCATCAAATGGGTGTTAAAACAACATTATTAACTGGTGAATTAGAAGAAGAAATATATATGCAACAACCTGAAGGGTTTGTTGCATTTGGACAAGAACATAAGGTGTGGAGACTTGTGAAATCATTATATGAATTAAAACAAACACCAAAACAATGACATATTAAATTTGACAATGTCATGTTGTCCAATGGTTTTAAAATCAATGAATGTGACAAATGTGTATATGCCAAAGACACACCAAAAGGTTATGTCATAGTTTGCCTTTACGTGGATGACATGTTGATTATAGGTAATAATAAAGCCATAATCAACTCTACAAAGAAAATGTTGACTAAACATTTTAATATGAAAGATATGGGCGTTGCTGATGTCATTTTAGGGATTACAATCTCTAAAATATCTGACGGATTAGTCTTGTCTCAATCTCATTATTTTGAGAAAATATTGAATAAGTTCAATAAATATGATACTAGTTATAAAAACACCTATAAATGTGAATTTACATCTTGCAAAGAATACATGGCAACCCATAAATCAGTTAGAGTATTCACGTATACCTGGCAACCTAATGTACACGTCCTGACATAGCATGCACAATTAATAAGTTGAGCCGGTTTAGAAGCAATCCAGGCAAGGCTCATTGGAAAGCTTTGATTAGGGTACTTGGATATCTAAGATACACACAAAATTATGGATTGCATTATACAAGATATTCAGCTATCCTAGAAGGATATAGTGATGCGAACTGGATATCTGACTCCAAGGACACTAAATTTACGAGTGGATATGTGTTCACAATTGGAGGAGGAACGATATCTTGGAAATCCTGATAACAAACATGTATAACCATATCCACCATGGAATCTGAATTTATAGCTTTAGATAAAGCTGGAGAAGAAGCAGAATGACTTCGTAATTTTTTAGAGGATGTTCCATGTTGGTTAAAACCTGTCTCTGCAATATGCATTCATTGTGATAATGTGTCTGCTATAGCTGGAGCACAGAATAAGATGTTATAATGGTAAATCAAGACATATATGTCGAAGACACAATACCATTAAATAATTACTTGAAAATGGAGTAATCTCCATATATTATATCAAATCAAAGGACAACCTTGCGGATCCACTAACTAAAGGTTTCCTTAGAGATCAAGTAAACTGTTCATCAAGGAGAATGATATTAAAACCTATTACAAAAATAATTTCATAATAGAAACCCAACCTAGATGACTGGAGATCCCAAGAACTAGGTTCAAAAGGGACAACTAAATTATGAAAAAGGGTGTAGCACTAAGGAAATCAACATTCCTACCCATTCCTATGATATAATGGTGTTGCTTGCAAAATAAGTAAGGATAAACACTGCTTTTAATGATTCCTATGACATTGCAATAATGTGGGTATAGCAGGATGCCCTTAATAGGAAATCACCTATGTGAGTGTGAACTGGGCCAATTCTATGAGGATTTTTAAGGCTTGAATCCTCTAAAAGCACTCATGAATCCGAGAGTTGTTCAGGGCCAAAATGAACACAACCATGAGAACCAATATTGAGTTGTGTGTACACTATTGTCTTGGTTTGCATAAATGGCTGAACATTTCAAGACATCGTGTTCACTGAGTAGCTAGGAAATCCGATAGTGTTTCACTAAGGAAGGTTCAAAGCCACTAGCTACCTATCCCGGTGCAGCTCATTCCACCAATACTCTCTCAAGTGTCTGCATTAGTTTTTTTATCTATTTTAAATTTCATCAAAAATCCATATATGTGGGGTATGATAGGAAAATGCAATTAGATCAATTTCCATTCAAGTGGGGGATTGTTGGAAAAATGGGCAACAAACATGATTTTTTGTTCATTTTGAGCTAAATATTTAAGTGGGTCTCACATGTGATTTTGGGTGGGACCAAGTTGAATATGAATCTCTAATATGTGGAGATTAGGAATATATAATTATTTAGCTATACCCATTTTCATACGAATGAGAAATTGAGTCTAAAGTAGCCTACTTGATAAGTGTAAAGTGGTAAAATTGGGTAAACAAAGTTTAGTCCCACATGGGAAAGTTGGAAAACTATGTGTTTACTTATAAGTGTAGTTAGAATTCTTCACTTGAAATTGAGCTCACCACACACACAAAAGAAGCGCATGTGCACGCGCCACAAGCTCGGGAGAGAGTGCGAGGGCAATTGGGCGACTTAGGACGCACAAAACTTTGTACTTCGCATGTCCGCATTGTTGTGAGGAGCTGGGGAGTATTTCATTTTCGGTAATCGAGGCAGATCGGATGGGTGAGACGCATCCGTGAAGATTGAATCTGGGTTGTTCGTTGAAGATCTCCAGATGCGATGAATGTGGTTGATCGGAGGGAACCGTCCAGGTTTGATGTACACAGTCCGGAGCCTGTTAGCCCAGATTCTAGTCCAAGAGGGGAGGTGAATTGGACTATGTTGGTTTTTCGCAAAACCTTAAATGACAATTAATGGAAAGATAAAATTAAAATCAAAACACAACAAAGTGCATGGAGATAAAAATGGACACAACAATTTATAGTGGTTCCGCACCAACCGCCTAAGTCCACTACCTAATTTTCCCAATTAGGATTTTCCAATCTCACTAACTTTATTCAACTTATGGGTGCGAATCAAACCGTTACACTTGATTCACTTGAGGGTGTGAATCGAACCGTTACACTTGATTCAACTTACGGGCTTGAATCCAACCGTTACCTTGATTCACTTGCGAGTGTGAATCGTACCGTTACAAGAGCTTGAAGACTTCTTATATGGAATCTTCCCCAATTGGCAACTTAGCTAATGTACATTCAAACTGACAAGGATATATAATTTAAGCTTACATGTTTGAATGAGTACCTTCCAATATATGCACAGCCAGGCAATGATTCTCAAGCTGAAATAATGGAAGGTACACCTTTGGGTTTTGTTTGAAAGATGATGATGATGAAGTGCACAATCAAAACCCACTTTTTCAATCAGGTGAAATCTCTCCGAATGATTATGTTCAGGAAGTGAAGAGTTGAGGTGTAGGAGATTTTTTCTAAGTGATATAGGAACTCACAACTCTTGAAAAACTTGTTGTGGATGAAAACTTTGAAGTAACCAAAGCTTTTCTTCTCAAAATAAACACTCTCAAGATTTGAACACAAGCACTTGTTTTCTTTTTCAAAATGGAAGATTAGCACAAAGTAGAACTTGAAAACTTTGGCTCAAACTTGTTGAAGTTTAAAAACTTGGAGAACACAAAAATGAGCAACAAGTAATTGATTTTGCAAAAAGTTAGAATGAATGGGTGATCGTCAATATTAGTATCGCAAGTGTACGAATGTCAAGTTGTAATAATCCCAAGGTGAGTTGGGTATCGTCCTTAGCGATAGTTAATTTAATTGTTAAAAATGCCCAAAACTACTATAATCTTGATTTTATCTAGGTGATCAAACTGTGATGAATTAATTGCTAAAAGAGTAAATTGAACCAAATCAAACAAAATTAAGTAAATTTAGTATAAACTGGAGAAAAATCAATGGATGGATAATTCTACGGAGATGATTTCACTATTTTTATCAATTATGAATTTCTAAAACATATGCATCACTGATTAATCCATTGATTTATAAGTCACGAATCAATTCATCCAATTCCTCTGCCGAGTGATAAATTGAATTTATAATCCTAAAATATTAGTTTCGCTCTCCCGAGTCATAAAACCAACACAATAGGAAATTCCTTAAGATCTACGATTCTTTTTAACAACTTCATAGGAATTTATGGGTTTCCCAACTCAACATAAATTTCCTACGTCATGTTCTTCCCATTCCAATCCAAAATCCCCCCTCTCGTGATAGATTCTAAATCTAAAATCATTAAAAAATTGGCCAGAAATTTGTAAGTATTAAGATCAGAAAAACATAAATAAATCAATAGAATCAATCAAATGACACTTAAAAATATCAATTCATAATATCAAAATATAGATCCATCAAATCCCCAGATGAAATGTTTAGCTCATACTCAAATCCATTAATACAAGAATGAAAATTAAAGAAGTGTTCATCATCCCAAATTGAAAGAAGAAATGAAATTAGAAACCCCCTTGACAAGATAATCTCCTTCTTCAAGCTCCTTCAATCTGCAACTTCTTTTCTTCAATGGTTTCTTCTCTCCTCATTTATATTCTAAATCTAACCTATTCTAATATATTCTAATTGTATCTAATGGCCTATAATCTCTAAAACAAACCCTAAGGTGAGCATATATACAAGAAGGAGTCAAAAGACCAAAATAGGCACAAAACAAATGAAAAAAATAGCAAAATCGCACAAGTAAAAACCCAATGGCGCGCAAAACACCTCTTTCTTCTTCTATTTTGTGTTTGTAACCGCGCCGCGGCACCCAGTTTGTGAAAAAGGCACATTTTGTGCATTTTTCTTGCTTCATCTTTGCGGGCTTTTGGTTCACATCTTGGGCATGTTCTTGACCTCATTTTGGCTCCAATTGCTCCTCATTAAGCTCCTTGTTCACCTACAAAACAAAACACAAGAAACACAAGTAAATGATCTATATTAATCAAGTGACAAAAATCTATATGCAAGTATGTATTAACATGTAAAGTATGAAAATATTAATATGGAAGTGATGCAAATGACTTTAGGAAAAATACTTAAAAATGAAGATTATTCTTAAGCTAGCCTAATGCATTTTATTCATGAAAATATCTAGAATTATCTTCTAAAATTCATAAAAACATCTAAATGGACCTAAAACACTAAATATGAACAATTAATGCAATTATATCTCAAAACTAGCTAAATGCACCTAAAACCTATTGTTAACCTATGCGGTTCATCACTTAGCTCGTCCCTAAATATATTGTCATAAAGTATATTTTGATGATCACAAACAAAATATTTTTCAGTGCTAAACGCGCGTGTATGAAGATTTCATCAAAGCACCTAAGGAAAGCAGAAAGTCAAGGAAAGACTCGATCAAGGAACTCAAAGATCACATCAACCGGTCCAGTTCGTCTCAACCAAAGAAGTTCAACGATCACATCATGATTTCAAGATCACTTCACTCGAACGATTCGATCAAGTTTCAAGACTACATCTCTCGATCAACGTTCAAGTCATTCAACTTCGCAAAGCTCTTATTGAAGATCACATAATGAAGAGTTGGATTTAACGGTTATGAGAAATGAGAAATACACAAAGTATTTAAGGTATATTTTTCTCTAATCGTTATTGCTCAAAATGTTCTTCAAAACCATGCTTAAATCATCATATGTTTTTCTAATCTGCATGTTTTGATTTCATGTTTTTACGGTATTTCAAATGATCTAATACTATATATTTAATTTGAAATCTACCGAGTTTTTATTTGCATTTATCGTATATTTTATCGTGAGTCAAAACTATTTTCAAAGAGTCATTCAGGACGCTAATGAAATAGCAGTGCTCTCCTGAACTTGATAAGTTAGGACGCTGATAGTTCATTCGGACGCTGGTAACGTTCAAGGTTGAATTGAACTAGTTTATCAAGACGCTTACTTGTATAGTAGCGGCCTCCTTTATTAGTCAACCTCTGAAGTTGTCAGGAAGCTGACTCAGCATCAGCTCACTGAAAGATGTCTTAAGTTCTTCAAAAAATGTTTCTTTGAGGACACTGATAGTTATTCGTTGAACAATCTATTAGGTTGTTATCTAGATAGAAGTGCCCTCACCTTTAGGAATCAACTTAGTAACTTTCAGGACGCTAATTGTCCTTTAGCGTGCTTGTGTCTTTATTTAAAATGATTTTAACTGGTAGGACGCTTACATAGTTGTAGCGCCCTCATGTTTTGTTTTTATGTTTTAAACTGGCAGGACGCTTACTTGGATAGTAGTGCCCTCATGTACTTAACTGTTTTAAAACATAGCAGGACGCTAACTGTGCATTAGCGCCCTCAAGGTTAACTCATTTAAGTGTCATAGTAAGTCATGATTTTTATGAGTAAGTGGCGCACTCACTTAAGTGTTCTGCAGGACGCATATACATAATAAGCGCCCTCAAGGAACAAAACGACAAAGTTGACAATATGCGTCAGGACACTGATTATGGAATTAGGACGCTAATTCAACAACCGTCACTGTTCGAACAAGTACTCCACGTAAGTTTACTTTTTTCAGAACAGACCTTTGCACAAAGTCCTTTTCAGACCTATAAGAGATCGTCTCTGATACATGAAATAAGTTTTTCTAAAACTTTCCTTTTTCATGAAATCTGAAAAGAACCAGAATGTTAGTGAAAATTGCAGTTGCCATTTTCATATAACATTCTAGCCGTTGTGTGTAAACGTTCATATTATTTGAACTTCAAATGTCTAACAACTATGTCCCACTAAGTCTATAAATACCAGCACTTAGGACCAAACAACTTGCCAAACTTTGTGTTGTGCCAATACTTTTTGAAAGTTAGTCTGTGTCAAAATGGATTTCATTTTCTAATCTTTCAAAGTATTTTTCACTGATACCTTTACGATTACAATAGATTTTTATATTGAGCTTCAATTATACTTTATCTTCGAAAATCTATCTTTATTGGTATCAACTCAAATTCTCAGCACCGATTCATATTTGGTATCATTCTTGCTGGAGATAGAATTTGAAAAATAGTTCAAGATATACAATTGTACTTGATTTCATATCTTAAGTACTATATTGAAATATATCAATAGTTGCGTTAACTACTGATCATTAAACCAAAAGTTTTCATACTTATATTTAATATCTACTTTGAAAACTGTCTGTGTCTTTGATTTACACCAATCCTTCTTTTTATACATCAATGTTTATTTGGTATATTTATTTTTGAAGAAGCACTGATTTTCATATCATATCATTCAAGCTTTTTGAAACTGCACTTGAGCAATACCGAACATTGAAAGGTAAAAGACTGAAGGTGTATTTTAACTTAGCATTACCTATTTCATATTTCATATCTTTGTAATGCTATGTACTGAGCTTAATTGTAAAGTGTTCTACTACGTTAGAACCAACCAACATCTTAATGTTGTAATGCTGGTGTGTTTCTGGACTGAAATAACCAGGACAAGTGAATGAAGTTCACTTAATGATTTCAGGATTGAAATCATGAAAGGTTTATTTCTGAACCTGCAAAAGAGAACCAATTCATCCTCATCCCATAAAAGGATAGGTGTATCCTCAACCTGAAAAAAATAGGTTATCTCTTAACCTGTAAAAGAGAAACGGTTGTTCCTTATCCCGTAAAAGGTTCACGGTTCTTCCTTATCCCATAAAAGGAAAACGGTTCTTTCTTATCCCGTAAAGGAACATGAGTTTTTTTTTCTCATTCCAGAAAAAGGAAATACGGTTCATCCTTAGCCCGTAAAAGGATAGGTTTGCCTTTAACCTGTAAAAGGGCAGTTGTAACGGTTTGGTTCTCACCCGTAAGAGAATTAGTTAGTGGATTGAGAAAATCCTAATTGGGTATAAATCTGTGTGTCACACATTTGCAATTTAGTCTGTGTTTTATTTTGCATCTAATTCCAATATACTCATGTACATCACTAAGTTATTGGAAGATAATTTTAAAATTGACCATCGCCCAATTCACCCCTCTCTTGGGTAGACCAACTCCTATGAAATTAACATGTAAACTAACAACTAAAACTTAACTTAGCAATGGGCAAAATATCATATTTATAGAAAAATTATGTTCAAAAAGTAGGAAACACGTTTCCTGTGAAGGAACCACGTTTTTGTTCAAAATGAACTAGAAAATAACTCTCTGTTTTCAAGAGAAAATGCATTTCTTTGTAAGGAAGTGCATTTTTGTCAAACTTAAAAAATCTACAAAAAGAGAGAAGCACGTTTCTGTTTAAAATCCAAAAATTGGCAAAAAGATAGAAGTGTGTTTCTGCTTGAATTTCTAAAAAATCCCAAAAGGTGAGAAACTCGTTTCTTTCAAGAGAAACACGTTTTTGTGCTCATTCCAGAGAGACGATTTTTTGGGTTCTAAGAGAAACTCGTTTCTTGTGTTGAAATGTGTTTTTGCATGGATTAGTAAAGATTTTGCTAAGTCCACCCAAAGAAGCGTGTTTCTGTTCAGAAAGAAATTCTAAACTTGATTTTTCAAGAATAAAACACCGATTAAATATATTTTCTCGATCAAACAATTCTAAGTACACTTGAGAACATGTAGTTTGATTAAATATAAGATCAATCAAGTGTTCAAACCATTTTTGATGAAAAGTCAAACGTTGACCAAGACGGGAACTGGTTTGGCTTTTACATACAATTGACTTTTTGGTTCAAAACAGAGTAAAAAATACGATTAGACCTTGAATTGATATTCATGAAATGATTTGCGATCAAAACATAAATAAAAAATGAATTCGATCAAGTATGTAAAAAGTTAACAATTGTCAAAACAAATGACTTTTCAAATATATAAGATATTTTGAAAACTATGATGCATGCATGACAATTGGCTGGCACAGAATGAAAGCCACTCTACAACCCTATGAAATCTAAGCAATTACATTACATTGGTGTAATCTTGATCGTCCAAATTGCTTTGATTCACTTCAAGCTTTGATTTTGACTTTTTGGTGGACTTTTCTGATATGATAATTTAAGCATTGAAACAACTCGATCAATGTCATCAGTAAACATTACATGTTGTTTGCAATCATCAAAACACACTAGGGTGAGGGTCAACATACCAACGAGGTCGTAGGATCATATCCACTCCGATCGTGCATGATCCAACGGTGTGGGATCAGATGCGTCGATTGTGGCCGTTAGATCACACCTACATGTATTGGGCTCAATCCAACGGTGCACGATCTGACGCGCTGATCAAGACTGTCAGATCATGCACGATTAACAGTGTACGATTAGGTGTGATGATCGCAACCGTCAGATCGGATCTAGTTGCGATAGAACTCGATCCGACGGTGCACAAAAAGGCACCATGTACAACCATGAAATGCCTATAAATAGAGCCCTCCAAAACTCTGAAGATCCATCCCAAAATATCTAATTTTTCAATATTTACTCCTTTTTCTTTCTAATCTATTTTAGCATTATTTTTGTGAGAGATTACAACCTTTATTGGTTCGATTATTTTTGTGATTTGAAGTACTGCTATCAAGAGAAGGAAATCGTTGTATCCTGAGAGATATTTGTCATACACCGTACCAGTGCAGGACAAAATTATCTTTAGGACAAAGTTAAACTTTAATCTCGATCTACTACTATTACACTGTTACTCTGCTAGAATAGTGATTGCTCTAGTTTAACTAGACAAAGTTTTGTACCTAGTACCTTTGAATAGTGAACATGAGGTAGCTTGCTGGTCTATAAGATTAGTATTTAAGCGAGACCATTGTGACTCCACCACTCAGCTTAGGGACTAGTTTGGTTGATTATTTCAAAAACTATTTTCTGTGAAGCCTGCTACCATGCAAACAACAAATAAAACCTTTAAAATGGTAAAGATGAAGCTTGTTCCTAATTTCTTGAGCTATAATTGAGTATAATAGTGGAAAATAGTACTAAATTGTATGTTGTAGTATATCCAATGACTTGTCAGGGACTTAAGTGGCCTAAAAAGGGGTTTGAAGGCTCCAAAAAGATGTTGAGGAGTTTGAATACTTAAAAGGTAAGTGGATTTTATGTTTTTCCATCATTTGTATCATTTATATTATATAAAAACCATACTTTTTTGCACAATATATGTCACACTTTGATTTATCTCATTCTCAACAATTTTGGATATGTGAGTTGGCATTAGCATGTGACCAATAGAAAAATCCTAGAGGTTACAACTTTATAATATTTTTCCCATATTCTTTTGAAACTTTTATACAAACCCCCAAACAATTATAATACAACAACACTCTTATTTAGATTATTTTTTGTGCCAAACTTTACTGTTCAAACAAAACAAAGTTCCATTGATGTTACTTTCTCTATATACAATTTTTTACATTATCCTCCCCACAATGAGAAAAACAAAGAGGAGATCCTGACTAAGCAAACCTTGCTTCCATTGTTGGCTCAGATTATAGTCCAAGAAGGGGGGTGAGTTGAGCTTTACAAATTTTCGTATGATACCTTTCTCAAATTTAAAGCAAATAAAAAAATGAAAATTAAAGTGCACTGGAACTCTGAATAAAAAGATGTCTTTGCTGAAAGATAATCTCGATATCCAAGGAAGTGGGAGACACGATCATGACGGTCAGTGATATCGGTTACGACAGTGTGAATAGCTGTGAGATCAGATTGCATGGAAGCCATGGAAGTAGTCTGTGTGGTATGGATCTCACCCAACTACAGCTCAAGATTGCTGAAGTCAAAACTTGGAGATGGTTCAGGTGGAGGTCGCTGACTAGGTCCAGCCTTAGCATGGTGAGGCTCATCATTAGAGGGCTACTCGGAAGAAGAGCTAGAATTCATATAAGCATTGTCGTCTGAAGGGTCCTCCCGAAAGTGGTCTTCCATCTCATCGGAAGAAGGATCGCTCGAGTGAGGAGACTCAAAATTACCATATGAATCACCCTGTGGTACCTGTCTAGGAGTTAGCCATCGTCGCAACTTGCACACATAGTAGAATCTCATGTTGTTTAGAATACCTTCATCAACGACGTCTCTCGGCTGAACATGACTGACTGGCCGAATAGCGAAAAGATCAATACCAGCTTCCTCGAAGAAAGGAGTAAGCTGCATCACATAAGGGAGAGCACGTGATCTCTTCATCGTAGTGGCGATGTGATGACAGATAATGTGGGACAGATTGACCTTAGTCCCAGATGTAATCGCCCAGATAAGAAATAGATCAACCGGGGTGACGTTGCTACGACTACTCCTCCTTGGAAGAATGATGCGAGAGATGACATTGTGAATAAGATGAGGCACGCATGAAAAAGTGGTGTTAGAAACGTTCTTAGGATAGGTGGAATGCACTATCCTTTTGGAGAAGTTATCAAGAACTTCCAACTTGTCAAAGCCTAGAAAATTGACGTTCCTTTTGATGTCCAAAGCATAAGGACCACCCCGTGGTATCTCAAATTTATCTTCAATAAGCCTTGGAAAAATGACGATGCGACAACACATTACACGGGAGTGATATCGGTAAGTGATATGAACACGATCATTTGCATCCTGAGTAAGTCCACTATAAAATGCTTGGACAAGTGTCTCGTACCAAGGCGCAGTGAAACGACATAATGAAGTCCACCCAAGTTCTCAAATAGAGGTCGGAGCGGTACGCAAGTGTGATCAAAGAATGCAAAGTTCACGTACACGCCTGGAGAAATCTAATGCCTAAGCACTTGTTGCGAGATCTGTTCGAGCATAGGAGGTGGTGGGCACTGACGACGACCCCTAGCTGGTCGGTCCTCCCGTTCTTTTCTCCTTTCCTTCGGTCAGGATGACAAATCGAATGGACTGTTGCCTTGCGGAATGACCACATTGCAAGTATTCCTTGTAGGATTCTTTCTAGGCATTTTGTCAAACACTTAATATGCAAGTTACCAAACGAAGTAGTTTCACCACGAACTTGACAATGGCGCAATAAAAAGCGAAGAAAAAGATAGTAGAAGTGTCGGAGGATGTCCCGCAAGCTTCCCAACGCCTATTTTAGCAAAGAAAATGGTTGTCGTACGCAAGAGAGAGATGGAACGCAAGTTGGAGCGAAGGAAGGAGGTGGAACGCGTTGGAGTACAAATGAATTGCGTTTCACTTGATGCATGGGTTATAAACCCCCTTTGGCCCAGCTGGAACGTTTTTCAGCTGACTAAAACGCATTTCAACGCCTCTTTTCCATAGTTCTGGATGCTCGGCCTTGGTGAAATGCGTTTCACCAGGTTGAAACTGGTTTCACCCAGTTTCCTCATTTCTGGAATTTTCAAATTATTTCTTTGATTATGTGGGTATGGCACGCATTTTGATAAAACTAGTATCACTTATGATCATTAGTAATGATAATTAGGCTATTGAAACCTTCATGATCATAATTAATTACTCAAGTTAAGCGAGAACAGCGGCAATGTTTTTCATAAGTCTGTTTCCATGAACATGCCTAATTCGCGTCGGATTAAAACAAACTGATCCTTAGGCAGAGGTTTCGTGAATATATCGGCTAATTGATCTTTAGTGCCTATGTGTATGAGCTTTGACATCTCGTTTTTGCACATGATCTCAAAGAAAGTGATGTCGAATCTTAATGTGCTTGGTTCATGAGTGCAACACTGGATATTTGGAGATATAAATTGCACTGGTGTTGTCACAAAAGATATCCGCACATTCAACATGAATTTGGTAATCGGATAGTTACTGTTTCATGTATAAAACTTGAGCACAACAACTTTCGGCTGCCATGTATTCCGCTTCGGCAGTGGAAAAGGCTACAGAGTTTTGTTTCTTGCTAAACCAAAAAATCAATGAACCTCCTAAGAAGTGGCAAAAACCAGAGGTACTTTTTCGATTAACTAGACTGCCCGTGTAGTCAGAATCAACAAAGCAACGGAGATCGAACGATGTACTCTTGTTATACCAAATTCCCATGTCTAGTGTCTCACTTACTTATCTAAATATTCTTTTTACGCATTTAAGGTGGGAATCCTTCGGATCAGATTGAAATCGAGCACACAAACATAAGCTAAACATGATGTCTGGTCGACTTGCTGTTAGATACAACAAACTGCCAATCATCCCTTGATACATCTTTGCGTCTACCGATTTTTCAATCACATCTTTATCCATTTTGATGGATGAACTGCAAGGAGTGTCACTTGATTTCAAGTTTTCAAACTTGAATTTCTTTATCATGTCTCTTGAATACTTTGACTGGCTTAAGAATATCTCATTCTTCATTTGTTTGATCTGTAAGCCAAGGAAATAATTCAACTTTCCCATCATACTCATCTCAAATTCACTTGTCATGATTGAACAAAATTCTTCACAAAGTGATTTGTTCGAGGCACCGAAGATGATGTCATCAACATAAATCTGCACCAATAGCACATCCTCACCTTTGTTTTTAATAAACAAGGTCGAATCTAGCTTTCCTTTCTTAAAATCATGTTCTAACAGGAAAAAACTTAGTCTGTCATACCATGCTCTGGGTGCTTGCCTTAATCCATATAAGGCTTTATGAAGGTGATAGACTTGATTTTGTCTTTGAGTGTTCTCAAAGCCTGACGGTTGCTTCACGTTTACCTCTTCATTTATGAAGCCGTTTAAAAACTCGCTTTTGATGTCCATTTGGTATAGTGGAAAATCCTTATAGCAAGCATTAGCTAGTAACATTCTAATTGCTTCTAGTCTTGCTACAGGTGCAAATGCCTCTTCATATTCTATTCCTTCCTCTTGGTTGTACCCCTGTGCAACCAATTTTGCCTTATTTCTAACGATCTCTCCTTGTTTATTTTTCTTATTCTTAAAGACCCATTTTGTTCCTTTGACTGTGTGGTGACTAGGTCTAGGAACAAGTTCCCACACTTTGTTTCTTACAAAGTGTCATAATTCCTCTTACATCGCCAAAATCCAAAACTCATCACCTAAGTCTTCCTCAACCTTGGTTGGCTCTATCTGGGAGACAAAGGCTACAAGCCCTTGATCTCGACTAACAGATGCTCTAGTGGTTGCTCTTCAGGTTGGATCACCTATGATATGATCTGTGGGATGATCTATGAGTAATCTAGAATTTTTAGTAGGTTCTATGGTGGATTCATTTATATCGTCCTCACTTGTTTCTCGATTCTCATGTTTTTTTAATGGAATGAGGTCCTCATCGTTGTGAAGATCAATTTTTTCTAATTCCTTTTCTAATAGCACTATGGGTCGGCGTCATCAAATTTTATATGGATTGATTGCTCAATTGTCTTCGATGATTTGTTAAATACCCTTATGCCTTGCTATGAGAGGAATATCTTAGAAATATGCCTACGTCAGATTTTGGATCAAACTGATGATGTAGTATTTACATCCAAACACTCGAAAAGGCTTATGCTAGGTTTTCTATCGTTCCACAGTTCATAAGGAGTTTTATTTAACTTCTTTCTAATCATAGTCCTATTCATCACATAACATGCAGTATTTATGGCTTCGGCCCAAAAGTATTTTGCCACGTTGTATTCACACAACATGGTCCTACACATTTTCTGAAGGGTTTGGTTCTTCTTTTCAACAACTCCATTTTGCTGTGGAGTTCTAGGAGCTGAAAGATGATGGGTGTATCCTTGTTTGTTACAGAAGTCTTCAAGACATTTATTAACAAACTCTCCACCCCTATCACTTCTAATAATAATGATCTTATAGCCCTTTTCATTTTCAACTCGAAAACAAAATTTTACGAACACATCAAACACCTCATGCTTATGAGTTAAAAGTAAACCCACCTAAATCTAGTGAAGTCGTCCACAATCACAAAGCAATATGATTTTCCACCTAAACTAAGTGTACGTGTGGGTCTGAACATATCCATATGAATAAGTTCTAATGCTCTAGATGTGGAGTTCTTGCTTTCGCTCTTAAAAGAGGATTTTGTGTGTTTGCTTAGTTGACAAGGTTCACATACTCTATCCTTCAAATACACCCCTTTGGGGATGCCTCGAGTAAGATCAAATTTAGCAAGTCTAGAGATGTAGTTCATTCCTATATGAGATAATTTTTTATGCCACAACCATGTTGGTCCACCCAAGAGGGAGGTGAATTGGGTGCAATGGTCAATTTTAAAAAGGTCTTCTAATATTTTAAGTGATTTACATAAGTTAATTGGAACATGATGCAAATTAGAACACATACTAAAACGCAAATGTTTGACACACAGATTTATAGTGGTTCGGCCAAGCCTACGTCCACTGCCTAATCTCCCAATTAAGATTTACTCAATCCACTAATTGATTCTCTTACGGGTGAGAACCAAACTATTACAACTGCCCTTTTACAGGTTAAAGGCAAACCTATCCTTTCATGGGCTAAGGATGAACCATTTTCCTTTTTTCGGGATTAGGAAAAACTCATGTTCCTTTTACTAGCTAAGGAAGAACCATGATCCTTTTGCGGGATAAGGAACAACTGGTTTCTCTTTTAAGGCTGAGAGATAACCTATCCTTTTTAAGATTAAGGACACACCTACCCTTTTACTGGATGAGGATGAACTGATTTCTCTTTTACAGGCTCAGAGAAAACCTATATGATTTCAATCCTAAAATCATCAAGTGAACTATCTTCATTTGTCCTGGTTGAAACACACCAGCATTACAACACTAAGATATTGGGTGGTTTTAACAAAGTAGAACACTTTACATTAAGAACAGTACATAGCATTGCAAAGATATGAAATGTGAAGTAGGTAATGCTAAGTTGAAATACACCTTTAGTTATTTACCTTTCAATGTTCGGTATTGCTCAAGTGCAGTTTCGAAAACCATGAATGATATGATATGAAAATCAGTGCTTTATCAAAAGATAAAATATACCAAACAAATATTGACGTTAAAAACAGAGGACTGTTGTAAATCAAAAACATAGACAATTTTCAAAATAGATATAGAATATACGTATTAAAACTTATGGTTCAACGATCAGTAGTTTATATAGTTCAATACAATACCTAAGATATGAAATCAAGTACAATTGT
This sequence comes from Paratinospora sagittata, assembly GCA_035771175.1. Lineage (NCBI taxonomy): Eukaryota > Viridiplantae > Streptophyta > Magnoliopsida > Ranunculales > Menispermaceae > Paratinospora > Paratinospora sagittata. The sequence goes on from CM069596.1 coordinate 23,744,669, forward strand.
ATATCTTGAACTATTTCTCAAATTCTATCTCCAGCAAGAATGATACCAAATATGAATCAGTGCTGGGAATTTGAGTAAATACCAGTAAAGATAGATTTTCAAAGATAAAGTATAATTGAAGCTCAATATGAAAATCTATTGTAATCGCAAAGGTATCAATGAAAAATACTTTGAAAGATTAGAAAAACGAAATTCATTTTGACACAGACTAACTTTCAAAAAGTATTGGCACAACACAAAGTGATTAGCGAATTGTTTGATCCTAAGTGCTAGTATTTATAGACTTAGTGGGACATAGCCGTTAGACATTTGAAGTTCAAATAATATGAACGTTTACATACAACGGCTAGAATGTTATATGGAAATAGCAACTGCGATTTTCACTAACATTCTGGTTCTTTTCAGATATCATGAAAGAGAAAAGCTTTAGAAGAACTTCTTTCATGTATCAGAGAAGGTCTCTGATAAGTCTGAAAAGGACTCTGTGCAAGTGTCTGTTCTGAAAAAGTAAACTGACGTAGTGTACTCATTCGAACAGTGGCGGTAGTTGAATTAGCGTCCTAATTCCGTAATCAGTGTCCTGACGCATAATATCAACTTTGTCGTTTTGTTCCTTGTGGGCGCTTACTACGTATAAGCATCCCGCTAAACACTTAAGTGAGGGCGCTACTAACTCATAAGCGACTTGACTTACTTATGACGTTTAGATGACTTAAACCTTGAGGGCGCTAAAGCACAGTTAGCATCCTGCTATGTTTTAAAACTATTAAGTGCATGAAGGCACTACTATCCGAGTAAGTGTTCTGCTGTTAAAACATAAAACAAAACACGAGGGCGCTCTTACTATGTAAACGTCCTGCAAGTTAAGACATTTAAAAACACGCTGAAGGACAATCAGCGTCCTGAAATTTATTAAGTTGATTTCCAAAAGTGAGGGCGCTCCTATCCAGTAAGCGTCCTGATAATTTAATCAACTTATAACCATCAACGTCCTCAAAGAAACATTCTTTGAAGAGCTTAAAGAGATCTTTTAGTGAGCTGATGTTGAGTAAGCTTTCTGACAACTTCAAAGGTTGACTAATATATAAGACCGCTACTATACAAGTAAGCGTCCTGATTAATCTGATTAATCAGTTCATTTCAACCTTGAGCGTTATCAACGTCCTATTGACCAATCAACGTCCTGATTTAACAAGTTTAGGAGAGCGTTGCTATTTCATTAGCGTCCTGAAAGACTCTTTGAAAACAGTTTTGACTCATGATAAAATATTCGATAAATGTGAATAAAAACTCGGTATATTTCAAATTAAATATATACTATCAAATTTCTTGAAATTTAGTTAAGACATCAAAATATGCAGATTTAGAAAACATATGAAAATGATATATGCATGGTTTTGAAAAACATTTTGAGCAATAACGATTAGAGAAAGATATACCTTAAATACTTTGTGTATTTCTCTTTTCTCATAACCGTTGAATCCAACACTTCATTATGAGATCTTCAAAATATACTTCATCAAGTATACTTTAGGGATGTGCTAAGGATGAACCATATAGGTTAACAAACCATGCATCATTATGATGAATTGCACTCAAACATGAAACATTTTGATTACCAATATCACAAAAATTAATAACATACACATTTTTATCTCTAGAAGCAATAAAAGCAATACTATCATCATCATGCTTTACAACACATGTTGTACCTTCAAACGAAACAACATACCCCTTGTTACACAATTGGCTAATGCTCAAGAGGTTATGCTTCAGGCCATCAACAAAAGGAACATCAGATATGGTTAAAGAGTTGTTACCTACTTTACTGACGCCAGTGATCTTTCCTTTGCTGTTGTCTCCAAATGTGACAACTCCTCCATCTTTATGAGTAAGATTCAGGAACTTTGATCTATCACCAGTCATATGCCTAGAGCACCTGCTATCCAAATACCATGATTCATGCTTGGAGCCATCCTACATCATATGAAAAATCTTTGATTTTGGTACCCAAAATCCTTTGGGTCCTTGAGAGTTAGCATCACTTAAGATGGATTTCTCTATCCATGCTAATTTTCCCTTATGTTTGTGTATGATAGGGCATCTTACTATAGCGTGTCCTTGCCTATTGCAATGGTGGCAAATAGGCCTTTTGGTCAGTACATGGTCATAGGTTCTTTGTTTATGTCCTACACTATATCATAGACCGACTTTGTTGAATACACATTTCTGTGAACTCAACATCATGTCAAACATCTTCTGTCCATTAGTGAACTTGGTCACTATAGACGTTAGATCTTCCACACTTTTTCTAAGTGTGTCTCTTTCCTCACTAACCTTTTCAAGATTCACCTCTAAAGTACCATTGCTCTCAAGATGCGACTCTATTTCTTTTAAGGTTGTGATCAAAGCCTATTTCAGCTTTTTGTTCTTTCCAATTTTCTTGTCTCGTTGATTTTTTACAAGATTAAAATCATTAACATCTACTAAATTATTAAAGTCATCAAAATTTTCAGGGTTAGAAAGTTTTACCTTGGTGTTTGTCATCAAACACAATATTGCCTTCTTATCATCAGATTGTGACTCATGCTCGTTGGATGATGTGTCATCCCATGTTGCCTTGAGAACCTTCTTTTCTCTTCTTCTGTCATTGAAGGTATTCTTCTTCTTGTTTGGACACTCGCTTTTCACATGCCCCGATTTATTGCATCCGAAACATATTAACTCGTTTGGTTTTGCACCAAACTTCTTGTTCTTATGATATTTTGAGCTTGGTCCACCTTTTCCTCTTTTTCTTATTATCCGACTCAGTCTACTCAGTCTTTTGGAGAGCATAACTACTTCATCATCAGTGTCATTTTCAGAAGACGTCTCTTCTATATTGTTTTGTGGTGTATTTAGAGCTAGATCTTTCTTTGTTTTGCTCTCTTCTTTTTGCACAATTTTTTCCTTTTCCTTCAACTTCATCTGATGTACCATCAGTGATCCACACAGTTCATCGAAAGTATATTCTCCAAGGTTTTTTGCCTCTTCTATGGAAGTGACCTTTGGATCCCATTCTTTAGGTAATCCTCGTAGAAACTTCCCAACTGTTTTTGCATGAGGATAGGTCTCACTGAGATTTTTGATCTCATTTATAATCTTGGTAAATCTTCTTATACCATCAGATATTTTTTCACCTTCTTTCACCTTGAAGGTTTCATATGCTTCTTCAAGGATGTGCAACTTTGTTTCCTTGACTTGCTTGATACCTTCATGAGTAACCTCAAGTTTATCCCAAATTTCTTTGGCTGTTGTACTAGCACTCACTCGGTTAAACTCATTTGTTGACAGGTTGCAAAATAATATATTAATGGCTTGGTCATTTAGTTGCTTCAGTTTCTTTTCATGTGGCGACTAATCATGCCTTGCTTTCAGCACAATTTCACCATCCTCAATCTTTGTAGGTGGCTAGAACCCATTTATCACTATGTCCCACATTTTCACACCTTGCTCTCTAATGTAAAAACACATCCAAGTTTTCCGGCAGAGATAGTTTTCTCCTTTAAATAGCGGTGGTCGATGGGATGATGATCCTTCCTTGAAGACGCCCCTAACAATGTCACTTCCTGCCATAATCTCAAAAGAATTGTTAGATACTTTTGAGTGAAAAACCCGCTCTGATACCACTTGATAGACACCCAAGAGGGGAGTGAATTGGGTGTTGGCGGATTTCTCAAGATCTTTCTCAAACAATTAATATTCGTGAACAAGCAATAACTTAGGAATGTAAAAAGTGCAGTAAAGTAGACAATGCACAACGATATATAGTGGTTCGGCTTCCCAATAAGCCTACCTCCACTACCTAATCTCCCTAACTAGGATTTCCAAAACCTTTCACTAAACTGATCCTACTTCACGGGTGAGAATCCAACTGAATACAAACTTTGATTCTCTGCAGGAGAATCTTCCCAACTAGCACACTTGCTAGATTTCAGTGATACAATAATTAATCAACAAAAAATTTGTTCAACAGGGGAACAAACTCCAAGAAAGAAACAAAGTACAACTTTAGATTATCTCTTACAGAATTTCTCAGCCACTTTAATACTAAAAGCATGCATGACAGAAAATCGAATAATAAAAAAGATATTACCTCGAAACGAATCAGAAATGAGATATGTAATAGAGCTCAAGATGATGAACAACTTTTGTTAAAGTGAAAATACCAGAATCTCAGTGCATCAGCATGTGTATTCAAATCATCAATGGTGGCTGCCTTTAGTTGCAGAGAAAAATAGTTTCAGAAATGATATTAAAAGTTCTAAGTGTTTTGAATAAAGTTTAATGATTGTTTAAATAGAAAATTATGGTTCAAAACCCTAAACCTATTATGAGTGGCTAGGATTAAAAGATTTAATCATGTATTAGTAAAATCAATGGTCCACAATGGTTGCGCAAGTTTAAAACCCGAAAATGAGCAAAAATGGAAAAAAAATAGGCTGAAGTGCATTTCAGGAAAGTGGAATGCATTTCATGAAGCCCAAGAGTAAACAACAAACTTTCACACACTAGCTGCAACGCGTTTCACAAGACCCGAGACAAAAATGATTAATTTTTGTCAACCCAACTGGAACGCGTTTTAGAAGGTTGAAACGTGTTTCAGTGAGCCTGAGGCAAAAACACACTAAAACGGGTTTTGTACAGCTGGAACACGTTTCACCAGACCCGAGAGTTATGCACACTCTTTGCTTTGTACCTGAAACGTGTTTCTCTTTGCTAGAGTGCGTTTCAGCTTGTTTGAGCCAAATGAGATGTGTTTTTGCTATAGGAGTGCGTTCCACAGAGTAGGAGTGAATTTCACGAGTTCTTGGGAATCGTGTACATATCTAGAATACCGCTTAAGTTCTATGGGCGATAAAATGATAGAAACCGAGTTAAACCACGATTAAATCTTTAAGTAAGATTGAAGGGTTAAAAACCTTTGAGAGAAAGAATTCGGTTTTGTTAAACACACGATAAAGAGAAGTGGCTGATCAATTACTGAAAAAAACTTACAACCTAAAAAGATCTAAAGCAGTTACAACGTTTTGAGACTTCTTGTGCTTTGATCTTTGGTTGACTTCAGTTTAGCTTTGTCTTGACTTCAGCTAACTTGCTTTGTTTACACATTAGAGTTCATTTGTGCTTCTGGTCTTTCTTTTGGAACTTTTACGCTTGATGAGTGTGTTGTTTCTGTTCCTGACTTTAAGACTTACAACACATTAAACTGAAACTTACTCAACACATAAGTTAGATAACATAAAATATCATTGTAAATCATCAAAAGTGCAAAGGGTGTGGGTCATTAAGCTAACAACCTTTGTCTCCCAAATAGAACCAACTAAGGTTGAAGAAGCCTTAGGTGATGAGTTTTGGATTTTGGTTCTGTAAGAAGAATTGGGACACTTTGTCAGAAACGAAGCATGGGAACTTGTTCCTAGACTTACTCACCAAACAACTATAGGAACCAAATGGGTGTTTAGGAATAAGAAAAATGAACAAGGAGAAATTGTTAAGAATAAGACAAGATTGGTTGCACAAGGGTACAACCAAGAAAAAAGAATAGACTATGAGGCGGCGTTTGTACCTATAGCAAGACTAGAGGCAATATGGATGTTATTAGCCTATGCTTGTTACAAGGATTTTTTACTATACCAGATGGATGTTAAAAGTGCATTCTTGAATGACTTTATAAATGAAGAAGTATATGTGGAACAACCTCCTAGTTTTGAGGACTCTCAAAAACCAAATCATGTCTATCACTGTCACAAAGCCTTGTATGGACTAAAACAGGCTCCTAGAGCATTATACGATAGGTTTAATACTTTCCTATTAAATCACGAGTTTAAGAAAAGAAACTTAGACTCCACCTTGTTCATCAACACCAAAGATAAGGATACGCAATTAGTGCAAATCTACGTTGATGATATTATACTTGGTGCGTCAAACAAATCACTTTGTGAAGAATTTTCTTCAATAATTATAACAAGTGAGTTTGCAATGAACAGGATGAGAAAGTTGAATTACTTTCTTGGCTTATATATTAAGCAAATAAAGAATGGAACATTCCTAAGCCAATCGTTCAATGGTAAGTTGGCCGATATATTCACAAAACCACCACCTAAAGATCAATTTGCATTAATTCGACGTGAACTAGGCATGTTTAGTGAATTAGATTTATGATTATGCATATGTTACTCTTTGATACATAGAGTGCGCAAATCATAAGATGCTCATAGTATGATCTCGAGCGTTATGATTTTTAAAGTTATTAATGTCAAACATAAATTTTCAAGAGTTACGAAAAACGCTCCACCAGGGCTGAGAACACCTCCCCCCCACCTGGGAGGTGCACTGGAATGCACTTTCCCAAGGAGGAATGCGTTCCAACCAGGCGAGATGCATTATAACATCTCAAAACACCCCTCATTTGTTCCATTCTCTCTCAAACGCGTTTCTCACTTCCACTTCGCTCCACACTTGCGCTCCATCATTCTTCGACGTCTGAAGTTCGTTTTCTTCTCTCAAATAGGCGTTGGAAAGCTCGGGAAGACCTCTCTGACTCTCATTTTCACATTTTTATCATTTTAGATCATCTTCTTGCTGCAAATCACGTGCAACATATCATTTCACAACACTTGCATGTCAAATGTTTGACAAAATGCCGAGAAGAAATCCTACACGCACCACACGACATGTTGAGCTTCCACGAGGCAATAGTCCTTCTGATCAATCTTTTGGACCGAAGGATTGACGAAAGGAATGACATGATCGACCTTCTCGCCCTCGCCGTGCTCCTTGCCTCGGCTTACTTTTCCATCACAGCCTCCATCGCCTATGCTTGAGCAAATATCGGCGAAGGTACTCAAAGCCCAATCTCTCCGGGTGTGTATGTGAATTTTGCTTTCTTTGATCGTGCATATGTGCAACTCCAACCGTTATTCGATGATCTCGGATGGACGACGTTCGTTCGCTTCAACGCTCCTAGGTATACGCAGCTAGTTCAAGCCTTTTATTCCGGGCTTAAGCAAGATGCAATTGGTAAGCTTCATAATCCTTACAAGTTCCACTCGCAAGTCATGGGCCATTGGATTGATATTCCTCCAGAGAAGTTCAAAAGATTCTTTGACCTTCCAAGCGGTGACCCATATGCATTGGATCACCATGGACACAAATTTTCCCTGCTTCAATGCTTTGGAAGCATTGAATAATTTCTCCAAGTGCAAGGTGTTTCCCTCCTATCCAAAGAAGTATTCGAACGTCATTTTTTCATTCATGCCGCATCTGATCCACAACGTGAAATAGACTTTTAACAATTCCATGGAAAACTCACGATGGGGTATGTAATAGACTCCATATTCACAATCACTGATGAAAGTTATTTCAGTTTTGATTTTAAATATGACACAAGGTTGAGGTTGAGGCTGAAGCTGAGGCTGAAAAGTGTTTCCCAATAGGTAATATGCCTAATATAAATCTTGGGGCACTCGTCACATTACTGGAATAAAGGTGGATAAGGAGTGATTTGAAAGTTTCATTAATGATATGATTGCTTGAATATGACATATGTTGACTTTCATGGTTTTATTTCATAACAATGAGCATACATGCATACATGGAATGTTAGATGAATAAATGATGATATGATTAGATTTTATTCACTGGGTATCGTTGGCTCACCCCTTCCTCTCATTTTTAGGTTCTACAGGTATAAATAAGGGCAAGGGAGTGGCCTATCAGTGAAAACTGAGGCCTTGCCAAAAGATTATATTTTGATGTAGGTTGATATTTTGTGATGCATATAAATTTTGATATTTTAGATTATACACTACATATATATTACCACACACTTAACATGTAGGTTTATGAATGGATTGTAATATACTTTTGGGATGGATATGGAGTGTCATGGTTGATGTTTGATATGTGATTTGATGTAGCATGGTATCAGAATGAATTATATATATATATTTGGTAGTTGTGGTTGTGGATGATATTAATATGGATATGAGATGGATGAATGATTAATTGCTCTAAAATTGAAATAGTGGTGGATAGTAGTATTGTGTTGGATTGTCTATCAGGTTGGGCAGGTTGATAGTCTGGCTGAGGCTTAATAGGGGTCTAGTTGTTCCATAGGTGATGGGATGGTTAGGCTTATGTATCGGTCAGGATGCTCCTGGTAGAGTATGAGAAGGGGTTCTGACAGTGTCGGTATCAGAGCCTAGATTATACAAGACTTAAAAATTTAAAAGCTTCAAGATAATGAATAAGCCTTACTATATTATCATTGAGCTGATTCCTGTTATGAAACTTATTTCTATGGCATTGTATAAAATGACACCTTAGGAACTATAGAAGTTGAAAGTACAGTTGGTTAAGGGTTTTATAGCCCCGAGTGTGTTACCATGAGATGCTCAATTTCTATTTGTGAAAAATAAAAATGAGAGCTTGAGACCGTGTATTGATTACAAATAGTTGAATTAGGTGACAATGAAGAACAAATACCTTCTTCCACGTATAAATGACTTGTTTGATCAGTTGAAGGGAGCAAAAGTTTTCTCCAAGATTGATCTGAGGTCAGGTTACCATTAGTTGATGATCAGAGAGGAGGATGCAACTAAGACCACCTTAGACTAGATATGGGCACTATGAGTTTCTGGTGATGTCATTTGGTGTAACCAATGCACCCACCATGTTTATGGATCTAATGCAGAGGGTGTTTAAACCATATCTAGATCAGTTCATCATTGTCTTCATTGATGACATCCTAGTGTATTTCATAACTCATAAGGAGCATGAAGTGTTGGCCCAGTATTATAGTCCAAGAGGAGGGGTGAATTGGACTTAGCGAATTTTACATTATCTTTCTGTTAAAATAATTAAACAGATAAAATGCGCAGTAGGTAACAATCAAAATAATCAAGTGCAGGAAAAATAAATGGACACATCGATTATAGTGGTTCGGTTCCCCTTGAACCTACGTCTATTACTTGATCACCACAATTAGGATTTTTCAATACACTATTGGCTAGTCATCTTACGGGCGTGACTAGAAGCTGTATATATTAACCAACAGAAGGGATTGGTTATAAGCCACACACACTAACTAACACAAGGGCTTGGTTAAAATGCCATACACACTAGCCTACACAAGGGCTTGACTAGAAAGCCGCACTGTAACCAACTTACGGGCATGGTTTCGAGTTGTACAAATATATGGTATAGTCCCGGTTGACTAACAAGTCAACAATACATCAAGATTACAAATGATAAAGAGAGATGTTCTAAAACACTCTCAACAATATTACGCGTACAATCTTGAATGAATAATCACTACTATTCCAACCACAATATTTTAAATGATGTGACGTGTTGAAATAGATGATTTCAAATACATGCAATCGATTCAAATATTAATGATATGAAATCAAGAATCGAATAAGCACATGTATTCAAATATTGATTCTAACAATGATATGTGTAAAACATAAGAATCAATATGCAAGAATGATCAAGACTTGTTGATTCTAAATATATAAATGGTTAAGATCAAGAATCAAAATACTCAAGTAATGATCAATGAAATCGATTCAAAATAATGTAAGTTTAGCACATGAATCGATACCACATGATATGTATGAAACCACTAAACAAGATAATGTAATATGAAGATCAAATATGGTTTCACAAGTAGTATTCAAATCAAAACAATTTTCTAGATATCAAATCAAGCACAAAATCGATTTACTCAAACAAAATCACAAGAATCTTAATGGAAAGATTTTACCCAACTTAGGTAAGAATGAAGCTCAGAGTTTCTTCAAGTGTGATGATGGTTGAGAGATTTCTCGTTCAATGATGATCAAGAATCAACAAGATGTGGAGAACTCACTAAAAACGTCTTGATTAATTGCTCAAGAGAAACACACAACTCCTTAAAGAGTTTGAAGGATTAGGCGAACCATACAGGAGTATGAATCAAAGATATGAATGTAGGTGAACTTTTGCTTTGAAAGATGTTTAAAATCACTAAAGAACTTGTTTTGGACTTGTAGAAATGATAGTATGAAGATCGGCACAAGTTCTCAATTTTTTGCAAAAGTTGATCTTCAAATGAACAAGTGTGGTATTCATAGAAAAATACCAGACCGAGGCACAGGAACGCATTCCTCAATGAAGGAGCGCACTTATGCTTTGAAATCTGAAACTTTTCAGATTTTCCTCTAATTAAGGAGCGCGTTCCTTAATGTGTTCGTTGGGCATAGGAGTGAGGTTCTTCATCAAGATTTTGCCCTTGACTACAAGAGAGCGTTTTGTTGATCTAAGTGGTCTTGCACTTAGTTTTTCTCCTAAGTGTTTTGATGCTTACAAATAATAAAACAAATGGTGCTAATGTTTCTAGCTAGTATATTTCAGCACCTAAAGATGGATGGAAAAGAGCCAATACAAGATTTAAGTCTTCAAGTTTAAGAAGTCTCTCAAGCAAAGGATCAAAGCAAAGGATCAACCATACTTAAAGCTTGGACAACTTGAAGGAATGAAGACAAAAAGGTTGAGAGTCTTTATGTGTCTAGAATTAGGATGTAACCTTCTTGCATTTCCTATTGCTCAATCTTTCTAAACTTCATGCATTCATATTTCACATATGCATAGTTTTGATAAAACTCATTCATGCATTAAGTATTCTTTAAAAATGATTTTCAAGTATTCAAAATGTTTGATTTATTTTTTTAAACTATTTTGAATCATATTTGCATTAGTTTTGATTAAAATGATATTTCTATAAAGTTTTTCAAAATAATCAAAATTGTTTTGATTTTTATCAAAATCTTGTTTGATTGTTTAATTGTTGATTTCAAAGTGTTTTAATCATCAAACTAAATATATTTCAATCATATTTTGATGCCCAAATAGGCCCATGTGTTTAGAATTTCGAAAAATCATGTTAACCCAAGTTTTCACATTCAAAGTATGCACAAATAAACTTTAACCCTTTAAAAGTATTTGATATCTTTCTCAAATGGTTTTGGAAATGTTTTCAATGGTTCCAGAATATTCTTTACATAAATTTTAAGCTATTATATGCCTATATTTTATTTTCATTTCATATATTTTCGAAAAAGAGAAGAATTTCAAAATTGTGTGATGAGTCAGGATGCTAATTGAGTGTGAGCAAGCTAATGTAAGTTGTATGCATGAGTAAGCTACTGCAAACTGTTTGCATGAGCAAGCTAATGTGAATTGTTTGCACGAGCAAGCTAATGCTCTTGAGGGAGCTAATGCGCAATAAGTGAGCCAATGCGCATCAGCAAGCTAATGTGCTTGAGGGAGCTAATGCGCAATAAGTAAGCTAATGCGCACCAGCAAGCTAATGTGCTTGAGGGAGCTAATGCACAATAAGTGAGCTAATGTGCATCAACAAGCTAATGCACAATGAGGAAGCTTATGCAAAAAATCTAAAATTTTCTGCAACTTTTCTGGGCACGTTTTCAACGGTCCAAAATCAAAATTTTCACCCCCAATGGCTATATTCTTGTGTCTAACGGCTATAACTTGTTTCTAATTTATAAATACAAGTAGTTAGACCATTTTTAACACAAGAGAGACAACCATGTGAATTTAAGGGGTGTTTTTCATGATCAAATTATTTTTCCACTTCAAAAACCCTAGAACTTAGAGATGTTGATTTGAAGATTGGATTTCAAGCTTTTTCATTGTGCATCATTCAAAGCATCTTCAAAATCATTCTCTTAAGCAAATATGGTTGCAAGAAAGGTATAAATCATTGTAAGGTCTCTCTTCACCTTGAGCTTAAATTTTTATATCTTGTATTTGGTATTTGAATTTATGAGCTTCATTGTAGTTGTTCTAATCACTTAGAACAAACATTAGATTCACTGTTTTCAGTCTTTTGGATTGTTTCATGGTTTGAAACAAACCAAGTAAAGTGATTTAATATCACTCACGACTAGTTTCATCATTTTTCTTGAAAAGGATGTGTGGGTTCTTCCTTAGCCTGCAAAAGGAACATGGGTTCTTCCTTAGCCCGAAAAAGGATAAACAGTCTTCTCATACTCGTAAGTTGAGAAACGGTCCTCTCACACCCATAAGATGAGAAACGGTAGTTCTCACACCCGTAAGTTGAGAAAGTGCACCGGTTTGATCTTCACCCGTAAGAAGATCAATTAGTGAAGTTTCAAATCCTAATTAAAAGATTAGGTAGTGGATGTAGGCACAGCCGAACCACTATAAGTGCTTATGTACTTTACTTTTCGCATTTTACTTTATGCTCATTAGATTTATTTATACATTGAACCCAATTTAGTCAAAGAATCTCATAAGAAATTAGAAAAGATTAAAAACGGCCATGACACCCAATTCACCCCCCCTCTTGGGTGTACCAACATGTTCCTATTAAGGGGAGCACGTTCTTTTTGCCTTGATCAGAAAAATCTAAGTCTTGGGAAAAACAACAGGAGCGCGTTCCTTTCTTAAGGAGCGTGTTCCTTCATGTTGAAGTGATAGAAACCCAATTTTTTGATCAAAAAGAGTTTAACACATTGTTAAACATATAAGTTAACTTTGAAAATATTTTTGACAAGATTAAAACACAACTGACAAAGATAAACACGTGTAAAATGATTGATTAAACAAATGATCAATACATTCGATACGATACACGTAAAACAATAAAACTAAGCAAAGTTGGTAATACGAGTGCATGATAATCAATGATATATAGATAATAAGCAATTTTAACTATATGATTGCATAATAATCATGATTGTTTGTGTGCATGCATGATCAATATAATAACAGTGTATGCATATGAGTATGATAACCTATATGCATGATTTTCAAAATATGCAAATCATATTGTGGTTGGAACGAGTAAGAATTATTCTACAACACTAAGATTCTAAACTAAGGATTACAAATATGAAGCTCTTGAATCTTCGTGCATTGTTGTTCGATTCCCATGCTTTGACAATATAGTTGAATCCATCTGATATAGCTAATTAGCACTAAAACAACTTCGTCAAAGAGATTAGTGATCACAAGTATGTTGTTTGTAATCATCAAAACAAAACTCGGGTGAGAGTCGTTACATCAACATGAATAGCACCTCAAGATGACCTTGCAAACATTGCAAGGAGCATAAGTTGTATGCCAAGTTCAGCAAGTGCGAGTTTTGTATGTCAGAAGTAAAATTTATGGTTCATGTAGTGACTTCAAAAGGGATTTCGGTTGATCCCGCTAAGGTTGAGGCTTTTATCAATTGGCCGAGACATACTACGGTGATAGAGATCAAGAATTTTTGTGTTTAGCAGGTTATTACAAGATATTTGTGCAAAATTCCTCTAAGCTGGTTGCACCGTTGACTAAGCCGACCTAGAAGAATGTATCGTTTGTGTGGACAGATGAATGTGTGAATGCTTTCGTTGAGTTAAAAAAGAAATTGACATCTGCGTTGGTGTTGATCTTACCAGAACTAGGCCATGAGTTAGTGATTTACACAGATGCTTCTCATACAGGCTTGGGGTGTGTACTTATGCAAAAGGATAGGGTCATTGCGTATGCATCGAGGCAGTTGAAGGTGCATGAGAAGAACTATCCAGTACATGACTTAGAGTTGGCTGTAATTGTCTTTGCATTGAAAATATGGAGGCATTATCTCTACAGGAAGAAGTTCACATTTTATTCAGACCATAAGAGTCTAAAATATCTCTTCTTACAGAAAGATTTGAATATGACATAGAGGCGATGGTTAGAGCTTCTCAAGGATTATGACTTCACACTGGAGTATCATCCTGGGAAGGCGAATGTTGTAGTTGATGCACTATGTAAAAAGAAGGTAGAGACTGCTATTGTAGCTAGTCAGATGTTACACGAGATGAGACTACTAGAGGAAGCTACTTTAGTTAGTATTCATCCTATCTCTACAAATACTGTGATATGTACTCAGATGAGAGCACAACCTACTCATATTTAGGAAGTGGTAAATCAACAACGGTTGGATGTTGATTATATGATGTTCAAGACTTGGGCTGAGGATGACAATTGTGTGGACTGGTTACTGACTTTAGATGGTGTTTTGTGGTTCTAGGGGAGATTGTGGATTCCTACAAATCTACAGCTCGAACGAGATGCACTTTAGGAGTCACATAGATCTAGATATGTTATTCATCCAGGTGCTACCAAGATGTATCAGGACATGAAATGAGCATATTGGTGGCCTAGCATGAAAATAGATATAACAGAGTATATCAGAAAATGTGAGATATATCAGCAAGTGAAAGTTGAATATCAGAAGCTTGGAGAGCAGATGTAACCACTACTAATTCTTGAATGGAAGTGGAAGCATATCACCATGGATTTTGTAGTTGGACTTTTGAGATCTCAACAGAAACATGATGCCATCTAGGATACTGTGGATAGATTAACCAAATCTGCTCATTTTCTTCTGATGAACACCATAAATTTTGTGACAGATTGAGCCAGTTGTATGTACGTGAGATTGTTTGTTTAAATGGAGTCCCAATGTCCATAGTATCAGATAGAGATTCGAGGTTTACTTCCAGATTCTAGTAGGGGTTGCAGGGACAGTTGGGTACTCGACTGAATCTCAATACAACTTTTCATCCCCAATTTGATGGTAAGACAGAGAAACTAATTCAAATATTGGAGGATATTTGCAGAGCCTGTGTTTTAGAGTTCGGTGGGAATTGGGAGGATTACATCCATTTGTGTGAGTTTACTTATAATAACAGTTATCAGTCCAGTACAGGTATAACTCCTTTTGAAGCATTATATGGGAGGCCATGTAGATCTTCAATTTGTTGGACTGAGGTGAGGGATACCGCTTTGGTGGGTCTTGTATTTGTGCTGTAACACACAAAGAAGATAGAATAGATTAGACAGAACTTGAAAACAACTCAAGATAGGTAGAAAATTTATGTGGATAATAGGAGAAAGACCCTAGAGTTTGAAATAGGAGATCATGTACTGTTGAAGGTCTCACCACAGAAAGGGCAAACTAAATTTGGGGCAAAGGGAGAACTAGCTCCTAGGTTTATTGGACCATTTGAGATTCTTGAGAGGATTGGTCTGGTTGCTTACAAATTAGCCTTGCCACCTCAGCTAGCGGCAATACATAATGCGCTCCATGTGTCGATGCTGAGGAAGTACTACCTAGATTCTTCTCATGTGTTAGACTGGCAGCATCTAGATTTGAGATAGGATGAGACATATGATGAGGACCTAGTAGTGATCCTTGACAGGAAGGTACAAAAACTTCGGAATAGAGAAATTCCTATTGTCAAGGTCAAATGACAGTTTTATGGCGAGGAGCAGTACACCTGAGAGCAGGAAGACTTTATGAAGGAGCACTTTCTAGACTTTATGAAATGAAATGAGGTATTCTCTCTACTTTTAAATTTCGAAGAAGAAATTTCTCTTAAGCTGGGGAGGCTGTAACAACCCTCATTTTTGTAAACCAGATACCCCAAATTTGTGTCGTCCATGAACCTTTGAATGATGATGTACATGCGTGAATAGGTGTCGCAAATGTGTATGATATGTGTGTTAAGTGGGTGAAACGACCTGGGAGAAAAAGGCCATAACTGGTAAACCAATCGATTGGATTTGTTTTAGGCCCCACCACTTGGTGAGGCGTTGTGACTTGTATTTAACGAGATTTCTCTCATTTTTTCATTTATTTTCCATTATTTTTTATAGAAAAAGGAGTAGGAAGAAGGGGGAAAAGCTTTGGGGTTGAATCTTTGCTAAATCAACACTTTGGTAAAATTTTTTCACTCTATTTTTTCATGAAATTGATAGTTAAGTCAATCGCTACGATTCCCTCAGACTAATTTTTACTATGGGAGCCATTTTGGCATTCCAAGAAATGGGGTTTTGATCCAAATGGACTGAAAACTAGTTGGAAGTGTTGATTAACATTCCGTAGGTTGTAGAAACACTGATTTAGTGGTTTCTTTGGGCTAGATCATAGTTCTGACACTTATACAGTTGTCGGTAATGCAGTTAGACATTGGAGACCTCCGGAACCCAGTCAATTTTCGGTGAAACATGGGTTTGAGGCCGTAGTGTAATACCATGTAGTTTAGTCAATGTATTTGGTTGACTTATACGTATGTTGAGACGTATTATACACGTATTCCATACATAAAAGTCTTGTACATTGATGTGGGTAGTGCATATTGATGGATGTGTGTATGTGGATGCGTATGAAAAGCGAGGAAAAATAAAAAAATGGTTGACTAGGATCAACTAGTTGACTGGATCAATGGTGGAGCCAACCACTTTGGCTGAGGCGGTAGGTGCCTTTTTAATCGATTTATTTTGATGTTTTTTACATATTTTCATCATCTTCCGTCCAAAAACCAGAAAAAAGAATGAGGGAAAGTCGGGAAAGAGAAAGAGATGTTTCACAACCGATTCAACATGCCGATAAGCCATTTTCACCCCTTTTCGTTGTAAAATTGATCTTTAAGCAACATGTGATGATATCACACCCCGCCGTACGCTTGTCGGGGCATATACACTGAAATTCAACGCCCACAAGATGAGGTGTGGCAATATGTCATGTACACAAAGACACAAATATCCAAGAGCCATTTTTGCACATATATATATATATATATATATATATATATATATATATATATATATATAGAAGAGGTCCTTTCAAAAGGTGTTAAATATTACATTTTTGGGCAGGATACAAAACAAAAGGGTAAGAAAACTATGCCCCTTAAAAGAAAAAAAACAAAAAAAGACCCAAAAAAGGACAAGACGGACTCCATCGCCTCTAGTAGGGACCTGCTGGAAGAACAAAAATATAAGTCCCTAGGAGAGAGAGGGTTGCCAGTCACCCCCTGAATAAGTCCATCCTAACCCATCTTTGATCCCTGGAAAGATTAGTAACGAGGTTAGCACAAAGTTCAGTGGATCAAGCTTGTTAACAAAGCTTATTTAAACAATAATAAATACAAAACAATAATCATCAAGCAAGTTACACTACAACAAGTACAATCAAACATCCAGTGGCGACAACCCGACCTTATGACCCAAAACACACAACAACTGGAGAAACCATAAGTCGAGTGTTCCAAATAATAATAAGCAGCAACTAAGAGATCTCATGAGTTATAATGCTTTAAGCATAAACGACAAGACCCTATGGGCTAGAGCACACAACACCTGGACAATCCCATCAGTCTCCAACGTTCACTTTTTGTATAACAGTTCATATAGCATGATGTGTGCATGAATTAGTAGACCATGGTAATTGTTATTCCAATAACCCTCATGTCCCGTATATAAGAGAAGATATTTTGATGATCAACAAACCACATTCCTATGCATATTGAATACATGATGATGCATGAATACTTTACTTAAAGCATGATGGAAAGGAAGTCAAGCTCGTGATGGAGATGAAGAACATATATTCTGAAATTTGATTTTATGTTCTAGAATGATTTAGGCTTGTAGAATGTCAGCCATCATTTGATTCAGCAAATCAATCACTTCATGAATTTTTCATTATTTCTCATAAGTTTTCAAACGATTTTCTATCTTGTAGAAAATGAGTTTATTCGATCCAATTCGAAGGTTTTTCGATTTATCTTTTAACCAATTGCATGATTTCAATGTGTTTAATTTAATCCAAAAAACTTAAGTATCCATTTGATTTGATCGAGTTTTGGAAAATTCAATTATTAAGGAAGCTATTTTTCAGTGTCTATCAGGACGCTAATGCAGTGGCTAGTCACTCAATATCAAGCCAACATTGCAGGATGCTGATGGACCATTAGGGTGCTGATGGCTTTTGGGTTTGAGTGTTCATCATTCAAAGCAGGACGCTGATCGAGTATGAGCGCCCTCATCGAACCAACATAGAAAAATCAGCAGTTGCCATCAGGATGCTGATCGAGTATTAACGCCCTCCCTGAACTTCTGGGTTTTCGAAATTTTAGCCCATCAGGAAGCTAATGTAGTATTAGCGCCCTCCCAGAAGAAGTTGACAAAAAGTCTACGTTTTATAACAGTGTAATTAAGAATAAAAATCTGAGCAAGTTCTATAAATAGTTCTTTGAACAGTTGAAACTGATACAAAATTTTGTTTTGAGCATAAACTCTAGAAAATTAGCTGTTTCTTCTCGCTGCAAACTCTTTGATAATATTGTGACTATACTCTAATTTTGTTCACCTTCTAGATTAATCGAACTTTGTTCATATCATTCAAATCCATTGAAGGAAAGATGAGCAAACAACCTCTTACTTTTCAGCCGAGCTAAATACTCAATCATTGTTGAAATCAGTGTTGGTCTGAGGTTCAATATTTGCTCTGTCAGTATTTATTTGATTCTTGGTAAAAGGATCAAGTACTCAAACTTATATTTGATTTGTAAAAGTGACTGTGCTTGTCACTGTGACTGAGCAAGTGTTGCTCAAGTGTAACGGCTATTCTTACGCCCATTAAGTTGAGAAAGGTTTAACGGTTTGATCTTCACTCGTAAGAGGATTCAATAGTGGAGTTTGAACAAATCCTAACTAAGGAGGTTAGGTAGTGGATGTAGGCAAGAGCCGAACCACTATAAATTGATTGTGTACTTTGTTTATTCATCTGTCGTTTACAGTTTCTTGTTGTTCATTATTTTATCTGTAAATCATTTATTTTAAAAGGTATAACTTGCTAAATCGTCAAAATCACCCCCCTCTTGGACATATTTGGGCTAACAATTGGTATCAGAGCAGGTGACCCATCAAAGTATCTAACAATCTTTGATTGATTATGGCAGGACAAAGTATTAAGAATGTTCAAATTGTCGGTGAAGGAAACTCCACCAATAGACCACCTCTGTTTAAAAGGGATAACTACCTACATTGAAAAACCAAAATTAGATTCTACCTTAAGGCCCAAGACCTAGAGATGTGGGACGTTGTGACAATTGGTTGTCCAACACTTACAAAGATAGTTAATGGTGGGACTGTTCCTAAGGAACTAGATGAGTAGATTGCAAAAGAAAAGGAGTTGCTTACAACCATGACATGAACATATTGTTTTGTAGTTTATCGGTTAATGAATTCAATAGGGTTAGTGCGTGTGAGAATGCAAAAGAGATTTGGGAGAAACTAGAAGTAACCCATGAAGGAACTTTGCAAGTTAAAAAGGAAAAACTCCAAATGTTAGTTGAGAAGTATGAGACCTATAGGATGGAGGAAATCGAAACCATAGTTGAGGCTATTGCTCGATTTACCACAAACTTGAATGAGATGAAAACCTTGGTTGAAGCTATGATTAGGAAGAAACGGTTAGGAAATTTTTGAGAGGTCTACCTAGAGTTTGGGAACCCAAGGCCATAGCTATAGAAGAAGCCAAAAATCTGGCTAAGTATACTTTTGATGAACTATGTGGTTCATTAATGGTACATGAGATGAAACTGAAAAATAACAAAGGCCCAACCAAGGTTGAGGAAAAGCAGAAGAAATTCATAGCCTCGAATGTTAAAACTGAATATGAAAATACTTCAGATCATGAGAGTACGGATGAGGACATAACAATGTTGTCTAGGAAGTTTAATAAGTTGATTAGGAGAAAAGGAAAGGGAAGCTCAAGCTCCAAATTTCACAAAGGAAAAAAGTTTGAAGTTAAACCTACTGAACTTATTTGCTATGGTTGTAACAAACCAGGTATGTTAAGAATGATTGTCCTAACAAGTATAAGAAGAATTTCAACCCAAAAAGGAAGGATAAGAAAGTGTTGAAAGCCACATGGGATGACACAAGCTCAAGTGAGAACAACTCAGATTCAGACCACAAAGCTGCAATTTGTCTTATGGCAAGCACCAGAGTAAAATCCGAACCATTTGTTGATAATTTTGATGTTCTTAATTCTCATGCAAGTGATGTAGTAAAAGCCAAATTAAGTAGAGAAATTAAGAAATGATTGTTGGCCCATATATGTCCAAGAAGGGGGTGAATTGGACACTTAGACAATTTAAAAACAATTTCAATGGAAAAAAATTAAAGTGCAGGAATTAAACAAATATGCACAGTCGATTTATAGTAGTTCGACTACTTGCCTACTTCCACTACCTAACCTCCTCAGTTAGGATTTTGAACCTTATCACTAAGGGATTCTCTTACAGGTGAGAATTAAAACTTTGTTGGTCCACCCAAGAGGGGGGGGAATTGGGTGTGATGGTCAATTTTAAAATTATCTTCCAATAACTTAGTGATTTACATGAGTGTATTGGAACTGTATGCAAGATAGAACACATAATAAATTG
The DNA here is from genome assembly GCA_035771175.1 of Paratinospora sagittata. Classification (NCBI taxonomy): domain Eukaryota; kingdom Viridiplantae; phylum Streptophyta; class Magnoliopsida; order Ranunculales; family Menispermaceae; genus Paratinospora; species Paratinospora sagittata. The sequence goes on from CM069596.1 coordinate 23,765,011, forward strand.
CAAAAGTGAGACACACGATTTATAGTGGTTCAGCCGTGCATACGTCCACTACCTAACCTCCTCAGTTTGGATTTTAACCTTATCAGTAAGAGATTCTCTTACGGGTGAGAACCAAAATGTTACAGCTGCCCTTTTACAAGTTAAAGGCAAACTTATCCTTTTACGGGCTAAGGATGAACTGTTTCTCCTTTACAGGCAAGAAAATAGCCTATCCTTTTATGGGATCTGGATGAACCGATTCTCTTTTAAAGGCTGAGAGATAACCTATCATTTTTCAGGTTAAGGACACACCTATCCTTTTGCGGGATGAGGATGAACTGGTTCTCTTTTACAGGTTTAGAGATAACCTTACATGATTTCAATCTTGAAATCATTAAGTGAACTTCATTCACTTGAACTGGTTGTTTTAGTCCAGAAACACACCAGCATTACAACACTAAGATGTTGGTTGGTTCTAACGTTGTACAACACTTTACAATTAAGCACATTACATAGCATTACAAAGATATGAAATATGAAATAGGTAATGCTAAGTTGAAATACACCTTCAGTCCTTTATCTTTCAATGTTCGGTATTGCTCAGTGCAGTTTCGAAAAGCATGAATGATATGATATGAAAATCAATGCTTCTTCGAAAATTAATAAATACCGAATAAAGATTAACTTAAAACACGAAGGACTGGTGTATACATAGACATAGACAATTTTCAAAATAGATATAAAATATAAGTATGAAAACTTCTGGTTCTTTGATCAGTAGTTAACACAACTACTGATATAGTTCAATACAATATTTAAGATATGAAATCAAGTACAACTGTATATCTTGAACTATTTCTCAAATTCTATTTCCAACAAGAATGATACCAAATATGAATCAGTGCTGAGAATTTGAGTAAATACCAATAAAGATAGATTTCCAAAGATAAAGTATAATTGAAGCTCAATATGAAAATCTATTGTAATCGTAAAGGTATCAGTGAAAAATACTTTGAAAGATTAGAAAATGAAATTCATTTTGACACAGACTAACTTTCAAAAAGTATTGGCACAACACAAAGTGATTGGCAAGTTGTTTGATCCTAAGTGTTGATATTTATAGACTTAGTGGGGGACATAGCTGTTAGACATTTGAAGTTCAAATAATATGAGCATTTACACACAACAGTTAGAATGTTATATGAAAATGGCAATTGCAATTTTCACTAACATTCTGGTTCTTTTCAGATTTCATGAAAAAGGAAAGTTTTTGAAAAACTTATTTCATGTATCAGAGACGATCTCTGATATGTTTGAAAAGGACTTTGTGCAAAGGTCTATTCTGAAAAACTAAACTGATGTAGTGTACTTGTTCGAACAGTGACAATTGTTGAATTAGCGTCTTGATTCCATAATCAGTGTCCTGACGCATAATGTCAACAATGTCGTTTTGTTCCTTGAGGATGCTTATTACGTATAAGCGTCCTATTGAACAATGAACACTGAATAGTAAGTGTCCTGACTTACTTTGACAATTGAACAACTTAACCTTGAGGGTGCTAATGCACAGTTAGTGTCCTGCTACATTTTAAAACAACTAAGTGCATGAGGGCGCTACTATCCGAGTAAGCGTCCTGCCTTTAAAACATAAAACAAAACATGATGGCGTTACAACTATGTAAGCGTCCTACCAGTTAAAAACATTTTAAACAAAGACGCAAGCACGCTGAAGGACAATCAGCGTCCTGAAAATTACTAACTTCATTCCTAAAGGTGAGGGCGCTTCTACCTAGATAGCATCCTGATAGATTGTTCAACTTATAACTATCATCGTCCTTAAAGAAACATTCTTTGAAGAACTTAAGACATCTTTCAGTGAGTTAATGTTGAGTCAGCTTCCTGACAACTTCAGAGGTTGACTAATAAAAGAGGCCGCTACTGTACAAGTAAGCGTCCTGATAAATCATTTCAATTCAACCTTGAATGTTATTAGCGTCCTAATGAACTATCAACGTCCTGACTTATCAAGTTCAGGAGAGCACTGCTATTTCATTAGCGACCTGAAAGACTCTTTGAAAACAATTTTGACTCGCGATAAAATATACGATAAATGCAAATAAAAACTCGGTAGATTTCAAATTAAATATATAGTATTAGATCATTTGAAATTCCGTAAGAACATGAAATCAAAACATGCAGATTAGAAAAACACATGTCGATGATTTATGCATGGTTTTGAAAAACATTTTGAGCAATAATGATTAGAGAAAAATATACCTTAAATATTTTTTGTATTTTTCTTTTTCTCATAACTGTTAAATTCAACTTATCATTATGAGATCTTCAATAAGAGCTTTGCGCGGAGTTGAATAAATTGAACGTTGATCGAGATATGTAGTCTTGAAGCTTGATCGAATCGTTTGAGTGAAGTGATCTTGAAATCATGATGTGATGGTTGAAGTTCTTTGGTTGAGACGAACTTGACCGTTAGATGTGATCTTTGAGTTCCTTGATCGAGTCGTTTCTTGGCTTTTTGCTTTTTTTAGGCATTTTGATGAAATTTTGATACACGCACGTTTAGCACTGAAAAATACTTTGTTTGTGATCATCAAAATATACTTTATCACAATATATTTAGGGATGAGCTAAGTCATGAACCGCATAGGTTAACAATCGTAACACCTTGTCTCAACTTGCAGGTGTGAGAGCAACAATTACACCGCTCAACTTACAGGCGTGAGACCAACCTACCCCAACTTACGGGTGTGAGAACTACCGTCTCTCAACTTTCGGGTGTGAGAAGACCTGACCTTGTTGAATATAGAATATCAACCCAGTAGTTTATCTAACTATTGTTACAACCTTGATACAATATATAATATATGAAATTGAGTACAACTGTATCCTATGAACTATCTCTCAAATTTCTCTTTCAGCAAGAATGATGTAAGTAAAAACAGTTCAGACTTTCAAATTGATTTTCAGATAAAGCTAGAATCTTAGCTCAATGTGAAAATCATTTGAATAAGTAATGATTCAAATAATCGTTTTGAAACAAGAATAACTTAAGCCTTTTGAATCATATGAAAATTCGACTGACTTTCAAAAAGTGTTTTAGCACAGAGAATTTTTGATGGTCTTAACAAATTGTTAAGTATTTGTATTTATAGACTTGTAGAGATGAAGTTGTTGTTCATTTGAATTTGAATTTCAAATATGAACGTTTACTCACAACAGCTGGAATATATATCACGAAAATGACAACTGTACATTTCATGAATGTTCTGATTTTCTCCATGTACACGAATAAGGAAAGTTTTAGAAGACGTGGTTCGTGAATCAGAGAATATCTCTTACAAATACAGAAAATTGATTTTGTACGAAAAGTTGTTCTAAAAAGATGGCGAAAATGACGTACATGTGATGTAGTAAATTTAGATTCGCAAGTGCACGAATTATCAAATTATAATACCCATGGTGAGTGGGTTATCATATCCACAGGGAATTATTACTTTCTTTCAATTACCAATTCACAAATTTAAAACTTTATTTAGACGATCAATAGAAGATATCACTAGAATAAAAGTGTTAAAAATTAGAGTTTAAATGTAAGCAAGAAAATATAATATATGAGAAATGTCTAGAGAATCAATTTCACCTAACTTTCAGTTATGTAATTTAAACATGCTTATTATCAAATCAATTTCCTAATTTATAAGTCAAAACCCTTGCGTCTCTAATTCCCTCTCTCGAGTGCTGAATTAGAATGTATTGTTAAAAACAAGGTTCGATCTCTCGATAAAACCTAAATTCTAAACAACCCATTAAATTCTGTGACTTTCCTACAATTTCATGAAACTTTGTAAACCTCTCGATTCTACAATAATTTCATGTCATAATCACCCTTTTCCAACCTAGAAAAACTTCTCTCGAGTGCCGCCTTCGAAGTCTAACTTCATTCGATTTGTGATCAAGAAACCGAAAGCATTAAGTATATGAAATCATGAATAAACTATAAAATTTAATTGATAATAAACTAAATCTAAAATTAAACCATAATATTCAAGTTAGGATCCATCTCTTCTCTAGAAAATAGAAGTTAGTTCATAATGATGGAAAAGAAAATACAAAATGAGATAGAAAACATCAAAATCCTCTCTATAATGTGCTAAAAATACTGTAGACCTTCAATCCGCCTCGCTTCCGAAGCCAATCTTCGTCTCCATAGCAACCTTGTTGTCTTTCTTCCTTCCCCAGTAGATCCCTCACGAAAAACCCTAAAAATTGATTTATAATATGCCCTACTTCGCATAAGATTTGAATTGCCAAATTCGCCCAAACACAAAGCCGAAAAATACAGAAATTCACGGTAGTGCTGTAGCGCTAGAGGGGGTAGCGCTGCAGCGCCCAGAACGACATCTTGCCATTTTTTCCTTCTTGTTTATTCTTCATTCTTGCGCACTTCCTTGTATACTTCTCGCACATGTTCTTGGCTACTTTTATTCATCGTTTTAACCTCGTTTCACCACACTTTGAAGCTCTTATTCACCTACAAAACATCACACAAAAGCAAGTAAATCCATCATACTAATCACATGCTAAAACTCGAAATGCAACTATGTACTAAAAATGCAACATGAAACGTGATAACATGATAATGGCATTAATAATTTTAGGAAAAGTTTCTAAAAATCATATTTATTTTCCTAAACTAACCTAATGCCTTTTATTCATGAAAACAACTAAAATTAACCTCTAAAACACACAAAAACACTAAAATGAACCTAAGACACAAAATATGCAACATATGCCAAAAACACCTAAAAATTGGGAAAATGCTTCTAAAAAACTAATAAAAATCCTACAAATTACTACGTATAAAACTCAACTTATCAACATGTTAGAACAACAAAAATATCATTTATGTCGTTTTGTTCCTTTGAGGGCGCTCATAGAACATCAGCGTCCTACAGAACAATAAAGTGAGGGCGCTACTGAATAATAATCGCCCTGACTTGCTTTGACAATAAAATGACTTAATTCATGAGGGCGCTACTTCACAGTGAGCGTCCTGCTTTGTTTTAAAACTTTTGACACACAAGGGCGCTACTCAAGAGTAAGGATCCTGAACTATTAAAAATAGTTTTAAAACAATGTTGAGTGCCCTGACGGACGATAAGCGTCCTGAAAGTTATTTAAGTTAATTCTTAAGATGATGGCGCTCCTACACAAGAAGCGTCCTGATAATTTATTCAACTTATAACTTATTAGCGTCCTTAAAGATAGAAATCACTTAAAGACAAGAAAGAACTTTCAGCGAGTTGAAACTAAGTCAGCGTCCTGACATTTTCAAAGGTTGATAAGAGAATGGTCGCTACTAAGAAGTAAGCGTCCTTGTTAACAGTTCAATTTAACCTTGAGCTTCCTAATATTTTATCGGGTCCTGACTTATCAAGTCCAGGAGGGCGTTGCTAAAACATTAACGTCCTGAAAGACTTTATAAAAGCTATTTTTGATTTCTTAATTAAAGCTCGATAAAAATCATTGTTTCTTAATCAAATCAAATACGTTAGAAATCATAAGGTACGATTAAGATATTACGATCAAAATATGCAAACGATAAAATCATGCTGAGAGTAAGTTGATCGATAGACTTTACATTCTAAGTACTGATATACTCGAAACTTTACTTTGTGATGTTCAATGGGCTTGTGAGCACAGTTCCTTGATCTTGATTCTTGATAAATCTAAAACACTTGACAAGATCATTAGATACAAAAACTTAAGATATTTGGAATCATCAAAACATTTATATCATGAGGTTCATTGAGATAACAATGGAAAGCTTAAGAAAAACTTAGAAGAAGCTCTTGAAGAGATTGAATCTCAACAGGAGGATTTTGATGAACTATCTTTGGATAATGATGAACTCAAAGGAATGCTTAAAAAATTGGAAAATGAAAATGAGTTGCTTAAGAAGAAAAATGAAGACCTAAATAGTGTAGTGATTAAATTTACAAATGGGCAAAAAATGTTTGGCGTGATGCTAAGATCACAAAAGTGTACATTTGATAAAACAGGGATATGTCATACTCAAAGATCAAAGCAAAAAGATTATAACACTTTGCTGATCGAGAAACTCAAATGTCATAAATGTCATAGAGAAGGGCATACCATATTAAGATGTAATGTTATAAATGTAAAAAGGAAAAAGCTTGTAGGGATTGAAAATAGTCTTCTTAGTGATGCTAACATGCATGGACCCAAGGCAACATGGGTACCAAAATCAAAATTATTTTATGTTGTGCAGATGAACAAACATGGAGACATCTGGTATCTAGACAATGGATTCTCAAGACACATGACTGGTGATAAGTCAAATTTCTTGTGCATGGACAAGAAGAAATGAGGAAACGTGACGTTCGGAAACAACAACAAAGGTGAAATAACAGGCATTGGAATCATTGGTAGCGAGTCTCTCTTTATTTCTGATGTACTTTATGTTAAAGACCTAAAACATAATCTCTTGAGCATAAGTCAATTATGTCCTTGTTATGAGATTTCTTTTGAAGCAAATACGTGCATAGTTAGGCATTGTGATAGTTCAATTGCATTCATAGCATCTAGACATAAAAATGTATATTGCACAAATCTTAATGTGCTCATTGTGACCCTTGAACCAATTTTGGATTGAAAACTCTACCAGAACTTTGAAGTGAACCTGGGGTCTCGATCGCAAACAATGGTGAGCGGGATTACATGCAGTCTGATGATCTCCTATTCATAGATCTCGGTTAGTTTGGCTGGGGTGTCGGTGGAATTGACTAGAATGAAGTGCGCAAATTTTGTTAGCCTGTTGATGATCACCCAAATGGAATCCTGCCCTTTGGAATTCTTTGGCAAAACGAAGACAAGATCCAAGGCAATGTTATCCCACTTCTATTTCCCAATAGGAAGGGGTTGTAGCAGACTAGATGGAAGTCTGCATTCAGCCTTGACTTGTTGATAGACAAGGAATTTTGACACAAATGCTACAATTGTTCTCTTCATTCCATGGAACCAGAATTGTCTTTTCATGTCCTGGTACATCTTGTTGCCACCTGGGTGCATGGAGAATCTCACTCAGCCAAAACCTTGTGCTGAAGTTCAGGATCCTGAGGTATGCACACCAGTTTCTTGTACAACACCGTGTCATCCGATATGACTGACCAATGAGTGGGGGTTTGGCCTCTAGAGATGAGTTCGACATCATTGGCTTGTGCTGCAGAGATTTTTTAAATCAATTCGGAGTGGTCATTCAGTTGGGCAAGCCTGATGTTGCTGGTATTTTCAACCAGCTGGAGATTGAGACATTCAATCTCAGACATCATTTTTCCCATTTCAAAATTTATGGTGCAGGCTAAGACGTACGACTTCCGACTTAAGGCGTCGGCCACATTGTTGGCCTTACCTGGATGGTACTACAGGTCGAAGTCATAGTCTTTGTTGAATTTGAGCCAACGTCTTTCTTGAAGGTTCAAGTCCTTTTGGGTATAAATATACTGGAGGCTATTATGGTCAGAGAAAACCTCAAAACGTTCTTCATACAGATAGTGTCACCATATTTTTAAGGCGAACACCACAGCGACAAGCTCAAGGTCACGAGTGGGGTAATTAATCTCACAAAGTTTTAGCTGCCTAGACGCGTAAGCTATAACACGGCCTTCTTGCATCAATACTGCCCCAAGCCCTTGTAGTGATGCGTCCGTGTATAGTGTGTAACTTGTCGCGTTCTTAGGTGTGGTAAGATCTGGGGCTGAGGTCAGCCTTTTCTTGAGCTCTTGCAAAGATGCTTCACGTGCATCTTTCCAGTGGAAATGGGCATCCTTTAGGGTTAATTAGGTGTGTGATTCAGCCAGCTTGGAGAAATCCTTAATGAAACACCGGTAGTACCCTTCTAACCGGTGAAAACTTCTGATTTCGGTGATGGAGGTAGGTTGCTTCCAGTCGAGGACAACTTCTACCTTGGCAGGATCAACCTCAATACCGTTGTGGGAAACAACGTGACCAAGAAACTTGACCTTGGTCATCCAGAACTTACACTTGTTTAGCTTGGCGTAGAGCTGGTGCTGTTGGAGTGTGCTAAGCACAGTCCGCAAGTGTGTTTCATAGAGTTCCCTTATAGGTGAATATACCAAGATATCATCGACAAAGACAACTATGAAAAGGTCAAGGAATGACCAAAAAATGCGATTCATTATGTCCATAAAGGCTACAAGTGCATTAGTTAAACTAAACGACATCATGGTGAATTCGTAGTAGCCATATCTTGTGCGGAAGGCAGTCTTTGGGATATTTGATTCCTTGATCCTTAGTAGATGATATCTAGATCGATGAACGATCTTTGAGAAGAATCTGGCTCCTTTTAGCTGGTCGAAAATATCTTCAATTCGGGGTAATGGATATTTGCTCTTGATGGTCACCTTATTCAACTTTCTATAATCAATGCAGAGCCGGAGCAATTCATCATTTTTCTTAACAAAAAGAACCAGAGCGCCTTAAGGTAAGGTGCTCTTTCTGATGAAGCCTAACCCTTCTAATTCCTTTAATTGTCTGTCCAGCTCCATCAGTTCCACATTTGGCATCAGGTATGGTGGAACATAGGTGTGTTTGGTTCCAGAAATCAATTTGATTTCGAAATCAAATTCTCAGGGAGGGGGAAGTCTTGGAAAATCATCTAAGAACACAATTGGGTAGTCTATGACAATTGGGACGTTGCTGAGGCTTAAAGGGTGGTTGGGCTTTTCTGCAACATCGTTTTTATCAAAGATCGAAAGAGCTTGAAACTGTGCTTTTAAAAAAGACATAGTGGAATGGTAAGATTGTCTACAAGACCCCTGAATCTTTAGGTTATTCCCGCAAGGTAGAGTTAGCAAGACTTGCTTTTTTTGACAGTCGATTTGGGCATGCAAAAAGGTTAACCAATCCATGCCCAGGATGACATCAAAGTCTGTGAAGTTCATAACAAATAAGTATGCATATAAGAGATGATTTGACATTCTAAGTACGCAGTTAGGACAAATTTGGTTTATTTCGGTACCTAGTCCTATAGGTGTGGATACATGAATTGTGAATGTTGTTGTTTTAGATAGTAGTCCCAAGTTCTGAACTACTATTGATGATATAAAGGAATGAGTAGAACCATAATCAAATAGGAGATGAACCATGGTGTTGAAAAAGGAAAAGGTACCTTCCACCACGTTATTGTTTGGAATAGGCTTGTTTGCAATAGCATAAGCACGACCTTGTTGCCTCTGGCCCTAGTTTTGTTGTTGTTTTGGTGCCGGTGGTGCTACCTGGGTAGTTTTAGCTGGATCTCTTTGTTGGAAAGGGGCTGAAAGAGGATAATGGGTCTGGATGTGGCCGAGTTGGCCACATCGGTAACAAGTTCTGATGTTTCCTTACTAGAGTGGTTGAGGCAGAGGAAACTGATTATTTCCTTTAGGCTTTTGACCCTTTTTGCCCTTGTGATTTCCATGAGGGTCCTTCTGTGCATTCTGCAGAGCATGATTTGGAGTAGGTGGAGCGAATTGGAGTTGAGGGTTCTGGTTGTTACCAGGGCTAGAACAAGCATTCTAGTTCTGTTCGTAGGGCTTTTTCTTCCCATTCTGCTGCCCTGGAGCAACTGCTCTCCTCCCCTTATTCTGCCTCAGTTCCTGCTCAAAATTTATTGCCTTGTTTACCAAATCTCAGAAATTGTCCAACTCAAGAAAGGCAAGAGCCTGTCTATTGTCAGGCTTGAGACCATTGAAGAGTTTTTTGGATTTATCTTGTTCTATGGAGATAATAGTGAGTGAGAAAACCAAAAGTTTGGTAAACTTGGCAGCGTATTCCCGAGCCCTCATGGATCCTTGATCGAGTTGTGCAAACTTTTGTTTCTTCTTTTTTTTTTGACGGCGTTGGGGAAATACTCATTAATGAATTGAGACTCAAAATCTAACCACGACATGGTGGCGATGTCGACCTGGGGGTCGCCTTTGACAACTTTCCACCAACTACTTGCGGTACTAACCAGTTGGTAAGCTGCGAGTGGAATCTTTCTTTCATCAGGCACACCTATAACTTCCAAAGCTTTTCATGTTTCATCAAGCCACTTCTGGGCTTCATCAGAGTCTGGTTTTCCATCGAAGGTGATGGGTTGCAACTGCGTGTACTTGGTGATTTGGTTGGTCATTTGATCCAATTGATACTTGACCGGATCGACCAAAGGTTGATGGGTCACAGCGTGTTGACCAACTACATCGTGAACTGTGGCGGCGACAGATGTCTCCACGTAATCTATAAAACCTTAGAAAATAGCTTCATGCTGGACAACATTTTTACTCCTTCAGTTGGAGTTGGAGCAGCTTGTTCGACGGTGGGAGCTTTGGTTGTGTTGTTCGTTGCCTGGTAAGAGATGAGGGCAGTAGATTTAAGTCCAGTGGTCTCTTACGGCTAGACGTTCTCAGCCGCTTGTCATGAGGAGCTGGGTCCCTGCTAACTCTTGGTTTGGACAGGCATTGTCTGCAAATGAGGTTGGTACGTATTCATGCAATTCATGTGCATGAAAAGAGGTGAAAAATTATTGCGATGCAATGGCAGTGCAGGGTCCGTGGTGTCAGTTCAAAAGGTTTAACCACTTAGATTTCTAGGTTTCGGAAAAATGGAAGGGAAAAGTCTAGTCATTCCACGACATCGCACTACTAGGTGGGGTTTAAAACTAAAACTGAAAGTTTAGTTTCTATCTTTAAAAAAACAACTTGTATGATATATAATTTTGTAAAAGTTTATGAAGAGTCCATTGGGTAGTTTCTAAAAATATATCATTCCTTTGAAACTAGTAACAACCAAAGTATTTGTCACCACCCCGTTCTGTTACCCAAAAATACGCAACGAATCGTAGAATTGGAGTGCGAACAATTATGGACATCAACATAGATTTTTTATTCATCCTCCATTAATTAAGGAGGGCACAAGTACAAGGGTACATTAATTTACATACACGAGTACGTAACGGAAGTACATCTACAACACCTACACGCCTAGATCTACGTCGACTTCCCGCTCTCTACGTGCCTCCTTCGCACATAACTTTGACGACTCTTGCCCTTACATGCAACATCTAAGAGCCTGGGGAAAATATCAGCGGGGTGAGCTCAACAACTCAGTGGTTCAAGCAAAGTGAACACAACGTTTATAGAAGATAATTACAACTGTACATAGAATAATGCATTTCAGTCCATGTCAAGCAATACAATCATGAAATGCAGCAGCATCCTTCGTACCAACGTACGTGTGCTTTATAAATCAAATAGCAACTACGGAGTGCACCACTGGCCGTGTGCTTAGTATCATCATGTGATGGTTCCCCTTTGAAATCACGGGACCTAGCGTAATGCAGCTCCAAGTCCCGCAAGCAAAGGTGCTCAACCGCATCACGAAGGCTTCTAATGATCTGTGTCAAAGATAAGGGACCACCCTCATCAATAGTATGCCATATGCATGAAGTAATGTAGCATGGTATCATGTATATAGACGATGCAACGTTATTCTTATCATAAAGTAAAAGAATACACAAATCTATGCCTTCATCCCCACCTCGCATATCTCTGTAGCCATTCTACGAGCATTGTGCCCATAACTTTCCTCTGTCCTGAAACGGACAACATTTCGATACATCATTCAATCTTGCAGTCCATGGATAGCATCTCGGTGCATCATATGCCTCCAGGTGCCGCGGACAGCATCTCGGCGCCTCGTTGGACTCTTAAGAGGTGTGGACAGCGTTTTGGTGTAACGCTGGATTCAAGTGTCGCAGACGACATCTCGACGCTCCAAACATCGCGGGAGAAAGTCTATGCATTTCTGAGGGTTTGAGAGGCGTAGAGAATGGTTTGGAAGAGGGGGAACCCCCTTCCTATTTATAGAAAAATCATAGGAAACTGCCCAGGCACGTGCCTGGGTACTTGGGCATTTTTTTCGGGCATTCTTGGGCACTTTGTTGGGTACTTTGTTGGGCACTTCATTGGGCTTAAATCGTGGAACCCTAAATCTTCAGTTCTTTTTTCATGTTGAGTATAGTGTTCATGCGAACATTGTTGCTTTATGTGATTTTATGATGTATTATCTATTTGTTTCAAATTTCTGGGTTGTTGCATTCTACCACCCTTATTTGGAATTTCGTCCTCGAAATCCGGCTATGGTTGCCTAGGTGTTAAAATTTAAGAACCTAATTGTTTAGCCGACGCCTCAGATTCTTATATATCTAAAAAGGGTTTCTAACTAATTGGATCATCCAATCTTCATGGTCATGCACTAATTCAATTAAGTGAACTTATCCTAAATTTCATTACTTCCCTTGCTCTAGGTTAATTCCATAACCTAAGATCTTGCATAATTAATCCACAATCATTGTTTGAGAAAATACCAAACTTATATTAATGTGTACAACCTCACACTTTCTCTCATTATGATCATCTAATCAAGTTGATTATACCAATACCCAAAATCAATAGATTCCAAGTGATCATATTAGTACTAAAATCAAGTAATATAATCCTTAAATCACCTTAACATGAAACTAAAATCGAGTATGCTAATACCCATCAAGGACTACACTTCCCTTGTCATAATCACTCATCATACGAAGAAATAAGATAAAAAAAAAATTCAGCCACGTCAAAATTTACAAATCCATCCTGATCTGGTCCTACTCTCCAGACGTGGCAAGACTAGCACACATATTATTCACTCACTTTGTTGCCCATGCGGCAATATGCATTAAAACAATCCTCGCAAATTATTATTTGCACATACAAGACCATGAGCTTGAAAAGCCCCAAGACCTCAAAGTCAACATTGACCATTGATCATAATCATAAGATCCTCAAATCTTAAGTCCCAATAAGTACATAAATTTATCTAGATTATCATGTACCTTATAGTTCTCATATAATCAGTAACTCTCCAATTAAAGACTAAATACGTTAAACTTTCAAGTCTATCCTTCATCCTGAATAATACCTCAATATTCTTCCAATAATCTGGCAAGGTAATCATCCCATAAGTTCACAATAGGAAAAGATATTCAATCCTAATTAATGTCTAGCTAAGTCTGTAGTTCACAGTAATCATCAAATTACATCATATCCAAATAAGATCAAGAGAATCCTACAAAATGGAAATATACTGATAAATAGGTATTTAGTATATGTTTTAGAGCATGTGTTTAATTAGGTGTGTTTTATGGTATTTAGTTCCTATATTAAGTTTGTTTACCATAAATTTGGTTATTTGATAGTTTAGTTACATTTTGGTGTTTTTGTATTATTTCGGTATGAATTTCTCTAGGTTGGTTCATGAAATTATTAAAGCATGATAATCACTTGGTTTAATGTGTTTTGTAGGTGCTTTGATGTTCTAAATGATGATTGAGAAGATGAAGACATGATGCAAGAGGAGCCAAAGGAGTGAAGAAACATGTGCATCCAAGCCTTGGGAGTGTGAAAAATTGGCCAAGTCCACAAGAAAATCAGGAAAAACAGGTGTAAAAACCCGTAACTGGGCATCGCGGCGACGGGAAATTCGATTCTGCGCGACTTTTATATTTCGGCCATAACTTTCTCAATTTAACTTCGAATTGGGCGTGGTTTATTTCTATGGATTCCTTACTTGAAGTAATACAAGATGAAAGGGTTTTGACGTTGATTTGAAGGGTAGAAAAAAGAATAAAAAGGGTGAGAAAGAAAGCAAATGTGCAATTCAAAATAGAAACTTTCTAATTTTGTTGCGTACTTTCCTAGTTTGACTAAGACACTTCTTGGACGACTTCCTATGGACTTGTAGCTATATAAAGACCATTTTTTAGGGTTTTCAAAGCATCATAGAGGTTAAAAGAGAGAAGAGAATGAGCTGAAGAAAATTGAATCAAAGGAGGCGAAGAACGCGAAGTTGGAAACAAGGGAGCATCTTCAACATCTTCCAATTGGTTTTCTAGTTTCTTCTTTTTTCTATTCAACATGTTCATCAATATTTTTATGTTTTCTTCTATTATAATGATGAGCGAAGTTGTTTGTCTAGAGTTACAATTGGATCTCATATAGATATTGGATTTTATGTTTGATTTTAGATTTTAATTGATTATTTAGAGTTGTTTATTTTAATTTGTTCTTAATGCTTCTAATTACTTGATCACTAATTAGATGATTTTTTGAATCTATATGTTCTTGACGAAGGGAGTTTAGATATGTGAACTTGATTCAAATAACATATGATCATAAGAGCAAAAGCTATTGAGTTCATGTGCGATAGAAGTATACTTATGTGACATGTGAAACCATTGAAGAGTATAATCTTAAAGAATCTTGTTTTAATTTAAATTTCATAGAAATATAGAGATTTAATTATTCAAGGTATTTTTGCTTGACCATCGAAAAAGGCTTGTAAATAATTTAGACTCTTGGTTAACAAATTTAATTAATTAATTAATTAAAAATTAGCTAGATAAATCCAATTGAAATATGAGTGAAGATTGTAATTCTAGGTTTTAATTATTTTGATTATTATTTTGATTACTTTAATTAATTTTAATTTGTTTTACATATAACTTTATTGTTTAGCTTTCAACAAATTTTAATTGGTGTTAAGATAAGATTAGGGTGAAACAATTTTAATATTTAACATAGAAATTCAGTAATAAATTTTTGTGGGAACGATACTCTATTCATCACTTTATTACTTGTTAACGGTATTGTGCACTTGCAATAATTTTACGCAACATATACTCCACCATCAATTCTCAAGATATAACCGTACCACCTCCATGCCAACTAAACAAAAATATCTCATTTCTAGATGCCACGTGGCAGAGGGTGCTACGGTATGCCCATGTTTTAAAAATATGTTCTAAGGAAATTTTTTTCTTACGAAACCTTCCTCATGGGACTTATTTGCCCTAAGTTTACTTCCTAGGACAAAACACTACACGCATACTGAGGGGTCGATGCGCATACAAAGGACGTCATTGCCCACATTAAGGCGTACCGAGGGACAGATGTGCACACTAAGGTGACAAACAACCAATGCGCTTATTGAGGGATTGACGCGCACATCAAGGTGGCAAACGACCGATGTGTGTACCAAGGGATCGATGCACACATCGAGGCACTAAAATTGTACCGAGGTAGTAGACACACGCATCGAAAAGGGGCTGATACATGTGTCACACTAACATAACCGACGTGTGTACCGAGGGATCGACGCATGTATCATGGTACTAAAATTGTACTAAGATGATAGACACACGTATCGAAAGGGGTTGATACACGTGTCATACTAACAAAATTGATGCGCGTACCGAGTAATTGATGCGCTTACCGATGCGACCATTTGTGCGTATCAAAGGGTCGATGCACTCACTAAGGTAATAAAATTTTACCAAGGTGGTTGGCATGTGTATCGAAGGATCGACACACGAACCGAGGTACTAAAAATGTACCAAGGTGCTTGACACGCGTATCAAAGGGGGTTGAGATGCAGACCACATTGACATTGCTGACGTGCATACCGAGGGATCAACGGGCTCATGGCATTGGTCGCAAGATCATGCTCTAATACCATTTAATTGTCACACCCCATTCTATTACCCAAAAATACGCAACGAATCGTAGAACTGGAATGGGAACAATTATGGACATCAACATAGATCTTTTATTCATCCTCCATTAATAAAGGAGGGCACAAGTACAAGGTTACATTGATAAGTTGAGTTTTAGTAGTTAGTTTTCATGTTAATTTGATACCAAAAACTTGATGCGGAATATTTTGTATCGCAAGTGTACGATAGTCAAGTTATAAAATTGAGGTGAGTCGAGTTATCGTCCTCAGGGAAAAGTAATTTTACTAATATAATGTCCAGAACTACTAAGATTTTAATGTTATCTAGGTGAATAAAAATGGGTGATTTTATGTGCTGGATTAAAATTTAAACAAATTAAAATGAATTAATGCAAAAATAATTGAAAATGGGTGTAAATCAATGAATGAAAATTCTAGAGGAGTGAAATCATTATGTTTTACTTTAAGGGTTTGTTATTGATTTAGTTAATAAATTTATAAATCATGAATCCTATCTCAATAAAATACCTCTCTCGAGCGTCAATTTGAAAACCTACACTTAACCTATTAATTCCCTCTCTCGAGTGTAAACTAACAAGTCAAGCATGCCTTAATATTTGTGATTCATGTTACCTTATTTTAAAGGATTTTGTAGGTCTCTCGACTCAATACTACTAACCTAGGTCACAAATTCCCAGATCTGATTTGATAACACCTCTCTCAAGTGTAAGAAATCAAATCTACCTTCATTCAATTAGTGGCCAACAAATTGAAGGCATTAAGCATATGGAATTGCAACTAAATTCATAAATCAATTCAATAACATAGAAATAAGCATTAACCCATAAAATCAAACATAAATCATTCAAACCTCTAGATCAAGAACTTAGCTCATATTCATGTTCATGGATACAAGATGAAAAAGAAATAAAATAATGGAATAAAACATTTCAAAATACAGGACAGTGAAATCAAAGGTTAGAATCCCCCTTTGACGGTAGCTTAATCTTCTCCTTGTCCTTAGTTCCTTCAAGCCTCCAATACTCTTCTTTTTTTCTTGCCTCCTTTTTCACATTCTCTAACCTAATTCTCCACTTTGATCATCCTCAATTAAAATCCTAAATCGTATTTTACACTTAAGTGGGTCAAAAGACCAAAATGGGAATGAAAACTCGCTAAAAAAATGAAGTCCCGAAATGCTGCGAAATGTTGGGCGTCGTGGCTCCCATCCATGGGTTTCAGTACCTCTTCTTTGCATTTGGGCGCCGCGGCGCCCACCCACAGGTTTTTGTGGTGCTGATTTGTGGACATAGCCAATTTTCCCACTTTTGGCACACTTCTTGCACATGTTTTTGACTTCTTTTGAACACCATTTGAAACAAGTGTTTTGCACATGTTCTTGACTTCTTTTGAACACCATTTAAACCTTGTTTCAATTCACTTTTGAGCTCTTTATTTACCTACAAAACAAAACGTAAACGAATGTAAATTCTATGCAATAAATCAAAGTATTAACTATAATGAAATATGCTCAAAACATGTGACTTCTATGATATTACCATGTATCAAAAAGTCATTTATTCATGATAAAAACCTATAAAAACCTAAAATAAAACCTAAATGCATCTAAAGCAACTAAGTATACTAATCATGTAAAAACACTTAAAAACTAACTAAATGAATTTAAAAATCTATGAAATTAACATGCAAACTAACTACTGAAACTCAACTTATCAAATTCCCCCAAACTTAGATTTTGATCGTCCCAAGCAAAGAGAAAAATGAAAGTTAATCAAACAAACTTCTCACATATTCTAAAATGAACAAAGATTTAACTTGCAAAATGAGTTTTCATGATCTCAAAGACAACATACATTCCCTACACAAAACCCAGGGAAAACTTCGAAAGTTTAAACTTCTTGTCTAGAATTTCAATCTGCAAAGCAATGCATTCTCTTTTATCCTCATTGACAAACAATCACAAGAAATCATTCACATGACCACTCATAAATTATACAGATCAATGCAAGCAAAGATAAAAGTATAGTCTCAACAAAACAAAACATGAACTTCATATGCTTGTTTTTCACACTTCTCTCCACTAATGTAGGACTCACACCAATTAAGTTCAATAGGACTTTGTTAGTTTGTAATGTAAGGCTAAGGTTAAGGGTTTGATAACATGGATAAAATGAAGTTTAATACACCCAAAACATCTTTTATACGCAGCACCTTTAATCTTGTGCCTTACAAAATGAATCATCACATCGCCCTTTACATTCCCCCAAACTTATTCAATTCACTCATTTATGAAGAACTATATTTTTTTTTCATTATTTTTCTTTTTCATCTTTCTTTTTCTTCTTTTTCACATATATTCTCATTCCATAACACATTTACACATAAATTCTCATGAAAACGACCCAACCCATTATAATTCATCTATTTCAAAGAGTTAAGGGTGCAAGGGTGAAAAACAAGGGAATATCAATCAAAGGCCTTGGCTAATCATTGTAGGTGACAAAGAACAGTATAAAAGGCTCAAAATAGGGTGACTAGGGGTAATACACAGTTAGGTGGGTTTTATATCTCAAACTGTCCAAAAATAGCCTAAATCATATCTCTCATGGTGTTAATCCTAGGATTTTGCCTCAAGAAGTAATCAAGCAAGTTCTAGAGTTCAGTTTGAAAAGTGAGATTCAATGAAGCTTAACTTGCAAAATCTCAATTTAAATAGCAAGTGGAACTCATAATCATAATTTTATACTCAGAAGTCAACAAAAATTTCCAATAAACATGGCATAGCAAATCAAGCACACAGACTTAAGAGTACTTTCTAATTTTCCACAGATCATGTTCAAAACCAAGTGCTAGCCTTTTCATAGATCATACATACAATATCAAATCACATCAAAGTTCATAAGGGAGTATGGATTTTTTCATTATCAAAACTCAAAAATTTAAATTTTCAAAAAAAATGCACTCAACTTTTTCACTAAGACATAGTATTCAAACTCTCCCCCAAACTTAAACTAAGATTGTCTTCAATGCAAAACAACTACAAAGCAAGATAAAAAGATAAAGGATAACGAAACTCCCCTAAACCACATGGGTAAAGGCTTCCACAACGATTCTCCTTCTCTTGTTGTTGATGAGGACTTCCAAATTGAAATGAGTACCTGGGGAATGACATAAAGAGATGTCATTAGTGAAAAGTAAAAACTCAACTTCTATACTACAATGACTAGAAATAAACAAAAGCATCAACAAAACCGGTTGGGTTGCCTCCCAACAAGTGCTTATTTATAGTCATTAGCTAGACTTTCTCTTCTCTTGCTCATGGCAGTTCATAGTAGAAGAACATCTCCTCCTTCCGATTGGCTTGGCTAAAACAGTACGTCTTTTGACTGCATTTAGCACATGCTTCCACAAAGATCTCCGCATCTTCAAAAAAAGTAGGCCAATCTAAACCATCTTGAAGGACCTTTAAAGTTGTCCTTGTTGCACTAAAATGTTCGCCACAACATGAAGCATGACAGTCATGAAAAATCTCTAGTACTCCTTTTTCTAGCAAACTTTGCATAGTAGCTTGATTTTTGCTTCTATGAAAGAGCAAAGGATCATCCCATTTATAAAACTTGTCATCAAGAAAAACTTGTTGCTTCCCAAAATGGGATGTTCCCTCTTGCAACACACCACTCCAAGGAGAACTCAAAGGTGCAAGAGTTACACTTTTCATATCTTCTAACTTGAGTTTAGGAGCTTCATCAACAGAGCTCACAAATGGCAACTCAAAATGCTTCTTCTCCTCAATTTTCACTAATTTTTCAGAATTTGGTTGACCCATGCCTCGCTCCAAAGTATTTGTCACCATCATGTTCTCTTGAACATTACTCTCAATTACCTCAACTCTATTGCAATCGCTCTTCTCTTCTTGAAGCTTTGGAGACTTGTAAATGTCAAACTTGACTTCTTCATCATTTACTCTCAATGTGAGTGCTCTTCCCTTAACATCTATCAAAGCTCTCCCAGTGGCGAGGAATGGTCTCCCAAAGATGAGTGGTAACTCTTCGTCCTCCTCCATGTCCAACACCACGAAGTCCACAGGAAATATAAATTTATCCACTTTGACCAGCACATCTTCAACAATGCCCCATGGATATGTGATTGAACAGTCCGCTAGTTGAAGGGATATAGTGGTGGGCTTCACCTCTCCTAATCCAAGCTTCTTGAAAATAGCCAAGGGCATCAAATTAATGCTTGCACCAAGATCACATAAACATTATCAAAAGAAAATGGACCAATAACACAGGGAATAGAAAAACTCCCTGGATCTTTGAGCTTCTGGGGCAACTTCTTCTGCAGAATAACATTTCACTCCTCAATGAGTTTGAAAGTTTCAAACTCCTCCAGCTTCCCTCTTTGTAGCCCCTTGTCTTTTGTCACTGGTACCCCATTGCCTTGTTGTGCCACTTCCTCTTGAACTTATTTTTCAACCTCTTCTTGAGCTTGTGAATATGATGGAATGGATGGCGAAGAAGGAAATGAACTCGGCTTGACCTTGTTCGGTAAAAGAGAACTCTCAACTTCTTTGCCACACCCCATGCACCTCTCTTTTGGATTCACTTTTGTATTACTTGGGAAGGAATTTTGTTGATGTTGTTGCGCACCAATGGTTGAGGCAACTTGTCCCACTTGAACTTCCAAATTCTTAACAGAGGCACCCAAGTATACCACTTGAGTTATCACTTGACTCATTGTACTCATTTGATTAGCCACGTGAGCCGCCAATTCATCCAACTTTATTTCACTTTTAGCAAACCTCTTGTTTGAATCATTCAGAAAATTAGTCATTACTTCTTTCAGACTTGATTTCTTCTCTTGAACTTGATTCTGAAACCCCGGCGGTTGCAACACGTTTATGTTATTTGAGTAGGAAAAATTTCAGGATTCCTAACCCTCAGATGGTACTAATTTGGCACTTGAGTGCCACTTTGGTTCGCTCTGTAGTTGTCTTGGTTGCCTCTATAGTTGTACAATCTGTTGTTCACAAATTGTACTTGTTCTTCTTGACCACCAAAACCTTGAGGAATTGAACTTGCTGCTACAATGGATGTTATGGAAGATGAAGGTGAAGGATTTCCTAGGAGAATATTCATTTGGTGTTGCAGTGAAGACACTTGAGCTGATAAAGTTGTCATTTGATCCACTTCATGCAATCCAACCACTCTTTTTGTTGGAGGCCTTTCATTGGAGTTTTCATAAAAGTTGGAAGCCATTTCTTCTATCAACATGAGGGTTTTATCTGTTGTCTTTCCCATAAGAATACCACCAGCTGCAACATCAACTAATGACCTTGTAGATAAGGTCATGTCATTGTAAAACATTTGAATCTGCAACCACTCTTGGTACCCATGCTGTGGACATCTTCTCACTAGGTATTTAAATCTTTCCCAAGTCTCATATAAAGATTCAGACTCCAATTGTCTGAATTAACTGATCTCTGCTCTCAGTTGTGATATCCTTGTAGGTGTGAAGAATCTTTGAAGAAACTTTTGGAGCATCTCTTCTCATGTAGTAATGCTCCTTGGTAGTAGAGATTGAAGCCATGATTTTGCTTTGTCCCTTAATGAAAATGGGAACAATCTCAGTCTTATTTGCTCTTCTGGGACCCCGTTTATCTTCACTGTGTCACACATCTCCAAGAAAGTGTTGATGTGGACCGTTGGATCTTCTTGACATCAACATAGATCTTTTATTCATTTTCAATTAATTAAGGAGGGCACAAGTACAAGGGTAGATTAATTTACATACATGAGTACGCACCAAAAATACATCTACAACACCTACACACCTAGATCTATGTCGACGTCCTACTCTCTACGCTCTACAACACCTACACACCTAGATCTATGTCGACGTCCTACTCTCTACGCTCCTCCTTTGCACGTAGCTCCGACGGCTCTTGCCTAGCATGCAACGTCTAAGAGCCTGCAAAAAATATTAGTAGGGTGAGCTCAACAACTCAATGGTTCAAGAAAAGTGAACGCAACGTTTACAAAAGATAAATACAACTGTACATAAAATAATGCATTTCAATCCACGTCAAGCAATACAATCATGAAATGCAGCAACATCCTCCGTACCAACATATGTGTGCTTTATAAATCAAATAGAAACTATGGAGTGCACCGTGGGCCATGTGCTTAGTATCATCATGTGATGGTTCCCCTTTGAAATCATGGGACTGAGAGCAATCCATGTCCGGAAGCAAAGGTGCTCAACCGCATCACGAAGGCTTCCAATGATCTGTCTCAAAGACAAAGGTCCACCCTCATCAATAGTAGGCCATATGCGTGAAGTAATGTAGCATGATATCATGTATATAGACGATGCAATGTTATTCTTATCATAAAGTAAAAGAATATGCAAACCTATGCCTTCATCCCCACCTCGCAGATCTTGTCGCCGCTTTGCGAGAACGTACGACGTCCATCTTTGTAGCCATTCTACGAGCATTGTGCCCATACCTTTCCTTTGTCCTAAAACAGACAACATTTTGACACATAGTTGGATCTTGCAGTCCATGGATCGCATCTCGGTGCATCATAGGCCTCCAGGCGCCGCTGACAGCATCTCGACGCATTGTTCATCTCAGCGCCTCGTTCGAGTCTTAAGAGGCGTGGACAGCCTTTTGGCGTAACGCTAGGTTTCAAGTGCCACAGACGACATCTCGATGCTCTGAACATCGCAGGAGAAAGTTTAGGCATTTCTAAGGGTTTGAGAGGCGTGGAGAATGGTTTGAGGAGGGGGAACCCCCTTCCTATTTATAGAAAAATTGTAGGAACCTGCCTAGGCAGGTGGCTGGGCATGTCCTCGGGCACATGCCTGGGTACTTGGGCATTTTTTCGGGCATTTTTGGGCACTTCGCTAGGTACTTTGTTGGGCACTTCATTGGGCTTAAATCGAGGAACCTAAATCCTCTGTTCTTGTTTCATGTTGAGTACAATGTTCATGCGAACACTATTGCTTTATGTTATTTTATGATTTATTATCTATTTTTTTCAAATTTCTAGGTTGTTACAGTATTCCTAAGACCTTTCCTCGTGTTGCCTCTTAAATCTACATTTCGCAGAAAAATTTTTAATCACTATGCTCACCTTTTGCCAAGACTTAGCGATAAGAGACGTGGCCAATTCAAGGGGATTAGTGTGCAATCTTTTTGCAGATCCTAGTGAGCTAGGCAGACTACCACTTGTATCTACTAGGTTTCCACGTCCCATACCATGGAGACATAGCGATATTGGTTATAGGTCTGTTGTTCAAAATAGATTACTACACACAAGGTCTGTAGGCTACCTCAGTTCACGGGGTTTATTTAGTATTTGGTGAGTATGATGTGTCCCATAACACTACAAACTCATTAATAATGGGAAAACCGCTCATAACGAGTTCACCTACCAAAGATGGTCTCACACAAGCAAAACAATCGTAAGCTATTCCCTAAGGTTTTTGAGTCAGAGATCCAACATGAACGTTTTTTTTTTTTGCTGGTTCTACTATAAGAGTACAAACTAGAAAAGATTGCGAAGATCAGAAGAGTAAAGAAATATTGACGGTTCCATGCTTGGAGAGAAAATTGGTGTACTCATGATACTATTATAAATACACGCATCCCCCAGTGGCTGACCATCGAGGTTAGAGCCCACTGGCGGATCTTGCGCTTGTTGCGATGATTGGTCCACGTCACCTTTGTTGAGGAACTGAGGAGTAACCCCCATCACTAGAATGTTGTATGCACCAAGCCGCTCCTTCAGCGTTTTGATGTCCTTGTCGTAACCTTTAAGTGTGATCTTGAATTCTTTGAACTGATTAGACATTGCAGCCATCATCATGTCCTCAGATTCCTTTATACATTCCCTTATCATGTCTATTATTTGCATCTGAGGAGCAGGAGTAGGTGTCCTGGCCAGAAGCGGAGGGGGAAAGAAGTGTGGAGCTGAAGGGTTTACTTTCACTTCGGGTATGTTCAGGATGAACTCGTTCTCAAAATTGAGGAGTTCATCATCTGAGACTTCAAGACTCGGGAAGTCCTCTACAGGACATGATTCATCAATCTGGGTCCTGGAGGAAGAACTCCCCTTCGGTCCTGTCTTCTCTAGGGTGGTGGCGCTGATAGGGCCAACAAGAGGCGAAGATGTCTCTGATGGCTCAAATTCGATCCCAAAGTGCTTGAAGATTTTCATTAACAAACCCCCATAGGGGAGAGAGCTAGGTTTGAGGGTTGTACTGGCTATGTGTTGTAGTATGATAAAGGGAAAATTTACCTTGATTCCCTTTACTAGATAATAAACTAGGAAGCACTCTGGGTGAGTAAGGGTGGCTCTTTTTCCTAGATCAAGTAGGAGATTGTGCATCGCAATTTGGGAAAGGGCGGAGTATTGTTCTTTAAAAACTGAGGTGGGAATTTGAGCTTTGATATGTTTGGTGACACAAGTTAAAGTCCAGAACATGCTACGCGAGCTTCGGGCCACTCTTTGCCTGTCACTATCAGAGTAAACATCGCAAATGGGCCCCTATTATGGAATTCCCATAATTTCGGACATAGTTTTTGAAGTAAGATTGATTTTTACATTGTTTACAGTAGTAGTGATGGTGAGAGAATCACTCAAAGGGGTACAGTTTGGACCTCATTTTAGAATAAAAAGATTTAACCAGGGTTTTAAAAACATATTTGTCAAGTTCAATAATAGGAGTTCATTTTAAAGCGTTGAGCTTGTTGTGGACAAGTTGTCAAAACTCACTAGGCAGATCCAACAACCGTTTGGTTGCAATGCGACACCTGGTGATGGCCTCCCATCGTTAATCATTTGAAGGTTGCCTCTTGCACCGCTTCAGCCTTGCTCTTTGCTCCATTTTAAGAGAAAAAGAAAAAGATGGGAAAAATATGAAAAAAAGGAGAGGGAGAGGGGTGAGGAGAGGTTTCTCCCTCCCTCACCTTCTTATAGGCATCCTCCATTTGGGGGATGTCCCTTTTAATGGGAGACGTCTCCCCTTCCCTTGTGGGGGATGACTCCTCTTGGGGGACACCCCCTTGAGGCGACATTCCCTCTTGGGGGATGCCCCCATGACTCCAAATCCTTTTTTTTGAATTTTTTTTTAATATCGTGTTGGTCACAAGATAGTGCTCTCCGATACCAAAAATATTGTCACAACCCACTGGTACGCTTGTCGGGGCCATACTCACCGAAATTCAACGCCCATAAGATGAGGTGTGGCAATATGTCATGTACACAAAAACATAAATATCCAAGAGCCATTTTTGAAGCAAAAAGACATTTATATATATAAAAGAGGTCCTTCCAAAAGGTGTTTAATATTACATTTTCGGGCGAGATACAAAACAAAAAGGTAAGAAGACTATGCCCCGAAAAAGAAAGAAAAATAAAAAAAGACCAAAAAGAGGACAAATCGAACTCCATCGCCTCTAGTAGGGACTTGCTGGAAGAGCAAAAATATAAGTCCATAGGTGAGAGAGGGTTGGCAGTCACCCCCTGAATAAGTCCATCCTAACCCATCTTAGATTCCTGGAAAGATTAGCAAAGAGGGGAGAACAAAGTTCAGTGGATCAAGCATGTTAACAAAGGTTATTTAAACAATAATAAAGCATCCAGTGATGACAACCCGACCTTATGGCCCAAAGCACACAACAACTGGACAAACCATAAGTCGAGTGTCCCAAATAATAATGAGCAGCAACTAAGAGATCTCATGAGTTCTAGTTCTTTAAGCAGAAACGACAAGACCCTATGAGGTAGAACACATAGCACCTGGACAATCCAATCGGTCTCCAACATTCCCTTTTTTTTATAACGGTTCATACAACATGATGTGTGCATGAATTAGTAGAGCATGGTAACATCATAAATAGATAATGCAATGTAATCGTCATTGTAAAGATAAGAAATGCAAACCTAGGCTTTCATACCCACTTTTGGAAGTGCGCAGTGTTATCTCAAGAGGAACCCCATAAAAGAATGTTTTGATGATTCTAAATCACTAAATCTTATGATCTAATGATGTTGTTGAAGTGTTTCAGCAAATCAATTTGAAGAAAGTCAAGTTTCAATCAGTCAAGATCATGCCAAATCAAGCTATCAAGAACAAGGTTAAAAAGAGTTAAATATTAGATTGTAGAACCTTACTCGAAACCTTTTTCTTAGCAAATATATATATACAAGTTCTTTTTTAAAAGTATTTTCAATTTCGAAGAAAATTGATTTCTACCAATTTCACTCAAAGGTTTCTCAATCGTTTTCTGAACCATATGAACAATTTTCTGAACATTTGATTTGATCCAAAAAGCTTAAGTATTGATTTGATTAATCGTGTTTTTGGAAAATCAAATTTCAAGAAAAAAATATTTTTAGTGTCATTCAAGACGCTGATGGTCAATAAGGACGCTAATGCAGTGACTAGTAATTTAATATCGAGCCAACACTACGGGACGTTGATAGACCATCTGGGCACTGATGGTTTCTGGATTCAAAAGTTTATCATTCACGTCAGGATGTTGATCGAGTATGAGCGCCCTCATTGAATGAACCTAAAAACCAGCAGTTGCACGTCAGGACGTTAATAGCGCATCAATGCCCTCATCTGAAAACTCAAGCTTGTCAGGATGCTAACGCAACATTAGCGTCCTCCCAGAGCAAGTCAGTGAAAATCAAATTTTCAGAACTATGTGTTTCAGGACATTGATAGAACACTGTCAGAAAAACTGAAAAAGAAACTGTCACTTGTCAACTGACTTTTCAGTTGCATGATCAGAAGATCTCTGACTGTTTCTATTCTTATGCAAACTAAATTTAACCAGAACATTTTCACAAAAACTAAACTTACCATTTTTAGGAAAAAATTAATCTTTTGACACAACATTCTAATTCATCTTTTCAAATACTTTTCAAATTTCAAAAGTTGCAGATTTGCTGCAAACGTTTCTATAAGTATCTTATTCAAGTTGAATTGCAACAACCTTTTTAGAAAAATCTCTAAGCCTAAAACTTTTGAAAGTTAGTCGATTTCAACTTTGCAAAAATATTGTTTTGATAAACGATTTCTTTCAACAAGTGGTTTTTCATTTTGTGCTTATCTTATATCTTATCTTCTGAAAAATCGGTGGAAGAAAGGATATTAATTTTACTTAAATTTTTAGCTATATTCCAATTCGTATCTTATTGCTGAAAATAAGTATTTTTTCGAGTGAAAGGGTTGTAGGATTCAATGTATTAAATTGTATATCTTTTATCTGAATCTATTTGTAACTGCACTTGTAAAAGTTGTAGGAAGTTATCTTTGCAAAATAGGATAATCAGTTGTTGTTCATATCCGTGAGTTTAAGTGTAGGTTGTCTTGCACTTGTAAGTCAAGAGTGTAGGTAGTCTTGCACCTGTGAAGCCACGAGTGTAGTTAGGTCTCACACCTGTAAGCTGAGAGTTGTAAGGTAGTTCTTGTTGGTCCACCCAAAAGGGAGGTGCATTGAGTGTGATGGTCAATTTTAAACTTTTTCAATGACTTAGTGATATACATTGGTACAATAGAACTAAATCCACTACCTAATCCCCCGATTAGGATTTTCTCAATCTACTAACTGATTCTCTTATGGGTGAGAACCAAACCGTTATACATGCCCTTTTACAGGTTCAAGGCAAACCTATCCTTTTATAGGCTAAGGATGAACCGTATTTCCTTTTTTCGGGATAAAGAAAAACCCATGTTCCTTTTGTGGGATAAGGAAGAACCGTTTTCCTTTTGCGAGATAAGGAAGAACAGTTTTCTCTTTTACAGGTTCAGAAAATAACCTATCCTTTTACAGGTTAAGGATGAACCTATCCTTTTATGAGATTAGGATGAACTGATTTCCTACTTACAGGTGAAGATGGACCTTAACATGATTTCAAAAATCATTAAGTAAACTACATTCACTTGTCCTGGTTGTTTTAATCCAGAAACACACCAACATTACAACACAAACTAATGATGTTGGTTCTAACTCAGTAGAACACTTTACAATTAAGCTCATGTGTATAGCATTACAAAGATGTATAAATTTGAATACGTAATGCTAAGAGAAAATACACTTACAGTCCTTTACCTTTCAATGTTCGGTATTGCTCAAGTGCAGTTTTGAAAAGCGTATGATATGCAAATCAATTAAGTGCTTCTTCGAAAATATTATGATACAAATTAAACATTGACGTAGAAAATGCAGGACCAGTGTAAATCCTAAACACAGAAAATTTTCAAAATAGATATAATATATAAGCTTGAAAAATTTTGGTTCAGTGTTCAGTAGTTAACACAACTACTGATAAAGTTCAATACAGTACTTAAGATGTGAAATCAAGTACAACTGTATTTCTCATGAACTATTTCTCAAATTCCTTCATCAGCGTGATTAAAGTTAAGTATGAATCCAGGCTAAGAATTTGAGTAGAAACCAGTTCTAAATAGATTTTCAAAGATAGAATATAATTGAAGTTCAATATGAAAATCTATTGACTAAGTAAAGTATCAATGAAGAATACTTTGAAAACTTAGTGCATTTGAAAAACATTTTGAAATATTAAACATTGACTAACATTCAAAAAGTTTTTGGCACGATAAAAATTATCGGCAAGTTGTTTGTTTCAAAGTATTGGTATTTATAAACCTGGTAGACAATAGCTGTTAGACATTTGAAATTCAAATACAGTGGGAACGTTTACACACAACGGCTAGAATGTTATACGAAAATGGCAACTGCAATCAACATTCTGGTTCTTTTCAGATTTCATGAAAAAGGAAAGTTTTAGAAAAACTTAATTTATATATCAGAGAAGATCTCTGATAAATCTGAAAAGGACTATGTGCAAAGATTCGTTATGAAAAAGTAGACTGATATAGTGTACTTGTTAGAATAGTGACAGTTGTTGAATTAGCGTCCTAATTCCGTAATCAGCGTCCTGGCGCATAATATCAACTTTATCGTTTTGTTGCTTGAGGGTGCTAATTATATATAAGTGTCCTGCTGAACAATGAAGTGAGGGCGCTAAAACACAGTTAGCGTCCTACTTTGTTTTAAAACAATTAAGTACATGAGGGTGCTACTATTCCGAGTAAGCGTCCTAATTTTTAAAATATAAAACACAACATGAGGGCGCTACAACTATGTAAACGTCTTATTATATTTAAAAACATTTGAAGAACAATACTAAGTGGGTTGAAGGACAATCAAAGTCTTGAAAATTATTAAGTTGATTCCCAAAGGTGAGGGCGCTCCTATCCAGGTAGCATCCTGATAGTTTATCCAACTTATAACTATCAGCGTCCTCAAAGATAAATTCTTTTAAGAACTTAGAAATCTTTCAGTAAGTTGATGCTGAGTCAGCGTCTTGACAACTTCAGAGGTTGACTAATAGGAGGCAGCTACTAACAAGTAATCGTCCTGATGAATCAGTTCAATTCAACCTTGAATGTCATTACCGTCCTAATGAATCGTCAACGTCCTGAATTATCAAGTTCAGGAGAGCGTTGCTTACTCATTAATGTCCTGAATGACTCTAGAAACACAGTTTTGACTCGTGATTAAAAATACGATGAATGTGAATAAAAACTCGGTAAATCTCAAATTAAATCATTTGAAATACCGTAAAGTGTATGATTAAAACATGCAAGTATACAAGTGAATTGTGCATGGTTTTGGAAAACGTTTGAGCGATAGCGATTAGAGAAAAATATACCTTAAATACTGTGTATTTCTCATTTTCTCATAATCTTTAAGTCCAACTCTTCATTATGAGGTCTTCAATGAACTTCGAGCTTGAGTTGAATGTCTTGAGCGTTGATCGAAAGATGTAGTCTTGAAGCTTGATCGAAACGTTCGTGATGTGATCTTAAAATCAATATATGATCTTTGAAGTCCTTTGATTGAAACGATCTTGAACGTCTGATATGACCTTGAGTTCCTTGATCGAATCATTCTTTAGTTTTTTGCTTTCTTGAGGTGCTGAGATAGTTTCTTGAATAAATCTCATTAGCATCGAAAGATATTTCGTTTATGATCATCAAAATATACTTAGGGACGTGCTAAGTGATGAACCGCTTAGATTAACAGTTCTCACACCGTGAAGCTGAGAAGATTGTAACAGTTTGGTCCTCACCCGTAAGAAGATTGTTTAGTGAAGTTTGAAATCCTAACTGAGGAGGTTAGGTAGTGGAGTTAGGCATATCGCTGAACTACTATAAATCATCTGTGCAATATTTATTTTTCACACTATCTACTTGTCGTTTCACTATCTACAGTGTCCAATTCACCCCCCTCTTGGACATTCCTGAGCCAACACATTGGCGTAGTAAAGGTGTCTTCGAGATTGTAAAAATTCAAGAAAAGCAAGAGGGAGAGATAGAGAAAGCGGTAATTATAATGAGGGGCCCTTTTTCTATTTATAGAAAGGGGCCCCAGAAGGGGGTGTTCCCCTCAGTGGGGATGTCTTTCTTTGTGGGGACATCCCCTAACTTGGGATGTCCCCCTCATGGGGACTTCCGTTGGTGTTGCTGTTGGTCCACACAAAAGGGGGGTGAATTGGGTGATATGGTCAATTTTTTATTTCTCTTCCAATAACTTAGGGATATACATGAGTGTATTGGAATTGAACGCAAAAATAAAACTCATACTAAATTACAAACGTGAGACACACAGGATTTATAGTGGTTCGGCCATGCGTACGTCCACTACCAAATCTCCATATTAAAATTTTCTTAATCCACTAGCTGATTCTCTTACGGGTGAGAACCAAACCGTTACAACTGCCCTTTTACAGGTTAAAGGCAAACCTATCCTTTCACGGGCTAAGAATGAACCAAATTTGATTTTTTCCAGATGAGGAGAAACTCATGTTCCTTTTATGGGATAAGGAAGAACCGTTTTCCTTTTACGGGATAAGGAAGAGCTGTGATCCTTTTACTGGTTAAGGAACAACCATTTTCTTTTTATGAGATAAAGAAGAATCGTGATCCTTTTACGGGATAAGGAACAACCGTTTTTCTTTTACAGGTTAAGAGATATCCTATCCTTTTATAGGTTAAGGACACACCTATCTTTTTACGGGATTAGGATGAACCAATTTCCTTCTTGCAGGTGAGGATGAACCTTTATCTCTTTTACAAGATCAGAGATAACCTTACATGATTTCATTCCTGAAATCAATAAGTGAACTACATTCACTTGTCCAGGTTGTTTCAATCCAGAAACACACCAGCATTACAATACAGTAATGTTGGTTCTAACTGAGTAGAACACTTTACAATTAAGCTCAGTACATAGCATTACAAAGATATGAAATATGAATACGTAATGCTAAGTTGAAATACACTTACAGTCATTTACCTTTCAATGTTCGGTATTGCTCAAATGAAGTTTTGAAAAGCATGAATGATGTGATAAAAAAATCAGTGCATCTTTGAAAATAATATGATACCAAATAAACATTGATTTGAAAATTGAATGACTATTGTAAATTAAAAACACAGACAATTTTTAAAATAGATATAAAATATAAGTATGAAAACTTCTGGTTCAGTGATCAGTAGTTAACGCAACTACTGATATAGTTCAATACAGTACTTAAGATATGAAATTAAGTACAACTGTATTTCTCATGAACTATATCTCAAATTCTATCTTTAGCAAGAATGATACCAAGTATGAATCGGTGCTGAGAATTTGAGTAGATACTAGATCAAATAGATTTTCAAAGAAAGAATATAAATTAAGCTCAGTATGAAAATCATTTGAAGACGTAAGGTATCAGTGGAAAATACTTTGAAAGATTAGATGTTTGAAAAATATTTTGACACGAACTAACTTTCAAAAAGCATTGGCACAATACAAAATGATTGGCAAGTTGTTTGGTCCTAAGTGTTGGTATTTATAGACTTAGTAGGACATAGCCATTAGACATTTGAAGTTCAAATAATATGAACGTTTACCACAACGGCTAGAATGTTATATGAAAATGGCAACTGCAATTTTCACTAACCTCTTGGTTCTTTTCAGATTTCATGAAAAAGGAACGTTTTAGAAAAACTTAATTCATGTATCAGAGAGAATCTCTGATAAGTTTGAGAAGGACTCTGTGCAAAAATCCGTTCTAAAAAAGTAAACTGAGGACGCATAATATCAACTTTGTCGTTTTGCTCCTTGAGGGCGCTCATTACGTATAAGCGTGCTGTTGAACAATGAAGTAAGGGCGCTACTGAATTGTGAGCGTCCTGACTTACTTTGTCACTTAAACGACTTAACCTTGATGGCGCCAATGCACAGTTAACGTCCTGCTGTGTTTTAAAACAATTAAGTGCCTGAGGGCGCTACTTTCCGAGTAAGCTTCTTAAATTTTAAAACATAAAACAAAACATGAGGGTGCTACAACATTGTAAGCATTCTACCACATATTAAAAGCATTTGAAACCAAAAATAATTACGTTGAAGGACAATCAGCGTTCTAAAAGTTATTAAGTTGATTCTTAAAGGTGAGGGAGCTCCTATCCAGGTAGCGTCCTGATAGTTTATTCAACTTATAACTATTAGTGTCCTCAAAGATACATTCTTTGAAGAACTTAAGAAATCTTTCAGTAAGCTGAAACTGAATCAACGTCCTAACAACTTCAGAGGTTGACTAAAGGGAGGCCGCTACTATATAAGTGAGCATCCTGATTAATCATCTCAAATCAACCTTGAATGTTATCAGCGTCCTGACTTAACAAGTTCAAGAGAGCACTGCTAAATCATTAGCGTCCTGAAAGACTCTTTAAAACAGTTTTAACTCACGATTAAATATACGATAAATGCAAATAAAAACTCTGTAAATTTCAAATTAAATTTTGAAAATTAAATCATTTGAAATACCGTAAAACGTATGATTAAAACATGCAAGTATGCAAGTGATTTGTGCATGGTTTTGGAAAACGTTTCAGCAATGACGATTAGAGAAAGATATACCTTAAACATTTTGTGTGTTTCTCAGTTCTCATAATCGTTAAATCCAACTCTTCATTATGAGACCTTCAAGAAAAATTTCGGGCTGGAGTTGAATGTCTTGAACGTTGATCGAAAGATGAAGACTTGAAGCTTGATTGAATCATTAGAGTGAAGTGATCTTGAAATCTAGATATGGTCGTTGAAGTCCTTTTGATTGAAACGATCTTGACCGTTGGATGTGTTTGAGTTCCTTGATCGAGTCGTTCCTTGGATTTTTGCTTTCCATAGGTGCTGGGATGAGATCTTGGTAAACGCTCGTTAGCATCGAAAGAAATTTCGTTTGTGATCATCAAAATATACTTTATCATAGTATATTTAGGGACATGCTAAGTGATGAACCACTTAGATTAACAGTTGCATCCTATCGCGAAAACTTTTCACATTGTTCTATTTAGCAGCGACAGTTGCAGTGAAAGAAAAATAAAATAAAATTCACATTTTTAGGGATTGTTACACTACCGATATAATTTTTGTTATAGGAGGTGTTTTACGGTGTTTCCAAATATGAGGTTTTGACCCATTTTGATTGGAAACACGTAAAAATGATTGATTACCACTCCTGTAGTAGTGTAGACACCGAATATGTGATTTATTTATGTTCAATGATAATATTGGCACTGGTACAACTATTAGAAGCCAAACTTGATACTAGAGACCTTTGGAACCATATTAAACTCCAGTGAAATCCCGATTTGAGACTATAGAATCATAGAGGACTGAATTTCAGACGTTTCATTATCAAGATCATGATTTTTGGATATTGATTAGTATTTTTAGAAATTGATTGAATGAATCCGGTAAATATGGTAAACTTGGAAATTGGTGGAAACGTGGCTGAAAAACCTATTTCTACTCTTCTTTGCCTTAAATCAATTAGAAGGGTGGTAAGAATTATTTGGGATGCCCTCACGTATATTTGAGACTTAAATGAAATTAATTGAGTGCATTAGAAAGCTAGAAATAAATTATTAAATGAATATGATGATTAGATAATTGATTATGGTTATATGAAATGATTATTTGACAGGATTGTGTTGATTGATTGGACTTTGATAGTAGAGTTGTAGAAAAAAGTTGTACTCTGTACCACAACGAGTATTTCTATACTTTGCCAGTTCTATATAACATTATAGATATGAAATTGTATTTGAATGATAAGCATGCTATATGTATTGTGCATTGCTTAAATTCATGAAATGTTTTTGAAATGGTGCATGTGCTAGATTTGCAAGAGCAAGCTAACTGCATGAGATCAATTCTTAGGAGAACCTTAGGAACTAGTCTCACATGAGTAATCTGATCAATTACTCATGCACAGTGGACTTTCCAGGTTTGAATAAAAACCCATAATTGATGGGTAAATGGAAATGAGTACTATGAGTACCTGGTGTCTACCCCATGAATGCATAATAGGGGTACAAGAGTTGCTTTATTACTTAGAAGGAGAGAGATGGTCATGGCATGTTTTAAATGATAGTTGCATGTTTTAGAATTAATTACATGAAATCTATTATGAGCATGTATGTTATTTTATCACGCGTTGCTGCGTATTTATTAATTTATTTGATCATGAATCATGCTTTATTTATTAATGCATATATAATGTCATAGTTAGAAATATTCACTGAGTTTTTATTTTAGGAAAATATTCGAAAGGGAAAAGGAAAGCTCAAGTGGAGTAGCTGACTCTTGAGTAGCTTGATGTATGTATTATGTTGAGAGGATGGTGGTTTGTTTATTTTGATATATGTAAATATATAACACTCTCTAAATAAGTTATAAATATATATCACCTAGATGAGTGTGGGAATGAATACGTATGATCATGGTTTTTTAGGTACTGAATAAATATATATGGTTTGTGATGTGAATGGTTAAATATGGAATTTTGTTTAATGTGATTTATGATGATTTATTAATCAGGTTTTGTGATAGGTTGTATTTATGGGGAGGTTATGTCAAAAATTTTAGTGATGGAATGTATTGGATGGCTGACAGAGTACCGTATACATTTGTGTATAGTATATGTAGTATTTTGTACTGGTTGTGACGTCACCCTAGAAAGGGGATCGTGACACATAGGATGATAAAATGAGCAATTCTGAACATGTTGGTGTTGATCTCGTAATTTTAGGAGATCGATTGATATTTTTAGTTACCCGATGTAGGTTTTCGATGAATGAAATGGAATTGAAAACTAATGGGAAAGTGGCTAGTAAGCCAATTTCCTTGGTCTTCATCATAAAACTACTTTAATGACTATTGGAATGAGTATCGGTGATTCATACATGTGAATGACACCGAAATGACATTAGGAGATATTTACTAAAATGATGGAATGTCAGGGAATTGATAAGAAAATAAGAAAATGATTTTAATATGAATTTAATGGTGTGTGCAGGCATTTGTAGAGAGGTGTGATTCTTTGGGCTAAAAGGTGATGGGTAACTCCCCACCCCGATCACTTCTAATAGCAATGATCTTGTAACCCTTTTCATTTTCAACTTGAGAACAATAATTAACAAATACATCATACACATCACTTTTATGAGCAAGGAAATGAACCCATGTGTATCTAGTGAAATCATCAATAATCACAAGACAATAAGATTTGCCACCTAAGCTTTGTGTCTGTGTGGCGCCGAACAAATCCATATGGATAAGTTCTAGAGCTTTTGAGATGGAATTTTCCTTCTTGCTCTTAAAAGAGGATTTAGTAAGCCGAACAATTTGACATGGTTCACACACTCTATCCTTCAAGTATGTTTCCTTAGGAATGCCTCTAGCACGTTCAAGTCAAGACAATTTTGAAATATTTTTCATTCCTACATGAGTAAGTCTCATATGCCAGAGCCATGCATCATTATGTTGAATAGCACTCAAACAAGCAACATTTTGATCACAAATCTCATGCAAATTTGTAGTGTATACATTTTTACTCTTAAATGCAATAAAGGTAATGCTACCATTATCATGCTTGATTATGCATTGTTTTGCTTCAAACGAAATTACATACCCCTTGTCACACAATAGACTTATGCTCAAGAGGTTATGTTTTAAGCCTTTAACAAATAAAACATCAAAAATAGTTAGAATATCATTACCCACAACGCCAATGTCGACGATCTTTCCTTTGATGTTGTCCCCGAAGGTGACAACTCCACCATCTTTGCAGGCTAGGCTCAAGAAAAGAGATCGATCACCAGTTATATGCCTCGAGCAGGTGCTATCAAGATACCATACATCATGCTTATCACCAACCTACACCACATAGAACACCTTTGATTCTGGTACCCATGTGGCCGTAGGTCCTACAAGGTTAGGCTCATTCAAAACATCTTTTTCAACCCATGCAACTTGCCTTTCTTTTTTTATCTAAGTGTGCATCTATCAATGGTATGTCCTTGTCTATTACAAAAAAAAAGTTGGTCTCTTGGTTAGCAAATGATTATAATCTTTTTGCTTTGACCCTTGGGTGTAACCTAGACCAGCTTTGTCAAAAGCACACCGTTGTGCTCCCAACATCATGTCAAATAGCTTTTGGCCATTTGTAAATTTTTTAACTACTTTGGTTAGGTCATCAACACTCTTTTTGAGTGCATCTCTCTCCTTTAAGAATATTTCATTATCAATTTGGAGAGTATCAAAAGCATCATGCTAAGATTCAATCCCTGCAAGTGTAGCCTTTAAGCTTTTTTTGAGCTTTGAATTTCTTCTAACTTGTTTGTCTAATTCACATTTAACAAGATAAAAAATAAATTCATCAAATAAATCGTCATAATCATCAAAATGATCACTAGATGAATCTTTTACCTCGTTATTTTCCATGAGGCAAATAACAACCTTCTCGTCACCAGAATCCAATTCGATCTCACTCGAACTCGAATTGTCCCATGTGGTTTTCAAGATCTTCTTGTCCTTTTTCTTCAGGTTGAAGTTCTCCTTCTTTTTGTTTGGGTACTCACTCTTCATGTGGCTCAATTTGTTGCAACCGAAGCAAATAAGTTCACTTGGCTTTGCCCCAAACTTCTTCCTTTTGTAAAATTTTGAGCTCGAACCGGTCTTGTTTTTTCTGTTCAAGTAACTTAGCCTCTTTGTGAGCATGAAAACTTCATCCTCGGTAGACTCGCCTTTGGATGATGAGTTTTCAGCTTCTTCATATGCATTCAAAGCCAAGTCCTTCTAGATCTTGTTCTTTTCCTTAGGTGCAATTAGGTTCCAACTTTCCAGCTTCATTTCGTGCACCATAAGCAAACCACATAGCTCATCGAAAGTGTATTCTCCTAGGTTCGTTGTCTCTTCAATAGTTGTAACCTTTGGATCCCACTCCTTAGGTAGTCCTCTAAGGAACTTGTCAATGGTCTTTGCTTGAGTATACACTTTGCCCAAGATCTTCATCTCATTAATGATCTTTGTAAGTCTTTGTACCGCACCGGAGATGTCCTCGTCATCCTTCATCTTAAAAGTTTCATATGCTTCTTCAAGTGTATGGACCTTTGTCTCCTTAACTTGTTTTGCCTCGTCATGAGTCACTTCAAGTTTGTCACAAATCTCCTTAGTCGTGTCCCACGCACTAATTCTATTGAACTCATTTGAAGACAAACTATAAAAAAAGGTGTTGATGGCTTGATTGTTGAATTATTCTCTCTTCTTTTCAACTGGAAGCCATTCTCGTGTCTCTTTTCCCATGATAACTGTTGAACCAATTATCCTCATGTCCCTTACAAGAGTACATCCCTTATATGAACGATATTTTGATGATTACAAACCACATTCTATTTATAATAATATTGTATGCATAGCACATCTAATCTTACGTGAAGGTTTCAAAGATTCAATGATGCATGCTGAAAGTACTATCAAGATCTATTTGAAGGCCATGATCGTCTGAAGATATATTTTATAAGATTAGAGTGTGTTTAGGTTGTAGAACATCTATTATCATATGATTCAACAATATGCATGATTGCACGATTTAGTCGAGTTGATTTTCGATCATTTACATTGAATTTTCTATGTTTGACTTTAATCGTGTTTATCGAGTTTTAAATGAAAAATAAAAATTGTTTTTAAGTGTCCATCAGGACGCTAATCTAACACTATCACAAAGCTAGCACCCACACCTTTCCGAAGAAACTTTTCAGCACTGAGCAAAACTTTTCAGAACTTTTTGAATCTTTTTAGAATGTTCAAATACTTTATCAAAACATTCTATTCTCATGAATAATCAAAAGATTCAGATGTTGTTGCCATAGTTGCACAGACTGAATCAAATCTTCTTGGGAAAACTATCACGACGCTTTTTGGATAGAAGCGCCCTCACCTTTGGGAATCAACTTAGTAACGACCTCATGCACTTAGTTGTTTTAATACATAGCAGGATGCTAAATGTGCATTAGCGCCCTCAAGGTTAAGTCGTTCAAGTGTCAAAGTAAGTCAGGACGCTTACGAGTTAAGTAGCGCCCTTACCTTAGTGTTCAGTAGGACGCTTATACGTAATAAGCGCCCTCACAAAACAAAACGACAAAGTTGATATTATGCGTTAGGACACTGATTCCGGAATCAGGACACTAATTCAACTACCGCCACTGTTCGAATAAGTACACTACGTTAGTTTACTTCTTCAGAACAGACTTTTGCACAGAGTCCTTTTCAGACTTATTAGAGATCGTCTCTGATACATGAAATAAGTTTTTTCAAAACGTTCCCATTTCATGAAATTTGAAAAAAACCAGAATGTTGTTGAAAATTGCAGTTGTTATTTTCATATAACATTTTAGCCATTGTGTAAACGTTCATATTATTTGAACTTCAAATGTCTAACGGCTATGTCCCACTAAGTCTATAAATACCAGCAGTTAGGACCAAACAACTGGCTAATCACTTTGCATTGTGCCAATACTTTTTGAAAGTTATTCATTGTAAAATTGAATTTCATTATCTAATCTTTCAAAGTATTTTTCACTGATACCTGTACGATTACAATAGATTTTCATATTGAGCTTCAATTATATTTTATCTTTGAAAATCTGTTTTTATTGGTATCAACTCAAATTCACAGCACTGATCCATATTTGGTATCATTCTTGCTGATGATAGAATTTGAGAAATAGTTCAAGATATACAGTTGTACTTGATTTCATATCTTAAGTATTGTATTGAACTATATCAGTAGTTGCGTTGATCATTGAACCAGAAGTTTTCATACTTATATTTAATATCTATTTACAAAATTGTTTGTGTTTATGACTTACACCAGTCCTTCATTTTATGCATCAATGTTTATTTGGTATATTTTATTTTCGAAGAAGCACTGATTTTCATATCATATCATTCATGCTTTTCGAAACTGCACTTGAGCAATACTGAACATTGAAAGGTAAAGGACTGTAGGTCTATTTCAACCTAATATTACCTATTTCACATTTCATATCTTTGTATTGCTATGTACTGAGCTTAATTGTAAAGTGTTCTACTACGTTAGAACCAGCCAACATCTTAGTGTTGTAATACTGGTGTGTTTCTGGACTGAAACAACCATGACAAGTGAAGGTAGTTCACTTGATGATTTCAGGATTGAAATCATAAAGTTTATCTCTGAACTTGTAAAAGAGACAAAGGTTTATCCTCATCTACAAGTAAGAAATCGGTTCATCCTCATCCTGTAAAAGGATAGGTGCGTCCTCAACCTGTAAGAGAATAGGTTATTTCTCAACCTTTAAAAGAGAAACGGTTGTTCCATATCCCGCAAAAGGATCACTGTTCTTCCTTAGCCTGTAAAAGAAACATGGGTTTCTCCTCATCCCGAAAAAAGGAAATTTGATTCTTTCTTACCCCGTAAAAGGAACATGGGTTTCTCCCCATCCCGGAAAAAGAAGATTTGGTCCATCCTTAGCCCATAAAAGGATAGGTTTGCCTTTAACCTGTAAAAGGGCACTTGTAACGGTTTGGTTTTCACTAGTAAGAGAATCAATTAGTGGATTGAGAAAATCCTAATCGAGAGATTAGGTAGTGGACGTAGGCTTGGCCGAACCACTATAAATTTGTGTGTCAAACGTTTGCAATTTAGTTTGTGTTCTAATTTGCATCATATTCCAATACACTCATAAAAATCACTAACTTATTGGAAGATATTTTTTAAAATTGACCATCGCACCCAATTCACCCCCCTCTTGGGTGGACCAACATCTTGTACCTTGGTTTTTGTGACTAGATAGTCACTGGTTTAGAGCAAGTGTTGTTCAAGTTGTAACGATCATTCTCACACTTGGAAGTTGAGAAACGGTGATTCTCAAGCCCGTAAATTGAGAAGTTGTAACGGTTTGGTTTTCACCCATAAGTAGATCCTTAGTGGAGTTTGGACAAATCCTAACTGAGGAAGTTAGGTAGTGGATGTAGGCGAGGCCAAACCACTCTAAATCTTGTGTGTCTTACTATTATCGTGCTTGATTTAGCATACTTTTTTAATATGCTTTCAATATTTCATACATTTTAATGAAAGGTTAAAATCTGCTAAGTGTCCAATTCACCCTCCTTCTCGGACACATCTGGGCCAACAATTGGTATCAGAGTAGGTTAACCATCAAAGTATCTAACAATCTTTGATTAACTATGACATGGAAAAATGCAAGAAATGCTTATCTTTCAGGTGAAGAAAACTCCACCAACCAACCACCATTGTTCAAGGGAGACAGCTACTCACATTGGAAAACCAAGATTAGATTCTACCTTAAGGCCCAACACTTAAAAATGTGAGATGTTGTGAAAAACGGATGTCCAACACCTACAAAGACTGTAGATGGTATTAATGTCCCTAAGGAGTTAGATGAATGGAGTCCCAAATAAAAGAAGAGAGAGTCATTGAACAATCAAGCTGTAAACATTTAGTTTTGCAGTTTATCTGTTGAAGAGTTCAATAGGGTTAGTGTTTGTGAAACAACTAAAAAAATTTGGGATAAGTTAGAGATCACCCACAAAGGAACTTTGCAAGTTAAAAAAGCAAAGCTCCAAATGCTAGTTGAAAAATATGAGACCTATAGGATGGAGGAAACTGATTCTATAGCTGAGGCTATTTCTCGGTTTACAACAAACATCAATGAGATGAAGAACCTAGGAAGGAGCTATGACCAAGAAGAAACAGTTAGAAAGTATCTAAGGGGTCTACCTAGAGCTTGGGAACCCAAGGCCACGACCATTAAAGAAGCCAAAAATCTGGTTGAATATACCTTTGATGAAGTGTGTGGTTCATTAATGGTTCATGAAATGAAGATAAAAGATAAGATGTGCCTGGTCAAGATTGAGGAAAGAGAAAAGAAATCTATTGCCCTCAATGTTGAAACTGATTCTGAAAATGACTCAGATTCAGAAGATGACATGGCTATGTTATCTAGGAAGTTCAATAGGTTGATTAGGGGAAAGGGTAAGAGTGGCTCTTACTCATAGTTCCACAAAGGAAAGAAACCTGAGTCAAAACCTACAAAGTTGATTTGTTACGGCTGTAACAAACCTGGTCATGTAAATAGTGAGTGTCCCACTAGACATAAGAAGACACAAGTTCAAGAAGGATGGACAAGAAAGTTCTTAAAGCCATGTGGGATGATTCAAGCTCAAGTAAGGATGAACCAAATTCAGATCACATTGCGGTATTGTGCTTAATGGCAAGCACGGAGGTAAAATGTGCACCTGTCGATGAAGTTAATGCTTTTGATATTCATATGTATAATGTTAAGTTAAAACTCAGTAAAGAAGTTAGGAAAAATGAAAAGCTTAAACATAGTCTTGAAGAAGCTCTTGAGGAAATAGAATTTCAACAAGAAGAGCTAGATGAACTGTCTCTAGACAATGAACAACTTAAGAAAGTTGTTGAAAAACTAAAAAATGAAAATGAAACACTTAGAAAGGAAAAAGAAGACTTGAATTGCACTGTGATTAAGTTCACCAATGATAAAAAATTATTTGACATGATGTTGGAATCACAAAGATGTGCATTTGATAAAGCTGGCTTAGGTTACACACACAGGTCAAAACAAAAGAGTATAATACTTTATTGACCAAAAGACCGAAATGTCATACGTGTCATAGGTAAGGTCATACCATGCTTAGATGTAATGTTTTAAATGGAAAGAACAAGAAATATGCATGGATTGAAAAGATTGTTCTTACTGATGCTAACATGCATGGACCCAAAATAGCATGGGTGCCAAAGTTAAAAGTATTTTATGTCGTGTAGATGAGCAAAAATGAAGAACAATGGTATCTAGACAACGGCTACTTAAGGCACATGACTGGAGATAAATCTAAATTTTTGAGCCTTGAAAAGAAGAAAGAAGGAAAGGTCACCTTCAGAGACGACAACAAAGGTGATATTGAAGGCATTGGAATCATTGATAACGATTTTCTATTCATATCTGGTGTACTATATGTCAAAGGGCTAAAACATAATCTCTCGAGCATAAGTCAATTATGTGACAAGGGTTATGACATTTCATTTGAAGCAAATAGGTGCATTGTTAAACATATAGATAAAACTGTTGCATTCATGTCATCTAGACATAAGAATGTTTATTGTACAAATCTTAATGACATGGAAAAACAAAACATGACATGTTTAAGTGTTATCTCGTGTGATGATGCATAGCTTTGACATAGAATACTTGCTCATGTTAGTACGGATAACATATCAAGAATTGTTAAACATGATCTTGCCAAGGGTATTCCAAAGGGAATTTACTCAAAAGATAAGGTGGATCAATCTACCTCTAGAGCTCTCGAACCGATTCACATGGATCTCTTCGGACCAACCAAGACCCAAAGCTTAGGTGGTAAATCTCATGTATTTGTGATTTTTGATGACTTTACTAGATTTACTTGGGTATTTCTATTAGGTTATAAATCTAATGCATGTGAACTATTTATAAAATTATGTAAAAGAGTTGAAAATGAAAAGGGTCATAAAATCAACATAATTAGAAGTGATAAAGGAGGCGAATTTGTTAATAAAAATCTTGAAGAATTCTGCAATAATCAAGATTGCACTCACCATTTATCAGCCCCTAGAACACCACAACAAAATGGTGTAGTTGTAAGAAAGAATTGAACGTTGCAAGAAATGTGTAAAACAATGCTTAATGAGCATAACACTGCAAACCATTTTTGGGGAGAAGCCATTAACACAACCTGCTATGTAATGAACAAAATCTTAATTAGGAAAAACTTGAATAAAACTCCATATGAACTATGGAAAGGTAGAGCACCCAACATCAGTTCCTTTCGATTATTTGGATGTAAGTGTTGTATCCTTAATGATAAAGAATATTTAGACAAGTTTGAACCTAAATCTGATATAGAAATTTTTTTTAGGATGCTTCTCACAGTAGAACCTATAGAGTTTACAATAAATCCACTCAAACTGTAGAAGAATCAATTCATGTAAACTTTGATGAAAGTGAAGTTAAAAAAATTCTTGAGGATGAAATTAAACAATTAAACTTTGATGATGATGATTCCAAGACAACTAAGATCAAAGATCTTGAGACTGAAAAGCCTTTAGCAACATCTAAAAACTCTAGATTGCTTCAAGTTCTATCCAAAGATCAAATATTAGGAAGACAACAAAAGGGTGTATCCACTAGAGCTTCAATTCAAAGTGATCAAGAGCTTGTTACTTTTGTATCACAATTTGAACCAATCAAAGTGGAAGATGCACTGAAAGATGAAAACTGAATTCCTGCTATGAAAGAAGAGCTAGGGCACTTTGTGAGAAATAAAGGAACTAGTCCCTAGACCATTTCATCAATCAGTTATAAGAACCAAATGGATTTTTAGAAACAAAAAGAATAAACAAGGTATCATTGTCCAAAATAAGGCTAGATTGGTTGCACAAGGGTACAACCAAGAAGAAGGCATAGACTTCGAAGAAGCC
This sequence comes from Paratinospora sagittata, assembly GCA_035771175.1. Classification (NCBI taxonomy): domain Eukaryota; kingdom Viridiplantae; phylum Streptophyta; class Magnoliopsida; order Ranunculales; family Menispermaceae; genus Paratinospora; species Paratinospora sagittata. The sequence continues at coordinate 23,808,621 of CM069596.1, forward strand.
TTCGCCCCAGTAGCAAGATTAGAGGCACTAAGGATGCTACTTGCCTATGCTTGTTACAAGGATTTTCCCTTATACCAAATGGGTGTAAAGAGTGCATTTCTAAATGGATACATCAATGAAGAGGTATATGTGGAACAACCTCCAAGGTTTGAAGATGCACAAGACCCAAATTATGTGTTCAAACTCCACAAAGCCTTATATGGATTAAGACAAGCTCTAAGTGTTTGGTATGATAGACTGAGTTCATTTCTTTTAAATCATAAATTTCAAAAAGGAAAACTTGATCTAATTCTGTTTATCAAACACCATAATGATAATAGGCTTATTGTTCAAATATATGTGGACGATATCATTTTTGGTGTATCAAACAAAGAGTTGTGTGATGAGTTTTCAAAACTAATGCAAAAAGAATTTGAAATTAGTACGATGAGAGAACTTACATATTTTCTCGGCTTGCAAATTCAGCAAATGCCAAAAGACACCTTCATAAGCCAAACAAAGTATGGTAAAGAAATGGTTAAAAAGTTTCAAATGAATAATTTGAAATCAATTGATACTCCCAATAACTCAGCAATTAAATTAGATAAGGATGAAAAAGGGAAACCGATTGATTCTAAACTTTATAGAAGTATGATTTGAAGTCTATTGTACCTAACAACAAGTAGACCTAACATTATGTTTAGTGTGCCTCTTTGTGCAAGATTTCAATGAGAACCCAAAGAATCTCACTTGAAATGTGTCAAACGAATATTCAGATACATAAATGACACAAAAAACTTAGGAATTTGGTATTCCAAAGGTACTTCATTCGAACTAAAAAATTATGTTGACTCTGACTATGCCGGCAGTCTAACTGATCGGAAAAGTACCTCCGGATTTTGTCACTTTCTTGAAAATTCTCTAATTTCTTGGTTTTGCAAGAAGCAACACTCAGTGACATTATCCACAACTGAAACATAATATGTTGCAGCTGGAAGTTGTTGTTCTCAGGACTTGTACATGAAACAACAACTTCAGAATTATCAAATATTTGTCGAATATGCTGAAATTATGTGTGACAATACAAGTGTTGTTAACATATCCAAAAATCTTGTATTGTTAACATATTCAAATAACACATCACTTTTTATGGGATCATGTGCAAAATGAAGAAGTTACATTGGCACACATTTGCACAAAAGAATAACTGGTTGATATATTCATTAAAGCCTTACCTAATGACCAGTTTGTTCACATTCGAAGAGAGCGTGGCATGTTATCTGAGACTGATCTATGATATTTTGATGCTTACCTCTATCAAGGAGGAGGAGTAATTTATATTGCTTTACTCTTTTTGATGTTTTCAAAACGGGGAGAAGTAACATGTTTGAAACGTCATAACTACTCACAAACTAAGGGCGAGAATAACTGTCTCAATATATTCCTTGGTGCTAAACTCATAAAATATGAAACAAGGAGCATTAGTATCAGTAATACATAACATTATCACTACATTGCATGCATTATCTTAGCTTGCTTCAAAGCCTATAGTAATGTGTTTGAAATCATAAAAAAGGGAGAGATTGTTGAACCAATTATCCTAACGTCCATTACAAGAGTATATCCCTTATATGAACTACATTTTGATGATTACAAACCATATTTTGTTTATAATAATACTATATGCATAACACATCTAATCTTACATGAAGGTTTCAAAGATTCAATGATGCATGGTGAAAGTACTATCAAGATCTATTTAAAGGCCATGATCGTTTGAAGACATTTTATAGGATTAGAGTGTGTTTAGGTTGTAGAACATTTATTATCATATGATTCAGCAATATGCATGATTGCACGATTTAGTCGAGTTGATTTTCAATCATTTACATTGAATTTTCTATGTTTGATTTGATCCAGAAATACCAAGACTTTAATCGTGTTTATCGAGTTTTAAATGGAAAATTAAAATTATTTTTAAGTGTCCATCAGGACGCTAATATGTCTTTCAGGACGCTAACGTCTCAGCAATGCCCTCCTGGACTTGGTAAGTCAGGACGCTGATAGAGTTCAAGGTTAAAATGTTCATATCCATCAGGATGCGTACTTCATCAGTAGCGCCCTCATTGAGTCAACCAGTGACCTTGTCAGGACACTGATTCAATATCAGTTCGCTGACTATTTTTTGAGTTTTTAATGATTTAAATTATTAAGGATGCTAACAGTTATAAGTTGGGAAACTTTTAGGACGCTACTTGAACCGAAGTGCCCTCACTTAAGAACAAACTTAGTAACTCTCAGGATGCTGAACGTTCTTCAACATACTTATCGTTTTATGAATTCAAACACGTTAAAAACATCAGGACGCTCATAACCTTAGTAGCGTCCTTACGCTATACTTGTTTTAAGCGTGTCAGGACGCTAACCTTTGATTAGCGCCCTCATAGCTTTTGTCGTCTTTATTCGATAAATAAGTCAGGATGCTTACATTCTTTGTAGTGCCCTCACTTCTCAGTTCAACAGGACGCTTACGTTCCATGAGTGCCCTCTAGGAACAAAATGACAAAGTTGACATTATGCTTCAGGACGCTGATTGACAAATCAGGACGCTAATCCAATGTTGACGCCTGCACCTTTTCGAAGAAACTTTTTCAGAACTGAGCAAAACTTTTCAAAACTTTTTGATCTTTTTAGAACGTTCAAATACTTTATCAGAACATTCTATTCTCATGAATGATCAGAAGATTCAGGTGTTGTTACCGTAGTTGCACAGACTGAATTAACTCCTTTTTGGGAAAGAATGTGTTCGTTGTTTTTGAAATAACTTTGTGCACAAAAATTACTTCAAGTTTTTTGCGCCACTGTTGTTTCTATATATATGATGCCTTAGAGCACATCAAAAACAACTATCAAATACGAAAATTGAAAACCTGTTTCAAAACGTTTAATAGTTTTCATTTGTGCAAAAACTTTTGGAAGTTAGTCTTCTACTCACTGCTTTAAACTCTCAATTTTTTTTTAAATATGTTAAGTCTTATGAATTAGTTAATCTTCATCTATATCTTTTCAAAAATCCATTGAAGAAGACGAAAACTTTTTGAACTAGTTTTCAACTAAACTTCATCATACATATTTTGCTGAATTTGTGGTAACAGAAGGTTCATGTAATACCCTAGGTTTGCACACACAAAAAAAAAAGATTTGAACTTCGGGCAAGGTGGCTGAACGTACGGGCAGGGTGCCCGAACCTTCAGGCGCATGCTCGAACCTTCGGGCACCATTTTTTCCTATTTAAGGAACTTCCCCCCACTCCTCATTCTCACACCAAAATCACTTCTCCTTGTGATTTTTCTTCTCTCTCTCACTCATTTTGAGTTTTTGTCTTCTTTTTTGATACTTTCTTCGCGGTGCAACGCAGTTCTGCTCGGGGGAAGGCGCCAATTCTCGAAGGAGTTTTTATCTAAAGATGGGGAATGAAACATAGGTTTGTATGTCTTATAACATTTATTAAAGTTTACATTCATTTATCATTATATCTACTATTCATTTACACTGCATTACTGCGTATAATGTTTATACTTGTCATACTTATGCCTGTATATTTGAAGTTCATGTATTACACTATGTCGGATTAGTGGTCAATCTGGCTCAACCAGACTCAGTCTTGTCCTCAGTAACTTTAAATAGTGAATGGGAGGCAGCGTGCTGCTTTAGACGATTAGTATTTAAGTAGGCCTCGTATCTCACCTCTCAACTGGAGACTGATTTGATTGGTCTTATTTGAAATTATCAGCTTATACAAGTAATACCGAATGTCCTAACCTTGCACGTGGTGATACCGACCCTGATAACGATCACCAGACGTTGCTAAATCCTGTCTAATGTTAAGTAAAGACCGGACCAGTTCATGCATTGGCATCATACATAAGCACCACCTAGGGACGTATGTGGTTTATGATTAATAGAATAGTTAGAAGCAATGCTCACTATTTATTATATTTCTCTGGAGAGGGATGTACAATGAGAACCCGACTACTCTTGGGGAGGGACATCTGTACGTAAATCCACGGCCCGCCCAAGTCCACCAAATTAGGGGAAGAAAATTTTTATTAGATATATATATCTTTAGAACTATATATATATGAATTATATATAGTTGAGATTTATATTAAATATATATCTAGAAACTATATTGTCTTTATATAGTTCAAATTCAAATATAGATATAGTTATGATTTATGAAAACTATATATATAGTTATGATTAAATATATATATATCTAATCATTTGGATTAAATGATGGCATAAACATCAAGAGAAAAAATATAAAATATTGTCCAACAAACAAGGCATAAATCTTAAAAATGTTAGGAATATGTTTTGTGTATTTCACAAGTTTATTTTCCTTTAAACAAGATAATGGCCTCAAGTGAATGAACGACTTCCAGTAGTCGAAAATTAATTCCCACCAGACTCACGGAACTGTTCAAAAGGGAGGTTATGACTATGAGGAGTATCGACAATAGAGATCTCCGCCTCCGTTCGATCCTTCACGAAAAACTCGCAACACTGAGGTGGTTGAACATAACAAAAGTTGAGGGTTACGTCTCTTTCAACTTGGTGAAGTCCTTCTACGAAGTCATGAATTACGTGGGACTTCAAGAAGATGGGATCAACCCTGTTTTGGAGACAACGGTCAGGGGAACAAAGATTTCTATCAACGTCAAAATTATTTTGCGACTTACAAAGATCCCGATTGGAGATAGAATCATTGATCCACACGAACCCCATACAGTTGCAAAGATCGCGGAGTCCAAAGAACAGTTGTTCAATTCCCTCACCAAAAAGTCGTACACCCAATTGACGTACGCCCACCTCCCAAACAATCTCCTTAAACCACCTCTTGTCGGCCTTAGGAAGATCGTATTCGGCAACATCTTGCCGGAAAAGGTGACTAGAGGTCTTATGTCAAGGGCTCAACTACTTGCTTTATACTGCATAGAGAAGAAAATTAAGGTCTCCCTACCTCACACCATTATCCAGCAAATGTTGCGGGTGATTCAAAACCCTTCAAGAAAGGAACTCCTCGGCTACGGAGTCTTGATCATGAGGATGTTATACGAGGCAAACGTCAACACTTTTGATGAGTCTTCAAAGAAGATCACTGAGGTGGTTACAACATCCTCTATCTTCAAGACGTTTTGTCACAAGTTGGGGGGTGACTGACGAGGAAGTATTAGGCGCGACTTTAGGAGGGAATGGAGAAAGACTTAGAGAAAAAAATGGGCATTGTCAATGAAAAAGTCGGCGCAAGATTCTTGTTAGGGAGGCACCAAATAACGAGCCAAACCAGAACCTTACGACAAACCCAGCCCCGAATAATGGTCAAACCGATCATCTATTCTCCGAGGAAGATTTCTTTGCCAAACTAACTCAACCTCAACCAAATCAGGATGGACAGAGAGTTCCAGCAAATCCACCTTCTTGGAACATACCAACTCAAGGCAATACTACGTACCAAAGGTTTCCAACTCCTGAGGTACCGTATCGGCCAATTCCACAAGTTCTTGTGAACCAACAGCAACAGAATTGTGCGGCACCAAATTTTGAAAGACAGGATATCCCAACAAGTCCATTGTTTCAAGACTTTTCGACTCAAGCATATCCAAATGTCCAAGAGGTTCCAGTTAGGGAATCCCCGTACAATCAAAACAACTACCCTCCACCTATGAGTCAACCATATGGCCAATACTTTCCACCAATGCCTACGGCCTACCCTCCACCTATGGGATAGTCGACCTATCAACCATCGATGGGGCAATTGACTAACCCATTCGAGCAGTTAAATGTGATTGTATTGAGTATTGCTCAGATGGAGGAGACTCAAAATGTTTTGTTAACATGTATGCAAAACGTCGAAGCATAGCAAACAACTTCTCAACTTTCTTCTAGTAGTCTTTCTGTACCTAGCAGGAAGTCTAAGAGGAGTGGTAGTAGGCAGGAAAATCAGAACTGATTACTGGCATTGTAAAATTTATTTTATATATGAATAAAAATGTTTTGTTTAAGACTATCTTTGGTGGCCGACTTACAACCATTCTTTCTTTTGTATCACTAACTTTGGAGTGGTATGGGACACAACAAAATTGGAAGATACTAAATACAAAGTAGAAGTAAGAAAACCCACGTCCTTGTGTGAAAAGAAACATTTGGAAAAAGTTGTATTACTAACATTATCACTAAGTTTACACGGTATGGGACGAGTAAACTTTGATGATACTATTAGTGAACTCCTTTTTAGTCGATGTTTTATAGAGACCGTGCTCATACAACTTAACTTGGTTGACACCCTTATTACCAAATTCATGTGGTATGGGACACACGAATTCGGATAATAGTCCAAAAGATTAAGCGAAAGAGTTTGAATACATAAGATTGCGATAGAACGTTAGATCAGGATATTTACCGAGGAAAATCTTAGAACTTTTATGACTCGTATGGATTTTCAATGAAATATATATGTATCCTCACAAAAACCAGAACCAAAACATTTGAAATACTTACAAAGTTTTATACTTATTATATAAACACTCTAACCTTGTTTTACACCATGGCCAAACATACGAGGCACATAACATTATTTGATTCCTCAACAAAAACCTTACACTATACATAGAAAGATAGGTGATTTTTATATTGCAGTACTCTCGAACTTGTTGCTGAGAATATCATAACTTTATACTTGGCTACAATTCCTAAATCATGGTTTTATTTTCTCCTTGCCAGTGAGAAAATGCAAACCAGGAAAAGAGGAAGGCCACATACTGTCCGTCCAACAGAGGAGGCACCTCCTGAGATTCAGAACCAAGAATCGCCGCCTCCGACGATAGCGCAGGCCACACCTGACACTGCCACTATGTTTGGGCAGGTAGTGCCACCCCAGCCCACATCCTTCGCCATGCCTTCGAGTATGGAAGTCTTTTTCGTCGAATTTGTCGAGGCGATGAAAGTAACTGTTCAGACGGTCGTTCGTGAGACTGCGGCCAATCAGGTTGTCACTATTTAGGCACTGTTAGATCTGGGTCAGAGACTCAAACCGACCAAATTACGAAGTACAAGAGGCTACAACCTCTTACTTTTGCTAGCACCATTGATGCGGAGGAGGCGCAGAAATGGCTGGATGAGTCGAAGAAGGCCCTCGATGCAATAAAAGTCGATGAGGCTCGAAAGATTCCACTTGCGTCCTACCAACTTATTGGTTGAGTAAATACATGGTGGATAACAGTGAAGGAGCACCCAAAGGTCAACACCACGGACTTGGCAGCAGTTCGAGTCATTATTTATTGATGAGTACTTCCCCGGCGCTATGAAGAGGCAGAAGCGCCAGGAGTTCGCCAAGCTATACCAAGGCGGCATGATAGTCAGGGAATATGCTGTCATGTTTAAAGAATTATTAGTTTACTCTCTCTCCACCATCTCAACGGAGCAAGATAAGACCGAGAAAAACTACAATGGCCTTTGTCCTGACATTCGACAAGCCTTCTCGATCTTGGATCTCAAGATTTACAGGGAGGTCGTTGACAATGCCATGAGCTTTGAGCAAGAAAAGATTGTGCTGGAGCAGAGACTGAATAGGGGAAAACGGCCTGCAACATTTTCCCAATAGGACTCACAGCAGGGCAACAAGAAGAAGCCCTACTATAATCAAAACCCAGCCCTCCTAGCCCCTACTGCTGAACTGTCTAACCCTGGCTATCAGGGTTTTTGCAATCATGACCAAGGAGGTCGTAATGGCAGGGGTGGTCGTCGAAACGGAAATGGTAGAGGTGGTGGTCAGCACCACAATCACCATGTCTAACAGAACCATCAGCAGCAAAGGCTGATGTGTTTCAACTGCAGCCAGCAGGGCCATGTAAGAAATGTCTATCCGCACCTTCAGCAACTTGTTCCCGTTGATCCAGTCCAACAAGCCCCCACCTGTTGCTAGTGCCCAACCCAGGTAGAACTAAGGACAACGGAACCAGGGCAGAGCATTTGCTATCGCTCAACAACCCCTACTAGACAACAATGTAGTCGAAGCTACATTTCCCTTGTTCAATACAATGGTGCATGTCTTGTTTGATTCGGGTGCAACGCATTCTTTTATATCATCTGTATTGGTAAGACATTTAGGGTTGCATCCTGAACCCATAGACATCACAATCCATGTCACATCACCTTTAAGATTTGGTACTGACGTGAATTTGCAGTGTTCTCGATGTGAGCTTCGAATGTCAGAACAGATAATATATGCAAATCTTTTTGTGATAGACATTGAAGACTTCGACATCATCATCGGCATGGACTGGCTCGCACCATTGAATGCAAATATCGATTGTATGAAAAAGCAAGTTCAGTTAACCTTTTCCACGGGGGAGTTTGTCAAGATTCAGGGAATGAGGAAATGGATACACAACTCGACTATTGCACTTCTCAAGGCACAACTTCGAGTTCTATCCTTTGGTGATGAAAATTAATCACCAGCACTGTACCCTCTCGAAGTACACGATGTCCCGGTAATATCTAAATTCCCAACAGCTTTTCTAAATGACCTTCCTGGTCTACCTTCGGTTAGGGAATTCAATTTTGAGATCAATCTCATACCTGGGATCGGGCCCATCTCAATTCCACCATACATAATGTACAATGTCGAGTTGGTCGAATTGGACAAACAACTGAAGGAATTAGAAAGTAATGGCTTCATCAGGAAAAGTTCATCACCCTGGGGCACTCCAGTTCTGTTTGTTTGCAAAAAATATGGGTCGTTACAACTTTGCATCGTTTATCGCAAGTTGAATAACGTCACCGTTAAGAACAGATACCCGTTGCCCAGGATCGATGACTTGTTCGACCAACTTAGATATGCCAAATGCTTCTCTATGATTGATTTACGATCCGATTATCATCAACTCTGGATCCGAGAGTTGGACATTACCAAGAAGGCATTCAGAACTCGGTACGGTCACTACGAGTTTTTAGTCATGTCGTTCGGTCTAACAAATGTACATGTTGCGTTCATGTATTTGATGAACCGCATCTTTAGGTTATACTTAGACTGATTTGTGGTGGTCTTTGTGGACGATATCTTGATATATTCCTCAACTGAGGAAAACCATAAGATACATCTAAGGATTGTCCTCCAGACCTTGAGAAGCCACCAATTGTATGCAAATTTGAGTAAGTGCGAATTTTGGGCGAAGCGAGTTCAATTCCTAGGCCATGTGGTTTCAGGCAATGGCATTGAGGTGGATCCTTCTAAGGTTGAAGCGGTTTTAAAATGAAGTTGCCTACCACTGTTACTCAGATTAGGAGTTTTCTAGGTTTGCCTGGCTATTACAGACGTTTTATCAAGGACTTCTCAAAGATTACTGAACCTATGACAAAGCTCACTCGGAAAGACGTGCAATTCATCTAGAATCCCGCCTATGAAACATCATTTCAGGAATTGAAGAAACGCCTCACGACAGCACCAGTACTAATCGCTCCAAGAAATGCACTTGGATTTTCACTATACACCAACGCCTCTTTCCAAGGCTTAGGTGTCATACTAATGCAAGAAGGCCAAGTTGTTGCATATGCTTCGAGGCAACTGAAGATTTATGAGGATAATTACCCAACGCATGACTTGGAACTTGAAACTGTTGTATTTGCACTAAAGTTATGGCGTCATTACCTACGCGGTGAACAGTTTAAGGTCTTCTATGATCACAAAAGTCTTAAGTACATCTACACCCAGAGATACCTAAACCTCCACCAAAGATGATGGTTGGAGTTCTTGAAATATTATGACTTTCAACTCCAGTACCATCCCGGTAAGGTCAATGTTGTGGCTGATGCCCTGAGTAGAAAATCTTATGTTGCTTGCACTCTTAACTTCGAGATGGGGAAGTTGGCTATAAAGATGGAGAGTTTTAACCTACAACTGATCGAGGAGGGAGCAAGATCACGACTCTCTCAATTATCAGCCAACTCTGAGTTGGTTCGAAAGATTTCAGCAGCTCAAGCCAATGACCCTATGTTAATGGAGAAACGAGAACTTCTACTCACTGGTCGGTCTTTGAAGACGGGGCCATTTTCTGTAAAAAAACATCTCTGTCTACCGAATGATCTTGAGGTTCGGAAAAAAGTGCTCACTGAGATGCACTGTTCGAGGTTCGCTATGCATCCTAGGGATGACAAGATGTACAAGGATGTCAAGTGATAATTCTGGTTTTCTGGAATAAAAAAGGCGATTGCACACTTCGTTGCTCGATGTCTCGTTTGCCAGCAAGTTAAGGCAGAACGAAGACTTCCCTCTGGACTTCTCCAGCCTTTACCTATTAGAGAATGGAAGTGGGAGAACATCGCAATGGATTTTGTTACGGCCTTGCCTCAAAATAATAAAGGGCAAGATGCTATCTGCTTATCATTGACAGACTTACAAAGTCTGCACACTTTTTGCCAATAAAGTTTACAGATAACCCCACCAAGCTTGTCGAACTGTATGAAAGAGAGATTGTATGCCTTCATGGCATACCACTCACAATCATCTCTGATCGAGACCCTCGAATCACATCAAAGTTTTGGCAAAGCTTCCAGAGTAGAATGGGCTCTAGGATCACCATGAGCACAGCCTTTCACCCTTAGACTGATGGGCAGTTAGAACATCTTATCCAAATCTTGAAGGACATTTTACGGTGCTGCATTTTGGATTTTCATGATGGATGGGCAAAACACTTACATTTAGCTGAGTTTGCATACAACAACAACTACCAAACTAGTATCGGCATGGCACAATAGAGGGCGCACCATACGAGGCCCTCTATGGTCGCCCTTGCAGATCTCTGATATGCTGGTTAGCTATGGCAGATCGACCACAATTGGGGCCTGAACTAGTTCAAGAGACTTCTGAGAAGATCACACTAGTAAAGGAATGACTTCGTGTTGCACAAAGTCGACAGAAGAGCTATGCTAACAAGCAGAGTTAGCCTCTAGAATTTGATAAGAGGGACTTGATTTTTCGAAAAGTTCAGCCTACAAGAGGTGTCAAACGCTTTGGGATCAAAGGAAAGCTCTCCCCACGGTATTGGCAAACTTGCTTATCGTCTGTCCCTTCCATTGTCCATGTCTAAGGTTCATGACATTTTTCACATATCCATGCTTCGAATGTATCGTCCTGATTCTTCGCATATCATCCCTCTGGTCAAGGTTTGGGTTGAGAAAAGAAATAGGTATCAGGAGAGAGCGACACAGATTTTGGATAGAAAAACTCAAGAACTAAGGCGACGTAGCATACCACTTGTGAAAGTGCTCTGGGATCACCACAAAGTAGAGGAAACAACATGGGAACTACAAGCAACAATTAAACAGAAATACCCTGAATTGTTTTCTAGTAATAATTGATGATGTGATACATTGTACTATTTCACTTATCAATAAAATGATAGAACTTTGTTTACAAATATCTTAATACATCGTTTCACTTAAATAACTATGCAGAAGTCTGAAAATAACTTTGTTTGGCAACCGGTGGCGACTCCTTCAGGATCTGAGTCAAGTCACAACTATTTTGCATCACCAACTCCATCGCCCCACAGACAGCAATCCTTATCGCCAGAGCATGCATGGCTTTTTTGTAACAGTTTTGCCCAAAACAATCCCGTGCCCTTATCTTGGCAGGATCTTCTACCAAAATTGCCAGGCGGCCGGATTCGAGCAACAGCACAGAAAAGCATCCCACCGCTCAATCTACCTCCCCTTAAACAATGCAACCAGCAGAGCCCTACACCACCATCTGTTAAGGAAAGGTTGGAACCTTCTAAGGATGAATCCGACTCCATTTGCTCTTCATGGTTTCATGATGTTGAGGATTCCACCGGCCACAGTGCTATTCAGGGACCTTATAGGCACTACCCTGAGCTAGCAAACGATGGCGACGGTGGTGAATCTCACGCTGATAGCAATCATGACTACTTGGGCAGATATCAAGGGTGAAATCCTTTTAAGGGGGGTACAGTATAATACCTTAGGTTTGCACACAAAAAAAATTGAACTTCAAGCAAAGTGCCCGAACCTTCGGGCACCCTTTTTCCCTATTTAAGCCCTCCTCATTTCTCACACTAAAATCACTTCTTCTTATGATTTTTCTTCTCTCTCTCTCACTCATTTTGAGTTTTTGTCTTCTCTTTTGAGACTCTCTTTGCGGTGCAATGCGGTTCTGCTCGAAGGAAAGCGCCAGTTCTCGAAGGAGTTTTTATCTGAAGGTGGGGAACAAAACATAGGTTTGCGTGTCTTATAACTTTTATTAAAGTTTATATTCATTTATCATTATGTCTACTATTCATTTACACTGCATTATTGCGTATAATATTTATACTTGTCATACTTATGCCTGTATATTTCGAATTCATGTATTACATTGTTGCTATGCCAGATTAGTGGTCAATCTAGCTCAACCAGACTCAGTCTTGTCTTCAGTAACTTTAAATAGTGAACGAGAGGCAGCGTGCTGCTCTAGACGATTGGTATTTAAGTAGACCTCGTGTCTCACCTCTCAACTGGAGATTGATCTGGTTGGTCTTATTTGAAAGCTGTCAACTTATACAAGTAATACTGAATGTCCTAACCTTGCACGTGGTGATACCGACCCTGATAAAGTTCACCAGACATTGCCAAATCTTGTCTAATGTTAAGTAAAAACGGGACCGGTTCATGCATTGGCATCATACATAAGCACCGCCTAGAGACGTATGTGGTGTACGATTCATAGAATAGTTAGAAGCAATGCTCACTATTCATTATATTTCTTTGGAAAGGGGCGTACAATGAGAACCCGGCTACTCCTGGGAAGGGACATTTGTATGTGAATCCAGAGCGTCATTCCTGAGGAGGGACGTACAATGAGAACCCGGCTACTCCTAAGGAGGGACATCTGTACGTGAACTCAGGCGACGTACAATCATGAAACCAATACGAGACAGTGTCATGCATACATACATGTTGGATTGATTATGATGCTCTGATGTGTATTTATGATATTTGATTATGAAGTTTGCTTTATTAATTGTTATATTCATGAACTATTTTACCCACTGAGCGTGTAGCTCACCCCATTGTTATCTAATTTCTCACGGGAGATTAGGGTGGACTGGGTGCAGGTTTTTGGGCTGACATTTTGTACCTTTTGTATTATTCATTGGGGATTTTGGGAGGATGTTCCCTTAACTATTTCATGTAAAAATATATTTTGAAATTAATGAAATCAGACTTGTACTTAATCGTGTTTTCGCACACTCAGTTATTGTTATAATGCATTCACGCCCCATTCGTGAGTGTCCCGCCGGTTTAGGCGCGTCTGGGCGGGGTGTGACAGTTCAATCCAAAGCTTTGTAAGTATCACTTTGATTCTAAGTAAAGGGAATCATATCTCATCATGTGCCTTGACTTTTGTGACTGGTTAATCACTAGTTTAGAGCAAGTGTTGCTCAAGTTATAACTGTCATTCTCATACCCGAGAGTTGAGAAACGGTTATTCTCAAGCCCGTAAATTGAGAAGGTGTAACGGTTTGGTCTTTACCTGTAAGAAGATCCTTAGTGATGTTTGGGCAAATCCTAACTGAGGAAGTTAAGTAGAGGATGTAGGCGAGGCTGAACCACTCTAAATCTTGTGTCTTACTGTTATCGTGCTTGATTTACCATACTTGTTTACCTTGCTTTCAATATTTCATACATTTTAAAGAAATGTTGAGATCTGCTAAGTATTCAATTCCCCCCTCCCCTCTCGGACACATCTGGACCAACAATAACACCATTTTTTGACCTTGGTGGGATGTTCATATCCATTAGTAACCACTTCCCACATTTTCATATCTTGAGCCTTGATGTACAAGCCCATTCAATTATTCCAATAGTGATAGTTATCTTCCTCAAATAATGGTGGCCTATGAGTGGATTGACCTCCTTGAAGTTGCTCTTGACATTATCACTTGTTGCTATAACTCAAAGAGATTGTTAGATAACTTTAAGGGAAAAGTTGCTCTGATAGCACTCGTTTGCCCAGATTGTAGTCCCAGAGGGGGGGGTGAATTGGACTTTACAGATTTTCCTTAAAAAACCTTTAACAACACAAATGGAAAAGATAAAAATAATATAAAGTGCAAGAAAGAAATCAAAGAGGCAACGATTTATAGTGGTTGAGCTTCTTCAAAGCCTACCTCCACTACTTAACCTTCCCTGTTAAGATTCCCCAAACTCCACTAAACTTGATCCAACTTACGGGTGTGGATCAAACTGTTACAACCTAACTTGATTCAGCTTAAGGGTGTGAATCAAACCGTTACAAACACCGACCTTCGGTTGGAGAGTTTTCCCAATTGGCTAACAAGCCAAATCAAGTACAATAATGTTTACAAATGATAGAGAGTGTTCTTACCAAACAACTCTCAAATATTGAGTACAAATGAAATGAATATCTCCTTAGATGAATCAGCCAAAAATGATGAAGTATGAAGTGCAGGCTTGTAACGGAGGTTCCTTGTTGATTTCTTGACTTGAAAGTGATGAAGATAAAGCACACAAGTCAAAGAACTCCAGGACACTTGAAATCTCTCAAGAAGATATTCTCACCAAGAGAAAATGAAAGCACTTAAGATTTCTTTTGCAAAACAAGAAAAAAAACTTGTTGTAGAGATTTTGAAGAACACTTAAGCACAAGAACTCTTTCTCTCAAATCAAAGTTAACTTTGAAAGCTTTCAAGTTTAAAAAATGTGGAGAACAAAAAAGTGCACACACTTAGAAAATTTTACAAAAATTGCTCACATTGAGCCAAGACATGTATTTATAAAAATTCAAAAATCGAAAAAGAAAGAACCATGGCTTTTTACACATAAACTCGTTTCTATTTGAAATACACTAGAAAACAACCCTCTATTTTCTTCACAGAAACACATTTTTATGGAAGAAACACGTTTCTATATGCGATTCCAGATAGCACAATTCTGGAAATTCTAGAGAAAATGTGTTTATCAGACAGGAACGCGTTTCTGTACGTCTGAGTGAAGTTTTTCACTAAGTACAAACAGGAAACTCGTTTATCTTAGATGAAACACGTTTCTGCATTACCCAAAAACATAAAACATGTTTTCCTTGAAAGTTTTTGCACTCAAAACATGTTTTCTTAATCAAACAAGTCTAAAATACTTGAAAACACTGAATTTGATTAAATTGAAGTTCATACAAGTGTTAAACTGATTTTTTTTATGAAAGTCAAGATTTTGACTAAATCGAAAAATTAGTTTAACTTTGTAAAAACAAATGATTTTAAAATATGATGCATGCAAGCAATGATTTGGCTGATCAAACTAAAGAGAATTCTACACCCTTATATTGAATCTAAGCAATTACATACAAAGATTGATCTTGATCATCCGTTGCTTTGATTCACTTAGAACTTTGACTTTGACTTTTTGTTGACTTTTGTAATTTGATCATTTTAAGCTGAAACAACTTAGTCAAAGTGATTAGTAATCAATTGAATGTTGTTTGTAATCATCAAAACACACAAGGATGAGGGTCATTACACCAACAATATTACCATATTACCTCACACTTAACATGTAGGTTTATGAATGGATTGTAATATACTTTTGGGATGGATATAGAAAGTCGTGGTTGATGTTTGATATGTGATTTGATGTAGCATGGCATCAAAATGAATTATATATATTTGGTAGTTGTGACTGTGGATGGTATTAATATGGACATGTGATGGATGGATGATTAATTGCTCTAAATTTGAAATAGTGGTGGATAGTAGTATTGTTTTGGATTATCCATCAGGTTGTGCAGGTTGATAGATGGCTCGAGTTATAAAGGGTACTCTGTTGGAGTCTAGCTGAGGCTTAACAAGGGTCTAGCTTTTCCATAGTGATGGGATGGTTAGGCTTCTGTGTCGATCAGGATGTTTTTGGTGGAATAGGAGAAGGGGGTCCTGACAGTGTTGGTATCAGAGCCTAATTTATACAAGACTTAGGAATTTAAAAGCTTCAAGATAATGAATAAGCCTTACTATATTATTTTTTGTGTGTATAAGTATAGTAGGGGTAGCTATGATATTAGACGATATGTTTTGCTTTCTCTATATGTGATGGTTACCTCAATTTGATGTCTCAGATCAGGATGAGTGGAAGAGGTAGACCAAGGGGTGCATATATGGAACACACAAATCAAGATAGAATCAAGAGGTTAGAGGATCTGATAGAGTCACAGGGTCGATTGTTAGCGACCTAGAACACTCAGATGCAAGAATGGATGGCAAGAACAGAGACTGAAATGCGACAACCAGCTCCAGCAGTGCCCCAAGAGGGAAACCCCAGTAGACGAGAGGCGGATATCAGTAGGGAAAAATTTGTTGTCGGGCCAACTGCAATTGTACCAGAGTCGTCCCCTACACCTACATCTGTAAATGATGTGGTTATGCGTCAGACTAAGCTGATGCAAAAGTCTATGAGACTGAAACCGAAAGCGTTTGTGGGTGGAGTGGATTTAAAAAGGGTAGAGGACTGAATCTACCATATCGAAAAGATAACCAGAACCCTAAAGCTGGATAAGGAGTCCCAGGTGCTTCTATTTGCACACATGCTAGAGAGTGATGCAGGAGAGTGGTGGACTTCAGTGTTAAATACTGAATGACAAGTCAAGACTTGGGCAAAGTTCAAGGAACTGTTCTTCAAGATGTATGTTCCTGCCACTGAGAAGGAGAAAAAGAGGTTTGAGTTCCTAAATCTCAAATAGGGTGATATGACGGTGCGAGAGTACGAGTTCAAATTTACTCAGTTATCTGCCTATGCACCGAAGTTGGTTAAGGATGATGAAGACAAGATTCAATTATTATGTGGACAATTGAGGAGGCCAGCCACTAGACAGGTCTTATCCTTGACTGGGGTAGATCGGTACAAGGATGCACTTAATAAAGCCTTACAGTTCGAGTTGATCGAGCAGAGGGGCAGTCAAAGTATGACATCTCAGGCACAAACAGTTTCAGGCGGTTAAGCACAATTTTTGTGGTCGGGGAAGACATGGGTAAGAGATAAAAAAAATTAGTAAGGGAGCACAGGTTGTTGGTGCACCGAGTGAGGCATTCACTGTTTAGAAAGAAGCAGTGATTTCATTTTTCTCTACTTCTACTCCATCACTGGTTGTCTAGACACAAGGTACGGTGAGGCCACCAGCACCACAAATGGCTGGCAAAAGTTGAGGTAGAGGTCGAAGAGGTGGAGGACAGGGTTTTAGAGCGCCTAACACCGGTTCACAGGTGGGATCTATTGATATTTTCACCAAGCCATTACTGAGAGAACAATTTGCAAATATTCGGTGCAAATTAGGCATGTTTGCCGAATCAAACTTGCTTAACTCATGATCATTGATGGCTGAACACAAGTGAAATTTAGAGATTATCAATGTTTTTGAGGTTTAAAGTGCAAAATTGGAGAGAATGTTGAGAAATCCTCCAAAATACTCCAATTTGTTGAAATTTTCCCTGAAAACCCGTTTTCGCTAGGCAAAACGCATTTTCACGGGATAGTCATGCGTTCTGCCATTTTTGGTAGAAACTCGTTTCCATTTCCTCAATTCTGGGAAGCGCGTTAAATCCCACCTTTTCACTCATTCTATTTACTTTCTTTCAACTTTTCTCCCTTCATTCATTATCCTCTCTTACACCTAACTTACTCTCATCCTATTTTACTCGATTCCAAAGCTTCTTAACCTAATTTCAGGTGTTTTTACATCAAAATCCATTGTTTTAAAACACCAATCCACACAAATCTTCAACGTTTTCATCAAATTTCAGTTCCAAAACCTAGTTTTTCATAAAACTTCAACACCTCATAACTTCCTCATTTTTCCACCGTTTTCTACAAAACCTAATACTTTTTTTGTTCATCTCCATCTCTATTTTCACTGTTTCCCATTCATTTGCCTTCTTTCCCGACCATTTTTACTTCCTATTTACCCGAAACCCTATAGTTCATACTTTTTGCCCACCAAGTGTTTGATGAAATGCCTCCTTGAAAAAAGTTAGCTACTAAAATCGTTAGTATTAATCTAAGTGGTTTTCTACTTAGTATTCTCCTAAGTGTTTTGATGCTTACAAACAATATAATCATGGTACTAATATCTTTGACTGAGTTGTGTCAGTGCTAACTAGCTATATCAGAAGGATTCAACTAGTCTGTCAAAGCATGTGGAAGGAACTGCAGTGTACGAAGATTCAAGAGCTTCATGGTTATATTTCTCATTCAGAATCTTAGTGCTATAGAGTAATATTTACATGTTCCAACCACAACATGATTTGCATCTTTTCAAAAATCATTCATATAGTTTATCATTCTCATGCATATACATTATTTTATGATTAATAATGCATGCACACACATTAGTTTGATAATTATGCTATCACTTAGTTAAAATTGTTTATCACGTACATATTGATAAGTGATTATCATGCATTCATTTTACCAACTTTGCATGATTTTATCGTTTCACGTGTATTGTTCTTATTGCTTTGATCATTGGTTTAATCAATCGAATCACTCGCATTTAACTGTGTTAATTATACCTCAATCTTGTCAAAAATGTTTTTAAAATGTTAGTTTATATTTTTGACAATTTTCTACACCTAATATGATAAAAAAAAAATTGAGTTTCTTTCACTTCTCAGTGAAGGAACGCGCTCCTCTAAGAAGAAACGCGCTCCTCTAGGAAGGAAAGCGCTCCTTGTAAGAGGAACACAGTCCTTATGAGAGGAACGCGCTCCTGTGGTTTTTCCTGAGACTCAGAATTTTTCTGATCTAGGAAAAGGAACGCGCTCCTATTGCCCAAGAAAAAAAGGAAAAACTTTAAGAGTCAGTGGCTCTTGTTGAAGGAACCCATTCCTATGCCCAAAGGACATATTGAGGAACGCACTCCTTAAGTAAGGAACGTGCTCCTTGATTGGAAGAAAATTTGAGATTTTTCAAATTTCAAACCAGAAATGCGCTCTTGTGTTAAGGAACGCGTTCTTGTGCTTCGGTGCGGTCTTTATCTATAAATATCACACTTGCTCATTTGAATATAAACTTATGCAAAACTTAGAGAACTTGTGCATTTTTCATATTAGTCTTTATACAAGCTAACAAAAAGTTCTTGAGTGATTTTGAAACTATTTTATTGCAAAAGTTCACCTACCTTTGTTCATTTTATTCATACTTTCGAAAAGTTCTCCAAATCTTTCAAAACTTTGAGAAACTCGTTTTAATCTATTGAGCAAGTGTTCAAGACGTTTTTGAGCAATACACCTTGCTCAAACAAAATCACAAAAACCCACTACCAAACAAGGTGTGTAGTGCTCTTTTTCAAGACGTTTTTGAGCAAATTAGTTTTATGCTTAAGTTAATATCTGGAAAACTGATTTCATCTTGATATCTTGTTTAGTGGTTTCATAAATACTTGTGGTATCGATTCATGTGTTAATGTTATACTATATTGAATCGGTTTCATAGATCAACACTTAGTATGCATGATTCTTGAACTTAATCATTTACACTTTTAGAATCATCAAGTTTTGATCATCATCGTATATTGATTCTTATGTTTTAAACTTTTAATTGTTAGAATCAATATCTTGATAGTTGTGCATATTCGATTCACGTTTTCCTATCATATATATATTTGAATCGATTGCACTTGAGAAAAACTATTTCAACACATCACATCATTTAAATCATTGTGGTTGGAATAGTAATGTATACTCAATTAAGATTGCAAGCTTTATATTGTTGAGTGTGTTGTAGAACACATCTCTATCATTTGTAATCTTGATGTATCATTGATGTGCTTCTCAACTTGGGATTTATACCATATATTGTACGGCTTGTAACCATGCCATTAAGTTGGTTACTGTGGGCTTACTAGCTAAGCCCTTTTGTAGGCCAGAGTGTGGCTTACTAGCCAAGCCCTTGTATAGGCTGGATTGTGGCTTTCTAACCGAGCCCTTGTGTAGGTTAGTGTGTGTGGCTATCCAACCAAGCCCTTATGTTGGTTAGTGTAAACGATTTCTAGTCACGCCCGTAAGTTGACTAGCCAATAGTGTATTGAGAAATCCTGATCGTGGGTGATTGGGTAGTGGACGTAGGTTCAAGGGGAACCGAACCACTCTAAATCGTTGCATCCGTTTATTAATTTTCCCTGCACTTTATTGCTTTGCTTATTACCTACTACGCACTTTAATTGATTAATTAAATTAACTAAAGGGTAACGCAAAAATCCATCGAGTCCAATTCACCCCCCTTCTTTGATGGTAATATTGGGCCAACAGTTAGGAAACACCTAGAGGTAGGCTAATCCTCCGAGCCCACTCCTCAACCTACAAAGAGAGCTCGAACCACCCTTTAGGCCCCGACGCCACCCCCATCGCCACCACCATGTCCATCACCCTCACCATCATCCTTGTTGCCGAGGACCCCGCTTTCTCCAGTCCACCTATTTTTTCCTCATCTAGACCAGCCACATTAGAGCCTGTTACACGACCCTTCGCACTCGGCCCATATCACTGAGTGTCCATGTAGATTTCGATGAGTTTTACCGCATCAATATTCCTATCCATGTTTGTTTCCATACAGTGCTTTGGTCACCTGACTTGCTACATGTGCCGAGATTGATTTATCTATCTTCACTTTTATGGTCGAGTCAACCCAGAGGAACATCATCGACGAGTCCACTGTTCATTCGATGGGTTATCGATGGGTACAACGTATACAGCAGTGGGTCCACTCTTCACACCGAGCTAGAGGCAAGGGCATCGCTTATGAAAATCTGAATCCTCCTGAGGACATTGACGAGGATGTTGACAGAGTCGGAGGTGCTCCACCTCATCGATCAGACAAGCAGCTCGCTCCAACTCTAGCTCTTTAGGACTCTCACCCACTACCAACCCCTCAGCCTGCTCCCGCTCTTCAACCAACACTAGAACTAGTACCAGCTCCATTACCTGAGTCAAAAGCAGCACAGGAGCCTAAGGAATCTACATTAGCAGCTCTAGTAACTCTCGGATCCCTTTTTCAGCTCCTCCTGGAAATGAAAGAACAGCATGCCTCTTTTCTCTCCTCCATGAGGAAGAAGATAGATGATACAGATACTAGAGTTCGAGCATAGGAGCAGTCGATCACTAAGATTAGAGAGATGATTTAGACATTTATCGATAAAGATGACATGGGAGAGCATAAACAATTCGGACGAGATTATCCATTTGCAGTCGATGATTTCTTCCGTGATGATCACAATCGTCCTTCCTCTTCGACCTTTAGACAGCTTACATCACTTGCTCGTCCTGCTCCAGTTCCTCCTGTTGATCCTCCTACAGATGTTCCAGTCGATGCACCTTCATTGGTGTTAGTTCTCGTTGATCGTCCGGGTGATGCTCCACGCATTCATGTTCCTAATTCTACTCTTGACTTGGTGTTGTCGATTCCAAATGTTCCTTCACCATCTCTCTACGGTGACTTGGTCATACATTCTGGCAGTACGACTCTTGTGATTTATTTAGGCAACTCTACTCCCCTTCTACAATCACCTGCCTCCTCTACAGCCACAATCGTTATTTCTGATGCTAATGTTGTAGCCAGTCCTTCGCCCTCAAGTATTGCTTATCAAATTCGGCTACCTCTTGGCCCTCAGTCTCGGATCAGATGCATTCTTCTTGGGCCTCGGATCGATTGACCAGCTATCGTCTACTCCTCCGTCTTAGGGAGAATACCATTTTTGATGTTTCAAAAGGGGGAGAGAGTCTAAAGAGAGTGGTATGGAATTAGGTTAGAGTATAAAGTTAGGGGGAGCATATTTTTGTAAGAGATTACATTTACGTTCATTTTTGTTCATAGATTATACGTGTATATGTTGCTTTGATTATGTTTGACATACATGTATATTTTTTTGATGTTTTGATTACTCTGATAAATGTTCATATTTTTTGATATGTGATATTTCGATTCCTTTCGCTTGTTACTTGTTGTATTCATGATATTGCTTCTTATATTGTTACATGTTGTTTTTCGTGATGTATTGCATATCATGATCATTGTTCACTTTGCACATTAATATATTTTGGCCCAGATGTGTCCGAGAGGAGGGGTGAATTGGACACTTAGCATATTTTAACCTTTATTTAAAATGTATGAAGTAATGAAAGCCGATTAAACAAGTATGGTAAATCAAACACAATAACAGTAAGACACACAAGATTTAGAGTGGTTCGGCCTCGCCTACATCCACTACCTAACCTCCTCAGTTAGGATTTGTCCAAACTCCACTAAGGATCTTCTTACAGGTGAAGACCAAACCGTTATACCTTCTCAATTTACAAGCTTGAGAATAACCTTTCTCAACTTTCGGGTATGAGAACAACCGTTACAAATCGAGCAACACTTTCTCTAAACTAGTGACTAACTACTCACCAATACCAAGGTACAAGATGAGATATGATTCCCTTTACTTAGAATCAAAGTGATACTTACAAAGCTTTGGATTGAACCTTTTATGTCACACCCCAGTACACAGCACACCGCAGTGTCTAGTACCCCCAGGATGTGATGGGTACCTCATACTGAGCGTACCCCAGCCGTTATATACCACATAATATTGTCACATCCCAATACACAGCCCACCGCAGTGTCTAGTACCCCCGGGATCATTTGTCCACACTATTCATTCATTTTATGAGGTTCAGTGGCTACTCAGATTGCGAAATCAAACCTTATAAGGAGGTTGTGAGTTCGAATCTGGTGGAGGCCCTGCACTATTCATAAAATGAATGAATAGTGTGGACAAATGATCCCGGGGGGTACTAGACACTGCCGTGTGCTGTGTACTGCGGTGTGATAAAAAGGCCTTATGAGTGGTTACTCAGAGTTCGGAATTAAACCTTATGAGGTCTTGAGTTCGACTCTAGGGGAGGCCCTGCACTATTCATGAGTGAATAGTGTGGACAAATGATCCCGGGGGTACTAAACGTTGCGGTGTGCTATGTACTGGGATGTGACAATATTATGTGGTATATAACGGCTGGGGTACGCACTGTATGAGGTACCCATCACATCCCGGGGGTACTAGACACTGCGGTGTGTTGTATACTAGGGTGTGACATTTTGTTACCACAGATTCAGCAAAATATTTATGATGAAGTGCAACTGAAAACTAGTTCAAAAAACTTTCTTCTTCTTCAATGGATTTTTGAAAATATATGTATGAAGATCAACAAATCCAGAAGACTTAACGTATTTCAAAATGATCGAGAGTTTAAAGCAGCGAGTAGAAGTATAACTTTCAAGGGTATTTGTACAAGTGAAAACTGTTTAAAGATTTGAGAATAAGTTATCAATTTTCTTGTTTTTGTATCTATATTTTCAATTTGCACTAAGGCAGCATATAGATAGATATAACAATGGTGTAATGGACTTGAACTTTTTTTCAAGTAAAGTTTTGGTGCATAAAGCTATTTCAAACAACATAAACATTCTTTCCCAAAAAGGATTGATTCAGTCTGTGCAGCTAAGGCGACAACACCTGAATCTTCTGATCATTCATGAAAATAGAATGTTCTGATAAAGTGTTGGAACGTTCTGAAAAGATTCAAAAAGTTCTGAAAAGTGTATCAGAAAAAGTGCAAATAGCAATTTTATAACAGTGTTGGATTACCAACCTGATTTGTCAATCAGAGTCCTGACGCTTAAAGCCAACTTTGTCATTTTGTTCCTTGAGGGCGCTTATAGACTGTAAGCATCCTGCTGAATTGTGAAGTGAGGGTGCTACTGGAAAGTAAGTGTCATGAATTACTTAACGATTAAAAACGAATAAATCTGTGAGGGCGTTGTTTAAACATAAGCATCCTGACTTATTTTTTAAACACTTAAAATCACAAGGGCGCTACTATTGTCGTAAGCATCCTAACATTCACAGCATGAAAATATAAGGGCGCTATTAGAGACGTAAGCGTCCAGAAGTTTAAGACTTTAAAAATGACTGAAACATAAGGGCACTATTTGATAGTCAGCGTCTTGATGTTTAAAAACGAACAACGAGCTGATGTTCAATCAGCATACTGATAAGTTCCTTGGTTGATTCAATGAGGGCGCAACTGACAAAGTAAGCATCCTGATAGATATGAATTTTTCAACCTTGAACATTATCAATGTCCTAATATATCAATAACGTCCTGGCTAACTAAGTCCAGGAGGGTGTTGTTAAGACATTAGCATCCTGATAAAACACATCAACGTCATGATGGACACTATAAAATAGTTTTGATATTTTTCAACTTGTAAAGCTCGATAAAACAGGATTAGCATCGGTATGTTTGAATCAAATCTATTATAGAAAGTTTATTGTAAGTGATCAAAAAATACTTCGAAATCAAATCGACTAAACCATGCAATCATGGATATTGTTGAATCATATGATAAAAGAGGTTCTACAACCTAACACAATCTAATAGCACACAAATATGTCTTCCAATGATCATGGTCTTGAAATTGATCTTGAAAGCTCTTTCACCATGCGATACCGATTCTTCGATGAGCTTTCATGTGAGATTAGATGTGTAATGCATATAGTATTATCAGAATGTGGTTTGCAATCATCAAAATATCTTTCTTATTAGGGAAATATTCTCATAAGGGACATGAGGATAATTGGTTCAACAATATATGTTATCATGTTGATTGCTTCAATCACGCCAATAGTGAATTTGTTTGAAATCATAGCAAAGGGGGAGATTGTTGGTGTAATAACCATCACCCTTTGTGTTTTGATGATTACAAGCAACATTCCATTAATTACTAATCACTTTGACCGACTTGTTTCAGTGCTAACATGACCAATTTATTAAAGTCAACCGAAGAGTCAAAGTCAAAGCTCGAAGTGGATCAAAGCGTGAAGAACAAATTGTAAATTTTCTATGTATTCGCTTAGATTCATTTAGGGCTGTAGGATGCTTTTCAATTATCTAAGCCAAAGTTTTTGCATGTGTTTTGAAATGTGTTTCAAATCATAATTGTGTTTTGAAAGTCAACCGTTTTCCATATTAGCCAAACTTTTGCATGATTGATCAAAATGTTTTAAATATATGTTTTCAACTTCAAAGTATTTCAATTTGATCATTTATAAATGTGTTTTGATTTATTAAGAAAACATGATTTGAACTTGAGATTTTTATGAAAAACCAAGTTTCTACTAAGTGGACAGGCAAAAACGCGGTTTTCCTTTGAGAAACGTGTTTCCTCTGGTCCTTAGTGTATTTTTTACTAAAAAGGGCAGAAACGCATTTCCACTTGCTAGAACGTATTTCCAACTTTTTATCTAGAGAGCAAGTTTATGCCCTCAATAGCATAAATGTGTTTCCTCTTTAGGAAACGCGTTTCCTCAAAGTGTGGCAGAATGGTGAAAATCAGGCAGAAATGTGTTTCCTCAGGTTGAAACGCATTTCCCTAAAAGTTGGCAGAATGTGATTTTATGCTATTTTGGGAAGAAACAAGTTTTCACTTTATGGAAACGAGTTCCCTACTTTTTCATGATTTTTCACTGTAAATACGTGCCTTGGCTCAATGTGAGCAATTTTTGCAAATTTCTTGAAACTCGTGCACATCACTTTGTTCTCCAATCTCTTGCATTCAAACACATTTCCTCAAGCATTTGAAGTTGATTTCTGAAAGAAATCTTTTAAGTTTTTTCTTGTGATTTCATCAAGCTTTCAAGTGGTATATTTCAAGCATTTTTGCATCACTTTGAAGAAATCTTCAGTGCTTTTAAACTTCTTAGTTGAAGAGATACTTTCAAGAGATTTCAAGTAATCGAAAGGATTTTTTATTTCAAGCTTCATCTTCATCATCTTCAAATCAAAATCTGAAAAGAACCTTTCGTTTCTTCGGCTTGCACTTTGTTTTTCACACTTTGGTTTATTCATATTTGGAAGGTATTCGTTTCAATTTATATACATTTTTTAGAGTTGTTTGGTAAGAAAACAATGCTCTTCATTATTGTAATCATTTGATGTATCATTGATTTGCTCGTTAGTCAATCAGAAAAGTTTTCCTAATCGAAAAACGGTGTTTGTAACGGTTTGATCTACACCCATAAATTGGATCAAGGTTAGTGGATTTGGAGAAATCTTGATCGGGGAGATCAAGTAGTGGATGTAGGCTTGGATAAGTTGAACTACTCTAAATAATTTGTGTTCTTTTTTTTCATTCTTGAATTTTACATTATTGTCTTACACTTAAATTTTTATCACAAAAAGGTATTTGCGAAAATCTGCTAAGTCCAATTCACCCCCCTCTTGAACTATAATCTGGGCCAACATAAGGTTATTGGATTTTAGGGAAATCTTAATCGGGGAGATCAAGTAATGGATGTAGGCTTGGGCAAGCCGAACCACTCTAAATCTTAGTGTTCATCTTTTACTTTTCCTGTACTTTAATTTTTGCTTTGCATTTACTTTTGATTTGAGAAATGTTTAATTCAAAAATTTGCAAAGTCCAATTCATCCCCCTTTTGGACTATAATCTGAACCAACACATCCTTCTCTTCATTCTTGGTATATGAATTAGTTGGTTAGCTAATTGGGAAATTTCTCTAACCGAGAAATTGTGATTGTAACTGATTTGGTCCTTATTTAAAAGTAGGATCAATTATAGTGGAATTTGGGAAATCTTGATTGGGGAGATCAAGTAGTAGATGTAAACTTTAAAAGCCTAACTACTCTAAATCATTGTATTCATCTATTTTTACATTTCCAGCACTTTCATTTTTATTGTTTAAATTTTTAAGTTGTGAAAGGTTGATTTTAATAACCTATTAAGTCCCTTGGACTTAAATCTTGGTCAACAGCACGTTGTAAGACACGCAACTGCCAACCAAAGAAGTGGGGGAGATTTTTATTTTCATCAGAAGGGCTCATTTTTACAGTACCCAATGTATTCATTAGTCTTTCATTATCAGTGCAAGTTGTAGAAGCCTTTGCACTTCTCATGGTGCTAGAAGACTCTCGTCCAAATTAAGCTATATGGATTACTATCTTCTACCATTGCTCCCTCCCGAAGCCTATGTTAAGGTGATCCTTTATCACCCTCTATTATTTTACATATGTTTTTTTTGTGGACGACTCCTTATGGCTATGTAGGAAAAATGTCAAGTGCTTCAGATTTTGGTCCATATTTTTCAAAATGAGGCTTCAGGGCAATCTCTCAATGTTAACAAGTGCAACCTATGTAATACCCTGTATTTCACAAAAAAAAAAATTACTATTTGGGCCAACGCCCGAACGTTCAGGCGCATGCCAGAACGTTCAGGCGCATGCCAGAACGTTCAGGCGCATGACAGAACGTTCAGGCGCATGACAGAACGTTCAGGCGCATGACAGAATGTTCAGGCGCATGTCAGAACGTTCAGGAGCAATGCATGCCCAAACGTTCAGGCTCATGACAGAACGTTCAGGCGCATGCCAGAACGTTCAGGCTCATGACAGAACGTTCAGGCGCATGCCAGAACGTTCAGGCGCATGCCAGAACGTACAGGGGCATGCCCGAACGTTCAGGCGCAAAAATCTCTATATAAGAAACCTCCTCATTCCTCATTCCTCACACCAAATCACCTTCTCTTGTGAATTTCTTCTCCTTTCCACGCATTCTAAGTTTTTGAGACTCTCTGTCTGAGACTCTCGGTGCGGTGCAACAAAGTTCTGTCCGGAGGATAGCGCCAGATCTGAAAGCGGTGCAACGAAGTTCTGTCCGGAGGAAAGCGCCAGATCTGAAAGAAGAAGTTTTATCTGAAGGTGGGGAACGAAACATAGGTTTGCGTGTTTCATAACTTTTATTAAAGTTTACATTCAATTATTATTATGTCTACTATTCATTTACACTGCATTATGTCATATACTGTTTATATTGTCGCACATATGCCTGTATATTTGGAATTCATGTATTGCACTGTTATAATGCCGGATTTGTGGTCAATCTGACTCAACTAGACTCGGTCTTGTCCTCAGTAACTTTAAATAGTGAACGGGAGGCAGCGGGCTGCTCTAGGCGATTGGTATTTAAGCAGACCTTGTGTCTCACCTCTCAACTGGGGACTGATCTAGTTGGTCTTATTGAAAGCTATCAGCTTATACAGTAATACTGAATGTCCTAATCTTGCACGTCGTGATACCGACCCTAATAAGGATCACCAGACGTTGCCAAAGTCAGTCTAAATGTCAAGAAAGGCTAGACCAGTAGACTAGACCAGGTCATGCATTGGCATCATACATATCACCACCTAGGGACGTATATGGTTTATGACTCATAGAATAGTTAGGAGCATTGCTCACTATTCATTATATTTCTCTGGAGAGGGACGTACATGAGAACCCGGCTACACCCGGGGAGGGACATCAGTACGTGAATTCAGAGCATCGTTCCTGTACGTGAATTCAGGCGATGTACGTTCATCAAACCATTACGAGACGGTGTCATGCATACATTCATATTGATTGATTATGATGCTCACATGTGTATTTAAGATATTTGATATTGAAGTATGCTTTATTAATTGTTATACTCATGCACTATTTACCCACTGAGCGCGTTAAGCTCACTCCATTATTATCCAATCTTTCACAGGAAATTAGAGTGGACTGGGTACAGGTTATAGGGCCCACATTTTGTACCCTTTGTATGATTCATTGGGGATTTTGGGAGTATGTTCCCTTGACCATTTTATGTACAAAAGTATTCTGAATTAAATGAAATCAGATTTGTACTGTGTGTACCGTATTTCCGCTGCGCACTCTGTTGTTACCATTGTAATTGTTCCAAATGCGCGCCCCGTCCGCGAGTGTACCGCCGATTTAGGCGCATCCGGGCGGGGTGTGACAACCTATTATTCAGCTCATTTGTATCCCAACAATGACTAAAAAATTAGCCACAATACTCAAGATGGATCCATGCTCATCTTTTGCAAAACATTTAGGGGCTTTCAACGATTTTGGCAAGTTCAAAGTTGATGTCTTTCAATCCTTTGTCACAAAATTGAATACTCGGATCTTTAGATGGGAAGAGAGTTTACTATTTTAAGATGGCCGAGAAATTCGCATCAAATTTTTGGTTATGTTCTTTCTGCTTATTTTATGTCCTATTTAAACTCCCCAAAATACTTACAAATTCTCTAATATCAAATATGGCCAAATTTTGGTGGAGCAACAAAAAAAAAAAAAAAAATGCAAACAACATCCACCGGTACTCTCTGTCACATCTTCAGTAGGAGAAATATCAAGGTAGAATAATTTTAAAAATTTGGAAGGTTTTAATTGTGCATTGTCAGCCAATCAATCCAAACTCACTACTTAACCTATGTCTTAAAGCTAAGTCTTTTGCCTGATTGGAATTTTTTGAATGTTTATATCATAAAAAAATCTTGACATTAAGAAATAAATATTTTAAAAGAATTTTAAAGCATAGTATTTTAAGGATGGCGGCTATTAATCAATCCAAACTCACTACTAAGCCTATGTTATATCATAAAAGAATCTTGACATTAAGAAATAAATATTTTTATTTTTATTTTCAAGTCGGTTCAATTGGATTTAGATTGGCTTTTAAATTTTCAAATTATAACCCAATCCAAATTGCTTGCATTATATTTTTTCTAAACTTAGTCCAAATAAGACTTATTAGAAATTGAATTAAACTAAACCATTGCAATACTATAGATTAAAAAGAAAAGCATATTGGTTTGATTCGATTTTGCATTTTAAACCAATCCATAGACACCCTCACATGCATGCTACTAGAATCAAAGAAATAGTTGCTAATGATAGTATGAGGCTTCAATTTGGTTTGTAAGATCGAATCAGGGCCATTTTTTCACAAAATTGACATTTTGACATTATAAAAATAAAAAATAAGATTCATCTTAGATTACTATATCATTGCCCTAATTTGTTTTCCTCCCCACATCAATGTTAAAAAGTGTTGACGAGTGAGTTATTTTGAAAAAACCCTAAGGGTTCCTCTCCGCTACTCTAACAAATAACAAAATAGAGTTTATAAATGCTTAAACTCTATTCAAGATGTGTTTCAAGGTTACAATGGTGCAAGGTAACAAAGTACAAAAAAAATTCCTTTCAAAGTGAAGTGAGGTTAGAAATGAGAGATGAAGATAGGCAATAAGGTGATTGAAAGAATGATAAATGAAAAAACAAATGATCTTTTGGGTAAAACAAATGATAAACAAATAAAGCTCTTTTTTTGTTATTGTATAATATTTTATGTGGATCCACTCATATATGTAGCACAGACCAAAGCAAACTAGACAATTATATAATAGTGAGTATGTTCCAAAGTCATAACCCTGCTAAATAAAGCTACAACCACTTCTTATATGCTTTAAAGGTTAAAGATGTTGAACCAAGAACCTTCATGACCCATATGAGAGATATTTTGATGATTACAAACCACATTCTATACTATAACTTCAAATCATATTTTAATGATTTCAAACTCTATGAAGAAATATCTGCTATGTGCAAAGAAACGTTTATGAAGATTTATCAAGTCAAGAAGGAAATCAAGCTGGATAATTCTAAAGCATGAAATGATATTGTAATTGTTTCAGTTTGTCTAGAATATCTTTTGGCTTGTACAATCTCATCTAGAATTTGTTCAATAACTTCATCATACATCTTGAAGTTTTTCGTAATGCATTTTCATAGATTTCAAAGTATTTGATTATTCATGAAAATGAATTTGATTGATCGATTCAAATGATTTCAAATTCTCTAAATGTCTATGTTCATTTGATTTGATCCGAAGTGTGCAAAGATCGATTTGATTCATTGGATTTCAAAATGGAAAAACAGCTGAATTTTTATAAGTGTCGAGCAGGACGCTCATGGAATTCAGGACACTCAAGCAGTGGCCAGTTCACTTGAAATTAGGCCTACACTACAAGACGCTACTAATGCTATAGGATGCTCAAGATTTCTGGGAAATATTAGAGTGTAGTCATGTAGGAAGCTCCTATTGTTCAGGACGCTCAAGATTTCTGAGAAAGTCTTGGAGCATGTTCTGACAAGACGCTCAAGTTGAGCAGCGCCCTCTCTGTATTGACCGTGTTCAACTTGCTCTCTGATTGACATTCCTTCAAGATGCTACTGGTTCTTCAGGTTACTCAAGTGAAAGTTAAGTCTTCTAGCTCTAACTATTTAGGATGCTCATAAACACCTGTTAGAAAAATAGTTGTCTCACTTATGCGAACTGCCATCTTTTTGAAACTTTGTTATTTTTGTGTATGCTCAGTATTGACAGATTTTTCCAATGTCTTTGTTAACTCCATTTCGATGAAAGAAATTATCCGTTGCGTTTGAATTTCAAATGAAGCAATTAGGGTTTTTGGGAGATTGAAATCCCAAACCAGTGCTTCTATATATTTGCAACTTTGAACCGTTGGATAACACAACTTTGAAAAATCAAGCGCTCAAAAAACTATTTGAAGTTTAGTCGTTTTTCTCTTCAAAAAAGATTGAAATCTTTCATATGATTATCTAAATTGAGAAAGGCTTTTGGATTTGTTGTTCATGATTTCATACCCATTTGAAAATACAAAGAGGCCAAGAGGAGCAACCTCATTGTTTCAGTTGTACCAAACATTCATTCTTTTGCTGAACAAATTCTAAGTAGAGTTCAATATGCTCTGTAAGTTGTGCTTTAATATTGATTCTTAGTAAGAGAATCAAGTTTCTAAACCTGTAACGATTATTGTAAAGTGACAGTGTGTCACTTGGAAGGAGCTTGGTTAAGCTCGATTGAGAGGGTTGTTCTCACACTCGGAAAGTTGAGAAACGTGTAAAGGTTTGATCCTCACCTGTGAAGAGGTATCAATAGTGGAGTTTGAGAAATCCTAACTGGGGAGGTTAGGTAGTGGACATAGGCGAGGGTCGAACCACTCTAAATTTGTTGTGTATTTGATTTATTTTCGTTGTATTTTATTTTTTGTCATTGCTTTATTTTGAAAGGTAAAACCTGCAAACTTGTCCAATTCATCCCCCTCTTGGACACTTATCTTGGCCAACAAGTGGTATCAGAGCAGGTTAACCAATCAAGAGATCTAACAATCTTTGATTATCTATGGCAAGACAAAGTTCTAAGGATACTATTCTTGGTGAAGGTCACTCTATAAATAGACCACCATTTTTCAAAGGAGAAAACTATCTTCATTGGAAAATTAGGATTATATTTTATCTCACAGCCCAAGACCTAGAGATGTGGGACGTTGAGTGATAAGTGGTTATTTAGATGTGTTTTGAGTAGGTTTTAGATGAGTTTTAGGATGATTTATTCATTTATTAAGTTGGTTTATCTTAGTTTTGGTTTAGTTATTAGTTTAGTCAATTTGTGGTATTTGATGCTTTATTTTGGTGTTTAATTTTATAAGTTGGTTTAGTTGATCATATAAGTGTGTTACTTATTGGTTTTGCTTTGATTTGTAGGTGTTTAGATGTGTTGAAAGTCAATTTGGATGATGGATACATGTTACATGAAGTTGAAATGAAGATGCATGAACAATGCAAGTCAAAAGAGGTCAAGAAATTAGGTCCACAAGAGCAAGGAGGAGGAAGTGTGTACAAAACAGAGACCGGGCACCACAGCGTCTAGGATGGGTGCCACGACACCCAGACATGAAGCAAAAGAAGAAGGGAACCCAAACTTGGGCGTCGCGGTGTCCACTGTGAGCGTTGCGGTGCCGGGGCTGACACAAAAATTGGAAACTTTCTATTTTGTTGCAGGATTATCTTATTCGACTTGGAACTTCCTATTTCGACTTTCTATGGGCTTGTAGCTATATATACTTCGGTGTTTAGGGTTTCTAAGGCATCATAGAAGGGAGAATAAGGCAAGATGACTAGAACGAAGCGGAGAAGAAGATCTAAAAGTTGGAAACAAGAGATAGAGATTCAGATTCGAAGAGTTTCTAGTTTGATTTCTATGTTCTTATTCAAGTTTATAACCACATTTTGTGTTTCTATTGTTCAAATTATAAACTAATTTAGTTTTCTAGAGCATAGATGGATCCTACACTTGATTCTATGTGTTAAGATTCGTTTTATGTTTATTATTAATAGATTCTTCATATTTATTTATATTTTTTTGGGTTTAATGCTTTTAATTTATTGATCATGGATTGAAGTTACTCATAAAGGAACCTTGCAAGTCAAGAACGCTAAGCTACAAATGCTTATAGAGGTTTATGAGACCTATAGGATGAAAGAAACCGAGACAATTTCTTATGTGATAGCTCGATTTACCAAAAACTTCAATGACATGAAAACCAAAGGCAAAGTGTATGATCAAGAAGAGACAATTAGGAAGTTTCTAAGAGGTTTACCCAAGATATGGAGCCTAAAGCAACCACCATTGAGGAAGCCAAAATCCTAGCCGAGTACACTGGATGGTTCATGAAATGAAGTTCAAAAATAGTCAAGTTCAACCCAAAATAGATGACAAAGGAAAGAAGACCATGGCCTTGCATGTAAACACCGAATCAGAAAGTTCATCGGAAGATGAAAACACTGATGAGAACATAGCAATGTTGTCTAGGAAGTTTAATAGGCTTATTAGGAGAAGAGGAAAGGAAGGCTCAAACCAAAAGTTCCACAACAGAAAGAGGTTTGAGGTAAAACCTAGTGAACTAATATGTTTTGGTTGTAACAAACCTGTTCATGTGAGAAGTGAATGTCTTAACAAATGTACGTAGAGTTTCAGCTCAAAGAAGAAGGAAAAGAAGGTGCTATAGGCAACTTGGGATGATACAAGCTCAAGCGAAAGTGATTCAGATTCTAAAAATAACAAAGCCATCATTTGTCTTACGGAAAATGCCGAGGTAAAATCTGAAACATTTGATGATTATGATGATTTATTTAATTCACATGATTATAACATTATTAAGACCAATCTAGATAGAGAAATCAAGAAAAATACCAAGCTCAAAATAAGCTTAAAGGAAGCTCTTGAAGAGGTTGAATCTCAACAAGAGAATCTTGATGAGTTATCCCTAGATAATGAACAACTAACTAAGTTAGTTAATAGGTTGAAGAGTGAAAATGAAACACTCAAAAAGAGTGTTGAAGATTTGACTAGTGTAGCTCTTAAGCTCACCAATGGGCAAAAAATGTTTCATATGATGTTAGGTGCCCAAAGATGTGCTTTTGATAAAGTCGGTATAGGATTCACACAAGGGTCAAAACAAAAAGAGTACAATACCCTTTTGATCAAAAGACCTACTTGTTACCATTGTAATAAAAAAGGTCACACTATGCTAAGATGCCCACTTAAACGAATTAAGAAAGGGAATCTAGCATGGGAAGAAAGAATGTGCTTATTAATGCTAACATGCATGGACCCAAAGCAATATGGGTACCAAAATCAAAAGTGTTTTATGTTGTGTAGATGGACACAATTGGAGACACTTGGTACCTTGATAGTGGATACTCAAGACATATGACTAGAGACAAGTCAAAGTTCTTGTGCATGGAAAGGAAAAAAGGAGGGAACGTGACATTCGGAGACAACAACAAAGGAGAAATTGTTGGTATTGGTACTATTGGTAACGATTCTCTTTCCATATGTGATATTATTTATGTCAAAGGCCTTAAACATAATATCTTGAGTATAAGTCAATTATGTGAAAGGGGTTATGAAACATCTTTTGAAGCAAATAGATGCATAATTAGGAATTCAAATGACTCAATTGCATTCATAGCATCTAGACCTAAGAATGTTTATTGCACAAATCTTGATGATATGGAAAAACAAAATGTTTCATGTTTAAGTGTTATAACTTGTGATGATACATGGATTTGGCATAAAAGACTAGCACATGTTAGTATGGGTAACATATTTAAGCTAGTTAAGAATGATCTTGCAAAGGTGTTCCTAAGGGAGTATACCTGAAATACAAGGTCTGTGAACCACGTCAATTGGGCAAGCATACCAAATTGATGAGTTGAGTTTTACACATAGTATTTTTTAGGAATTTTATTAGGTTTTTAGATATATTTTATCAATTTCTAAGTGTTTTTGGCATATTTTGCATATTTAGTGTTTTAGGTGCATCTTAGCATTTTTGTGTGTTTTAGAGGTTAATTTTAGTTGTTTTCATGAATAAAATACTTTAGGTTTGTTTAGGAAAATAAAATTGATTTTTAGGAATTTTTTCTAAAATTATTAGTGGCATTTGCATAATAGCATGTTCATTTTATATCATTGTCCATAGTTTTATTTTAATTGTTAATATTTTGTTAGTTGGTTAATTTACTTACTTATGGTTGTTTTGTTTTGTAGGAAATAAAAGCTTGAAAGTGTTGCGAATAGAGACCCAAATGATGGTGAAAAGTGATCAAGATCATGTGCCACAAGTGTAAAAGAAAGTGTGAAAGAATGGAGAAAACAAGGGGGCAAAATGCGGCTAAGTACACAAGTTCACGTAGTGCACTTGTGCCATTCTGGGCGCTACAGTGCCCAGAACATTGAAGAAAATACACGGCGGTAAAGCAACAACGCTACCCCCTCGAGCACTGCAGTGCTACCACGCATTTCTGGGTTGCATGTAACAAAAGGTCTAGGAGGAGCAGTAGTAGGCGGGAAAATTAGGAATGATTACAGACATTGTAATTATTTTCTTTTTATTAATGAAATGTTTGTATGATACTATGTTTGGTGGGCTGACTTACAATCATTCTTTCTTTTGTATCACTAACTTTAGAGTGGTATGGGACATAACAAAATTAGAAGATACTAAATAAAACGTGGAAGTTAGAAAACCCATGACCTTGTGCGAAAAGAAACATCTGGGGAAAGCTGAATTACTAACATTATCACCAAGTTTACACGGTATGGGACGAGTAAACTTGGACGATACTATTAGTGAACTCTCCAGCCGATGTTTTGTAGAGACCATGTTCTTACAGCTTTAAGTGGTTGAACCCTTTATTACTAAATTCATGTGGTATGAGACACACGAACTTGGATAAAAGTCGGAAAGACTAAGCGAAAGGGTTTGAACACATAAGAATGCGATAGAACATTAGATTAAGATATTTTCTGAGGCAAATCTTAGAACCTTTATGACTCGTATGAATTTTCAAAAATATATGTATGTTCACAAAAACATGAACCAAAATATTTGAAATACTTGCAAAGTTTTATACTTATTATATAAACACTCTAACCTTATTTTACACCATGGCCAAACATACAAGGCACACGAGATTCTTTGATTCCTTAACAAAAACCTTACACCATACCTAGAAAAATAGGTGGTTTTATATTGAACTCTCAAACTTTTTGCTGAGAATATCATAACACTATACTTGGCTACGGTTCGTAAAACATGGTTTTATTTTTCTCCTTGCCTGTGAGAAAATGCAAACCAGGAAGAGAGGAAGGCCACGCACTGTCTGTCTAGCAGAGGAGGCACCTCCTGAGATTCAGAATCAGGAACCGCCGCCTCCAACAACAGAGCAGGTCACACCCGACATTGGCACTACTTCTGGGTAGGCAATGCCATCACCCACACCCTTTGTCATGCCTCTAGGCATGGAACCCTTCTTTATCGTATTCATCGAGGTAATGAAGGCGACAGTTCAGATGGTCGTCCGTGAGACCGCGACCAACCAGGTGGTCACAGTGCAGGCACTTGTTAAATCTAGGTCGGAGACTCAAACCGACCAGATTACGAAGTATAAGAGGCTACAACCCTTTACCTTTGCGGGCACCATTAATGCGGATGAAGCGCAGAAATGGCTCGATAAGTCGAAGAAGGCTCTCTTGGCTATGGGAGTCGAAAAGGCTCGGAAGATTCCACTAGCTTCCTACCAACTTGTTGGTGGAGCTAATACATGGTGGATAACGGTGAAGAAAGACCCAAGGGGAATTACCACCAACATGACTTGGCAAGAGTTTGAGTCATTGTTCATCGGCAAGTACTTTCCTGGCGCAGTAAAGAGGCGGAGGCACCAGGAGTTCGCCAAGTTGTACCAAGGCGGTATGGCAGTTCGCGAGTATGCTGTCAGATTCAAGAAATCATCGGTCTACTCTCTCCACCATCTCAACGGAGCAAGATAAGGCCGAGAAATTCTATAATGGCCTTCGTCCTGACATCCGACAAGCCCTGTCGATCTTGGATCTCAAGAATTATAGGGATCTTGTCGACAAGGCCATGAGTTTTGATCAGGAGAAAATTGAGCAGGAATAGAAAATGAACAGGGAAAAAAGGCCTTCAACGTTTTTTCGACAGAGCACTCAGCAGGGCAACAAGAAGAAGGCCTACTATAGTCAAAACCCAGCCCTCCCAGCCCCTGTACAAAAGAGTGAGGCAGCAGCACTTGTGACTAAAGCTTCTAACCTTGGAAATCAGGGTTTACGCAATCGTGGTCGAGGTCGCCGCAACGGCAGGGGTGGTGGTCAGCAGCACCACAATCAGCATGGCCAGCAGAACAATCAGTAGGGGCCTCAGCAGCAGAGACTAATGTGTTTCAACTGTGGCCAACAGGGCCATGTAGGAAATGTTTGTCCCCACCCTCAACAACCGCAACAGCTTGTTCCCGTTGTTCCAGTCCAACAAGCCCGACCTGCTACTAACGCCCAACCCAGGTAGAACTAGGCAACGGCAACAGGGCATAGCTTTTACTATCGCTCAGCAACCCCTCCTGGATAACAATGTAGTCGAAGGTACATTTTCCTTGTTCAATACAATGGTGCATGTCTTGTTTGATTCGGGTGCTACGCATTCCTTTATATCTTCTGCATTGGTAAGGCATTTAGGGTTGCGTCCTGAACCCACAGACATCACAATCTATGTCTCATCACTATTAGGATCCGGTACTGACGTGAAAATGAAGTGTTCTCGATGTGAACTTCGAATGTCAGAACAGATAATTTATGCAGATATTTTTGTGATGGACATTGAAGACTTTGACATCATCATCGGCATGGACTGGCTGAGAACCTCTGAATGCAAAGATTGATTGTTTGAATAAGCAAGTTTAGTTATCCTTGCCTATTGGGGAGTTTGTCAATATTCAGGGAACGAGGAAATGGATACACAACTCTACTGTTCCACTCCTCAAAGCACAGCTCCGAGCACTATCCCTTGGTGATGACAATGAATCATCATCATTGTACCCTCTCGAGGTACACGATATCTCAGTTATATCAAAATTCCTAACGATTTTTTTGAATGACCTTCTTGGTCTACCTCCAGTTCGGGAATTCAATTTTGACATCAACCTCATACCCGGGACTGGACCCATCTCAATTTCTCCTTACAGAATGTCCAATGTCGAGCTGGTCGAGTTGGACAAACAACTGAAGGAGTTGGAGAGTAATGACTTCATCCGAAAAAGTTCATAACCCTGGGGCGCTCCAGTTCTGTTTGTTCGCAAAAAGGATGGTTCGTTACGACTTTGCATCGATTATCACAAGTTGAATAACGCCACCATCAAGAACAGATACCCATTACCCAAGATCGATGACTTGTTCGACCAAATTAAAGATGCCAAGTACTTCTCTAAGATTGATTTACGATCCGGTTTCCGTCAACTCCGGATCAGAGAGTCGGACATTAATAAAACGACTTTTAGAACTCGGTACGGTCATTACAAGTTCTTGGTTATGTCGTTCGATCTAACAAATACACCTGCAGCGTTCATGGATTTAATGAACCGCATCTTCAGGTTATACTAAGATCGATTTGTGGTGGTCTTTGTGGATGATATCTTGATATATTCCTCAATCGAAGAAGACCAGGAGATATATCTGAGGATTGTCCTTCAGACCTTGAGAAGCCACCAGTTGTATGCAAAGTTGAGTAAATACGAATTTTGGGTGAAGCGAGTTCAGTTCCTAGGTCGTGTGGTTTCAGGCAATGGCGTTGAGGTGGATCCTTCAAAGGTTGAAGCGGTTTTAAACTGGAAACAGCCCACCACAGTTACTCAAATACGGAGTTTTCTTGGTTTGGCTGGCTACTACAGACACTTCATCAAGGACTTCTCAAATATTGATGAACCTATGCACTCGGAAAGACGTACGATTCATCTGGAATCTTGCCTGTGAATCGTCATTTCAGGAATTGAAGAAACGCCTCACGACAGCACCGATACTAATCACTCCAAGAAATGGAGTTGGATTTTTACTATACACCGACGCCTCTTTCCAAGGCCTAGGTCCAGTACTAATGCAAGCAAGTTATTGTATATGCTTCGAGGCAACTGAATATTCATGAGGGTAATTACCCAACGCATGACTTGGAACTTGCAGTTGTCGTATTTGCACTGAAGTTATGGCGTCACTACTTATACGGTGAACGGTTTGAGGTCTTCTTCAATCACAAGAGTATCAAGTACATCTACACTCAGAGAAACCTAAACCTCCGCCAAAGGTGATGGTTGGATTTCTTGAAAGATTATGACTTTCAACTCCAATACCATCCGGGTAATGCCTATGTTGTGGCTGATGCCCTGAGTAGAAAAGCTTATGCTGCTGCTTACACTCTTAACTTCGAGATGGGAAAGTCGGCTATAAAGTTGGAGAACTTTAACCTGTAGCTCATCGAGGAGGGAGGAAGATCATGACTCTCTTAATTATCAGCCAACTCTGAGCTTATTCGAAAGATTTCAACAGCTCAAGCCATCGGCCCTATGTTAATGGAGAAACGAGAACTTGTACTCAGCGGACGAGACCTTCCTCAATGGTCGGTCTCTGATGACGGGGCCGTTTTCTACAAAAAAAAATGTCTTTGTCTACCGAACGACCCTCAAGTTTGGAAAGAAGTGCTAACTGAAATGCACTATTCGAGGTTCGCCATGCATCTTGGGGGAGACAAGATGTATAAGGATGTCAAGCAAAAATTCTGATTTTCTGGAATGAAGAAAGCTATTGCAGATTTCGTTGCTAGATGTCTCATTTGCCAGCAAGTAAAGGCAAAATGCAGACTTCCCTCTGGACTTGTCCAGCATTTAACTATTGGAGAATGGAAGTGGGAGAACATCGCAATGGATTTGGTTACGGCCTTGCCTCGAAATAATAAAGGGCAGGATACTGTCTAGGTTATCATTGATAAACTTACAAAGTCTGCACACTTTTTGCCAATAAAGTTAATAGATAACCCCGCCAAGCTTGCCGAATTGTATGAAAGAGAGATCGTACGCCTCCATGGCATACCACTCATGTCACGACGCCCCTAACGTAGGCTGACGTCATGACCGGCACAGTGTATTATACACTGTACATACCCATATACAGTATATAATACACTGTCAGCCTTCACATAATCTCACAATCCTTTCCAAAATTTCCATAAATTTGGACAGCAGCTCCCTATAAAATGGACATTTCACATTTTTTTCCTAATATACCACAAATCAAATCAAAGAGATATATATAAATAATCATTCCACCATGATCTCAAACCGGAGTTGCATTGGATTCTAATTCTATTTTATTCACTGGATATGGTCATAGTACTATTTACGTCACTGTTCATATCGTCACTATTTATCGGAAACCTGTAAATTTTTACTAAAATTGTCAAACGGTCTCCAAAAATC
Organism: Paratinospora sagittata; assembly: GCA_035771175.1. Taxonomy (NCBI): domain Eukaryota; kingdom Viridiplantae; phylum Streptophyta; class Magnoliopsida; order Ranunculales; family Menispermaceae; genus Paratinospora; species Paratinospora sagittata. Next base: position 23,849,285 of record CM069596.1, read on the forward strand.
ATGAAAGTAGCATCGATGGACTCGCAACAGTTCATTCTACCATTCTATAGCCTGAAACTAGAGTTTCATCGGGTTTTAAATGATTCAAATGGTCTTCAATCGAAACTCTAAATTCTAACAAACTTCCAACGGCTATAAAAATTCCAAATGAACACATAAATTCAATCTAACCATATATTTAAGGTTCCTACAGCCTAGGAAGTGTTTTCCAACCTTCCTATCGAATTTTCATTCACGTTGGGTCAAAACCCCAATTTTTGAAAACACCGTAAAACGGCTCCCACAACAAAAATTACTCCGCTAGAATCGTTACATCTAGCTTAGATATTAATTTTACGAAGAAATAGAGTGAAAATCACTTACTGCAGGTCCCGATTTCGCACGAATCCCGCGTTCTCCTTTTTCTTTTTTCCTTTCTCTCATTCTCTGGTTCGTTCTTTTCTCTCTCTTCTTCTTCTTTCTTTTTTTTGTTTTCGTTCCAGCAACTCATTTTCCTTTTTTTTGTTGTTTTCTTTTTTTATTTTCTCTTGTTGGACGTTAGATTATATGAAAAAGGAGAGAGATGATAATTATATATAATAAGTGATCCAATGCACCTCATGCTCAATAGTTAACCAACTCACCCCATCAAAATCCATTAAATTCAACTCATCACATTTCTATAATTCATTTAATAATCATACTCCAATCCACATATTTAAATAACCAACACCATAAATTACTCAATTTAATTCAACTCCATTTTTACCTTGTAAGCACCCATATAAGATGATCTCATATCATATTTATTTCATAATTTTATTTATTTACTAATCATACACGCATATATTTGGTTCATACGTATAAAATACGTATATCATACGTCTCGATATACGCGTAATTCAACATATGTATTTAATTAAAACTACGGGGTGTTACAACTCAAGATCGTCTCTGATCAAGACTCTCGATTCGCATCAAAATTTTGGTAGAACTTCCAGAGTAAAATGGGCTGCAAGATCACCATGAGCATAGCCTTTCACTCTCAGACTAACGGGCCGTTAGAACGTTTTATCCAAATCTTGGAGGACATGTTACGTTGCTGCATTTTGGACTTTCATGACGGATGGGCGAAGCACTTACATTTGGCGGAGTTTGCATGTAACAACAGCTACCAAACCAGTATCGACATGGCACCATATGAGGTTCTCTATGGTCGCCCTTGTAGATCTCCAGTATGTTGGTTAGATATGGAAGATTGAGTGCAAGTTGGGGCCTGAACTAGTTCAAGAGACTTCTAAGAAGATCACACTAGTAAAGGAGCGACTTTGTGTAGCACAAAGTCGATAAAAGAGTTATGCTAACAAGTGGAGACAGTCTCTCGAATTTGATAAGGGGGACTTAGTTTTTCTAAAATTTTAGCCTACAAGAGGTGTCAAACGCTTTGAGATCAAAGGAAAGCTCTCCCCACAGTATATCGGTCCATTTCAAATCATTAAACGTATTGGCAAACTAGCCTATCGTCTATCCCTTCCATCGTCCATGTCTAAGGTTCATGACGTTTTTCAAGTATCCATGCTTCGAAAGTATCGTCCTGATCCTTCGCATATCATCCCTCTAGTCAAGGTTCGGGTTGAAGAAGGAAATAAGTATCAGGAGAAAGCAATACAGATTCTGGATAGAAAAACTCAAGAACTAAGGCGACGTAGCATACCACTAGTAAAGGTGTTCTGGGATCACGATGGAGTAAAGGAAGCAACATGGGAACTAGAAGAAACAATTAAACTAAAATACCCTGAATTATTTTCTAGTAATAATTGATGATGTGATACATTGTACTATTTCACTTATCAATAAAATGATGAAACTTTGTTTACAATATCTTAACTTATTTAATTAACTATGCAGATGTCTACAAAAAACACAAACAGGAGTAATGAGTCATGTACTCCATGACCTGCTTGGCAACCAGTGGAGACTCCTTCAGACTCTAATGCAAAACACAACTTCTTTTCATCACCAACTCCCTCGCCTCTGCGGCAGCAATCATTATCGCCAGAGCGCGTATGGCTTTACCGTAACAGTATGGCCCGAAACAAACTTGTGCCCTCATCCAAGCAAGATCTCCTACCAAAATTGCCAAGGGGCTGGATTTGGGCAACTGCATGAAAAAGCATTCTGTCGCTCAACCTACCTCCCATGAAAAGCTGCAACTTGCAATACCCTATGCCACCATCTGTGAGACAAATGTTGGAACCTTCTAAGGATGAATCCGACTACATTTGCCCTTCATTGTTTGATGATATCAAGGATTTCACCGACCACAGTTCTATTCAGGGTCTTTACAAGCACAACCCTGATCTTGCGATCAATGACGTTGGTGGTGAATCCCACGCAGATAGCAATCATCACTACACGGACTGAATTTCGAGGGCGAAATTCCTTTAAGGGGGGTAGAGTGTAATACCCCAGGTTTGCACAAAAAAAAAAAAAAAAGAACTCCGGGCACCCTTTTGGCTGTAAAAAGCCCCCCCTTTATTTATTTTCACACCAAATCACTATTTTTTCTCTTTTGCTCTCTTTGTGATTTATCTGAAGGTGGGGAACGAAACATAGGTTTGCGTGTCTTATAAATTTTATTAAAGTTTACATTCATTTATCATTATGTTTACTATTCATTTACATTGCATTATTGCGTATAATGTTCATACTTGTCATACTTATGCTTGTATATTTGGAGTTCATGTATTACACTGTTACTATATAGGATTAGTGGTCAATCTGACTCAACTAGACATTGTCTTCTCCTCAATAACTTTAAATAGTGAACGGGAGGCAGCGTGCTGCTTTAGATGATTGATACTTAAGTAGACCTCGTCTCTCACCTCTCAAACTTGAGACTGATCTGGTTGGTCTTATTTGAAAGCTATCAGCTTATACAAATGATACTGAATATCCTAACCTTACACGTGGTGATACTGACCTAATAAAAATCACCAAACGCTGCCCAATCTTATCTAATGTTAGTAAAGACCGGACCTGTTCATGCATTGGTTTCATACATAAGAACCACCTAGGGACGTAAGTAGTTTATGATCCACAAAATAGTTAGAAGCAATGCTCACTATTCTTGATATTTCCCTAGAGAAGGACATACAATGAGAACACAGGTTTACCTGGGGATGGACATCTGTACGTGAATCCAGGGCGACGACCTGGGGGAGGGACGTACAATGAGAACCCGGGTTTACCTGCGGATGGCCATTTGTACGTGAACTCAGGGCGTCGTACAATCATGGAACCATTACGAGACGGTGTCATGCATACATACATGTTGTACTGTGTATGATGCTTGTTGTGTTTATGTGATATTTGATTATGAAGTTTCCTTTATTAATTGTTATATTCATGAACTATTTTACCCACTAGGCAATAGCTCACCCCGTTGCTATCCAATTTTTCTCAGGAGTTTAAGGTGGACTGGGTAAAGGTTTTTGGCCCCACATTTTGTAACCCTTGTTAATTATAGGGAGATTTTTGGAAGATTTTCCTTCAATCATATTTTGTATAAAAATACATTCTGAAATTAATATAATCAGATTTGTACTCAATTTTGTTTCTATGCACTCGGTTATTGTTATAATGCATTCGCGCCCCACCTGTGAGTGTTCCGTCGGTTTAGGCTCATCTGGGCGGGGTGTGACAACAAAACCACAACTTTTAGAAGAAAATCTTTCTAATCATCCAGTTCCTCATCATGCTCTAATTTTATCTTCTTCATAGTTTTGGTGGTAGACAATTCATGATATAATGGGAGAATTTTATCAACAATAATGGGTCTTTTACGCTTTGAGCTTGTAGGAGTGATGGAACTCTGTGAAACACTCTCAATTGATTTAGCAATAGACTACATATCAAAAAATTATTACAACATAGAGATAAAGCAAAAAAAATACACCATTTTACTTGTCCACTCATTATACAACAAAATAATATGAATATAAAAAAAGTTTGATTTTGAAAATAACCTGAGTCTCATCTTCAAGACTACTGAAAAATTCATTAAGTTGTTTGTCTTCAGTAATTCTTGCAACAGTATATGTTTTAAATGTCTCTTTCAGATTAAAAAAAGTGACTCTAATCTTAAAGAGAAAAGTTTTATTTACCAAAGCATCCAATCCCTCTGGAAAATTGTCAACATCTCCATCCTTAAAGAAAATTAAAGATAATATCAGTAATAGTACAAATCATTGAAATTATAATAATATGCATTTAAAGTCAGTAAGAGAAATTTATAATTATAATGTAACCTTTGATAAATTTTCTTTAAGATCTGCAACTGATTTCCCTATCAATTGATGAGTCTCATGATCAAATGAAACACTTGATATATCATCCAGGACTAAAATTTGAACCTTAAATTTGTTCAAGTATTAAATAAATACCCCTGGTTTACACTAAAAAAAAATAAAAAAATAAAAAATGAAAAGGGCATGGGGTCCTCTATAAAAGGGGGCTTCTTCCCCTCCTCATTCCTCACACCACAACTCTTTCCTCTCCCTCTCTCTTTGGGTTGGTTTCCTTCACTCATCTTGTGCTTTTCTCTCTCATCTTTTGAGACTTTCTCTCTTAGAGACTCTCTTTGCGGTGTGAAGTTGTTCTCCTTAGGAGGAAGCACCAATTTTGGAAAGAAGTACAATTTGAAGGTGGGAACGAAACATAGGTTTGTGTGTCTTATAATATTTCATAAAGTTTTCATTCATTTATCATTATGTCTATTATTCACTTACGCTGCATTATTGTGTATAATGTTCATAGATGTCATACTCATGCCATAATATTTGGAGTCCACGTATTACATTATTACTACGTCGGATTAGCGATCAATTTGACTAAATCAGACTTAATCTTGTCCTCAGTAACTTTGAATAGTGAACGGGAGGCAGCTTGCTGCTCTAGAAGACTTGGTATTTAAGCGGGACCTTGTGTTCCCACCTCTTGACCTGGGGACTGGTCTGGTTGGTCCCATTGAAAGTTGTCTCTTTGCATAGGTAATACTGAACATCCTAACAATGCACGCGGTGATCCCGACCTTGATAAATATCATCAGACACTGTCAAATCCTATCTAATGTAAGTAAGACCAGACTCACACATGCATAGTCATAATACATAAAATAAGAACCACCTAGGGACGTAAGTGGTCTGTGATCTATAGATTATTTCCTAATTCAATTGTGCCCTCTATTATTGATGTTTCTCCTAGAGATGGATGTACAATGTGAACCCAGGATTACCTGGAGATGGACATTTGTACGTGAACCTAGGGCGATATACAGTCACAGAGCCATTACGAGGCGGTGTTATGTATACTTACCTGTTAAGCTATGTTGCATTGTTTATGATGCTATGTTGTATATATCTGATGTATGATTTTGATGTCTTCCTTATTAATTGTCATATTCACTAACTATTTTACCCACTGGGCAATGACTCATCCCGTTGCTAACCATTTTACAAGAGTTTAGGATGGATTGGGCGGAGGTGTTTTGGGTCCTCATTTTGTACCCCCTTACTTATTTGTTCAATTATTTAGGGAGATTTTTTGGAGGATGTTCGCTCATTATTGGTGGTTCCAAACCACCTACATTCTGTAAAAGATACATTCTGAAATTAATAAAAAAGACTTGTACTTGAATTGTGTACCTGCGCACTCGATAACTGTTAAATGCATTCACGCCCCGTCAGTTTAGGCGCGTCTGGGTGGGGTGTGAAATTTAATGGTATCAGAGCAAGAGGTCCACGGCCCGCCCAAAGCCACTTCTTAGGATTGCCTAGGGGAGTGAAGACAAAATATATATCTATATATATAATTTGTTGCTAATTAGAAACTTAGATGAAATGCTGGCATAAACATCAAGAGGAAATGAGAAAATGTTGTCCAACGGACAAAAAACATAAATCTTAAACAAAAATTTCCACAAAAATAATGACCACTAGTGAAGGAATGACTTCCAGCAGTCGGGAACAAGTTTCCACAAAAATAACGGACCTCACAATCGAAAGGTTGTTTTAATAAGGAATATAAACATGAAAAATCCTTGCTTACGCCCACTCCTTCACAACAAGCTCGCGAAGCTAGGGTGGCTAAACATAACTAATGTTGAGGGTCATGTCTCTCTCAACTTGGTCAAGTTGTTTTACGACAACATGAATATTACGGGACTCCAGGAGGACAAAAGCAGCCCTATCTTAGAAACATAGGTCAGGGGAGTGACAATTTCTGTCAATGTCAAAACTATTTCTCGACTAATGGCAATCCCCATAGGAACGAAGGTCATAGATCCACATGAATCCCAGGTCATTGTGGTGATCGCAAAATCAAAAGAACAACTATTCACCTCCCTCACTCTGAAGCATACACCGACAAGAAATACGCCCACCTCCCAAATACACTCCTAAGACCAAACCTTGCAGGCATTGGGAAGATTGTGGCTGATAATATCCTCCCCGAAGTGGTGAGTAGGAGCATGATGACAAGGGCTCAACTTCTTGTCTTATATTGCCTAGACAAGAGAACTTCCTTCTCTCTACCTCACATCATCATTCAATAGACGGTAAGAGTAACACAAAACCCTACCCGAAAGGAACACCTCGGCTATGAAGCCTTAATCATGAAGTTGCTAGCCGAGGCAAACCTTAATACCTTTGATGAATCCTCTATATCGATTACAAAAATGGTTTCACTGGCCTCCTATTCCAAAACCTTCAACTCAAAAAAAGGGGTGACCAATGAAGAATTATTTGGCGCCACTTCAGAGAAAAAGAACAAAAGGACTAGTGACGACACAGTCGGTAGTCGACGAAGAAGTCGACGCAAGATTCCTACCAAAGGAGCGCCAAAATAAAGAAGCAAGACAGAGGACTGAGAGAGACTCAGACTTAAACGATGAACAACCCAATCAACAATGAGTCATGGAAAATGAAATCTTTAAGAACTAAGAAGGAAATTTTGACCAACCCAAGACAGATCTAGACAGACAGGGAGTTCTGGTAAATCCACATTTCTGGAACCCCCCGACCCAAGGGAATATGACGCCTCAAGGGATTCTTACTCAGGAAGTGCCCTACCAACTGTCTGCACAATTCCCTATGAACAAACCACCTCAAAATTGGGCTGCACCAAATTTCAGAAGGCAAGATACCCCGATGAGTCAATTTTTTTAGAAACTTTTCATCTTAAGCAAATCCAACCTTCCAAGAGGTTCCAGTTGGGGAAACCTTTTATAGGCCAACTCCAGAAGGTTCTCCAAAAATTACAGACCTGCCTATCAAACCAACTACCCCCACCAATGGGTCAGCCAATCAGCTAACAATTTTTAATAATGCCCAGAGCCTACCCTCCGTTAATGGGATAACCGGCCTACCATCTCTCGAGGCCATTACAAACTATTATGTCATGTTTTGTTGAAATGTGTGATGGGTTTAGAATTATGAACCACAAAATACAAGTCTTAGAAGAACAGAAGAACGCCTCTCAGCTTTCTTTTAGTGGTCACTTCGCGACTAGTAGGAGAACTAAGCAGAATAGTAAGCAGAAAAATTAGAAAAAGAAATAATTACTGGCATTGTAAAAAAAAATTTATTATGAATGAAATGTTTTCGTTTGAGACTATGTTTGGTGGGCCGACTTACAACCATTATTTTTTTTTGTATCATTAACTTTGGAGTGGTATGGGACACAACAAAATTGGTAGATATCAAATAAAACTTTGGAAGTAAACCCTAATCCAAGACCTTGTGTGGAAAACATTTGGGAAAGTAGGCAGAAAAATTAGAAAAAGAAATAATTACTAGCATTGGTTGGTAGATATCACTAAGATTATCACTAAGTTTACACGTTATGAGACGAGTAAACTTGGACGATACTGTTAGTGAACTCCTCTCCAACCAATGTTTTTAGAGACCATGTTCATACATCTTAACTTGGTTGTACCCCTTATTACCAAATTCATGTGGTATGGGACAAAAGAATTCAGATAATAATCGGAAAGGCTAAGGAAAAGAGTTTGAACACATAAGAATGCGATAGAACGCTAGACTAGGGCATTTGCCAAGGCTAGTCTCAGAATTTTTATGACTCGTATGGATTTTCAAAAAAATAAGTATGTTCATAAGACCATAAACAAAATATTTGAAAAACTTTCAAGACTTTATACTTATTATACAAACACTCCAACCTTGTTTTATCCCTTGGCCAAACATACGAGGCACATGAGATTATTTGATTCCTCACCAAAACCTTACACCATACCTAGAAAAATAGGTGGTTTTATAATTGCAGAACTCTCGAACTTATGAATTGCTGAGAATATCATATCACTATACTTGGCTACATTTCATAAAAAGGAGTTCTATTTTTCTCCTTGCCAGTGAGAAAAATGCAAACCAGGAAAAGAGGAAACCCTCGCATAGTCCGTCCAACAGAGGAGCCGCCTTCTGAGACACAGAATCAGGAACCATCGCCTCCAAGGACAGAGTAAGCCGCACACGACATTGTCACCACTTCTGAACAGACAATGCCACCTCAACCTACACCTTTTGTTATGCCTCCGGGCATAGAACACTTTTTCGTTGCATTCATTGAGGCGATGAAAGTGACTGTACAAACGGCCGTCTGTGAGACTGCGGCCAATCAGGTGATCACTGTCTAGACACCTATTCAATCTGGGTCGGAGAACCAAACAGACCAGATCACGAAATATAAAAGGCTACAACCACTTACCTTTTCTGGCACCATTGGTGCAGATGAAGCGCATAAATGGCTTGATGAGTCAAAAAAGGCTCTTGAGGCTATGAGAGTCGACGATGGTCAAAAAATTCCACTAGCTTCCTACCAACTTGTTGGTGGAGCTAACTTTTGGTGAAAAACGGTGAGGGAAGACCCAAAGGTCAATGTAATCTACATGACTTGGTTGGAATTCCCTGGCATAGTGAAGAGGCAAAGACGCCAAGAGTTTGCCAGGCTTTACCAGGGTAGCATGACAGTCTGAGAGTATACTGTCAGGTTCAAGGAACTATCGGTCTTCTCTCTCTCCACCATCTCAACGGAGCGAGATAAGGCTGAGAAATTCTATAATGGCCTCCGTCCAGACATTTGACAGGCCCTGTCAATCTTGGAGCTCAAGAATTATAGGGAGCTAGTCAATACGGCCATAAACTTTGAGCAAGAGAAAATAGAGCAAGAACAAATAAAGAACAGAGGAAAACGGGTGGCAAATTTTGCCCAGCAGGGCAACAAGAATAAACCCTATCATAATACAAACCTAGCTCATCCAGCCCCTGTGCAAAAGCAAGAGGCCACTGCACCAGCGGCTGAAACTTTTAACACTGGCCAACAGGGTTTTCAAAATCAGAACAGAGGAGGCCGCAATGGCAGGGGCGGTCACGACAATGGCAAGGGCAGAGGTGGTGGCCAACAACACCACAATCAGCACGACCAACTGAACCGACAACAAGTGCCTAACCATCAAAGGTTGACTTGTTATAATTGTGGCAAACAGGGCCACGTAAAAAGGCTCTGTCCCCATCCTCTACAACAACAACATCCAATTCCCGCAGTCCCAGTCCAACAACCCCCACCTGCCACAAACACCCAGCCCAGGCAGAACCACCAAAACCAGGGACAAAGGCAGCGAGGAAGAGCCTACGCTGTGGCTTAGCAACCCCTTCCAGATGATAATAATGTGGTGGAAGGTACATTTCCCTTGTTTAATACAATGGTACATGTATTATTTGATTCAGGTTCCACGCATTATTTTATATCTTCTGCATTGGTAGCATAATTAGCCTTGCAACTTGAACCAATCAACTTCACTATTTATGTCTCAACACCAATAGGACTTGGTACTGACATTAACGAGAAATGTTTTACATGTGAACTTAGAATGTCATGACAGATAATCCATACAGATCTCCTAGTCATGGACATAGAAGACTTTGACATCATTCTCGGCATGGACTGGCTGACACCGCTAAACGCTAAGATCAATTGTCTAAAGAAGCAAGTCCAGATAACCTTACCTACCGGAGAAAAAGTTAAGATCCAAGGCACCCGAAAACGGATACACAACTCAACTGTCTCACTCCTCAAAGCAAAACTCCGATCTCTATCCATTAGTGACGACAATGAGCCACCACCACCATACCTTCTCGATGTGCACAACATCGAAGTCATATATGAATTCCCAATGGTATTTCTAAATGACCTTCCTAGCTTACCCCCGATTCAGGAATTCGACTTCGAGATCAAACTGGTACCGGCTCAACTGTCTCACTCCTCAAAGCAAAACTCCTATCTCTATCCATTAGTGACGACAATGAGCCACCACCACCATACCTTCTCGATGTGCACAACATCGAAGTCATATATGAATTCCCAATGGTATTTCTAAATGACCTTCCTAGCTTACCCCCGATTCAGGAATTCGACTTCGAGATCAAACTGGTACCGGGAATTGAGCCCATCTCAATTTCACCATACAGAATGTCCAACGTTGAGCTGGTTGAGTTGGACAAACAACTGTAGGAATTGGAAAGTACTTGCTTCATTAGAAAAAGTTCATCACCCTGGGGTGCTCCAGTTCTGTTCGTTTAGAAAAAAGATGGCCCGTTACGACTTTGCATCGACTATCGCAAGTTGAATAATGTAACCATCAAGAACAGATACCCATTGCCCAAGATCGATGACTTGTTCGACCAACTTAGAGATGTTAAATACTTCTCTAAGATTGATTTACGATTTGGTTATCATCAACTTCGGATCAGAGAGTCGGACATCAATAAAACAACTTTTAGAACCCGATATAGTCATTATGAGTTCCTGGTCATGCCATTCGGTCTAACCAACGCACCTGCAACGTTCATGGATCTGATGAATCGTATCTTTAGACCATATTTAGATCGATTCGTGGTGGTCTTTGTAGACGATAACTTGGTGTATTCACTGACAGAGGAAGATCATAAGACACACCTGAGGATTGTCCTCCAGACCTTAAGACACTACCAACAATATGCAAAGTTAAGTAAGTGCAAATTTTTAACAGGGTATATGAGTACTGAAAATGTTTTTCTGTGCATGACAAAATAATTTAAATAAATGGTAAATCATATTAATACCTTGGCAAAACCCACTTGACATACAATACCTTCCTCTGTCAGTTTTAACTTGTTTCCTACACTTCTTGCAGGAATTGTAGAAGCAATTGTATTCAATTTCTATACACATAATAATTTTCAAACCTACACATGTACATTCCTGTAATATCATTTAAAAAAAAGTGTAAACAGTCCATCATTTATTTTATATCAACATATTACATATGAATATATTAAACACAAAAGTTTGCAGGAATTTTCTAGAGAACAAACCTAATAATTTTTGAAAATGGCAATAAAAACCTAAATTATTGAAATTTAAAATGTTAAACATTTAATAGATAATATATTCCTTAGGAAATTATATGATTTTCCATTTTTGTCTAAATTGCGTAGCTTTTGTTTTGGAAAGTATAAAAGGGTTTATTGATAGCAATAATGATTAATTACTTTAAAATTATGAATTTAGTGATTGATTACTTTGAAAAATTATATGATTTTAAAGAAAATTATATGATTATATAATTTTCCATCTTTGTGGAAAGTGTGGATTTTTTCATGACAACTAATTAAGTTATATGATTATATGATTTAATAATGTTTTTATTATTTTTCACCACAACTAATTAAAACCAATTTTACTATTTGAATTAAAATTAAGTTTATTATTTGAAATTTATTTTTTATTCTAAGTTTATATTATTAATAAAAATTTCTTATATTTTTAATGAAATATTCATTTTATTATTTTTTAAAATTTCTTTTATTATTATTTTTTTTATCACAACTAATTTTATTATTTTTGATGGAAAATCATTTTTACTGTTTTGATTGCTTTGGAAAATTATATGATTTTCAATAAAATTATATGATCTTTGTTTTTTTTTGGTCCACTGCTAACCGGCACCCAGGTGGTGTCCTCTGCTTTGCGGCGAGACTAATCCACTTGAATTCGACCCGGGTCGGCACATGAAGTGGTAAAGGTCTCCCAACGGGGCTAAATTTCATACACAAGGGGGGTTTGATCTCGTGACATTGCTTAAAAGGAACAACTGCCGAACCAACTAAACCACGACCCCGTTAGTAAAATTATATGATGTTTCATATTTATCTATTTTTTGCTTTGGAAAGTGTAGCTTTTAAAAACCTAAATTCTTGAAATTAAAATATTGAACATTTAATATAGATAATCTATTTTCCTTAAAAATTATATGATTTTCCATCTTTGTTTAAATTGTGTAGCTTTTGTTTTGCAAAGTATAAATTTTTTAAAAGGGTTTATTGAAAGCAATAAATTAATTACTAAATAAGCATTTAATGTTTGATATTTTATCTTTGTGAAAAGGGTAGATTTTTTAAAAAGGTTTATTGATAGTAAATGCAATTCTCAATTTGTAAAAGAGTTTATTAGAAACAATAAACCCTTTTAAAATAATAATAATAATAATAAATTTTTTTTACATTTTATAAAATATTTTTTTTAGTATTTAATTTTATTATTATTATTATTTTTTCATGACATTAATGATTGATTACTTTAAAATATAGATTTTTTAAGTATAGCTTTTGTTTTATAAAGTATAGCTTTTTTCAAAGGATTTATTAAGATGATATAAATTTTTTAAAATGGTTTATTAAAAGCAATAAATTAATTACTAAATAAGTAATTATATAATTTTTCATTTTTACCGAAAGAATAAATTTTTAAAAAGGTAATTTTTTATCTTTGTTTAAATTGTTTTAGCTTTTATTTTATAGAATATAGCATTTTTGAAAGAGTTTATTATTATGATATAAATTTTTTAAAATGGTTTATTAGAAGTAATAAATCTAAATTATATTACTAAATTAGTATGTATTTAATAATTAATTACTTTAAAAGTTGAGACATGTAATATTTTTGGTGACAATGTCTAGTAATTTAGTATTATTAAATATATATATAGATTATACAGATAGGATCCGAGGGTTGGGGGGCTTTTGATATGATTACCCTTAAAAAAAAATAATTTCGCATATACCATTGAAATATAAATAATGACTCATTTGCCATATTTTACTGTTCATTGCACAGTCAGCGCGCCAAACAAGCGCCACGTCGGCGCCCAGGTGGCATTTTAAGGAAGGCGTCTTTTGAAAAGACGCCTTCTCTTCACAATTTTTTTTTTTTACAAGTGCAAGGGAAGGCATCTTTTGAAAAGACGCCTTCCCTATATGTATTTTTTTCTTAAGGCAACCCTTTAAGCATTTTAAACTGGTCATCGTCGTTGATTAACTATATCTAGATATATATCTTTCCAGTTTCAGCTTTAGAAGAACCTTTCAAAGCAAATCCGAAACAGATCGATTCATCTCACCCTTCTCGCCAACTAACATTTCTTTCTTCTTCTATTTTATTTTGTTTTAGTTTATTTTTTTATTTTTTTATTCAAGGTTGGCTCTTCTCACATATCCAAATGCTCTTCTTTTTGTGATCAGTTCTTCCTTCTTTTTCTTTTTTCTTTTTTAATTTAATTTCTTATTTTGACCTTTTTTTTTTTTTTTTTTTTTTTTTTTTTTCAATGGATGCAGAAATTCTGGTTTTTTTTTGGGCTCTGGATTGAAGTTTATTTGTAAAGATGGAGGTTGAGTACCAAGAGGTGAGTTTTCTGTTTTTGTTTTTGTGAATAATCCTTAGATTATGGGAATGTTGGGTGTAATCTGAAGTGTTTTTTTTTTTATGTGGGAATTGAGGAGTATATAAGGAATTCAAGAGGAGTTCATCTGTTTACATGATGGTTGCCTAATTCTACAACAAAAGCTTTGGTTCTCCTTTTTTTTTTTATTTTGATGGTTAATCAACGACGATGAACAATTTAAAATGCTTAAAGGGTTGCCTTCAGAAAAAAATGCATATAGGGAAGGCGTCTTTTAAAAAGACGTCTTCCCTTGCACTTGTAAAAAAAAAAAAATTGTGAAGGGAAGGCGTCTTTTGAACAGTAAAATATGACAAATGAGTCATTATTTATATTTTAATGGTATTTGTGAAATTTTTTTTTTTTTAAAGGGTAATCATGTCAAAAGCCCGAAGGTTGGGACCAAACTTTTGAAGTTTAGTTATGGGAGGTGGCCAAACTTTAAATAGAAAAAAAAAAAAGAAAAAAAAGAAAAGAAAAGGGTATTTCGGTAATTGCATTAATCCAATTTCTCCAAATTTTTGGAACGAAGAGGAATACTAATAGTACCATTTCGAATTAAGCAGGCAGATAAGGACATAGAAAAGCGTCGTTTTTTCTGCTGTCGATACAAACAAAGCGTTTCTCTCGCCTCCTTTTGAACCTCCGCCGAATTAGCGCCGATTTCTAGTTTTCTACATAGAAACACAAGAAGAAGAAGAGAGCGAGCGAGCGATAAACACAAGGAGCAGAAGAAGCGCAAAGCTTTTTTTATTTTCTCAGTTCTTCTTCAAATCTTGCTCTCTTCGTCAAACGCATTCTTGCTTCATTTCTTCAACAATGGCGCAAGTTGTAGCTACTGGTTCTGTAAATGGCTCATGTCTGTGCCCTACCACTGGATCAGCAAAGAAAGGTCCGATCGATAAGCTCATACCTACTGTTCTTCCGTCGAAGTTGTTGTTCAGACGGAGAGAACAGAGGAGCAAACGAGTTTTCCGTGATATCACGGTAATGGCGAAGAGATCTTCTCTCCGTGCTGAGCCTGAGGTTCTTCCTGTGTCGCCTGAAGACGTACCCAAGGTTGTAAGCATTACAACTTTCTAATTCTTTAGGATTCATTTTCTTATGAAAATGTGTGTGTGTGTTTTTTTCCTGATTTTTGTTTTGGTTTTGGTTTTGAATCTTATGATATCTGTCTTCGCAAGGATCTAAGTAGGCTGGTTTAAACTTATTTCTTTCACTAATTCAACGGTCAAGGTTTTTGCTTTTGCAAGCGGAAAATTGGATTCTGCTTCTTGTTATGTTCGTTGTCGCTATTTTTCTGGTTTTTTGAATACAGTTTTGTTGTCGTATTCCGAAATCGATGTCTTTTGGTGTTATATATTCGTCAATGGTGGATGATAAGTTGAAGTAGGATGATTTCTGTGATTAGATTACAAAAGATGAGGAAAAACTGGAAAGTTACGTACAAGCAAGGCCAAGTACTTTTAGAGAAAGATGAGAAACGTGAAAATTCGACATTTTTCTTTTTTTTCTCCTCAGTTAACTTAAAGTTATACTCAATAGGTTAACCGAATTGCCAAATAGGGATGAAAAAGACTGAAAAAGGTGAGATTTATCAAATTTTTAAATGCTAATTGAAAGAAAGAAAGCTTTTCTACTACTAAAGACTAAAGAGTTCATCGGGATTAATTGAAAGAAAAGGAAAAATAACTGTGCATGGTCGTTGTTTCAATACACTGCATTTTCTGGACGTATTATACGTTTCACATTCAATGCATGTTTTATTTTACTTCTTTTTAGTAATATCCGTCTTCTATTAAATCTTTGCCAGTAATATTGTATGTGAAAGCTTTTTTTTGTTGGGCGCCGCTAAGGGGATTCCAACTCAAACTCAGCTGGTGTACTCCTTCATTGGAGTCCCTTAGATTGTGCTGAGGGACTCCAGTGAAGGAGTACAACAGCTGAGTTTATCATTGGAGTCCATTCATCATTTCCCTTTTTGTCAAGTCATAGATATGCATTATGTTCGAAGAACTGAATATGATCTTATAATGAACTCCTTTCTATGCTTGGCCTTCTTGCATGTCTTATAAGTTTTTTCTGTTAAATTTCTTGGGTATGTAGTCTTCATCATAGCCGCTTATGGTGTTCATAGTTAGTGAGAATGCCAACTGGTCAAGAGACAAATCGTTAGTCAGACTTTTGACCCAAGCCACTTAAGGCAACAACTCTTTTTGTTTTTCACTTTTTTTTGAAATCCTGTGCACAAAACAAGCAGTTCTTGTATAATGAATATTTTATGCAATCTTGAAAAGAGATATGTAAAGGAAATCTTACCAGTGCCTCTGCCTGTGGTTTGGTTTGGGAGAGCAAGATCTAGGTAATTCATTATGGTTTGGAGCAAAGATCTATGTATAGCCTTGACTCCTTAAGATTTCCAAGGCCTATATGTCTCTTTGTTACTCCTTAACAGGTAAGGGACCATTAACAGTTTGTATTGCATGTTGTAGGTCAAAATGGAAGAGTGTTTAGACTGAATAGCTAAGGCTCCGTTTGGCATGCAATTTAAAAAACATTTTTTGTTTTCAAATTCAAGATTCCTAGAAAACTTGATTGGTTGAACTGTTTTTAGAAAACTCAAAAACTATTTTAAAATTTGACGTTGAACTCTGTGAAGAAGACAAGAATAATACAAAAAGGTGTTTTTCATGTTTTCTAAAAATAAACTCTAATAACACCTTTTTAAAACAGGCCCTAAATTTCACGAAATTGAGTTGGTGATGCCTTGAGTTCTCAATGTAGAGATATTAAAAGTCATATGTTCTCATTTCATTTCTTATTATGTTTCCTTTTATGATAGCTTTGATCCGGAATATTTTATTTGCGAAGAGAGAAATTTCTTTAGTTACAAGCAAGTTCGTATGTAATGGAAATAGAAAAAAGATCCTGTTTGATGATAATTGTTTACTATCATTGATGCATTTAAGAAGTTTCTTTGAATGGATAAAAATCTATAATTCTAGTTGTTGAATGTAATGGGATAGGATGTTAGCTTTGGAAACCTAGTTTCCAAGATGTATATTTTGACCCCTGCCAATGAGGCTAAAGGCTAATGAATTGCATGCTGAGTTGCTTTTTCTGTTATGTGAAATTGATCAAGATTTCTAAATCAATGCAAGAAAATTGCACTAAAACTACATCTATACTTTTTTCATTTGGAATACACAAGATTGAAATTTCTAACATGGTGGGCCTTCATTTATGGGGAAGTTATCTTTGAAGTCTCTCCTTTTTATTTTAGTTCTATTATTTGCTTGAGTGGTACTCACTCGAGTAAATGTAAGCAGTATCTTCAGGCATTGATATCTAGAGCACACATACTATATATATATTTATTACTTGCCTTTTTTTTCTTTTTCTTAATGCCATCAATATTTAACCAATATCTCACTCATTGTTCATTGTTGACTAGAGAGAAGAGGAGTTTCAACATCTTCGGGGCATGCAACAACTTGGGGATACAACTGTGGGCATTTGGTCAAAGCCAACAGTTAGACGTAAAACAAAGATTGTTTGCACAATTGGTCCTTCAACCAACACTCGAGAAATGATATGGAAACTTGCTGAGGCGGGTATGAATGTTGCTCGCCTCAATATGTCTCATGGTGACCATGCCTCACATCAGAAAGTTATTGATCTAGTTAAAGAATACAATGCTCAATCAAAAGACAATGTCATAGCAATTATGCTTGATACTAAGGTAGGTTTTTATTTTATACTCTTTTCTTCTCTGTCCTAGCTAATACTAAAAGAATTGTCTTCTTTAATCTCCTCTTTCTGAAATAGAAACCAGGAAAGGACAACAAATGCAATTATCTGCCACACTCAAGTTCTAGAGGATATATTTTCATTTGATGTTTTATATTATTACTATGAAACTTGTACACTTTGATAAATGTAGTCATTGATAATGCGCTCAAGGACTGAATCTGAATACAATGATGATAATTTGTACTGATAAAAATATGAAAATAATTTTTTAAGTTTCACTCATATATATCATGGTTTAAAATAATAGTGGCGATTGTCTGTTGTCCATTGCTTGATGTAAAAATTGTTCTCTTATTGCAATCTTTTTTAATCATGTATAGCTTGCAATTGAATCTGTTGCGACCCCTTTTCGGGTGACGTCACGATCGACACAAAATTCCAAGTATGTTGTACCCTGACATACCTGAAATCCTGTCAGCC
Organism: Paratinospora sagittata; assembly: GCA_035771175.1. Lineage (NCBI taxonomy): Eukaryota > Viridiplantae > Streptophyta > Magnoliopsida > Ranunculales > Menispermaceae > Paratinospora > Paratinospora sagittata. The sequence goes on from CM069596.1 coordinate 23,867,328, forward strand.
TCTCACACTAACCCCAATTTTCCAAAAATTTTGACAGAGTCTCCCCATAAAATTAATAAAATCACAAGTCCAAAACGCCACTTGATAAAACAATATTTAATTTCCACAAAAAATTAATTCCATAGCATTTCAAACATTCACATAATGTTTACTGATCCTCATATCTCATCTATGTGATAATTATACATATATCATAGGGTTACAAGTATATACATCAAAATACAAAGTCATAATACAACCCAAAATATCAAAACATACATCAAAAATAAAATCAGGAGTCCAACAACTATTACTCCTGAGCTTTTCCTTTTCCCTTCCTATTAGAACCTGGAAGAAATGGAAAATGTTGTGAGCAAACAACAAGCTCAGTGAATAATCCTACCTATGATATCATGTATGCATCATATATAAAAACACGAAACTTATTTCAAAGCATTTAAATCATATGCAAAGGAAAATATAAATAATATATATGCACAATATAATTCATGAACATGCATTCAGTTCTAAAACAATGCAAATTTCTATAAAAATTCATCATCCATCTCCCTCCTTCTAGATAATTGACCGAGTTTGCTCTTCATTATGCATCGATGAGGAGTGCACCGACCTCAAATTATCCATTTATCAAATTACGCCATTTCTACGTCTTTTATCTCATGCCGGGAATGCACCGAGTAGGATTACTAAAACTGTCAATCCTGTGAGTCTGTTCCCTGAGATTAGACCCATAGAAATTTTTTTCATGTCAATGACCTACTTACGTACGTCTATTGACATGCTCCAATGTATCATATCATTTTATGAGTTTCAAACAACCATTCAAATACATAGATTAATATGCTTAGTTCACAAAAACTTTCATATTATATACCAATGTCATACATAAAAACCAAAAGTAATGATTACTCACAGTACAAAACTTCCAACTTAAAATATAATCACCACTGCTTCCGAGTCCAGTTCCAATTTAAATCCAACTAACTCAACCTATCATGACTATTCTATAAATTAATTTCATTTATTCATATCCATTTCACGCATAAATACTCAGTTTGCATTTACATATTAAATTTTCCAGCACACTTCCAATCACCAATAAATGTTTTTCAATTCATTTAAAGATCTAATCTACATCATACTTAATCGTACTCACTAGTATTATTTATTCAGTGCACTCCACTTGATTTAAATCTTGTTCATTCACCATTAATTCTTACTTTAGCAACCTGAAAAATATTATAGACATTCTATGAATTTAAATTTCAACTAAATTTAGGACTCATAAGCAGTTGAAGACGCTACTATGCCGTTTCTACGGTCAATTTAGATATTTCCACAAGAAGAAACAGTGAAAATAGATTTTTAAATCATATTTTCACTAGTTCTCCATTTTATTTTTCTACAGGAAACATATATCAATTTTATTAAAAAAATATAGGACATTCCTAAAATTATTCTGTCTACATCGACACATGTAAAATCAGTCCTACTACCATTCTACCACCTTCAACAGGTATTTCACTGAGGTTTTGCATGTTCACGGAGGTCTTCAAAGTCAATTTTACTCACCAAAACCTTATATTTAGTTACTAAAAATATTAAATCATATCCAAAAGTCATGATCTTAACATCGAATTGTCTGGGATTGGTAGATCTATCTTTCTACAGTCTCAAACAGGAGTTTCATCAGGTTTTAATAGGGTTCTAAAGGTCTCAAGTATCAAATCTAACTTTCAACAACTATAAAATTTTCAAATGAACAAATAAATGAAACCTAACCACATATTTGGGGCTTCTACAGTTTAGGAAGTGTTTTTCAACCTTCCCAACAAATTTTCATTCAAGTTGGGTCAAAACTCCAATTTCGAAAACTTCGTAAAACGGTCCCATAGCAAAAATTGCTCCGAGAAAATCGTTACATCTAACTTAAATATCAATTTCACAAAGAAATAGAGTGAAAATCACTTACCATGGGTCTCGATTCGGCAAAAAAATCCAGCATTTCCTCTTCTTTCTCCTCTTTTTCCTCACTTCCTTTCTTCTTTCTTTCTTTCTATCTCTTTTTCTCTTTTTTTTTCTCTTCCTAAAATGTGGAGAGAGAGAGAGAGATTAAAGTGAGAGATATTTTTTTTAAAGATCCCATGCTCCCCCTGCTAGTTAGTTAACCAACTCCCCACCTTAAAATTTAATTTATATGTATATACATATCGAACTTAACACTTATTATTTGGATTTTAATAATTTAATTGTACTTTATAAACACACAAACACATACACATGCATCCTTAACACACATCCATATGACTTCCACGTACTTATACACGTATTATACCCCTCGGTATATGTATAAGTCTACGTTGAATTTTTGACCAAAAGTATGGGATGTTACAGAATCCTTTTCTTCATTAAATTCTTTTTAGATATGTGACTTCTGACAATTGCATGCCTTTCGATTCTCTGTCCAATTAAACTGATATCGCCTTTGTTTTATTCCTATAGTCACTCATTCACTATGTATCCTTCAAATGTGTGTGTGTGTGTGTGTGTGTATTTTATTTTTTATTGAGGCTGGTTTTTGGCCAACATTTCATATTTCCTGGCCACCTTAATTGGTTTTCCTTTACCTTATTATCTATTTGGAGCTATTTGTACACTTTTTACAATACTGCTGTTATAATGCTATATCATCTAGAATTCAGCTTGTCATTTTTCTTTACAAATTGTGATTTTGCTTTTTATTTGAGATTTTTGTTTAAGGCACCCTTGTTTAAACTTTAAACATTATTTGACATTATTTGCATTTCCAACCTGGACAACATGTTGCCTTCATTGTAATGATCATAGATAAATCAGGAACCTATCACATTGTCATGAATATCCATCTTTAAACATGAGCAAAATATATTCTTGTGATTTGTTTTGCTTGGATTCTCCACTTTCTCTTATTTTTGTTTTCAATTTCTCTCTTGTATTCCTTTTCTCTTAGCAGGGCCCTGAAGTTAGGAGTGGTGACTTGCAACAACCGATTATGTTAGTGAGTGGGCAGGAATTCACTTTCACCATCAAAAGAGGAGTTGGCACTGAGAGTTGTGTCAGTGTAAATTATGATGATTTTGTTAATGATGTTGAAATGGGTGATATGCTTCTTGTTGATGGTAAGCATCAATGCTTTCTTATAGTTGAGTATTTTTCACACTGTCATATCTTGATTTGAAGATCTTTCCATCTGGGATTCTTCTAGTTCTATGCTGGCAATAATGTGGGTTTTCAATGTATACTAATTATTTATGTTTACTGTCAAATTACTTTACTCCTTTAGATCTCAGTTATCTTATTCACTGTGATCTTTATAAGGAAGGGATGAAGGAAGTTAGAAATCGTTGATTGCGTTTTTTTTTTTTAAAAGAAACAAAGGAATAGTATATATATGTATAAATGTGAAGGTCTAAAAAGACTACATTATGGGCCTACTGAAGCCCCAACCCTAAGATGATACAAAATTGCCCTACCCTCTAAGCCAATCCCCTAGGGCATAGCCTTTTGACAATTTGGTATTGGCCACCCAAAAAGAAGCTAGTAAATGAGAGTTCTTGCATACTTTGGCTGCTGAATACATATCTTCATCAAACACACGTTTGTTCCTCTCCTTCTATAGAGGCCACAAAATCGCTAAGCATTCCACCTTCCAATGATTTCTCCACACGGATTGGATGCTATTCATGTGTTGATATTGTCCTCCTCAGCCTCATCTCAACTCTTAACGGGAAAATGATAACACCATTTGCTCCAAACCTCTTTAGAGAAAGGATAACGCCTACATATGTGTCCAACTGACTCTGAATCTTGATTACAAAAATCTGTTGATTGTCATCAGATACTTCGTATGCAATTAATTTTCGCAGTGATGTATTACAAAATGTCAATTGCTTTTTATTAGATTAGTTTAATAAATACAATGTTAGGATTTTGCAAGGATTGAAATTTTGATTTGTCCAAAATTTGGTTCCTTAAAATTCGGAATTAATTTGGTTAGTCCAATTTGACACGGAGAAAATTTTGTAAAAACTCGACATAGCATAGGCGTATAACTAATTCAATTTCAATGTCATAAAGATCCCTTTTTCTTTTAGATATGTTGAATCAAACATAATTTTGTACTTCAACTAATTAAATTATATTCTATGGTGTAAAGTAAGATTTTTATAATCCGGATGTTATTTGACGCATATTGCACGAGTAACAAACTATATGACCTTTATACTTAAAATACATAGGAGATATATGATAAACCTCCGGTGCATTTCACTTATGCTAGGCGGAAGGACATTCAAAAGGAAGATGCGGCAAAGGCTTTAAGTGTTAAAGTGATGAGAACAACGCACATGTGCCAATTAGTGGAGGACTAGATGGTATAAATAAGGATGGCTTGTAAGAGGAAGGGTGTGATGTATTTTCTTTTGTTAGGAGTGGCAGAGCACTCGAAGTCTCTGTATCTTGTATCATTGTATACGTGTATTCTTGTATTCTTTCATTCTTGAACTCTTGGAAGTAAAATTCATCAATCAATCTCTGTTTCTTTTTCTTACAAATTACATTTCAATAAATCTGGGTTTTAACAATTTGGTATCAGAGCAATTTTCTGATCTTGGCAATTGCTGGAAAAAAAAAACCGATTCAAGAATGGAATCCATGGACGAAAGAATTGAATCTACTAGAGAGGATTTTCACAAGGAAATTGAGTGTTTCAATGAGGGTTTCGAGAAAATTCCTATGTTGGAGAAAAGTATAGAGATGATCATGGTAAAACTTGATCAATTGATTCAGCCATAGCCTGATCCTGGATCGGCTCATAATTTCAGAATGGATGAACCAAATCCTCGTCGCGTGACGGATCCCTCTCACAGGGGTAATTCTGACCCTATTTTTGATCAGAATGTTCATCAATTCACTGATCGAATTAGGAAATTAGATCTTCCTATTTTCAATGGCGAAAATCCATATGGTTGGTTGTTTCGTGCGAAACGATACTTTTCGGTTAACAAGATGAGTGAGGGAGAGAAATTGGAAGCAGCGGTTGTGTGTATGGAAGGTGAAGCTTTAGCATGGATGCAATGGGAGGAAGGACGACGAGTGATTCGTCATTGGGCAGAGTTTCGTGACATGTTGCTCGATCGTTTTAGATCAGCTCAATTGGGCAACCTTTATGAACAATTTTGGGCCATTCGCCAAGATAGATCTATCTGAGATTTTCGGCGGAGATTTGAAGAACTTGCAGCACCCTTAACAGGGGTAAGCGATCAGGTGTTGGAGAGCACTTTCACTAACGGATGGAAACCAGAAATTCGTGCAGAGGTTCGTCTGCTCAAACCCAAGGGTTTGTTGCAGATCATGGATATCACGCAATAAATCGAAGATAAAAATCATGCCCTTTTTCCTCCTTCCTCGAGGACCATTAATGGTGGCAAAGGGGTTGTTCAGGGTTTTGGACCACGGAACCCTAATTTAACACACTCAGCTTCATCTTTCCAGTGCACCTCCTTACTGTCGACGATAATGGAAAAATCAAATCGCGGTCCACCGTCGCAACCCCAGTTCAAGCGATTGTCAGACGTTGAGATGTAGCAGCGCTGTGAGCGTGGACTTTGTTTCTGCTGTGAAGAAAAGTTTTCTCCAGGCCATCGTTGCAAAAAAAAGGAGTTGCAGGTTTTATTGTTAGAAGATGGAGTGGATGACATTGTTGCTGGTGAAGAAGAGACGTCAATGCTTGATGATGATTTTGGGGTAGAGGTTACATTGAACTCGGTGGTAGGGCTTACACCACCGAGAACGATGAAGTTGAAAGGTTCCATTGGTTCACAAGAGGTGGTGGTGGTGTTGGTCGATAGTGGGTCGACTCACAATTTTATCTTTGAAACTTTGGTGCAGCAGGTGAAACTTCCATTAACAAAAACGATGAGTTATGGTGTGGTCATGGGCACCGATATTTCAGTGCGTGGAGAGGGTGTTTGCAAGGGAATTCAACTTTCTTTGTCTTCGATTGAGGTTGTCGATGATTTTCTACCATTGGCATTGGGAAGTTTTGACATTATTTTGGGTATGCAATGGCCTTCGACTTTGGGCAATACCAACCTAAATTGGTTGACTCTCACTATGCGCTTCACCGTTGGAGAATTGTAGGTTACCTTTGCAGGGCGATCCAAGTTTGTGTCGCACGCAGGTTTCACTGAAGGTTTTGATGAGGACGATGCGTCATGAAGGGGAAGGAGTTTTGTTAGAATTGAATGCCGTGGCACTAACAGATTCATCGGAGAATGCCGCGGTTGACAGTGTCGTTCAGCCTTTGTTGCACGAGTTTGAAGATGTTTTTGATATGCCCGATGGCCTACCTCCGACTCGTTCTCGCGATCATGCAATTGTGTTGAAGTCGGGCACTTCTCCGATCAGTGTCCGTCCTTACCGCTATCCACAATCTCAAAAAGATGAGATAGAATGACTAGTGCAAGAAATGCTCGCTGCGGGTATCATACAACCAAGTGTCAGTCCATTTTCAAGCCCCATTATACTTGTTAAAAAAAAGATGGAAGTTGGCATTTTTGTGTCGATTATCGGGCATTAAATAGGGAAATAGTTGCTGATAAATTTCCCATACCAGTTATTGAGGAGTTGTTGGATGAACTTCATGGAGCGAGTGTGCTTACTAAGCTGGATTTGAAGTCAGGTTATCATCAAATCCGAGTCACCACTTCGGATATTCCGAAAAGAGCATTGAGCACTCACCATGGTCATTATGAATTCTTGGTTATGCCTTTCGGCCTAACCAATGCGCCGGCAACATTTCAAGCCTTGATGAATGATGTTTTCCGGCCATATCTTCGAAAATTTGTTTGTCTTTTTCGATGATATTTTGATTTACAGTACTTCTATGGATAGTCACTTACAACAACTGCGTATTGTGTTGGAGGTATTGAGGCGTCATCGCCTTTATGCGAACCGTAAGAAATGTGCTTTTGGGCAGTCGAAAGTAGAGTACTTGGGTCACATTGTGTCAGCTCAAGGTGTAGCTGCAAATCAGTCCAAGATTGAAGCAATGTTGCGTTGGCCACAGCCAAAAACTATTAAGGAGTTGCATGGTTTTTTAGGCCTCACTGGTTACTATCGTAAATTTGTAAATGGCTATGGCCAGTTTGCTTGGCCACTTACGGAGCAGCTGAAGAAAGATCACTTCGGGTGGAATGCCTTGGCTGAATCTGCATTTAATCAGTTGAAGAATGCAATGGTTTCGATACTTGTGTTGGCTCTCCCAGATTTTACCAAGCCTTTGTCATTGACACAGATGCATCGAGTTCTGGTTTGGGTGCGGTTATTATGCAGAAAATTTGTGTATGATCGTCCGATTGCATATTTTAGTCAAGTTCTTTCTTCTAGAGAACGCCAAAAATTTGTGTATGAGCGACAATTGATGGCGATAGTTCTAGCCATTTAAAAATGGCGACCGTATCTTCTTGGGCGCAAATTTGTTGTTTGCACTGATCAGAAGAGTTTGAAATTTTTATTGGAGCAACGTATGGTGAGTGAAGAACATCAAAAGTGGTTAACAAAGCTCTTGGGATATAATTTTGAGACCTAATACCGACCGGGTTTGGAGAAAAAAGCAGCTGATGCACTTTCTCGGATGGAGTTGAATGCACTTTTAACCACTTTATCTTTACCCACATTGCTGGATATGGACCAGCTACATCAGCAAGTTAGGAGTGATGATCATCTTTCCCAGATTATGGAACAAGTGCAGCAAGGTTCTACAACATTTCCGGGTTATTCCATTGACTGTGATTTGTTATTTTTTCGTGGGAGACTTTCGGGGGAGTTTAAAACTTATCAACGTTTAGCAGTTGAATGGTATTGGGTTGGAATGCGCAGATCAGTGCACGAGTTTGTGGTCCAGTGTGAAGTGTGTCAACGGAACAAGTACTTGGCTATGTCTCCGGTTGGGTTGCTTCAGCCGTTACCTATACCGGTCCAGGTTTGGGAGGATATTACAATGGATTTCATTGAGGGCCTACCATGTTCCGATGGTTTTGATTCTATTTTGGTTGTAGTTGATCGCTTGACCAAATCCCATTTTATTGGTCTTCGACATCCCTTTATTGCACCTAAAGTGGTAGCTTCATTTGTTAAAGAAGTGGTGCGTCTTCATGGCATTCCTCGTTCGATTGTATCAGATCGCGACAAGGTCTTTTTGAGTGCATTTTGGACTGAATTGTTTCGTCTCCAAGGTACTAACCTCAAGCGTAGTACCGCCTACCATCCACAGACGGACGGCCAAACTGAGGTGGTCAATCGATGTTTAGAGTCCTACTTGCGTTGCTTTTTGTCTGATCGTCCTAGACTTTGGTATCGCTAGTTGCATTGGGCCAAATATTGGTATAACACTTCTTTTTATACTGCTGCGAATATGACTCCTTTTCTTGCTTTATATGGTCGTCTTCCTCCTCCATTGGTTCGTTATAGTAAGGACTCTGCAGTAGTATCGACGGTGGATCATGAGCTGTGCGATAGGGATACTGTTTTAGCGGACCTTAAGGCTAATCTATCTCGTGCACAACAGCTTATGAAATCTCGTGCTGATGGTAAACGTCGGGATATTCATTTTGTGTTTTTAAAACTTCGTCCTTATCGTCAACTATCCTTGGCTCGTCGTAGGAATGAAAAGTTGGCACCTCGATTCTATGGTCCCTACGAGGTTTTGGAAAAGGTTGGTGAGGTAGCGTACCGACTTCGCTTGCCTGCTTCTTCTTCCCTTCATCCGGTTTTTCATGTATCTCAGTTACGACATGTGATTGGGTCATCCCATATACCTCAGTCTTTACCACCAACTCTTTAGGATACATTGGAACTTCAATACCTGAGGGAGTCATTGGTGTGTGTCCACAATTTTCAGCCTCTTTGTCTACAAGTCCTGATGTTCTTATTCGTTGGCGTGGCCTTCCAAGTTCAGATGCTACTTGGGAGACTTTTGACGCCATTCGATTTCAATTTCCTTATTTTCACCTTGAGGACAAGGTGCGACTTTGGGGGGGGGGGGGGGGTTATTGATAAACCTCCGGTGCATTTCACTTATGCTAGGCGGGAGGACATTCGAAAGGAAGATGCGGCAAAGGCTTTAAGTGTTAAAGTGATGAGAACGACGCACATGTGCCAATTAGTGGAGGACTAGATGGTATAAATAAGTATGGCTTGTAGGAGGAAGGGTGTGATGTATTTTCTTTTGTTAGGAGTGGCAGAGCACTCGAAGTCTCTGTATCTTGTATCCTTGTATACGTGTATTCTTGTATTCTTTCATTCTTGAACTCTTGGAATTTTCAATCTCTGTTTCTTTTTCTTACAAATTACATTTTTATAAATCTGGGTTCTAACAATATATAGATTGATTACACATAGTTTGTAATTATACATTACATGTTCATTTTTGTTTTAAATTGGAGTTTTGGAAATCTCATTTTGCTCTTTTTTTTTATTCTTTAGTTTTTACTTGTTACATATGAAATTGTACTTCACTTTTAAAGAATATGTTCAAATAAAAGTTGAAGTTTTTTTGCTATGCATTTGAAAAGTAAAAATACTAAAGGATTTTTTTATAGTTTTACAAATTATTTTGATATCTTATCCAACTTCCGTGGAATTTTTGTAATGATTCAATTTCATTTAATTTGTAATTCTATGATTGAAAAATTGATAAAATTCGGAGAACTATGTCTAATTTTCATTCCATGAGATTTTGAAAATTCAGACAACTGGATGGAAAAGGTTTTTGTTGATTTATGCTCTTGAGATGTGCTTGGAGAACTATGCAGTGTGAGTGAATGCAGTGATCAGAAGCCTCCAGAAACTTGGGGAGGAAATTTGTGACTATACTGTTCCTTCACTCTATCTGCCCCCGGCTCTCCAAAAAATGAAAATTAAATGGTAGGCACAATAATTTTCATTTTCAATGTGAGAGAGTTGCAATTTGCATGTTTTAATCTCACTTAGAATTCTTAGGAATTTAGTTAATTGGAACCAGAGCTATGATCTCTCTCTTAATTTCCATGGCCTCTTTTTTTTTTATTATGCAATATGTCAATATATCAGATTTATTGGAAAATAGATAGTTTCTTTGCTGTGATAATTTGGCACAAGATGATGCTCAATTTGTTTCTTTAGGTGGAATGATGTCATTAATGGTGAAGTCCAAGACAGAAGATTCAGTAAAGTGTGAAGTTGTTGATGGAGGGGAGCTCAAGTCTAGAAGGCACCTGAATGTTCGAGGGAAAAGTGCTACACTGCCATCTATCACTGGTGGCGAAACTTGAATCACTGAATTAGTATTTCTATGGATTTCTTAAAACACTCACTCATTCTTAATTGAAAGTTCTTGATTAAGTTGTAAATATTCTAACTGTTCTTTGAAGCTGATGGACGTTCCCTTTGTTATTCTGCAGAAAAGGACTGGGATGATATCAAGTTTGGAGTGGATAACAAAGTAGATTTTTATGCTGTATCCTTTGTTAAAGATGCAAAAGTGGTCCATGAATTGAAGGATTATCTACAAAGTAAATATTGATGTGGATTTTTATCTTTATTTTTGTATTTTTGAATCTAAACTTTTTTCCATGTTATTACCATTCATCATGCTTACCTATTTTCCATTTCCTCCCCATTTTGCAGGCTGTGGTGCAGATATACATGTGATCGTGAAAATTGAAAGTGCTGACTCTGTACCAAATCTTCATTCAATCATCACTGCATCTGATGGGGTGGGTGGTCAACAGAATCTTTGGGTTTCCAACTTTCCATCCTCCAACTTAGTTCGACATGTGTAATATTATTGTAATTTTTGGAGAATTACAGGCATTGCTTGTCCTCTACTCCTCTTTGTGACTAAAAGTCCTCTTTTTTTTTTTCTTAGTTAATATACATATATCTATATAATATGGTCTGAAGTTTAGTTTATACTGCTCGTGTTTCAAAAATTCTCCCATTTTATTTTCACTACACTTGAAAGGCCTCTGATACCAGAGCATGACCTGGTTGAATGACTAAAATCAACTGTCCCCAGGTTTCAATTTTTTGCATTTTAAAAAAAAAAAAGCTGTGATCACAGGTCTGAGAATATTGCTGTAGATTTGACTGTTACAGTTTTGTAATTTCTTCCTTTATGTTATGTTCTCTCTGTTAGCATGTCTATTTGTCCTAGAACTTGATATCATGCGTTTCTCTTGCTAAGAACAGATTTTGTGTGTTCCTTCTCTGAATGCACTAAATTGTTTCCATTATTTTATGAATGATTGGTTTCAGGCTATGGTGGCTAGGGGAGATCTTGGGGCTGAGCTCCCAATTGAGGAGGTCCCACTGCTGCAGGTGGTGTTTTTCTTTTTGGTAGAATAGGTCCATTGTAGATAATATTATTTGACAGAGACTTTACTAATTGATTATTCAGTGCGTGGTCATTCTTTTCTTCAATTTTTCTGAGCTAAAGTGGTATTTGTCTTCTGTAAGAAACCTTTTGTAATATAAAGACGGTTCTTGATGCAGGAAGAGATTATTATGATCTGTCGGAGTATGGGAAAAGCTGTTATTGTGGCAACCAATATGCTGGAAAGCATGATTGTTCATCCTACACCTACTCGAGCAGAGGTGTCGGACATTGCGATTGCAGTCCGTGAGGGTGCTGATGCAGTTATGCTTTCCGGAGAAACAGCCCATGGAAAGTAAGTGATAATGGAAATTTTAAAGATTTTCTTAAAAGAAAAAGAAATTTTCATCTTTCAATTGATTTGTATTTAGCTCAGCACCATAGATGCTATTGATGGATGTGGGCCCAGAGCAGCTTTGTGAGCCAATTGCGGCTGTCACAAGACCTTCCTGTTGCCCTTCCTTGAATTGACAGAAAGTGAACTATGACTTCAATTCTAAAAGCCCAAACACCGGATAATCATTCCCTGAAAGATTCTTTATCACTTAGATTGTGGTTTCATAATGGACATCATGTGTTAGGCCGTAGATGGTGGTGAAAACTGATAATGAAAAATATGCTTGCTTTACTGCCAAATGTGTATGGCAAAGTCTTGTTTTCTGTGTTAGAATGTCTCTGTTGAGACACATTAGTCTTTGATAACCAGTTTGTCTGACCTTTGGTCCAGTGAATCCGGTTGATCTCATATCCCAAAATACCTAGGTTCAGACATTTGGGGAACCTGAGGGTTTGGGCCATCATAGTATGAGCTCATTGCAATAAAAGAGTTATTTCACAAGAAGTTTAATTACCTCATCTAGCCACTTGATAGATGGTACCTTGTTTGCTGGATCAGTGAAGGGGAGGGCAGTTGTTGGTTTGAGTAGATCGCTTTGCAAAGGCAAAGAAAAGTGTTCTTTGAGTATTTAGGCTTTTATTTCCATTGCAGCCAGAATATCTGGTTTACATTTGTGGATTGTTGGATCAGGTATCTATAGCTTAGTAAGCAATCTTAAGCATTTGAACTCTATCACCCATATAGTTCTTCACTGTGCATTTCACGTATTTCTTGGTTTCAAGGACCAAAGGAAATAAACCATTGACGGCCATGTTTTTTAAGCTTTATGTAGCATCTGCTTCACCTTCCAACTTGCTTAAACTTCTTAACTCTTAAACTTGTTTGTATAAACCAATATTTCTCTGGGCTCTATGTGAAATTTCTGAACCCACTCTCATGCAGATTCCCACTGAAAGCTGTGAAGGTCATGCATACTGTTTCTTTGAGGACCGAAGCAACTATAGCGGGGAGTGAAACACCTCCTAATCTTGGGCAGGCCTTTAAAGTTAGTTACTATTATTTAATTGTCTATCATCTTGCTGCAGTTATTATATTTGACATGTCTTTCCTTCTATTCCATGTGATCTTGCATTTTGAATACTTACTGGTACCTTTTGTGTCTGCAGAACCATATGAGTGAAATGTTTGCATTCCATGCTACCATGATGTCCAACACTCTTGGTACTTCTATTGTAGTTTTCACCAGGACTGGTTTCATGGCCATCCTTCTGAGCCATTATCGACCTTCTGGCACCATCTTTGCTTTTACAGATGAGTGAGTCTCATGCATTCGATCTCTGGTCAAAGTTTCTGGCTATTATTTCTTCAAGATATGAATTCCAGTCAGGGGACCAAATTTTTGAAAAATAATCTGGATGCCAACTTAGAAGATCTTCAAATGCTGAGTTTGACTTGAGAGGATGATGCCAATCATCTGATCTATCTCTACCGTAGGAAATACCCGAATATTCCTGACTCTAATATTGTGGATGATATCTTCTGTTAATAATGAAGTTCTGTTTTGGAGTTTTGGAGAGAATATTGTGCAGTCAGTACTATCAATGAATGGCTTAAAGCCAATGTTTTCTGTGGGCTGACTTATTTGTGGTTGACCCATTGGAGGCTATGGTTCTTTGTTTATCATCTAACTGTCCTAATGAAGCCAAATCATTGAAAAACATTGTGTATGAGGCAGCACCTAGGGGTTGGTTGCTTCATACAATTTTAGAGCTTGACTAACCAATTTAATGCCAATGATGCTTAAGCAGTCGGAGTTAATCTCTTCTTGGCCAATTCATTGTAACATATTCACTTGCTGAGTAGGCCAAGCTACCTGCATTGAAAAATGAGTAATTCAAACATTTTTGAGTGCTGATCAGGACTTTCAGATTCCTGGATCTACTTGTTTAGAATGTTATATTTCTATGTAGTTGGATCAAGTAAATTAAAATGGACTGAATGCTTTAATCTTGACATGCCATGCAGTGAAAGAGTAAGACAGAGGCTGGCCTTGTACCAAGGAGTATGCCCCATACACATGCACTTCTCAGATGATGCAGAAGATACCTTTAAGAATGCCTTATCTTTATTGCAGGTAACTAAGATAATGCTTTATCTTTCACACTAGTAACTTAAAGTAAAATTATCTGTCAAATGCTTCTTGTTTTTTGTAATAGGATGCTTGAGTCTTTAGCTTTTGTAATTGAGTAAGACTCAGTTTTACACTATTTGGGCCTATTGAAAACGAAATGTTGTCTATTTTTATAATTTGTCTATTGCTTTCTCTGCAATACCCTATCTTATTCTACTGCAACACTGAAATGTTCTGTGGGAATCGTTTATTCTTTGGTATTTTCCTTCCTTTGGACAAGAAGCTTCTTGCCACTTTTCTCATAATAAGATCCCCAAAATCCTAATCTTTGAGGGTTATACCCAAGGTAATTTATGGCCTAAGAGCTCAATGAGCACTCCAGCATGATTGCCATTCTTCAAGGTCATTCTGATCCATATCAATCCAAAACAATGGACTTTTCTCCTTATTTTGTTTAAGGTCTGAAACTAAGCATAAGGAATGATATTGTTTACTTTCTAGACGAATGACATCCTCCAAATCCTTCTCATCAATCTCCTTAAAAATTTCTTATATCTCCTTCTAGAGGCTCTGACGGTTTATATATATATATATATTATCTTTCTGCTATATTGAAAGACAGCATTAATCATCCAGCTCCTAAAATCACGGATTCTGGACTTGCCCATGATAAGCATCACATAGTCACAAAAGACATCAAATTGTGAAAAAATTAAGTCCAAGGAAGCATTAAATGATCAACATTTTCCCCATGGGATTGTGATGAAAGCATTAGTACTCTGAGGCTTAATCTCTTATCAGTAGTCTTTTCGAAGGATGACATGACACACCCATGAGCCATGTCATCAATATGAGCTTAATACCCCCTCATGTTCTCAAGAAAGTCTATGTTCATCTTTGATTATTCGATTCTTGCTCAGAAGAATGATGTTTATGATATCTTTGTTAAGTTTTGTTCTTGTGCTAAAAATGAAAAGGGTTACAAGATCATTTTTGTTAGAAGTGATCAGGGTAGTGAGTTTGTAAACAAAAATCTTAAGGATTTTTGTAACAAACAAGGTTACACCCATCACCTTTTAGCCTCTAGAACTCCACAACAAAATAGAGTTGTTAAAAGAAAAAATAGAACCCTTCAAGAAATATGCAAAACAATGCTTTATGAATATAATGTAGCCAAATATTATTGGGTTGAAGCTATTAATACAACTTGTTACATCATCAATAGGACCATAATTAGAAAGAAATTGAACAAAACTTCATATGAATTATAAAAAGGTAGAACACCAAGTATCAGTCATTTTAGAGTCTTTGGGTTCTAAGTGTTATATCTTGAATGACAAAGACAATTTGGATAAGTTTAATCCAAAATCTGATATTGGTATCTTTCTAGATATTCATCACATAGTAGGGTTTATAGAATCTTCAAAAATAGTAGAAAAGTCTATTAATGTTAGATTTGATGAAATCGACCCTAGATTAGCATTAGAAAAAGGATTAGAGGATGATATGATTGATACATTAATGAAGAGCCTATCTTAGAACCTCTTAAAAACATTAGATTACTCATAGGTCACCCCAAAGAACAAATTTTAGGTGCTTTATCAAAAGGAGTAGCCTCTAGAGTTTCCTTCAGCAAGGATCAACGACATATAGCCTTTGTATCCCAGGAAGCTTTAAGTGATGTCCTTGCTATGTAAGAAGAATTAGGACATTTCATTAGGAACAAAATATGAGAATTAGTTCTTAGACCTGGCCACCAATCTACCAAAGGAACCAAATGGGTGTTTAGGAATAAAAATGATAAAAAAAATGTTAATTGTTAAAAACATGGCCAAATTGATTGCTCACGGATTGCATGCATGTGGGGCACGTGATGGGCAACACCCCATGATTTCATGATTTCTATCCCTTCCGATTCTCTTCCACAAATTTCCTTTCTTTTAATCAATTATAAGTCACTCTCAAACCATTGAGGCAAGTTTTCATTTAACCAACTTTCCTTTCACGCAACTGTGCTCACAACTAATGTAAATCCTAACCCTATGATATATATGTGAAAAAAGTATTCTCATTCGCCCCTCTCGTCCTATACACCATCCTCTCGAACGAGCGATGAAGGAAAGCGAAGACAATTGTCAAAAAACCAGTGGTAGCAACCCACAGTGAGCATCTTTCTCTCTCTCTCTCTTGTTATGGTGATAATAACGATACTTTATTTATAGGCCGCCATGAATTAACCACCTACAACTTCTTTTCCCATCTTTTTCTCTTGTCTCCTTTCTTTTTTCCCTTTTTTTTCTCTTCTTTTCTTTTTTCTCTTTCCTTTTGCTCCGTCTCACTAAAAAAAGTAGTAACAACAACAACAAATGTGTTGTTGTTTCCACTGTTTCATGGGGGAGGGAACGCCTCCCCATGTTCTTTCTCTCCTCTTTCTTCTCCTTCTGTCTTTGCTCTCTTAGTTATCCCATTTACTTCCCCTGCCTCTGTTTCTCTCCTATTTTCCTCATTGTTCTCGGTTGTCTGTTGTTGCTCCCCTTTCTCCTTTCCTTTTTCCTTTCTTTTTCTCTATTCCTTCTCTTTTTTCTTCTTTTTCATTTCTCTCCCTCTTTCCCATTTTCTTTGCTCCGTCTTGTTTCTTTCCGCACTCCTTTGTTTTGCACCGCACCATCACCACCACCCCCACCACCATGCATGGTGGTGGGGCATAATAGGGGCGGTGGTGCCACCACCATCATCGCCACCCTCTCTCTCCCCTCTTTCCTTTATCTTTTTGCCCTTGCCTCGCTTTGCTCTGCATTTCTCTTTCTCTTGGTCTTTTCTCCGTCATAACCATCACCACTGTTACACCCAAAAAAAAGGAACAAAAAAACCAACCAAAAGTCAAATTTAATGAAGGAAATTGCCGAAAAGGAAGCGAGAGAAAATCAAAGGTGAAACACCCGTAGGGGTAACAAAAAGCTTCCTCGACAGTCGCCAAGGGGAAAACGCCCCTTGGCCACAGCCGAGGACATTGCGACCATGGCCGAGGAAACATCTCTCGGCCATGGTTGAGGGAACCCCCCTCTGCCAAGGCCGAGAGATCCCCCTTCGATCATAATCGAGGGGTCCTCCCTCGGTCACGACCGAGGACCCACTCTCGGTTGTGTCAGAAAACCCCCCAAACCACGATCAAAATCACTTACCCACCCACCATAATTGTTATTAAGTGTTTGAAATCATAAAAAAAGGAGATTGTTAATCCAATGACCCCCATGATGGTGTTTAATGATGACAAACAACATGTGTCACATGTACTAATCATCTAAATTGAGAGTTTCAGCTTCAAAGACCACCACGATCATATTTATGGATTCAAGCTTGAAGATTTCTCAAGATCAAGTCAAATCATTGTTATATTTATTTTGTATTTGTTTAGATGATCTTAGGTTGTAGAATCTATTCTAGTATTGCTCAGATGAAGTTCCTATTCTAAGTTTTCAAAATGATCAATGATCTTCAGATGTTTTTGAAAAAGATTTCAATCTTGTTTTAACTTCATTGGAAATGTTTGCAAGTATTTTCAAATCATCACAATGATGTTTAAAGTGTTTGATTCAATTTGAATGTATTTATGCAAAGTTTTTTGAAAGAAAATCATGTTTTAGTGCTAAAGTGGTTGAGCAACGCGCTCCCTATGGTAACCAACACGCTCCCAGCCTGGTCACTTAACTTATTGGTCTGCCATAGTCACCAGCGTGCTCCCCTTTGGAGATGTGCGCTTCCTTGAGATCCTGAGTGTCACACCCTGATTCTTAACAATAAATTTACGACAAGCAGCTGGAAAATAACCGAAGTGCAAACAAAATGAAAATCAACATAGATCATTTTGTTGGACACCCAAGAGGGGGATGAATTGGGTGTTATGATATGTTTTGATAATTTCTAAGTTCTTTGGTGGAAATCCTTGAATAAATGCAAAGGAATGCTTAAATAATCAAAGTGCATAAATAAATAGTGCAAAAATTAAATATAAATGCACACAAGGATTTTTATGTGGTTCGAAAAATCCTTTTCCTACCTCCACGCCTAGAGAAACCTTCTCTAGGATTCCACTATACTTGGATTTACTTCACGGGTGTGAATCAAACTATTACAAATGCCCTTTTACAGGTTCAAGGCAAACCTATCCTTTTGTAGGTTAAGGACGAACCTACATCTTTCTTTGGTGGGATAAGAAAGAACCGTATATCGTTTTTACGGGCTAAAGATGAACCACTTGTTCCTTTTGTGGGATAAGGAAGAACCGAATCTCCTTTTTCGCGGGCTAAGAAAGAACCACTTGACCCTTTTCAAGATAAATGGTGAAATTAGCCTTGATTCCAACTTTGGAATCACAAGTGATATTAAATCACTTTACTTGGTTTGTTTCAATCCTTGAAACAATCCAAAAGACTAAAACAAAGATTATAATGTTTGTTCTAAGTAAATAAAACAATTACACCTGAAGCTCATAAATACAAATACCAAATACAAGATATGAAAATTTAAAGCTCAATGTGAAGAGAGACCTTACAATGATATTATACCTTTCTTGCAACCATATTTGCTCAATGATATTAAATGATGCACAAGGAGAAAGCTTGAAATTCAATCTTTAAATCAACATCTTTATGTTCTAGGGTTTTTGAAATGGGCGCTCAGTCTTTGCCTAATGCACATGTTTTTGCTTCAATTCTTTCTCCACTTCTTACACCTGTCCTTAGCCTCTTTTCATCACTATTTGAGCCTCATTTCAGCCACTTCAAGCTTATTATTCACCTACAAAACAAAGCATAAACCAAGTGTAAATACTATAAAATTAATCAAAGAATTAAACTATAAGGAAATGACCTCAAAGGATATGATTCCTAAAATATTAACATGTATCAAATTGTGATTTATTCATAATAAAAACCTTTAAAATCTAAGATAACACCTAAATGAACCTAAAACAACTATGTATGCTAATCTTGCAAAAACACCTAAAAACTAAACAAATGAACCTAAAATCTCTAACATATTAACATGCAAAACAACTAACTAAAACTCAACTTATCAAATTCCCCCAAACTTAGACTTTGATCGTCCCGAGCAAAGAGAAAAATGAAGTTAAACAAACAAACTCCTCACATATTCTAGAATGAATAAGGATTTAACTTGCTAAAATGGATTCTCATGATCTCAAAGACAACATACATTTCATACAACATAAGTCGAGGAAAAATTTGAAAGTTTAAACTTGTTGTCGAGAATTTCAACCTACAAAAACCATGCCTTCTCTTCTATCGTCATTGACAAACAAGCATAAAAATCATTCACATGACCACTCATAAATCATATAGACCAATGCAAGCAAGATAAAAATATGATCTCAATAAAAAAACACATGAACTTTATATGCTTGCTTTTCACACTTCTCTCCACTAATGTAGGACTCACACCGATTGAGATCAATAGGTCTTTATTAAGCTTGTAATGTAAGGCTAAGGTTAAGGGTATGATAAAATGGGTAAAATGAAGCTCATTACACCCAAAACATCTTTGATACATAATCATTTTTGCACATCCCATGCCTTACAAAATAAACCATCACATCACCCCAAATACACCCCCACACTTATTCATTTCATTTATTGATGAAGAAACATACCTTCTCTTTTCATTCTTCATCTTTCTTTTTCTTCTTTTTACTCATTTTGAACCTTTTCTCATCACCTTCACATAACATTTTCATTCTATAGCACGTTTACACATAAATTCCCATGAAAAATAACCCAACCCATTACAATTCACATCTTTAAAAGAGTTAAGGGTGCAAGGGTAAAAAACAAGGGAAATTCAATCAAAGGCCTTGACTAATCATTTTAGGTTACAATGAACAATATATTGTTGGCCCAGTATTACCATCCAAGAGGGGGGGTGAATTGGACGTGGCGGATTTTCGCGATACATTTCGGTTAAATAATCAAACAATAAATGTGCGAAGTATAGGTAACAAATAGACCAATAAAGTGCAGGAAAAGTAAACAAATGGACACAATAATTTATAGTGGTTCAGTTCCCCGGTTACCCTAGAACCTACTCCACTACCTGACCACCCACGATCAGGATTTCCCAAATCCACTAAGTCTAGTCAATATACGGGCGTGACTAGAAGCCGTACAATCTAGTTAACTTGCGGGCGTAACTAGAAGTCGTGAACCTAACCAACTTGCCGGCGTGGCTAGAGAAGCCGTACACTAACCAAACTTACGGGCGTGGTTAGAAGCCGTACAAAGAGAGGTATAATCCAGGTTGACTAACAAGTCAACAATACATCAAGGTTACAAATGATATTTAGAGAAGTTATAGGAACTCTCTTACAATTTTAGCATACAACCTTGAAATGAACAATCTCTACTGTTCCAACGACAATATAAGTGAAGTGCAATGTTGAAATAGTTGTTAACAAATACATGCATACGATTCAAAAGATGTTTATGCAAGTTCAAGAATCGTGTGTGTACATGTATTCACAAATATTGATTCTAAATATGATGAATGAAGCACAAGAATCAATATGCAAGTAATGATCAAAACTTATTGATTCAAAGATATAAATATTCAAGTATGTGAATCAATATGCACAAGTTATGATCAAAATAACCGATTCAAACAATATAAGTTGGGCACAAGAATCGTTGTCAAACAAATCGAATGAAATCACTATCCAAGATGATATAAGTTGGAAGCTCAAATATAGGTTCACACAATAGAGAAAAACGGTTTTAATTGTTAACCTATACGGTTCATCACTTAGCTCGTCCCTAAATATACTAAAATAAAGTATATTTGGATGATCACAAACAAAGTACTTTTTGGTGCTAATCTAGCGTTTATCAAGATCACATCCCAGCACCTTAGGAAAGCAAAAAGCCAAGGAACAACTCGATCAAGGAACTCAAAAACATATCCAACGGTTAAGATCGTTTCAATCGAAAGGACTCCAACGATCATATCTGGATTTCAAGATCACTTCACTCGAACGATTCGATCAAGCTTCGAGTCTTCATCTTTCGATCAACGTTCAAGTCATTCAACTCAACTCAAAGTTCACATCGAAGATCTCATAATGAAGAGTTGGATTTAACGATTATGAGAAATGAGAAATACACAAGGTATTTAAGGTATATCTTTCTCTAATCGTTATTGCACAAACGTTTTCCAAAATCATGCACAGACCACTTGCATACTTGCATGCTTTGATCATACGTTTTACGGTATTTCAAATGATTTAGTTTTATATATTTAATTTTAAATTTACCAAGTTTTTATTCGCATTTATCGATTATTTAATCGCAAGTCAAAACTGTTTTTAAAGAGTCTTTCAGGACGCTAATGACTTAGCAGTGCTCTATTGAACTTGTTAAGTCAGGACGCTAATGACTCATTAGGACGCTGATAACATTCAAGGTTGAATCAAACTAATTTATTAGGATGCTTACTTGTATAGTAGCGGCCTCTTTTTTAGTCAACCTTTGAAGTTGTCACTGAAAGATTTCTTAAGTTTTTCAAAGAATGTATCTTTGAGGATGCTGATAGTTATAAGTTGAATAATCTATTAGGACGCTACCTAGATAGGAGCGCCCTCACCTTTGGGAATCAACTTAGTAACTTTTAGGATGCTGACTGTCCTTCACCGTGTTTGTGTTTGGTTTCAAATATTCTTAACTAGTAGGACGCTTACATTGTTGTAACGCCCTCGTATTATGTTTAATGTTTTAAACTTGGAGGATGCTTACTCAGAATGTAGCGCCGTCTTGCACTTACTTGTTTTAAAACATAGTAGGACGCCAACTGTGGAGGTTAAGTCGTTTAAAGTGTCAAAGCAAGTCAGGACGCTTACGAGTTAGTAGCGCCCTCACTTAAGTGTTCTGCAGGATGCATATAAGTAATGAGTGCCCTCAAGGAACCAAAATGACAAAGTTGATATTGTGCGTCGGGACACTGACTACGGAATCAGGAGGCTAATTCAACAATCGTCACTGCTTGAATAAGTGCACTGCATCAGTTTATTTTTTTTAGAAAGGACATTTGCACATATTCCTTTTCAGACTTATCAGAGATCTTCTCTCACACATGAATTAAGTTTTTCTAAACTTTCCTTTATCATTAAATCTGAAAAGAACCAGAATGTTAGTGAAAATTGCAGTTGCCATTTTCATATAATATTCTAGCCGTTGTGTGTAAACGTTCATATTATTTGAACTTCAAATGTCTAATGGCTATGTCCTACTAAGTCTTTAAAAACCATCACTTAGGACCAAACAACTTGCCAATAATTTTGTATTGTGCCAATACTTTTTGAAAGTTAGTCAGTGTAGAAATGTTTCTCATTATCTAAACTTTTAAAGTATTTTTCACTGATACCTTTACGTATTCAAATGATTTTCATATTGAGCTTATTTTCATTCTATCTTTGAAAATCTATTTGATCTGGTATCAACTCAAATTTTCAGCACCGATTCATGCTTGATATAATTCTTGCTGAAGATAGAATTTGAGATATAGTTGATGAGAAATACAGTTGTACTTGATTTCATATCTTAAGTACTGTATTAAACTATATCAGTAGTTGTGTTAACTACTGATCACTGAACCAAAAGTTTTCTTACATATATTTTATATCTACTTTGAAAACTGTAAGTGTCTTTGATTTACACTAGTCCTTTAATTTTCAAATCAATGTTTATTTGACATCATATTATTTTCGAGTCACGGAAACAGCTTCTTGCATTGCAAAGTAAGGCTGTGTACCATACATCCAAAGTGGTCCGACCCTTCCTCGGAACTCTGCATATGCTAGAGCTTTGTGCACTGGGATGCCCTTTTACATGACACACCTATGAAGAAATTCACCATTCGATGGGGGGATACTCTACCCAAATAGTGACAAAAGGAAAACAAAAAAAAAAGTTGAACATTTGCATGGAATGATGTCAGTAGCAATTGCTGAAGCCAGTTTACTCTCTTTTTGTCTGGATGAATATTAGCTTTATACATAACCGTATATAGAACTTAAACACTTTGTGAAAATGTTCACCTGTAAAAAACATAGGTAAGTGGCGTTGTAATGATAAGTTGGTGACTTCAAGTGGGTGGCGTCTGTTTACTCTTCCATATTCCTGCTTTCTAGCTTGGTGCGCATTATTGGCTTAAAAGATTTTTTCTCGTAGTAACATGTATTTTCCTTGCAGAAACAAGGGATGGTGAAGGAAGGGGAGGAGGTTGCTCTCGTTCAAAGTGGTAGACAGCCCATCTGGCGGCTCCAATCCACCCACAACATTCAGGTCAGGAATGTTTAGGTTTATATGGCAAGAGATGAAAACATTGCTTCTTGACACCAATTACTTTCTTCTTTTTCTTCTGCTTTCCTCGTTAGTTTAGGGCTGTGGGATTGTTTATGATGATGTATTCTATCTTTATATATGATGTGGGATCTTTCTTTTGTATCAGAAGAAACTTTAACTTAAATCTCTTTTTAGCTGGAAACGATTTTGTTTGTTGTTGCATGCCATCTTTTTTCCTTTCATCTTGCTTTTGGTATTTTTCCAAATTCTAATATTTGTGCAAATATTCTTCCCAAGAAAGAATTTTTTAAGGTTCATTTTTCATTAACTTCAATTGACTTGTCATAACGCTCTCGACTTCAATTTCTTGATGGAATGGTAACTTTATATGGAAATTATAGCCTATATTTTCCAATGGCAAGATAAATGACGATGTGGCAATGTTGTCCATTGTTGTAGTTGAAGTAACTGCTTCTGATTGCTATATAGCCTAGGTTGGATGCATGATAATCTTATAATCATCCCCATCGGGTACGTGACATTCTTGTAGTTAGCATATGTACTCTAATGCATAATTCAAAAGCCTTTTTATGCCGACTAATGTCTTTTGTTTTGTTTTTTATTAATTTCATACAACCCTTATCTTTGCAACTGCCCCGTACAATCTACAGACAATTGAAAATCATCCAATGGTGTAGTCCAAAACAAAAAAGAACAAAGAAAATCGCCCAATCAAAATCTTCATGATTTTCCCAGGTTCTGTACGTACATATACGGAGGATTTTGAAAAAAAAACATTATCTTCCATTTTTTTTTTTTGCAAAAAGGAAAATACTGTTTTTCTAGAAATTGGCAAATAATGCTTATATCAATTTCTTCGTTGTAATAATGAATATTAGTGAGATTAAGATTAAATATATTAAATGTAATTTCAGTAGAAGAAACATTAATGATTGAAAGTCAAAAGACCCCAATGAGTGGAAATTTTTGAAAGTTATTTTTTATTTTACGAAGAAAGAAAATTCGTAGAAGGAAGAAAGAGGTGGAATCCCGAGTTAACGTACTTGAACAAGAACTATGAAAGAGAATATGACGGGCATGTTCTAAATCATTATCAGATCGATATTCTTATGTAACATGTATTCCGTTGTATGTGCCCAACGATCCAGCAAATAGGGCGCTCAACACAAAGATCACATATAAACTTAATCTACCCCACCACCGGCAAGTTAACATGCGCCACCGCAGTCTGCGGCTCCGGCCAAATGGAGTGCCTCGTATTAAAAATTACTTTGACTCAAAAGCTATAATTTTTAAATTAGGGCCTAACGCAACCTCATTCTATACGTGAATAGAAAAGAGATAAAAGAAGAGAAGTATTAATTATTCAAATGAAAAATATGTAAAAGTCAATAACGAGATTTGAATTCAAAACTTTTTACAAAATCAAGGCTCTGATACTATGTTAGAAATCATTTGATCTAAAAGTTATAACTTTCGAATTCAACAATGCATATCAAGCTATCATCAACACTTCGAAAGTGGCGCAATCCCGCCGGCTAGCCTCGCCGAGTTCACTCTCGGCTCCACCACTGGCCGCGACTTCTACGACTTCTTAAGTCTCTTCAACGGTTTCAATTTGCCGCTCTCGGTGGTTCCTGCGGGCATTGAGGGCTGTATTACCACGAATTGCGCGGCCACAAGCAATTTACCCGCCGGAGTTAAGCAAGCGTGAAGGGAAGTGATAGGAGTGTGGTTGCTTGCAAGAGCGCTTAATTGTTTAGCGTTTAACGAACCCCAGAATTGTTGTACTGGGGCTTATGACGAGTTATGCGAAGATTTTTAAGGGTTCTTGTCCTTAGGCTTATAGAGCTATGCTTATGATGATAAGTCGAGCACTTCTACTTGTAGCTCTGGGGGTGATTACATTGTTACCTTTTGCCCAACGCCAGAGTGATTCTTTGTTTTTTTTGCTCTTTTACTTGAGATTTTTATTTTTATTAATAGTTTATTGGTGTTAGTTTTGATATTACATTGGATATAGAATTTGGGTCTTCTTTGTAGAAGATATAGAAATATTTTTCATGCTCGAACCATACAAATACATGGTCACTATAGAATGATTTGTTATTGCTCAATTCTAGCAAGTAATTGTTGAGATATAATATGATTGGTCATGAACAGTAATATATCAATCAATTTTCATGAGTTATTGTTTATTTTAAAATTAAACATGTTAAATGCGTTTTAATTTTCTTGATTAGTATAATTTTATTAGTAATGACAAAAAATATATTACTATAATATTTAAAAGTTTAGAGGTTAAAACTCTTGGCTCAATAGTTTGACAAGTGGAATGTAAGCTTTGAAGTCCTGGCATCAAACCCCACACCACTTATTATTAATAATGAAAAGAAAAACAAAACAAAATTTTAATGAAAGCTTGTGAATGAAACTCAAAACTGAAGTTAAAAAGGTGAAATTTGTGTCGATGCAAAGCAAAATATCAAAATTTCAAATAGAAAAGAGGGGAAAAAAAATGAAGTCATGAACAAGACAGAATAAGGCATTATCACCATTTTTTTCAATGCCATTGAAGTTGAAGCATACTTTTTATTTCCAATGGTAAAAACATGAGAATCAAAATGCTTCGTAAACGGGTGCAACTTATAACCACATGAAAAAAAAAAAGGCAGTTGCACTGATCCCCTGAAGAAGCTTATGCAGCAAGATGCAAAAAATTAATCAATTAAAACACAGTTTCAATGCACAAAAAAGAGTTTGGATAATCTTCTTACCAATCTCTTGTGCAAGGAACCATGCATTTATGATCTATCAACAGCTTTCCTGTAAAAGCTCTCTCACATTTCTAATCATGACCCTGAAAAATCAAATGAAATTCGATGATGAGATTATGAACAAAAGTATTGTGGAAGTGCTTGCAAGAAGAGAAAATGGTAACAATTACTTACATGCTTTCCATCATCAAATTGAGCATTCTTGGGTGACTTGAAAGTTCCCAAAAATTCTTTAGCCTTCTGTAACTCTAGTTCCTGTTTTGACTTATCCCAGTTGTGTTCAGCAGCTAGAATCTGAACTATCCGTGGCAATGCTCGGCGTGCAGCATCAGTGTCAAGAAAGGCTAATCGAGATCTCCTAGCAATGAAGTCCACAGCAGACTCGCAGTACTCATTTCTGGCACAGTATGCAACCTCTGCCTCTAGATAAGGATATCCATGAGCAAGCCGCTTCCCAAGATTTTCTTCCTAGAAAACGGACCAAATAATTTGTGAAACAGCATTCGTAGTTCAAACCAAGTTCCCACTCAAAATTCATAAATTCCAATCTTCATCAGATTCATATTTTTCCATGTAAGACATTCAGAAACTGAACACGTTAATTATAAAAGCAAACTTTGGGTGCTGATGCCTTCCACAAAAGCAAAAATTGAAATTTGCCTCAAAGCATGAACCATGGTTCAGTAGAAATCAACCAACCCCTTTTTGAAAAATCAATTGGCAAATCAGTTAACAAACAATTGGATGAAGGACACACCCTTGATAAACAAGTGCCATTTCTTCTAAAAATTTTGTTCAATTATATTAAATACAAATGACTTAAGCTGCTTTAGTTCAACATTTTGTCACTACTGTAATTTTTTTATCACAATAGTATTTAGCAATCTTAGCATATTGTTCTCCTTCATATTTTGTTTCAGTGCATGTACGAATGTATCTAGTTCCATCATAACAAGATATAAATCTTCCTACCCCAATACTCAGTAAACAAAAGTATATCATGAAATTTTCCAATAATTCAATAGTGTTGTTTGTAATCTGTAACTAAGGCTGTGTTTGGTTGGTAATCGAAAAACAAGGATTCAATCAGGAAATAGGAAACTCAGCAAACGATTTTTTATCGTTTTCTAAAAACAAGCTGTTTCCTCTATAAAAAGCTGAAAACTGTTTTTTGGATCCACTCAAACCAAACGGATTTTACGTGTTTTCAGATTTTTGGATACAGAAAACTGCATCCAAATCACCAACCAAATGGGCTGTAAAGAGAGTCTGGCAATATTAATCAATTGTTAGGCTCTTTTCCATGCATGTCATTTTATTTATGTCCATGCAATAAACAATTTGTATTCCACTATTTTGAACAACTTCAGTCTATAAAGCAGCAAATGAACACCAGGTCCTAGAAATAACGCTACTGCTTGCAACCATTGCTGTGCATCGGTTAAAAAGTAATCCAATAAAAGTGAGATTAGTAATTTAGCATATACTAGCAACATAACCATTTGATCCCAACTCATATGGATGAATATATATTTTGGGGGAGGGAGTGGAGGGGGGCTTTAGGATGAATTCAAAATACAAAATGCCAAAAATGAAATATGGATATATATTTTGGGCGAGAGGGTGGAGGGCAAAAGAGTGAAACAAAATACAAGAAACGAGTAAAATTTCTATATGATTATTAAAAGATGAAATTAGCACAAGGGCAAACCTGAGCTATTGCAGCCACTCTTTCAGCCAAACTACCATAGGCATGAGCTAAATGCTTGGCTGCAGCACTGTCCATTACCCCTGGAACAACTTTACCAGTATATGTCTTCTTCATGCGTACATATTGCTGAGCGAGTACTGTAAACGATGCTGGATCCCAGCCATGACCGCCAACAATTTGCAGGTTGTACGTCGCACATCCATTTGTCGGGCTCAGCTTTCCAGATCTGATGGCTGCATCAACTGCATCTTCTGCCATGCTGAACTAGATTTAGTGAGTATCACAATCAAATAATTGGATCAAGGAGAATGATACATTTGATAAACAGATATGTAACTGGTTATTAAACTCCATTAATTCATTTTACTACTTGGCTATTTGGCTTTATAGGCCTATCAAAGATAATAACTTTCTCTGGTAATTTTACCACAGGATACAAGTACATGACATCCGAAAGCATCTAGGACGAACCCTATAAAAGGACCCCAAACACACTCTACAATGTACAGTGAAATTTACCTTCGGTATGTTGTCCACTTTCCACCAGTGATAGTGATCAAACCAGGAAAATCTTCACAGACTATATGGTCCCTAGAAATGCTCTCTGTGCTTTTTGCTCTAGGGTCCACTGCCAATGGGCGAATACCACTCCAAGCAGAAAGAACATCTGAACGTCGTACCTATATTTTCGAAAAGATATTACAGACTTAGATATCAAGAAGTGAGCGCATACCCATGAATACAGATTGAGCTAAAAAAGATCAGTAGACTTTTTGAGAGAAGGGAAGGTAGAGAAGTAGATGATCAATGTCCTCTCCGCCAACTATACAGAAAAAGTAAAATAAAAATTAAAAGAAACACTTGGATAATATGTTTTTCAATCATGTTATTGCT
Organism: Paratinospora sagittata; assembly: GCA_035771175.1. Lineage (NCBI taxonomy): Eukaryota > Viridiplantae > Streptophyta > Magnoliopsida > Ranunculales > Menispermaceae > Paratinospora > Paratinospora sagittata. The sequence continues at coordinate 23,896,001 of CM069596.1, forward strand.
GTTGGTGAATTGCTCTTGACTTTTTCTTGATCTTCTCAAAGAAATTATGTGGAACAATATATTTTTCAATTAGGTCCTTGGGTTGATTTTTCACTGAAGCAGGAGCAAGAATCACCCTTAAGCCATAAAACAGAGTTGTCTGTCAGATTGCTACTCCCAATCTGATTTACAGTAAAAAGAAGACTTAATAGACAATAAGAAAATAACCCTAATGAGAGAAAATCCAAACTTTAATCTAATAACAAATGTCTGTGACAAAAATGTAATTTTGACACTTGCAAGATATGCATATATAATTTTATGCCACGGGACATATGCTCATCATTTGCATTTATATTAAATAGAGTAAGGAAAAGAGTGCGTTTCCCTGAATCAGTGGTCTTTTATACAATAGGACATATGGAAACAAATTTCCAATAAAATAAATGGGTCCAAGCTTCCATCCTTCATTCATAAAAAATCATATGCTGAACAATGTTAGTGCAAAGAAAGCAATTGCCACTACATATAGACTATGTGAGCCATGAACGGGTAAAAGATGACTTAGAAAGACAAAACATGCAGAAACAGGAAAGAAGGAATTTCTTTAGCAAGGAACTGGAAATCCACTATCATGATATTTTACTAAAAAATAGGCAAAATTAATTTCATAATATGTCCCTAATAAGCATTTCTATGTGTGACACGAAGGCATAAAAAATAACCCTGGGAAGACATAAAACACGCAAACATAAAGTAAGATTTTTAAGCAGTAATGCATACCTTCACACTAAGGTAATCACAAATGGCATCCAATATAAATTGTATCTCTTCTTCATGTGGTTCTGGAAGCATTGTTATTGGGGTGTTTGAATCTGTTGTCCCAGCAACTGTTCTTCCTAACCAAGGTAGCATGAATACAACACGCCCATCCTTAGTTTTGGGAACTATCAAACCCATTCCTTCAGGAGAATAATAATCAGGGAGTACTATGTGTACACCACTACTAGGGCAGATCATGTTTGGTGCTTCTTTGTCTGCTAATTTCCTCACAGAGTCACAAAATGGTCCAGCAGCATTTACAACTACTTTGGCATATGTGTCAAACTCTTTTCCTGATTGAATTTGCCAGGATGTTAGGATCGTATCAAGTAGAACAAAATATTTAATCACTCAGTGTAGAACTTTCATTCATCATATCCAAATAAATAAAAAAAGGCTGCTTACTCAAGAATCAAGAAGTATGGTAAATTCAATTACGATAACATGTTTTCCCATGATTAATTCCAGTGCTTCGAACTTTGCATAGCGAAAGAGATTTTAACAAACAACAAATGACAATTGGACTGCAATTTGTCAAGTTGAGACACTGAATTTGTAATTTTGTGACTCCCTTGGCCCAACAGACCATCATGCCACAAGAAAAAAATTCCTCTTTTTTGGAATAGTGTTTGTCATGTAAACTCATCTTATATATTTAAGAGTAATAGCATACCTATCTCAATTTCAGTGCCTGTTGTAAAGAATACAAGCAAGACATAGAACGGAAGAGAACTACAAAAAGTGATTACAAGTAATTGTCTAACGGTAGTGCTTATCTTACCTGAAATATTGTTTCTGATACGCGCACCAATTATCCGATTGCTAGATTCATCTTTAAGAAATGATACGACTTCTGCATGGTTAAGCACAGCTGCACCAGCTAATGCAGCACTGCATGCCAACCCAACATTAAGCCGAGAATCATTCATCTGTCCATCATAGTATACTACTGTACCTTTCAAGCTTTTATCTTTACCCTTCTTAGCAAGTGTAGGGAAGAGTTCTATAGACTCTTGTGCAGAATAATATCGGGACAAATGTAGAAGCCGTCGTCCAGCGACCAGGTCATAGAGTTTCAACCCCATCCAGTAGTACCCTGCCTCAAACCAGCTGAAACATGGTGTCATGCATGGCAAAGCATGACATAAGTGTGGAGCATTCTGGATAACCTGTTTCCGCTCCTCAAGTGCGTGGAAGACCAGCTTTAGCTGCCCATAGTCAAGGTTGAAGACAGCTTTCTCCAAGTACCGAACCCCTAAGAATAAACATTGATGGCAATAACTTTAATATGAAAAACATTTCTAGGAACAACATGATCACTAGCTGAAGATACTTTTACTGTTAAGGCACTCTTAGGAATTTGCAATTTGTACACATTCCTAAGAGACAACTAAACTCATAATCTCCACAATCAGGACAAGAAGAAGCTAGTTGTCCCATCTGAGTCAATCATTCTGGGACACAAGAAAGGCCTTTTCCATCCGTGAAAAGTTTAACCTACTTTAAAAACACATCTATAGTGAGTGACAATCATTAAAAATTAAACGAACTCATTATATAACCAAAAAACTAATTATTGAAAACCTTACACAGTGCAAGGAAACATTATTACATCTTCTAGTATGCTACACCTGTTTCAAGCAACTTGTTAACCTCATCGTTCTGTTTCTTCATCCATGTTTTTCTTTTTTGTGTATTTTTTATTTTCCTCCACGTTTGATCCTTTTTTTTTTCCCTTCATCTTTTTGGTTATTCTTTATACTATATTTCATCCTTGGTTTTTACTTTAACAAACTATCAAAAGGAAAAGGTAAGTGCCTGTAGTAGGTTTTCATTTCCATAAAGATAATCCATATGGTTAGTAAAACATGCTGAGGTGCTCAACTTTCCAAAATAAAACCCGCCTCATCACTCAGATTAATGAACAGTTAAGTTGAGCTTGTCACCTAGAAGAGGTAATTCCTACCATTACCTTGTTCCTTTCATATGGAAGGTATCAGATTCACATCTATGCTAATCAACGTACTGTCAAGGCAGCCACCAGGGCATTTTGAGTCTCTTTTGGCAATGACTAGGTCCACGAGGTATTGAGTAGTCACTGGCATTAATCAATACTCAAAATGAACCACTTTAAAGATGCACTTGCTAATCTAACTTTTCTATTATTTTTTTCCACCGTTGTTGTACTTTGTTTTAATAAATGCTGATTAATTCATGAACCATCTTTTAATTTCAACCATCATTCTATCAACTGTAAATAAAATGCCTTCTAGGACCCCAGTTTAAACATCAATATTATAATATTGAATATTTAACATTTTTAAAAGTGTATTTTAGGAAATAACCAATTCAAAATTTCAGTAATCAAATTAATCATGTGTATCTAGTAGTGAATGATTGAATATGCAAACCTATTTCCAAATCAGGGCAAAATTCCATCTGCATCACCTCAACTACACTGGTTTATCCTGCTTCCATTGTATCTCAGCCTAAAATCAGTACATTCGCGCTTTAAATTTCCATACTTGTATCAATACAAACAAACAAATAACTCTTGCTCTTAATCCAGATTTATATCACAAATGGAAGACGAAAATCCAATCTTTCACCAATCACTATAATCAACGAAGGAAAAGAAGAAGAAGAAGTGAAATCCAACATTAATCACCACAAATACAAGAAATATAGCCGTTAGACAATTCTCTCCCCTTCACAGGAGAAAAAAAAAAAACCTCGAATTTCAATCAAAATTAGAAAAACCAATCATTCAAAGTCATAGAACTCAAATATGAACAACACAGCACTCAATTCCTAAAATCCAATTAGAAACCGAAATCAAATTCCACTAACCTCCATGAATCAACTTTGTGGATCTCGAGGAAGTTCCGGAAGAGAAATCCTCACGCTCAACGAGCCCAACCCGAAGCCCTCTCGTAACGGCATCAAGCGCTGTGCCGCAACCGGTGGCACCACCGCCGACGACAAGAACGTCGAGAGGATTAGCAGCAGTTGCGCCAATCAAAGCCGATTCCTGGAATTCTCTAGAAGGAACAACAGCGTTCGCATCGGCAATCCTTCTCCGAACATTCTCGAAGGTTCCTCGATCGTTCTCGGAGACGGTGGGGCCTCTGATGCTCAGAGCGCCGTAAGCTCCGGCGGCCGCAACAGCCGCCGCTCCGAATCCCTTCAAGCGCGTTGC